>OW240914.1:335317985-335902496 GCA_933207985.1 Pelobates cultripes | reverse complement strand
AAAAGACTAAGTCCCATCGCCGAATGGGACTTAGTCCCTGCAGCTGAAATAAGGCTGAAAAAAACGGCTGAAAAAAAGACTAAGTCCCATCGCCGAATGGGACTTAGTCTCTGCAGCTGGAATAAGGCTGAAAAAAACGGCTGAAAAAAAGACTAAGTCCCATCGCCGAATGGGACTTAGTCTCTGCAGCTGAAATATATTGAAAGACTAAGTCCCATCATCGACTTAGTCTCTTGCAGCTGAAATAATTTCCCACTGAACTACAAGTGGGAATAGCAAAGGCAGGCAATAAAGGGTTTGCACCAGGTTCAGGGGACACAGGGGACACCGTCTTAAAGGGGCCGTGTCCCCAACAAGTCTGGGGACACGGCCTTAAAGGGGCAGTGTCCCAATCTTCCTGATGTCCCAAAAAAGGTGTTTAAAGGGCCAGCACCAGTCACATAAAAAGTCCATAAGCCCCAATATGCCCACCGACAGTCTTAAAGGGCCATACACACCAAATAAAAGTGCATACATTTTCACAATCTCCCAGGGGCCATAGTCATGGGGGGGAGGCTGGCAAATAGGCTTCTCCACAACCCAGGGAAGCAGGGCAATTTGCCATTTAAAGGGCCCGTTACAAATAGCAGTTTGTAACAAGGTGTCAATCCATATCTGCCAGACCCGATGTAGGGGAACAGTCCCTATTCTGCTCTGTGTCAGTGTGTATCAGGGATCCTTAGACAGGTGTCAATCCATATCTGCCAAGTGACCCCATGTAGGGGGACCAGTCTCTATTCTGCTCTGTGTCCGCGGTGTATCAGGGGCTCTGAGGACAGGCAGTCAATCCATATGTCATGCGTCAACATGTCATATGTCAGGTGTCAATCCATATTCATTGTGATTTAGGAATGTTATGATTTCTGCCCTTTATGGATTAAAACCAGACCTTGTATCAACTGTGTAATTTTCCATGGAGTTTTGCCATGGATCCCTCCCGCACATGCCACAGTCCAGGTGTTAGTCCCCTTGAAACAACTTTTCCATCCCTATTGTGGCCAGAAAGAGTCCCTGTGTGTTTTAAAATTCGCCTCCCCATTGAAGTCAATGGCGTTTCGGCCGGTTCGCCGGTTCGCGAACATTTGCGGAAGTTCGCGTTCGCCGTTCGCGAACCGAAAATTTCGGGTTCGCGACATCACTAATGAAGACCAGGAAAATAACTATTTCTCCCTTGTATATATTAAGGAAGAACACATGGCATTAGATGTGCAAATGATTGCTAAGTGTAAAAATAAGTGAATCATTTTTAATCTTTCAAGATTCTTTTCTTTCAGGAAGTGTTCCGGAGGATTGGAGGAAGGCAGATGCGGTTGCTATATTCAAAAAGGGTTCAAAATCCTTGCCTGGAAATTATTTACTTCTGTGGCTGGGAAAATATTTGGAAGGTTATTAAGGGATAATATTCAAGAATTCCTTGAGAAGAACATGGTTATCAGCAAAAATCAGCACAGTTTTCTGAAGCACAGGTCAAGTCAAACTAACTTGATTGTGTTCTACGAAGAAGTAGAAGTATAGATCAGGGTGTTGCAGTGGATGTGATCTATTTGGATTTTGCCAAGGCATTTGATACAGTTCCACACAATAGATTAGTGTTCAAACTCAAGGAAATCGGTCTAGATGAAAATGCTTGTTCCTGGGTAGAACATTGGCTTAAAAACAGAGTACAAAGAATTGTCATTAATGGTAAATTTTCAAGCTGGACAGAGGTGGCAAGTGGTGTCCCTCAGGGTTCTGTTCTGGGACACCTTATCTTTAACATGTTTATAAAAGATCTTGAAAAAAGTATTGAAAATCAAAATGCAAAGTTATGCACTTCGGCGTAAAAAAACCCACAAGCAACGTATAACCCTTAATGTAAGTGAATTAGGGATAACAACACACGAAAAGGACTTGGCAATTGTTATAGGCAACAAACTATGCAACAATGTACAATGTCAATCAGCAGTGGCTAAGGCCAGTAAGGTATTGTCATGCATGAAAAAGGGCATTCGTTCTTGGGATGAGAATATCATTTTGCCTCTTTATAAATCAGTGGTAAGACCACCTATTGAATATGCTGAGCAATTTTGGGCACCTGTTCTAAAGAAGGATATTATGGGACTAGAAAAAGTGCAGAGGAGGGCTACAAAATTAATAAAAGGAATGGAACATATCAGCTATGAAGAAAGGTTAACAAATTTAAACCTATTTAGTTTTGAAAAACGTCACCTGAGTGGGGATATGATAACATTATACAAATATATTCGGGGCCAATACAAACCATTGTGTGGAAATCTACTCACAAACTAGACTTTACATAGGACACGAGGCCATGCGTTTAGACTGGAAGAAAGAAGATTTCGTCTAAGGCAAAGGAAATTTTTTTTTACTGTAAGAACAATAAGGATGTGGAATTCTCTGCCCGAAGAAGTGGTTTTATCAGCGTCCATACAGATGTTCAAACAGCTACTAGATGCATACTAGCAAAAACAGAATATTCAAGGATATAATCTTTCAATGTAGGGTAATAACTGCTTGAATCAAGGATAAATCTGACTGCCATTCTGGGGTCAAGAAGGAATTTTTTTCCTAGCTTGTTGCAAAATTAAGAGTGCTTCAAACTTTGTTTTTTGCCTTCTTTTGGATCAACAACAATAAAACAAATGTGAGGAAGGCTGAACTTGATGGACGCAAGTCTCTTTTCAGCTATGTAACTATGTAAAACATCGGTGCGCAAGTGCATTTTAGTACATACAGTAATTGTAAAACTATATTATATATAAATTATTAAGTCATTTGTTTATGTATATTCATAAGGAACCTGCTTGTATTTTTGGGACTACAGACTACTAGACTAGCATCAAATTGTAAATATTGGGAAATATTGTAATAAACACAGGTCAAATTTATATCAACCTTTCTTCTGACTGTATTCTTTCAAAGAAATAGAATAATAATAAAATTTAAAAACTAATCTTTCATCATTTCCTACATAATACTAGATTAGACTCTTTAGTGACTAGCCATGAGGAAAATATTTAGTTAAGTCCTTCTGGAACAAGAAAAACAGTTAGCATCCTTTTTATCAATCAAAGTTCATGTCCTCAGTATTAAAAAGTAACAAACAGCTACTTTGATAATACTAATGAATACAGTTAGCGATGTTCAACCCATGTCATACTGTCCTGCATTTGAGCCCTCTGGATGACATTTTAGGTTCTTATTTTGATCATTTATGAATGAGACGTGAGGTGGTAAATTTGTTAATGTTTAAATAAATGGGTTTTTAAAGATAACAAATAAAGAGGCACTAGGGAGCTTTGTAGACTTAGTTCAACTTCTCATTCACATATGATTACATTAAAGGAATGCTCCAGGTCCATAAAGCACTTTAGCAATTTTAAAAATTTTACAAAAAGTGCACATTTCAATTGCCACTGTTATAAATTAACCTTGTTGCACCTCCTCCCAGCAAAAATTTATCAAGACAAGACATCTGCAGCTTTGCAAGTTGTTTTAGAGATACCCTAACGAAAATAATTAAATGCAGGCATATTTTCATTGGGGATATATCTGCTAAACAGTTATTTATTTATTAATTGTACTCCGGCGTTGGAATTTTCTTTAACCCCTTAAGTATTGCGGGTGTGCTATGCTATCCTTAAGGAATGCCACCAGGCAGCACAGCACTTTCTTGCTGTCCTTAGCACTTACCTGACCCCTGCCGTTCCTGTGGTGATCACGTTGGGGGAACTTGCCTGATATCCCAGGCAGTCCCACCGCTGCAAGTCAATAGTCACACACATGGCCAGAATAGCACACATGGCCAGAATAGCAGACTCCAGCACATCCTAGGCAGTCTCCCAAAGCTGCAAGTAAAGTTCAACAAAAGTTTAAAACAGTTTGTTAATAAAAAAAAAACTACTCAGATTATATACAGTATCTCCCAAAAGTGAGTACAATCTCCGAAGGGACGGGATCATGCTCTGCTTCATTATGTCACAGTAAATGTTGGCATTCATGGTTCCCTCAATGAACTGTAGCTCACCAGTGCCAGCAGGACTCATGCAGGCCCAGACCATGACACTCCTACCACCATGCTTGACTGTAGGCAAGACACACGTCTTTGTACTCCTCACCTGGTTGCCGCCACACACACACGCTTGACACCATCTGAACCAAATAAGTTTATCTTGGTCTCATTGGACCACTGGACATGGTCCCAGTAATCCATGTCCTTAGTATGCTTGCCTTCAGCAAACTGTTTTCGGGCTTTCTTGTGCGTCATCTTTAGAAGAGGCTTCTTTTTGGGACGACAGCCATGCAGACCATTTTGATGCAGTGTGCAGCGAATGGTCTGAGCACTGACAGGCTGATCCCCCACCCCTTCAACCTCTGTAGCAGTGCTGGCAGCACTCATACGTCTATTTCCCAAAGCCAACCTCCGGATATGACGCTGAGCATGTGCACTCAACTTCTTTGGCCGACCATGGTGAGGCCTGTTCTGAGTGGAACCTGTCCTGTAAAACCGCTGTATGGACTTGCCCACCATGCTGCAGCTCAGTTTTTTCATTTACAGTGTGAGTGCAAGAGATTTTTCTTTTTTCTATATAAATATATTTATATGTCATTTTGTTCTAACTGTATTTTGATATAAACATATATATATTGATATTAAAATACACTTAGAATGAAATTATATCTATGTCAGTAAAAATTGAAATGGGCAAGCCTTATATTTGACCCTGTAACTTTCCAAAACACCATAAAACCTGGACATGAGGGTTACTGCTGAACTCGTGAGACATTGTTGAACACAAATACGTGTGTTTTATTGCAGTGAAAGCTAACAGTAATATGACATTCACAGTTAAAATGCCATACAAAACTAAGAAAATAACACATTTTCTTAATCTCTTACACTTTTTTAAGGTTTTATTCATATAAAATTATGTTTCATATATAAATATTTGATGCGAACTGAAAGCCCTATTTCTTCTGTACAAAATTATATATACTAAGTGTGGGTGCACTTAAAGGAACACTGTAGGGTCAGGAACACAAACATGTATTGCTGACCCTATAGTGTTAAAACCACCATTTAGGTGGCTGGCTCCATCTTGCCCCCCTTAAAAGATAAGAAAAAAAAACTGACCATATTTCCAGTCTGCTGGCCTGGTCCCGCCCACGATCTGCTGACATGATTAGAATAAGAAAAGCATTGGATTGGCTGAGATAGTCAAGAAGGTGGGGCCAAATGCTGCCTGATCAATATGCATCTTCTTAGAGATGTGCATTGAATCAATTAATCTCTATGTGGAAAGTTCATCGTCTCCATGCGCTGATTGTCAGTGATGCACTGTGAGCAGGATATTTTCCTGTGATTAACTCATAGAACACAAACATGTTGATAAATACAAAGGGATGGATGTTAATCTCATTAGACCTGTCATTAGGTTGGTATAGAGCAGGATCTGTAAATAATGTGATACATGGGCACTATGACAGGCTTTATCGTAAAAAAACAATCCTATTATTTTTACCCAAGTCAGGTGCTTTTTTTTAAAAAAATGCAGGCTTTAAAGTTAGTTTGACATTGATATCAGCTAAATCTCCTATGTTTTATAGATAATTAGATAGATAGTGTTTCTGTAAATACTGACCTTGTTTAAATAGGAAAACAGTTACATATCGATCCACAGATTTTGATTGCAGCTTATTTTCTAATGAGTGATAACAATCATTGATTTGTAACATCAATTGTAGCTTAGTATGATTTCACATATGTTTACATTAGTTATGTTAGTGACATGGGATAAAATACACACCATCTGGATCCATAATTAATGCACCATCTGGATTCTGAATGCGAGCTGGTACCACTTCTGATGTACCGCCCTTTGGTGACTGAGCATCTCTGCAAATCTTTCAGCTTAGAATGCACGTTGTGAAATAATTCACTGTTTAAAGCACAGTCTAAGACAGTCAGATCACATATTCCTTTGTGAATCAGGCAGATCAAGTCATAGGAGCATCCTAAAATAACATGAATGCATAAACAAAAGTAAATACACTTTTGAAGCCTGTAGTGACCAATAACAAATCATATGTATGACATGGTATAAACTGATTTGCCTAAACTATATAAATTAAAGCTTGAACTGTAAGGTTCATATTTTTGAACTCTTCATAGCTTGAACTGTAAGGTAAAGTATTTTTTTTGACCGTTTAGTGAGCGACTTTTTGTAAGTTCTTTTGTAACTTTTGTAAACGTCATAGCGGTGGGTTTAAAAAAAAAAAAAATACAAATAGAATATTTGCTATACAGATATTGTATTTCTCATTTTATTTAACTGGTAGCTTAGTTATTATTAACTGTCTCATTCTAAAAAGAAAAATGTATTCTTCCAGATGCAAAAAAAAAAAAAATGGCTACAGTAAAAAAAAAAGGGAAACAATGTACATAATCCCCATTAAGCGTCTTCTCTGTAATTTATCAGCTTTTAAATGAAGAGGATTTTTTTACAGGTAATGTTTGCTAGTTCACGAATACATAAAATGCATGTGTACAAGTGATTAACAAATGCTAACTTACCATTTATCAACTGAAAGGTATCATTGTATTTTTTTTTCCTTCTACTTTTTGTAGAAAATCCCGTGGTAGAAACTTGCGCTGCATAAAAAATCCTGAAACCATCTTCTTGGCATAACATGAAACAGAACGCGTATTCCTTTTATTGTAGTTTTCTGTCTGATCTTTAGTTTGAATGTAAATTTACCACTTTTTCTTTTTTCTCCCAGCTGATACGGTGTAGAATAATATTTGATATCTCAGTTCTTTAAAATATTGCCAATTAGTAATGTAGCTTTCCATCATTATTAAAGACTCAATAAATGGTGGATTTGATCAACCATTTTATGTATCAACTTGTTAATCAGTTAAAAATGTGCATTAATTAAAAACAACAGCAACTAAAAATAAAACACGAATGAACAAGTTCCTAGATTCATTTTCATTCCCCAATCCTGGTTTCCCACTTATGTCTATGGAGGAAGCATTGCACATTCAGGTGATTAATGCTATGTCAGTGTTAAGCAAAGAGATGGAAATGGCAGCCTAATGCACGTGCAGTGTAAGTTAATTGTAGGAGTAACGTGCATCTAAATTTTGCTCAGGTTAATTTTAAATGGAAGTGTTTATAATGCGTAATAGTGAGTGTAAGGCTGTGTTCTTAATATTGTATTTTACAAGCAAAGTAAGATCAGACAGTTAGAAGATGTAGTGGCAAATACATACAGAAACATTAAATATATATATATTTTTATTATTAGATTTTATTTTAATACAGAAGAATATTATTTATTATATTTTTTATAGTAAATTAAATCAACAAAATCATTTGAGCAATGCAAGTACAAAAAGGCAGTGCTAAACTAAATTACATTAAAGAAAATATATTAACATAGAATCACCAAGACGTTTGATTATTAGTCAGTATGTGGGTTGTCCACACAAATATCTATAATGTACAACAATATGTCCACCTGATTCCTCTTAAAACTCTGCAGCTGATAAATTGCCAAATTAAAAACCTCTTAAGACTCCCCAGCGTCCTGGGCTAAATGAATTAAGAGAGGACACCCTGTGGAGTAGAGCACTGAGGAGGTATACTCCGATTCGTCATATTGCATCTGACCGCAAGGAGCGACTCCCAACCAGTTTGGCATTGAACATAGGAGCATTGCTTGATTTGACTTTAATGTAATTTTTGTGGGTTTTTTAATGATATAATTCATTTTTACTCAAACTTGGAGTTTGTCTGTTTTTGAAATATAATTTATTATTGAAGTATGCTACAGGAGTCTATATCTTTGGGGATATTTATTAAAATGTTTTGTTCAAAATAGACCTAAAAATGAGGAAATCTCCATGGAAAACCATAGAACCAACAGTTACATTCCATTGATTGACCCTCCTCTTTTACATGTTTTCAACTCCTTTTAGAACAGAACACTTTGATAAACCTCATTGATTTTTTTTTTAGCTTTTGCAGTGATATGGCTAAGTCATAACTATTTGCATTTTAGTTTTATTTTATTATAGTTGATTTTACCTTTGACGTTCTTTAAATAGGAGTAGGAGAAAAGGAATTCAAAACTGTAAGGAGAAAACATGTTTTATGATTTGCTAAGGTATATTGTAATTAAGGAATGGTTCTCGACTTTATGAATTAACAATGGGTGAACAAATTAATGCAATGCACAAGAAATATACCCTTGTCAAATAAGCTTAAAGACCTAGCTCGGTTCCCACACACAGTCCCTGTTCAAATAGGATCACCATTTATTTACACCAGCATCATGGTAATGTATAGCCTGCTGTAGGTTCTTAGAAGTGTCACAACAATACTATGAAAGCTTTCCAAAATAAAATACCAGCCTTGATTTAGGTATGTAAAATTTAGTTTGGACTTAATGTAAAGAGTCCATTGGTGTTTTCCAACCAGGTAAAAACTCTGCTTATGTCTAGTCTATTTCTTTGTTTTCTGAGACACTCATGTAAAATCATAATTCTTTGCTTACTGAGTCTATTTAATACTTTTTATATATTTTACTTTCTCTCTGCCTTTTGGATTTACCATTAAATGATAATTAGTAGACCAGGTTGGAGCTTACTCGTTCAGTGCGTAATGTATATAGATTTATAGATAGGGGTCTCAATAGCTTCTGTCAAAAATGATGATTTTATAATGGACAACAGCACAATATTTTGGCTTGAAAGATATATAAAAAAAAAGCTAAGCATTTTGCAATATGTTGTGCCCCCTTTGGTCAGATCAAAAATGATAGATAAAAAATAAACAATAAAAAAATAAACAAATAGAGGATATTGATTGTCCGAATTCTTGAATTCAGAAATGACTTAGGAACAATTGTCACATTGCCTCCTCTTTCAATCCTATCTGAAACTGTCTGTCACACAAAACATAGTGTTATAGGCCCTTTTGTGTTCAAAATCAAGCATTACATTGTAGTTCAAAGAATTTGAAGGACTAATATTTAATAGTGTAAATGAAATAAAAACTATATATAAAGCAGAGCTGACTGAATTGTCCTTTGCTTATTTGAAAATATTCTCCATCTCCTATTGACCTTTGCAACAGATTTAATAGTGAGCTACTATCTAAAACCTGACAACATGCTGAGATTCTTCTTTGAAAACATTACATAAAATCCTCCAAGCAGCATTAACGTTCACCTTTAGCTGTTCATGAAAATGTATGTAGGCATATCGAAGAAATTCTTGTTTTTTTGTTAAATGCTTGAAGTGCATAAGGCAGAGCTTGCATGCTGGAAATCTCACATTCTCAATAATATATTATGACTGCTTCTAGTAATACAACCAATCATAAAAAAAAACTAAATACAAAAAAAACAAAAAACAAAACAAAAACCAGAACGTTCTAAATGTATAGTCAAGAAATTCCAAAATACACAATTGTAATGTATTGACAAGAAATAAATGTGAGCTAATCATTTGAATAAACAAACCTAACATTAGAACTAAAGTAAACAGGAATCTATTATTCTTCTGTTAAAATAAAATTAAGAAGCAGAAAGGTGCAAGCTATGACTATTCATTGCAAAAGTATAACTGCTTCTGAAGAGCTAAAACCTACACGGTCTATGCACCTCCCAAACAAACATCAGACTGTGCAGCACTTCAAATACATTGCGATGCTATTAGGTAATTTTTCTTTGTTTAATTTCAACAAGGTTCAATGACAAACATTCATCTTCTATTTTCTACACAAGGACCTGCCCTTCTACTTATTTCAAAACTTTCCCCCAAACCTTTTTTGTGTGTTTTAAATAAGGCTACAGATGATACATGATGCGGGAGCTGAAGACTAAAGTTCACATCGAATGAAAAATGATTTTTGATTAATTTAATAAAGTTATAAGCTTCACTTACTCTCGTCTTTCTGAATAATCTAAAAAAAAAATAATGATACCCGTAGATTTGGCCCTGGTTGACTGAACAATTAGCTTTAAAGACTATCTGCATTTAGTGTAAGGATATTTTTTCTAATGTCAATTCATTGGCTCTGCTCAAGAACATTATAATATTTATAGGAACCATATTAGAACTTTGAAACGACTATCTAGGAACGTGATAATTAACTTCTTACTTTCTATTTCTAAGGTAAAAACTTATAATTTAGGCAAGAAACTGAATATCCAGCTTAAACTGTTTAGCAGAATAGCAAAATTCCCTGGGTACAAAGGATATATTTTATAGCGTAGACACCAGACAAAGCATAATTAAGTAAGGTTCTAGTAACTTCTTTGAATAATATTTTAAAAACTGTCAGCCTAATTTGTCATGCTCTGTTTCTGAAGTTTTTACATTTTAAGATACTTTAGTCTATTCGTAAAAGAATAGCTTGAAGCAACTGAAACTCATAATTAAGGGATATTGTGAGACCAAAGCAGTCTAAATGGTTTTTAAGGATATGAATTGTCCTAAAATAAGTCATTTTTAATTTAACATTTTACACAATGAAACTCATACAGCCATTATTTCACAAACCAGAGAGAATTACAAATTAGTTTGTCCTTGAACATTTCTCCATGGACCGGCACACACATGCATACATCAATAGTTAAGATACAGTGTGTATATACATGTATGTGTATATATTTTTAATCATTTATTAAGATCATGCCCTGCCTTATTTAACCCATCATCCTACTCTTAAAATGCCTCCCAAGTTAAGCGTAATGTTTTTCAATGTAGTATTAAAAATGTGTAAACAAATAAATTATAACTAAAACATATTTAACTGTTGACAAGACCTCAACAATTCTAGCTTCCTACAGAAATCTCTGGTATGTAACCAACATCTGTCCGTTATTTTAAAGTCATCCTATTATTTTCAATGGGAGTACCAAGCATATCCCATCCTGTACAACATATGGGTATTTGAATAGAAGTCTGAGAGTGTGAATGAAGAGCTGTATTTGGGTGGAGTGTCATTTGGTAAGAGCAAGGGGGTGTTTGAATGGCGTGTCAACAAGTTAATGAATGCAGGGCAGGGGACGGATGGCTATTTTTGGCTTGGGGGGGAGGGAGCAGGCAACTGCAAATAAATAGCCTGGTTTGAGACCAAACTTCACTTCCTTTGTTAATGTTATTTTTTAAAATTTTAATAAAAAGGATACATTTACATAATATAGTTTTGTATTGCGCTGAGAGGCATCTTACAGTCCTCCCTATACTATTGGCTCAGGGGTAAGTGCCCTCCTTCATTCTTTCCCCTGAGGATGACTGGCATTTGAGTGATGTTTCAAAGTCAGTAAATGCTTTGGTGTATTTGTTTGGAGTCTGTGTGTGTGAATACAAGAATGTAATTGTGCATTGTTATTGCGTGTATTATTTATGTATTTATTTATTTATAACATATTTCACTAGGATAGATACATTAAGATTTCTCTTATTTTCAAGTATGTCCTGGGTCGTGCATGATGTGTATGTGTATATTTTGGTAACAGAAATAAATGTGATGTACAGATTTTCTTTTCTTCTAGGTTCCCCCCACAAACTCTCAATATCACTCCAATCCTTTACTCCTGTTTCCCTATATGTCACTCCTATATCTCTTCAACACTTGTGTCTATCCCATTTGGTACTCTTCCAACACTTTACTTCCCATGACCCCCAACTTGTGTTTTTAATGATTTTTGTAAAGGCCTTTGTAATGGACCAGTAAAACATCTCTCTATCTGCAGATAATTTAAATTATTTTGTGAGCGCAAATAAACCTGTGACTGATGCTTTTTAAGATCATTACATTTGGAGAATGTCCAAATGGAGAATGTCCAGTGCCAGTCAAATTGTAGTAAAGTTTTGACTTCTATAATGAAAATATAATTGAATCTCTTTATAAATCAATCAGTACCTATGTTTACTACTCATTGCAACTTTAGGATCCACCAAAATGTTCAGAAGTGTGTTGCAAAATAAAGAAAAGGTTTTCTTAGGCATTAGAGAGGAAGTGAGAGAGTGGTTTACCTGATGGCTATAGCATAGATAAGTACGGAACGGGAAGGTAATTTTAATTAAGATACTGGCATGTGATCATGTGACCATTTAATACGATCACTGAAGAAAGAGAAGGAACTATAATGATGTACGAGGAACCTCTTGTGTTGTGGGATGCAATGGCGGAACAGTGGGGCCCTCACAATATGGGTGACCCATCAGATGGCACATGGACTTGGTAGTGTTGTTTTAGCATTGAACAGGTGCTCAATCAAGTGCCACAGCCCTTTAAGAGCCTGACTGGGGCCCTCACAATATGGGTGACCCATCAGATGGCACGTGGACTTGGTAGTGTTGTTTTAGCATTGAATAGGTGCCCAATCAAGTGCCACAGCCCTTTAAGAGGCTGACTGGGCCCCTGTAATATCAGCCAGCTGGGAGGAAGTGACAGCCACTCAGGAAGAAGGTGGCGGAGGAGACACAGACAGCGGGGCACAACGTGTGGGAGAGAAACAGAAGCTGCAACACTCTCTCCCTCAGCCAGCAGCAGCAAGCAAGCCACCCTCCTAGAAATGAATGGTATGTTAAACAGGAGACTGGCTGCAAACATAAACATTACACATTTATGTGTTTATTGATTGTGCAAAAAAACACCCCTACATCAAAATAGAAGTGAAAACAAATCAACTTAACTTTCATACACAGCTTCCCACGATCACTTCCCTGTATAGTGATCTTGTATAGGCAGAATAGATAAAGTGAAAAACAACAGGCTGAATATCTAAAATATATAAAGTAAACAAAACATAGTGCAACACTGTATTGTAACGTGCAAATTGGTAATTGCTTTGATTGCACTCACAGACTTCGGTGAAATTTCAGGAACTTCACAAAATATCCAATAGGTCCTATTCAGGATCAGGATCTCCTGCGGATACTCCTATTCATAAACAGGAACAGGGATCAGGTATGTTGTAAACATACACACTGTATTATACAGTGTAGCACTCTCTTTTGTTTATATATTTTAGATATTCAGTTGTATCCTGTCGTTTTTTGCTTTTTCTATTCTATTTATGTGTTTATTTATGTGACTGTGTGTGTGTCTGTATCTCAAGGTGTGCATATGTCAGTGTGCGTATCTTTGTGCCTGTGTTTGTATATATCTGTGTGTATATATGTGTATCTGTGTGTTAATGTGTATGCATATTTGTGTAAGTATGTAGTGTCAGGGTGTGCATCTGTGTATGCTATTCTTATTCCTACAAAGCTCTACCTCTCCTTACTAATGAACAAATGTATTCCAGTTCATCCCCTAACCATGACCTGGTCCTTGTATCTTCAACTTTCACCTCTTAACAAGGCGGCCCTAAACCTCTGGAATGCACTTTCTTACTCTATCAGATTTTCCTCTAGCCTGTCTTTCTTTAAATGCTCCCTAAAGACATTCTTTTTCAAAAGAAACCTCCTACTAAACTTGGTAATTAATGCATCCCACTTAACCAATAAATCTAGATTATCATCATTCTCACCTTTGCAGTCTCCACTTTTTATTTCCCACTTCTCCTATCTATTTATTGTAGCATTTTTTATTTTATTTTTACTTGTACCAGTTAAATCCATGGAAAAAGGAATGCGTTGCCGCTTAATAAATAAAGAATAATAATAATAATAATGATAATAATAATAATAATAATAATAATAATTATAGCAGATTTGATGCTTATATTGTCCCTTGTGTTCCCTACCAAACCATGTCTCTCTTTCTAAATGACATTATATTTCTTTCTCCTTTTGACTCTCTCTCACTCTGCACAGACTCAGGTATCCTTGAAAACCCATCTATTCAAAAAAAATCAGTCACTTGTTAGTGACACATACTAATCATCATAAAACAAAATTACACTGATATCCTATTAACCTTATGTCTTGCTTGTGCGGTATGGTATGCACCCTTAAACTCTTTTATGCAAGATCCTCATTTTCTTTTATGTATTTAATGATTTGCAGTATGTCAGCTTGTTTGTAACAAATGGAGAAAAAAAAATATCTTTTTCTATATTAATACAAATATAATAAAAAATAAAAATATAGACATAAAGACAAGAGATACTTTGAATGAATATTATATATTTAAAAAGGTTTTTATTTAATGGTTAATAGTATGTGGTTTTGGTGTAGTTTGCTTGCTTTGTGATTATATTAACAAAAAGAAAAACTAGAAAACACACACTGACACATACACACAGATAGCACATACACACATATATACACACACACAGCGATAACACATACACACATATACACACACACAGCGATAACACATACACACATATACACACACACAGCGATAACACATACACACATATACACACACACAGCGATAACACATACACACATATACACACACAGCGCTAACACATACACACATATACACACACACAGCGATAACACATACACACATATACACACACAGATGCACACACATATAAATACACAGATATATAGACACAAGGATCATATATTTGTAGTAACCACCCTGCTTACACACCTGTTTTGGTGCAGGAGGGTGTGGTTCAGGAGTATCTGGCTGAGCTAAATGGGGGTCTGGTCCAGGCTCTTGATTCTCTCTTGGTCTGGCTTTCCCTCCTCTCTGTGGTCCTTCTCTCTCTCCCTCTCCCACACGGCTTGTTGATAAGCTGGAAGGAAATGACTCACACTCCTGCAGAACTTGCTGGCACTACAAAAATAATTATAATATTCATGGAGTAGAGGCCCTTGGTGCCTGACCGGGCCCCTATTCAAAGATGGCCATTTAGTGGCCTTAAGTGCATGGGCCACCTGATAGGCTCCCACTGAACCTGTGGGCCCTGGTGCAGTCGCACTAACTAACAGATGGTAGTTCTGCCACTGCTGCTTGTTAATCATATTTCTACAAATTCGATATACATATATAATCTTTGGGCAGATTTATATTTGGCTTTTCATGCTTTAGATCATGTGTTTATGTATTTTTTTTGTTTACTTCTTACAAGGGAGGGTGGACCATAGGAAGTCCTTCTGCTTGCCCAAGCATAGCAATGGAAACTCCCTAGCGTTCGTACACCGGCATCAAACTTATTGGCGTTACACAGGAGGCTTGCTCCACTTGAAGAAGTGTCATCAAGCAAGGCAAATGAAAAAAGTGAGTAGATGGAGCGGGGGTGGATATTACATGGGGAGTAACTCCCACGAAGGTGAGTAAATGGCAGTCTTGGAATGGAGGTATAGTGAGTGATATCTTCAAATTCTACAATTAAATATATCATGTATCTTTGTGATATATTGTGTATTCAATGTTTTTGCAGGGGATTTCGCCTCTGACACTAAAGGCTCACTTTAACATTATGGTGCAAATCTTGAAAAATGAAGACCAAACATAACTATACCAACATATGTTATATGCAAGGAGGCAAGGATAAACAAAACTGAAAGTCAAAAGACAGTGTAGGGACATATTTCTAAAAGGTTACACCTTGCCTGTGTTTATATATTCTGGGCTTAGGAGTGGAGGCTACTGGAAAACAAAGTCATGAGTGATGAGTAAACATTTGAGGTTTAGTTGATTAGTTTAGAATAGAGCATAACATAACCATAAACAGAAGCATGACACACTTTTTCCATACACACATATTTGCTGTCAAAAACATTTGACAACTTACATTTTAGGTTTCATACCCATTACTAATCTTCCTTTTGTTTGTAAGTGTGATTGGCTGAGTTCTAAGGACATATTCTACCCTTCTCTATTTCCCATTTTTTAGGTGTCTGTGAAAATGTATTTACATTTGTTTTACTTATGTATGTTTTTTTTTGTACTGATGAAGCAACAATATCATACAGGATGGGATTTATTTGATGCTATTGATGTGTGGTCTAGTAAAATGACTTCATAACATGACTCATATACACTACTGCCTGTCATTATGTAAAGGAGCAATCTAACATGTAGAATTAAAACATGTATTCTTAAAGCTAGCGTGATATTCTAACTATTTAGATTTAGAGCCTCTCTTGAAAGTTAAAATAAATAGTTTTTACTCAAATATTGCTCTTTGTGCTCCAGTCTCACCACTGCTACCACTCCTCCTCTGGCTGGCTTCAGTGTCTCCATCAGAAACCAGAAAACCCCTTTGGTAGCTGTCTGAGTGACAGCCACTTGAGGAGGTGTTAGGTAGCAGTGTTTACACTGCTGAGCCTGCAGAAAGATCGTCTCTTACCCAGAACCACTACATAAAGCTGTAGTGGTACTGGTGTCTAGAGTGTCCCCTTCACGACACGACATTGCACATGAACGTACAACAAAACACTAACAAATATATACAAAGCTAAACATAAGTGATTAAATATTAACGTTCTTGTCTATACAGGTGCTATATTGGGTAATGGTCTGCAGAACATGGATCTTATGCTACAGTATCTTAGATGTGGCATACTTCATATTTTTTATCTGACCTCCAAGACAACTTGAAATAGAAAGTTGTTTTAACAGGGAAGCTGTCATCCAAAAAACAACTTCAGTTCTTTTAAAAAAAAGCTTAAAATGTTATATATACACATTATGTAATCAAATATATAGATTTTTAGAAAAACATATTCAAATATAGTTTTTTTTCTCTCATTTCTCAATCAATTCCTTGGATGACTCTGATTGACGATAAATTGAGAAACAGGGGGTGCAGAC
The DNA here is from genome assembly GCA_933207985.1 of Pelobates cultripes. Classification (NCBI taxonomy): domain Eukaryota; kingdom Metazoa; phylum Chordata; class Amphibia; order Anura; family Pelobatidae; genus Pelobates; species Pelobates cultripes. The sequence continues at coordinate 335,885,709 of OW240914.1, read as the reverse complement.
GAGACATACCATAGGAAGTACCTCTGCTCTTTACCCATAGCTACCTGCTAGGGATTATAGGAACAAAGTGACTTGACATCACTTTGTTCAGACCTCGGCAAGCTGGCAATGAAGCCAACATTTCAGTGTCACGAAGGAAGTTTGTCTTGCTTTGAGGAGTATCCACAAACAGGGCAAATCGGTGAAGAACAGAGGAGGAGCACGGGTGGACCCACCTTTTTAATGAGATCGCAAAAGGGGAGCAGAGGGCCAGGTAAGCAATGGCAGTTTCCCTTTAAGCAATGTTATGGTCAGAAACATGTTTTCAATGATTACTGGGCATGAATGATATGGTTCCTGAAAAAAAAAAGAATATTTTGAAGTGCGAGTATGCAACTTTTTAATAGAATATTCAACAGCTATTATGCAATTATTAATGTTTAAACATACAGGTGAGGTATACCTCAGTGAAAACTTTATTGGCTGAAAGAACTATCCCATTACCACAACTGAGGGAAGTTTGTTGCAATGGTCAATATGTCCCTAGGCTGCAGCACGGCATATTGCAGAGGAACCAAGATTGTGAGGCCTCAGTAATAAAGCCAACTGACTACGGCCACAAAATTTAAAGTACTAAGTCAGTTGTCTTTCCTGTCCCACCCCTTTTGCTGTGTTGCTGGCACTCCCGATTTCTGCTTGAAATAAGCAAGCGGTATAACATTGGTGACTGATGATGAACAGAAATCACAGTTGTAACCTTTTTGAAATCAGCACTCCAAAGAGTGCGTAGAGAGACCACGTGAAAAATGTAAAACTTACACACACAGCCTCATAACTGAAGCACTAACTACAATTCCATTCTATTTGCAAAAGCAATTTAATAATTATTTACAGGGATTCAGATGATATTTTTTTTTATCGAATTTCAACTGGATTTAATGCCAGCTGAAATTCTAGTAGCTGAACCTTTTAAATGAGTTGGCTACTTGAAAAAAAAAAATCCTCTGATAAATGTGCTTTTATCTGCATTTTTTAATGAATAACTCTGTTTGTCATTAAAAAAGAAATTAAATAAAAGCCTATGGGGATCACTATGACCCACATATTAGTACAAAGCAGATTGAAAAACTCCCCCATTCTCCCACTTGCCATGTTATGAGTGGGGACATGACAGTTAAACAGCAAGCAGCCTGTGGCTGCTCGCTGTAATAAAAGACTAGTGACTGCACATCTGTTGCTGCACAGTCACTAGTAACATACAGGGGGGCCCGGTACAGGGATCCTTGGGCCCCCACCAATGAGCATTGAATGGAGTGTCCCCATGGTGGGACTATTAATTAAGAAAATGATGTGTGGGGTCATAATGTCCCTCCCATGTCTCCACAGTGGGTCACTAATTAAATAATAATGCAGGGGTGGGGACTTTAATACTAAAATAAGCAGGATGGGCTTAGTGTCTATAATGGCTTAATAAATGTGAACATTGAGGATCTATTGTCCCACCTGTCCCACCTATAATAAGGGACTTGTCCACCCAATATCCTCCACCTGTAATCTGCAAGTAATGGCTATAATTAATATAAATGGAGGTGTCTATCGTTCCTCTCCAGCCCCCACCCAAGGGCTGGGGGTGGGGGTCTAATTGTAAAAACCAGTGGACCTCATGCCTCTGCTGAGAATGTGTGAAGGCTCTAATTATAATAACCAGGGTGGCCCACTGTCTCCCTCTATGAGCAGCAGGTGGGTGCTCTACTTATACTAACTGTGGGTACCTACTATCTGACCCATAAAACCCACTGCCTGTTTTTATTTTATTTGATCTAAATAAAGTATACTTATTTATCTTATATTGGAAACAGCTCAGCTTTTCCCAACCATTGGTTTTCTGCTTTCTACATATCCCAGGTGGGAATTATACAACCATTGCCTATCACCACCCAGCAATGCCAAGTTCTTCATGGATAGCTGGGAAAGATCAAGCATATGGAACAATAATCCCTTTGATGCAAACTTGGTGCACTGGCAACGTTAAATAGACAATATTTTAATTATTTGGAAAGGGACAGAGGAGCTCTTATAAAGTTTTATGAATTACATTAATGATGATTTTTACACCCACGATTGGGCAACATAGTATAAATTCTGTACCATTTTTTTTTTACTAGATCTGGAGGTCAAAACAAAGACCTATTTCCAACCTACGGATGCTAATTGTTTTATTGTCCCAAAAAGTAGACACATTCCCACGTGGCTAGGGGGAGTTCCCCGAAGCCAATATATCATAAATGGAGAAACTATATAGAGCAATTTTTGAAAAGCAGAGGTTTTAATGGAAAACATTTTTGAGAAAGGATATGGGAAGTAACAACTGGAATATGAAATGGAGAGAATATTAAAGAAGAGCAACATGTATTCCTGACCCCATACTGTTAAAACTATCATCTAGCCCACCTGGCCCTCTCTTGCCTCCCTAAATATGGTAAAATCTTACTTGTATTCCAGTCTGGAGTTGCTGCCTCTGTTTCTGAACTGCCTCTGACCTCTGACATAATCAGAAGTGGTGGTCTGAGACAATCACAAATCTTCCCCATAAGATTGGCTGAGACTGAATTGACTCAGTGCATCTCTATGAGGAAAGTTCAGTGTCTGCATGCAGAGGATGGAGACACAGAATGTTGTGATGCACACTAGGCAGGACTGCCCCAGGAAGCACTTCTAGCAGCCATCTGAGGAGTGGTCAGTGAAGTTATCACTAGGTTGTAATGTAAACACTGGATTTTCTCTGAAAAGACAGTGTTTACAGCAAAAGGCCTGAAGGAAATGATTCTACTCACCAGAACAAATATAATAAGCTGTAGTTGTAATGTTGACTATAGTGTTCCTTTAAGGAAGGAGAGACTGAAACTGCTGCAGGATAAAAAGAAGAGTAATAGTGTAGGAACTGCTAATGGTAGAAAACCTTTCAAACTCTATTTTAACACCCAATATAACTCTAAAGCCCCTTTTATTAATCGAATGTTAAAAAAAACATTGACCCCTACTTTTAGAAGACAAGTATTGGGATCCGAATTACCCCCATGACGTGTTATTTTCAAGAAAGGAAAAAAGCTTTCAATATATTTTAGCTCCTATTATTCTTTGGTTAAAATTTGCAGAAAATCCAAGTGTGGAAGGTTTCACAAAAAGAGGAGGAAGGATTTACTTCCACTGCGATTCAATGCACCTCATGTTGAAGTATTGGGGTGAGGTAGGCATGTGTCCAATCAAATGCTTCTCATAGGGAAACATAAAATTCAATGCTTTCCTATGAGCTGTATTTGATGACATTCAATTTCCTCATGGACGTTAAATGTCACATGACTGAGTGCAACTTGATTGTTGCTAATGAAGCACCTCTAGAGGCTGTCTGGAAGTTGTGTTTAACCCTGCAATACAAATATTGCTGTTTCTACAATTTGTGCCACTTGATCCAGACTGCCTCACTGAGTTGAAGAGGCTATAAGTGACTTTATTGTCTTTAGTGACTTTTAATACGACACATATGGCCTCCAACTACACGGACAATAAATCAATAAATCACATACAGTTTAAAATTATCCTATATGTTTCGTTGTGCTTACTGACATATAATAGGAAGAATTAAAGGGACACTATAGTCATCATAACAACTTTAGCTTAATGAATCAGTTTTGGTGTAGAAATTATGCCTCTGAAGTTTCACTGCTCAATTCACTGCCATTTTTGAGTTAAATTAATTTTGTTTCTGTTTATGCAGCTCTAGCCACACACCCGACTGTGAATGACACCGCCTGCATGAAAACCAAATTGTTTCATTTTAAATCAGATGTAGCCTACTTTTAAAGTTGTTGTCTCTTGCTGTGTAAATGAATATTTATGAACATACAGGAGGCTCCTGTAGGGTCTAGGTGGCTATTAACAGAGCCAGAGATAAGACATTTTGAAATAAACATACTCTACAGTAAAGGAAGTGTAAACATTAGATGACTCTTCACAGGAAGTGTTTAGGAAGGATGTGTAAGTCACATGCAGGGAGGTGTGGCTAGGGCTGTATAAACAAAGTGATTTAACAACTAAATGGCAGCGAATGAGCAGTGGGACTGCAGGGATATAATCTTCAAACCAAAACTGATTAATTAGCTAAAGGGTTTTAGTGACTACAGTGTGCTTTTAAACTATAAAAAATATGATTTCTAGTTATATAAAAATGATTGTCTTTAATTTTTAGAGAGCATTCAGTATTATAGTACAATCAAGAGTGACTTTTGACTGTCCATATTTTTCAGACTTTTGTTCCCATGACTACATTTTTCATGTGGCTGGCAAAGCATTACCGGAAATGAATTGTAAAACAGTTAGCATTCCAAATTCCATAACTTCTCTGTGTTCAAACTTTAATTTCTCTTACTGTATTTAACAACACTAGTGTACAAAAGATGCCTCTACATAGTCATTAACAGAAACTAATTCTGGTGACAATATAAACTGGAGATCTAACAATAAATTAACATTATGTTTAAACAATTCTAACAGTTCTAAGAATAGTTCATCTTCACATGAACACGGGTGACTTAATCAGCACAGGTGGATCTGTAACACTGACTCATTTACTAATTCATCCATTTGTGCTCTATGCAGATTAGGAGATTTTCAAGGTATGGGAACCTCTAAATCACCTTTGTTCGAAAAGATGCAATGAATTAGTCTATTAGTAAAAAATCTTTCAAGGTACTAAAACTTAGTCATGCCAGTTTGCTGTTATGCCTTTTTTTTTTTTTATCTCAGATATTAAAGGGAAACTCCAGGCACCCAGACCATTTCTGCTCATTGGAGTGCTTTGGGTGCCAACTCCCACTACCCTTAAGCCTGAAGTGTAATTATTGCATAAACTGCAATAATTACCTTGCAGGGTTAAGTCCCCCTCTAGTGGCTGTCTACTAGACAGCCACTAGAGGAGACTTCCGTGTTCATAGAACACAAAATGTTTTGTAAAACGATGCTGGACGTCCTCATGCTATGTGAGGACCTCCAGCATCGCCGAAATCCCCATAGGAAAGCATTGTATAATTTGTATGATTTTGTGTTGTACACCTTTCACAGCCGAATTGATAAAATGAATTGCTTGGGATGCATTCAGGACAAAAGTTATTTGTATAAATTGCTGTTCAAAAATATCCATAAGGTATATCAGTATCTACCATTTTCGTTTTTTCGTTTCTGAATTATGTATTGCTAAATATACCTCAAAAGGTGCAAAACTATATAAAAATAATCTGTGCTTCAATACAATGTGCATAAAAAAATAAACATTACTACGAAACATGGTACAGATTGGTTTCAAAATATCACAGAAAGGCAAAAACCCAAATGGACTAACCATGGTAACCTACTTATTAAAGTAGCAGCTCCAGGCCCATGGCCATGGAAAAGGCCCATTGATTAAAAATATTTTTTTTTTTTAAAGTTAGTAAAAAGGGTAGGAGAGGAATGGACCAGCGGGTGCTTAGAAAGCGTAGTGCTAGCGCATCATTAGACGCATTTAACAACAAGCTCAGGGTGCTGTCTGCACAGTATGCCCTCGGTTGGTCTTCCTGCATTCATGCCAGGCTAACCATCTAATTCTTTGAAAAGACACAACTATTTTTGGGCATATTTGTTCTGGTTACATGATTCACATCAGTGGCCCACCCTTTTACCCCCGCCCATCGAAATCCTGCTTTACCAGACACTGCTGTTAGGGGGTATGGATTTACTTGAAAGATGAAAGTGAGAGATTAGCATGTTCTTTCTTATAGCTATATCCTCTGAGTTTCCCTCTAGCACCACCTCCACCAGATACATGACGCTTGGGAGGTATAACTGGTTTAGTGTTTTCTGTCGATAAAACTCTGTAATTAGGCCCATCATAATTGTCAGTACCAGGCCCAATAGGCTCTTAATCTGGCCCTGTTCATGTGGATAACTTGCAATGACTGATGGCTAGATTTCATTAGACACGTAAATACAAAGTCAAATATTACCACAAGCCACGGTTGAGATTGGGGATTAGCAGATATGTTTTACCATTTAATGCCAGAAAGCATAGCGGGATTGGAAAACATTTATGGTTCGCTGTTTTAACCTTTAATCTGAAATTCACTTTAAATTAACACTATAGCGTTAGCAATACAAATGTGTATTCCTAATGCTATGGTGTCCTCTAGCCGCTTAGTTTACCCCCATCCCTTGACTGTATAATCAGGTAGTTTACGTACCTTTTTACTTACCTGTACATGGCTGGTATGTATCATACCATCTGATAGAAATAGCTATTTCTTTGTAAAGCACCTCTAGTGACTGTCAGAAAAACAGCTGTATCAAAGCTGTATTGAAGACAATTGATTCATTGAGTGGGCACATTTATACACCAAGGCAAGTAACAGTTTAACTTGTAACCTTTATTCCATCTTTGAGATAATCTTTGCAATTGTATACTGCCAGTATGTATAGTACAACGGAATACTCTAACAGCTTACTTGTTTTAGGCTAAAATCTCTTAATCATCAATATTCTGTTCTTAAAAGAATCTAATATATATGTACAAGCTTCGGCTAGTAGAAGAGACAGACTTTTTACCCCCTCCCCCCATTAATTAAGTTAAAGGCAAACTAGCATGTAGTGTTGTATTCCCACTAATAATCCATGTATCTGATCCCCACACTGGAGGTTAAACTTTGTTTAAAAGGCTTGCATTACAGATTGTGTTAAGGAGAGCAGGAGCAGTACAAATTAGTTATAAAGTCTAAAATCAATAACAAAGAAAGGTTAGCATGACATCCACAGGTCTGAATGGTGGAAGCAATGAATATTTGTCATTCACAAGATTCTCACTCATTTTATTTAGAGGACACCTACAGAATAAATTACACCAATATACCATTTCAAAAAGAATCCAATGTGCGCCTATTATAGTTGAAACAAACTAGAGTCTTAAACAGAAAGTACTTGCTTTTGTTTTCTTTTTTTTGTTTTTTTTACAATATGTTGCATATTCTTTACATGAAGCACCATATTTTTCATGGGTCAATTTAAAATAATAATTGTTAAAGTGGTCTGTAAGCATCGTAACCACTATAGCCTACTGTGGTGATTGTGGTGCTAGCATATTCAGCATACCCATCCCTCATTTTCCTGCCAAACTGTTTATGAGTACTCTGAGGATCCTCAAGATACCCACATGAAAGTTACAATTTTGACCGATGTTTGTTGGTATTTCATCAGATTTCAGAATTAGAATTTTGACAGATTCTGTCACATCAACTGAAATAATGACCACATCATGTCATGCAATTTTCAGAAGAACACAGCAAATTTTGCCAATACTGTTATATTTTTACATTATTTTTTTCATCTCTTACATATTGCACTTTTGCAATGACTCAAACAAGAAAGACAACTTTCTACCTCATCTGAAAAACAATTCTGCAAATAAAAAGATTAGATTAGAATGTGAATTGTTAATTAATCTATACTTTAATTAACTTCCTTCCCATGTGACATCCTACATAATTTACGTTTTAATATTATCCACACTAAAACTATCTGACAGTATCCTGTAAATTATGTATTTCACTAAACAAATCTGATTCCTACCATAACCATAATATTTTTATCCTGATATAAACACTCATGTTATTTGTGGTGTCGATTTAATATAATTTTTTTTACAAACAAATTCAAATTATTTAATATTCTTGTATAATGTTTTAAAATTACTTTTTAAAACTTTAAAATATCAAATATATCATATATCCGAACTATTTCAATATATCAAAATATTAAAACAGCTCTTCTTCTTACCCTCATCTTGATGGTAACCTTAATCTTACTGTAATTCTAACCAAATCCTAATTTTAACCATAATTCTAATTTTGTCCCTAATACTAACTAATCATAATTCTAAATATAATTCTTATCCTAATCCTAATCTTGATTCTAACATTATTCCCTAACCCGAATCTTGGTATTAACCTTAATCCTAATTCTATTCCTATCAGCAATTCATCCCCTAAACCTATTCTATGCCTTAAAGGGACACTCCAAGCACCCAGACCACTTCTGCCTATTGGAGCGGTCTCGGTGCCAACTCCCACCACCCTTAACCCTGCAAGTGTAATTCTTGCAGTTTTTATAAACTGCAATAATTACCTTGCAGGATTAAGTCCTCTTCTTAGAACACGAAAAGTGTTTTAAATGATGCTGAACATCCTCACGCTATGCATGAGGACCTCCAGCATCGCCAAAATCCCCACAGGAAGGCATTGAATAATGCTTTCCTATGGGGAGGTCTAATGCGTGCGCAGCCATTGCAGTGCATGCGCATTAGGTCTCCCCCGCCAACTAACGTCAGCAGGGGAGGATCTAGGGCGGAGCCGAACCCAGCGCCGAGGGACATCGGCGCTGGATTCAGGTAAGTTTCTGAAGAGGTTTTAACCCCTTCAGCAACATAGGATGGGGGTGGGGCGAGGGGGTGGAGGGGAACTGCAGGAATCTGCAGTTCCAGGAAAACTGATATGTCTCTCAGTGTGCACCTCCTGTCAGTCCAGCTGGGTATAGGAAACAGAGGCTCCTGTACCGCGCTCTGCTCCGCCACGCTACACTCAGTGGTGTATACACACTGACAGTCACACACACCCAGTGACAAAGCACACAGACTTCACTGACAGACACAGATTCACTGATTTGACACACACTGGCAGATACGCACTGACAGTCACACACACACATACACTCAATGACAAACACACAGACGTCACTGACAGACACAGACTCACTGATCTGACACACACTCATTTATTGACAGACACACACATGCACACTGACAGACACACAAACTGACAGACACTCATTGATAGACACACTAATAGTCACACAAAGACTCAATAATGAACATATTTTCATTGATTTGACAGGCACTTACAAACTGACAGACACACACACACAAACACACACACACACACTGACAGACACACTCATACACCAACATACACACTCTTACACATACATGCACACACATACACTCACATACACTCACACACACACATACACTCACATGCACTTACATGCACACACATGTACTCGCGTGCACTTACATGCACACATACACACACTCATATGCACACAAATGCACATATACACTCACATGCACACACACTCATACACTCTCATGCACACACACTCATACACTCAGATGCACACACACTCATACACTCACTCACAGACACACACATACACTCACTCATAGACACACTCACACACACACTCACAGACACACACACTAATTTTAAATATTTTTATAATTATAAAAATTTCCGCCGTGCCTCCCTACTAGTAGAACTGCTTTGATGCTCCGTCTCATCTCACGACCTGTCTACTGATGCCGGGAGACAGAATATGACGTCATATTCCAGCTACCATGGCATCAGCAAACGGCGCGCGAGGGAGTAGAGCAGGAAGATCAGAGCTCCCTCACCAGGCACATGCCACACCGGGGGTCCATAACATGGCCTTGTAGGAGGGAGCGCTTCCCTCCCTCCGGTCACTAGAATCCTGCGACCCATAGCTGGTGCACCTTATGGCCACCTGTGCCGCCTTATGGACGCGCCGGCCCTGCTTGCACTGACACTGTTCACACAGAGACAATTCTGTTTATACTGCATCAAACCAACAGATTTTGTTTTCATGTATTTATAATATATAACTAGCACATGCAGTCTCTCAAATTTCTTTTTGCAGTCCATTTATAGTCATTGCTATTTTATAATATGTCGTCCTTACATTACAGGAAATGTTTCATTTTCTGTACATCCCTAGTACATCTTGCACATTTTTGTTGTTTTTTCTATTCCTCTGCTTTTCTAGTATAAAATTTTGAATTAAAACGAGTAATATTTGCACAATGTGAAATGCTGTTTGTGATTAGTTTGTCACTGCTCATTTACTATTTTTGTTAGTTTGCTGTTCAGATTAATTGATTTGCTTATTTTTATTGTTTTTTGTTTCAATAATTGTTGTTTTTTTAAAACAATTATTTCAACATAAAACAGATGTTTTGTTTTTTCCTGTCCTTGCAGAAAGTATTTTTCCAAGCAGCACATTTGAAAGGTCTCTGTATACTAATTGGTGCTAATTAATAGTACACCTGAATTCCACATGTTGGAAAGGATTCATTTAGGTTAAAATAGTATTTGTTTTTTCTTTTTTATATAATATTTCATTGTTTTAGTAGAACAGATAAGAAAGATCAGACAATGCAATTGTGGGTTTGTAAGTCAAGAGGTAAAGTCTACATTCTGGAAAAAAACAAGTGGACCTACCACGCCATGGCCTCCTTCACCTATACATTTGGAGAAAGTGGTCAGCTAAAATTTTTTGATGGGTGGTCACACATAGAGATGATTGCCAGTCACCTTTGTTTTAAAAGAATACCCTAGGCACCATAACTATTACAACACATTGTAGGTTTTGGTGCTATTAGACATTGAGTGCAGACCCTTAATTTCCTGTCAAAGAAGAATTGGAGATCTGTTCGAACAAAGCTTTCTGACCTTGGGTGGCAACGATAGGTCATGAGTATAGTGGGCTGCTCAAATGAGACTATCCAACTCCATGGGGTATCTCCTTTTGGGACTCTCTGCATTGCAAGGTTTACATAGGGCACTTGAAGCACTTCTATGTAATATAGAGAAAAGACAAGTGAAAAAAGAAAAGAGTAGACCTATCAAATAATGAAGTACACTGAAGACGTGGCAGGCTTATGCAATGTGTAATCAAATCTTGATTACTCCCTTAGTTTAAAGTTTGGTATTTAGACCTAGTTTGGATGATTTGTGTCCAGTGTTTCATTACAGGTTCTCAGCAGAACCTTTGCAAAGTATGCATGTTCAATAAATCCAGCCTTTCTGTTCTATATAGTGTATTACAACGGTATTGATCACAATGTGGTGTTTTATTCACCTTGTCTCAGATGCATCAATACATGGCCTTATTATTGCATAGTACAGGATGGAATAGAACTCGACAAAATAGAGTACACTGATGTATGCTCCGAAACACAAAGTCAGGAGTTTTCAAAAACATACTATGTAATATACATACATAATATTAAAAAAAACCTGGATTCATTATTCATACCTAATTATTAAATGATACAATTATTACAATCTATGAATAATAAAGAAAATATTCCTAGATTGTAAATTTGTTTGAACATGCCCCCCTTCATCTCTTGTATCTGTTATACATTCCCACTATATTGTTGTAAAGCTCTTATGAATATGTTGTTTCTGCATGAATGATTGGTTTGTAGGCATATTACATAAACCTTTAAAACTTTTAATAATACCCAAATTTAAATGAGTCATGTGTCTCACCTAATGCACGTGCAAAAAAGTCCCATATTATTAAAACCCATATAATTCATTAACTCTTATCTGTCAATATTTATTTTACGTTCCAAGTATTATTACTATTATTTATATTTGTCAGTTACTGTTACATATTTCCAGTGTAACATGTAAAATGTGGCAGAAGAAGTTGACACTTTTATTATTAATAATAATAATAATAATAATATATACAACATGGGGCCCAGCACTCACTCTCCTGTCTCATTCTTGCCTCGTGCAACTCAGTGTCTTAAAGGACCACTATAGTGCCAGGAAAACATACTCGTTTTCCTGGCACTATAGTGCCCTGAGGGTGCCCCCACCCTCAGGGACCCCTCCCGCCAGGCTGGATGGCGAGGAAAGGGGTTAAACATACCTTTATTCCAGTGCCGGGCGGGGAGCTCTCCTCCTCCTCTCCGCCTCCTCTCCTCCACTTCTGCTGAATGCGCATGCGCGGCAGGAGCTGCGTGTGCATTCAGCCGGTCTCATAGGAAAGCATTCATAATGCTTTCCTATGGACGCTGGCATCTTCTCACTGTGATTTTCACAGTGAGAAGCATGCAAACGCCTCTAGCGGCTGTCAATGAGACAGCCACTAGCTTCTTTAGAGGCTGGATTAACCCATTTATAAACATAGCAGTTTCTCTGAAACTGCTATGTTTATAAAAAAAAGGGTTAACCCTAGCTGGACCAGGCACCCAGACCACTTCATTAAGCTGAAGGGGTCTGGGTGCCTAGAATGGTCCTTTAATATATAAATCTGGATCAAGTGCACTTGATCCGGATTTATAAAATAATAATTATGAACATAGATTTGCTAAAACAATTGAACACATTTCCATAGACAGAATAAGTAATCTACAACAGAATCACGTTAATATTATTTCAAACGCATCCCTTCGCTTCTAGAGATAAAAAGTCAAATACAATACGGTTGTCTTAAACTTGGCTGTGCTCCGTGATTAAGAGAAACCAATGATAAATTCTTTGACATCAAAATCACTGATCTATGTTTGGCAGAGTCATAGAATTAAGCAACTCCTTGATATTCTGCTTCTAAAATGTCAGTGTTCACTGATGGCAAACATGTTTAAAAAAGGCAAAAGATGTATTTTCAGTCAAATGCACTGGTACAGATTGCATCAGAGATTTTCCTTATTTTTCCAATGTTCAACCTAGGTGGTATTTATGTTAAAGGATTTAAACTGATCTCAGGATACAGTTCTGTCAACATTCAGCCGACTTTAATAAAAGTCTTAAGAGCTAATATATTGGTTATTACGTGAACATTAAGCCACTAGAGAAAATAAACTTATTGATGATATATATTTGTGCTTGTTGTTTTAAAGTATTAACGCGCACACACAGAGACACCCACAAACACACACATACCCACACTCACTTAAAATAAACATTTATAATTTTTTTTACTTTATCAGTTTGTTCATAAAAAAAATTATATTTTGATAATATATTGTGTTGTTCTTTTCGGGAAAATAAATGAATCAATTGTTCAAAGTTAATATAACATTTATTGAATGTAACAATGCTTGGTTGAAATTTTCCTGCCAAGCAATAATAAATGCCACAGAGATATAATTTTATAAACTAAAAGCAGGAACTAAAGAATTAAGTCTTATATGTATATATATGTACGTGCGTGTGTATTTATATATGTTTATTTTATTGCTTTGGATAATGTTAGTTACACTTATTCCCCTGTTATTATTGTTATTATTAGATACTTTTTAATTATTGTGTTATTATTGAAAAATCATTAAAACATTTTTTGAAAATATATGTTTTTATAATATTCAAATGTATGTGAAATAATTAATAAATAGCAGTTATTATTAAAAATAGCATAATTGGAATGTATAGCACTGGGACTATTGGACACCAGCAAAATCATAAAAAAGAGGAATTAGCAGCACACCCAGAACATGCATTTGTCAGTTTGTGGTTCAGCAATAAATACCAACAAATATATCCACAACACAGATTAAGGAACAGCACACACAAAAAAAAATATGGTTTTAAATCTTACAAGGCTACTTAAAATCGTCCATTTTAGCAAACAAATATTGGCATCTAATTACACCATTTGGCACAGTGACGTAGTGGTGGGCTTAACACAATGTAACTGAATCACCATATTTTTTTGCCAAGATTTTAAGTAGCCTTGTAAAATTAAAACTATGTGTGTGTGTGTATGCTGTTCCTTAATCTGTATCATCAGCAAAACCATGTCAGACCCCAGAAAGCGTAATACCAAGCAAACAGCATTACCCAAAAATCATAGATTTTCTGAAATTCTTGATTTTAACGTAAATAAATGAAAAATGGGCATTTGAGAAAACAGCCTAATTGAGTGGCTAGCAGTTTTTTAAAGGTTGACTATATTTTGCCCTACGATCATGGTGTAGTTTACTGCATCCTGGAAGGAAAAGTTAAGATTCTAAATTCAGACATTTAAAGTCCATGAAGAGAATCAAGACCACTGCTCATCAAACCAGTCCTCATTGTCAGGCAACAGTGCAGGATTATTATTATTATTATTATTATTATTATTATGATATTTATAGAGCGCCGTCAAATTCAAAACCAGGACTGTCACTGTGGCAAGTGGATTGGCTTGATCTTGTGTGTCTAGATGTGAGAGTATAAAGAAAGTATAAAGAAAGCTTACCTGATATAAATAAAATCTCCATTCCTGGTGATGACATAATGGTACAAAGGGTCGGTAACTGGGTTGGGGAGGCAGACTGGGTTGGGGAGAGGGGGAGCTTCTAAACTGAAACCACAAATTGAGCAATGTGCAATACAAATCTACAATGGCTGCAGTTACTTGGTAATTGTTACTTCATATGTTGTGACATTCTTTTTTAATTTAATTTAATACTAAGTTATGTAAGCATGCAGCATGGTGGAAACCAAGTTTTTACTATTTTGCAATCTCTATTTTTAAAAACTGTATTCAATAGAATTAACATTCCTTGTATACAAATGTGTGTTGTTAACATGAAGGCATGAACAAGTGTTTTCCATTTTGTTACCACTCATAAATGTTGATAAGCAAGCTATTTAATGTGATAATTGTTGATTTTAACACATTCTTTGTATCTGAGATTCTTCTCCCATATATGTCGGTATGGTCTGAGTATGGCATGCAGTGTCTGGAGCAAAGCTACAATGATGCTGAGGAAAATATGACTATGTATTATATTATATTAATGAGCATATATGTGTCATAGACAAAAGCTCCAATGTTGAGTTGATGGTCTTGGCTTAAGTCTACAGGAAAATGAAAACTATTTAATTTTTGGCCTATCATATAAAATAACAACAAATGGTGCAGATATGCTACCACAATCTGCATATTATGTCACATACAATGCTCTGTTTTTCTACCAACATCCTAATTATAATGGCAATATTTACCTAACTGTAGGTGACTGTCTAATTAGCTTTCAATTACTTCAGCTCTGAACATCAACAGATCCCCAAGATTTCCAAGGACGTGAGAAAATATGTCAAAAAGACGTGTGAATAAGTGTGATTGTTAAATATTTTTTATAATTTTAATGAACAAAGGAGCAATATGTGCTTAAGGTACAAGGATGACATGTATCTAACCATACTTTCCCAATGCTAATTAAGAGGACTATAAATATCCCCGATGATGATAGTCTAAATAGCCATCAAAACAAATTAGATGCTGTAGTTATGTCCATACTGCATCCCGTTTATTTGTGAATTTGTGTGAATTCTTTTGCAATATACTAAACTGGAGTAGATCAACGATCTTCACTTTTGCATAGACGATCAATGAAATCATATAAATAATTGTATGAAGACCATTTCCAAATTTGTAATTATGTAATTGATTCAAATCTATAATAAATGTAGGATTCCTTTGAAAGGAGGTTACATTTTCAAGCACGTCAAGCCTGAGATGGCTTAAGTCAAAATAGGACACAATATTACATAAATCCCATATCAACATCTTGATTACTAAATGTGCTGTGTTAAAATGAATCTGTGCTTGCAAACATAGAGGAGAATGGAGATATATGTGTTTATAGCAATCTATTAAATATAACGTGTTTCCTGGTATTGGCTCATAAATTATAAAATTCAGAAAATAATGGGAAATATCATGAAAAAAATTACTTTAAATATGTGACTTGAAATGAGAAATATATTAATATATGATATGTTGCAAAATTATAAAGTCTCATAGCCACATAGAAACGTAAGTGTTAGTACTAGTTAATTCTTCTCCACCCAGGGTTACTTTGGTTCCTAAGTATTCTACAACCATCAATTGGCCTGTCTGTTTGGAACACTGACAACAGAGTGGAAGGTACCTCTCAGAGGAAAGATTGCAGGAAGGGATAAAAACCTCATGTTCCATTAAAGGCACCCAGATAACTTCATCTCAGTGAAATGTTTTGGGTGCCATGCCACTGTTGGTTTATTCTAAGAAAAGGTAATGTTTACATTGCAGGGTTAACATTTCTCTAGTGGGCCACTGGAGATGCTTCTATGAAGATATCCAAGTTAAGTTTGGCTATTTCAATCAGATGGTCTCATTGAGACCATTTGATTGGCGTTGCATGAAGGTTTGCCACATATGCACACTGGCCTCCTAATGCTTTCCTATGGGACTATATGAAATTGGCTGAAATCATCGACTGATTGTCATGAACGCACCCTACTTCAAGAGTGTGCATGACATAGTTGTCATGGTGAAAGGGTTAAAGTTCACTATTTGTCTGCACTAGACTGGAAATAATGATAAAATCCTCCTTAACACCACCCACACTTAAGCATAAATATTACTATTTTAAAGCTGCCACCACCAAGACAATTTATAAATGATCCCCCAGGTAACTGAATAAGAAAAACCCACCAAATATAACTTAGCACAATATCTAATCAATTGCAAAATTACTAATTAGTCTCTTCAGGTAACGTGATTTTTTAACAGGCAAAGGCAGAACTTAATAAAGTAATATGTATTATGAGCAAAAAAATAGTCACAGTGCATACAAAAAATAGATGATAAACAAATTATTTACACCAACAACAGATAAAAATAAAAGGGATAAAATAACAGAAGTCCTAATCACTTACTCAGGTTTTAAAAGTAAACTTCTGCCCAGGGGGTCTCTGGTAGAAAGGTGGTGACTCACTTAGAATTAGATTCTGGCCCCCAAGCAAGTACAAATACACATCTGAGTATCATTGGATATATACCCAGTGGATTTCCAAGGCTCACCCAGAGGTGGAGATAAGGCATACCTATAGTAACTATAAGTGACCACCCCCTTATGTTCCAGACCAACATCAATCCAAATGGAAACATTTGGTTCTATCTCCTCTTATGTACTTGCCACAGAAATACTAATTGCATCTATGAATTTGTTACCATTTTTTTCAATCCATAGATATGTTACACTTCTTACTTGTGACCCAATATAGCGGACATCCCAATCCCTTCCCATTTGGTTATGCCAATCATGTTTGGGCTTGTTTAGAAGGTGGTGCTTGTCCCATTCTAAATATAATAAAAATGAGGCTTAATTATTATTCTGTGGGTACATATTAATGTTTCTTTTGGATATGATACTTGAACACAAGGCTAATGAGCATTAGCATATCAAAAAAATTACCTCATCAATTAAGAGGCAGAGGCAATATGGCTGAGGTAGTTTACATCGGGACTAGACATTCAGGCATCTCCTGTGTAGAATCTCACACCCTGCAGATCTTTTGATTAATCCAAGGATCCATCCATATAGTAAATCGTCTGACCCCTTTTCACATTCCTAAGCGATTAACATTATCCCTTCTATCATCTGACCTTGCAACCAAGTGGCCAATTCATATATGCACTATACAAATTACATTAAATGACAATATTCTATTGTGCAACAATGAATTATGCACCCTTGGCATGACACTGATCATCTCAGCCAAGAAGGTTGGGCAGGCTCAAGAGAATGCACAATACAGGGAAGGAAAAGGTAAGGAAACAACCTTTTTCCTTTACATGGAGGGGGTAGGGGGCAGTAATTTAAATAGTGAACAGGTCACTATAGCATTAGGAATATATGTTTGTATATAGTGTCCCTTTAATTTGTAATGTGAATTTGACCTTAAAATGGTGTCGGACTGCCTATAGTCAATAACAGAAAGAAAATGTATTTGGCACAAAATAATATATGTGCAAATTGAATGTGTGTTCACACAATAAAGTGCAAGTGCAAATATAAACGTGTTCACTGTAAAATACCACAATTCTGGGAATAAAACACTCTATGATGATTTATATAAGAAAAGGGAGAGAAAAAAACAAATACAAAAGCACTTATACTGTAGTATTTAATTAATACAACATGACAAATAAAATAAATAAGACAGGCCCTCACAATAAATTGTGCAAAAATCGCATTGCCCCTGAGGGGTTACTTATTTCAAGAATAGTATGGACTGCAGGTCCAGGAAGTCTTTAGTTTGTATATGTAGAAGATAGTCTTTATTAAAAGTGCTTATACAAGCAATTTGGATAAAGTGATTGACCTGGACCCACTGGAATTCGCTAAAAGTTTGCCCCAGAGTTCACTTGGAGATTGTTCGCCTGAAAATTAACTCGAAAGTTCACTTTGAATTCGGTAGACTCATTTTGTCTAAACACTAGACTTTCTTTAGAGACATATTCACCCTTATGAGCATTTGCCTTTTTATAACCCTTCTGATTGGTGGAAAATTAAATTCCCCACCTTCCAAGTGATTCAACTCATACGCTTCCGCATTCAAACCAAAATTATTCAACCCCCATTAAAAATCAGGCTTGTCAAAATTTATAGACTTTTAGCTGTTTGCAATGAACAAATCAAGCAAAAGAGTTATTGAAATAGTTCAACACACCAAATGTTTTCAGTAGTTTCCCCAAATTCAACTGAAAATACAACTTATAATTACTTCTCAAGTCTCAAAATCATGCAACTCCTCCATGGCAAGCATCTTAGTAGAGCACCCTTTTGCTGTTATGACCTGCTGCAAATGAGATTCATAGCCAGAAACCAACTTCTGGCAGCATTCCTGAGGAATCTTAGCCCATTGCTCATGAGAAATGGCCTATACAGTGAGGGAAAAAAGTATTTGATCCCCTGCTGATTTTGAACGTTTGCCCACTGACAAAGAAATGATCAGTCTATAATTTTAATGGTAGGTGTATTTTAACATTGAGAGACAGATTAACACAACAAAAAAAAAATCCAGATAAACGCATGTCATAAAAGTTATAAATTGTTTGCATGTCAATAAGGAAAATAAGTATTTGTTCCCTTTGACTTAGTACTTGGTGGAAAAACCCTTGTTGGCAACCACAGAGGTCAGACATATCTTGAAGTTGGCCATCAGGTTTGCACGCATCTCAGGAGGGATTTTGTCCTATTTGCAGATCCTCTCCAAGTCATAAAGGTTTCAAAGCTGACGTTTGGCAACTCGAACCTGCAGTTCCCTCCACAGATTTTCTATGGGATTAAGGTCTGGAGACTGGCTAGGCCACTCCTTTGTTGCCTTCGAGGGTGTGTTTTGGGTCATTGTCATGCTGGAATACCAATTCACGGACCATTTTCAATGCCCTGGCTGAGGGAAGGAGGTTCTAACCCAAGATTTGATGGTACATGGCCCCATCCCTTTGATGCGGTGCAGTTGTCATGTCCCCTAAGCAGAAAAACACCCCCAAAGCATAATTTTTCCACCTCCATGTTTGGGGATGGTGTTCTTGGGATCATAGGCAACAATTCTCCTCCTCCAAACACGATGAGTGGAGTGGATGCCAAAGAGTTTGATTTTGGTCTCATCTAACCACAACACTTTCACCCAGTTCTACTCTGAATCATTCAGATGTTCATTGACAAACTTCAGACGGGCCTGTGCATTTGCTTTCTTGAGCAGGGGGACCTTCGGGCGCTGCAGAATTTCATTCCTTCACGGCGTAGTGTGTTACCAATTGTTTTCTTGGTAACTATGGTCCCAGCTGCCTTGAGGTCATTAACAAGATCCTCCTATGTAGTTCTGGGCTGATTCCTCACTGTTCTCATGATCATTGAAACTTCACGAGGTGAGATCTTGCATGGAGCACCAGACCGAGGAAGCCTGACAGTTATTTTGTGTTTCTTCAATTTGCGAATAATCGCACCAACTGTTGTCACCTTCTCACCAAGCTGCTTGGTGAATGTGTTTGAATCCCTGGGTTTCATTGTAAACTGCACAAAGTCCTCAATGACTCCAGCTCAATGTGTACAATTCCTGGGCTTTGACATAGACTCAAGGTCTTGTACACTTCGACTTCCAGCAACAAAGGTCTCGGAAATCTGAAAGGAGATTTGCAGGATCCTGCATTGGGAATCAATCCCGCTCCATATGTTGGCATGGATCTCCATTCAGGCTATTTTCCCAGGCCCGCTGTATTATCGCGCCATGAAACGCCTGAAAACACGTTTCCTCAAATGAAATCCCACCTACAATCAACCCGTCCCTGTGACAGAAGAAATCTGACAGGAACTTTGATGATGGCTTGATTGCATGCAAGCCTGGAATGGACCGGACATCTTCGGCACACGTCCGGGTTTTTGTACTGGAATTGGACACCAACCGATGGGGTTGGGGCACCACCGATGGACAATTAGCCACAGGTGGAGTGTGGACAACGAACAAACTCGCTTTCCATATCAACTCCCTGAAACTGTTGGCAGGCACCTTAATAATTCGGAGTCTAAGGAAAGGCAAAAACGATTGCTGTATCCTACTGCTCATGAACAACATCTCCGCAGTTCGATATATCAACCATCTAGGAGGCACCCACTCCCAAACACTGGCAGACCTCACAAAGAAAATCTTCAAGTACTGTCTTCCATGCAACATAACGTTGATGGCGGAACATCTACCGGGGGATACCAACCTAACTGCAGACTGGCGGGACAGCAGCGACTGGTAATTGGATCCACGCATATTTGCGGAGCTGAATAAATGGAGAGGTCCATTCGAGGTTGACCTCTTTGCATCTCGCACCTACCGCCAGTTGCAAACGTTCTACAGCTGGTTACTGGACCCAGGGAGTTCAGCGGTGGATGCTTTCCTACAGAATTGGCTGGCCAAAGGGGCATACGCCTTCCCGCCCTCTGCTATGATCGTCAGTGAGTACTGCACCACATAAGGATCCAAATAGTGACGGTTCTCCTGTTGACACCTCTATTGCTGAGTCAACCATGAGTCCTGTACCTTTTTGCACTGCCAGATGAATGGATGATGCTCAGAGACCCCATGGGAAACCCACATCCGATGCTCCAAGATGAATGCCTATCTTTGGTAGCTTGGACTCTTTCAGGGGGTTCATGGTGCATCGAGGAGTTATCCTCTGGGAGTCGTGGGCTCCTGGAACTTGGAGATGTTACCTCTCGGTCTGGCTCTCATGGTCTAATTGGTGTGTGGGATGGAATCTCGATCTCGTTATGGCCTCTGTCTTCTTCATGTTGAATTTCCTGGCATCTTTGTTTTTGGAAGGTAAATCTTACGTATTAATGTGGTTCGCTCAGCGATATCAGCGGCTCATACTCCAGTCCAAGGGAAAGCTATAGGGCAACAAATCCTCTGATTTGTTACCTACTTTGGGGCAGACGGCTGCGAAAACCACCGGCCCCGAAATACTCCACCCTTTGGGATGTAGCCCAAGTCCTACGATTCCTAAAATAATGGCTTTCTAATGAGAAGCTGTCTCTGGCCAAATTGACTCTCCTCCTCTGTTTAGTCTCCTTTCCGTCTGGTGTCGGACGTTCAGGCTTTTGATGCGAACGCCTTTTCCTTTTCTCCAGAGGGCGTCAGATTCCGGGTACCAATATTATGGGCAAATGCAAATATTACAAATTTGAGAATGAAATGTTGTATTTCTTAAACTGTGTACTTTGTCTTTAAGAGATATTGCAAACTGACAAGGTGTTAGAAATGGAACATATTTTTTTTCAAAACTGTTTCTTTAAGCAATAACCTCAGTGCATAATATGTTTGCGCCATTTTGTCCCAGACGAATTACAATAACAATAATGCATAAACAAGTTTCAAGGCTATACTACGACTCTTTCAGTACACAATATACCGTTGTAACCCAAGTTAATGGAACTTCCCCAAATCCGGGAACCTCCCACGACTGTGCACCTACGTCTTAGTATAAACAACGGATAAGCTATTCAGACTTTAAGATGCCATCTTGAACTAAGTCAGGAAAATTTCCATGACGTATACACCCTTTAGTTATGGCCTTGTGTGTTTGCCAAGTTAAGGGAGGTCCTAAAATGAATAAAGTAAAAGAAGTGTTACTTTTTCATATATGAACTATGGTAACCCTAAAATGGAGACACCTAAGGTATAAATAGGTGTACTTTTAAATGTTAAGACACAGAGGAGAGACTTGGAGACAGAGCTGGTCCATATTAAAATGACAGAGAGGCTGACATGATGACATGTTCAGAAGGGTATGTTAACCTAT
Source organism: Pelobates cultripes (assembly GCA_933207985.1). Taxonomy (NCBI): domain Eukaryota; kingdom Metazoa; phylum Chordata; class Amphibia; order Anura; family Pelobatidae; genus Pelobates; species Pelobates cultripes. Next base: position 335,863,728 of record OW240914.1, on the reverse strand, counting down.
TAATGATATTTGCAAGCATTTAGTTTAATCTTATAAACTCTGCTATAATGGATTTTATATTTATATTTTTATATAATAAATATCCAAAAAGACAAAACTATTGCTTCCAAGACAATCCTTATTTTATATTGTATTCTCAATTATTTATATATGGTAAATAGAGGATCTCTTACTAACTATATAAAATTATGGCTAAGATATCTGTATGGTTAGCTCTACTAAGTTCTATGCTTTAAGACATTATAGTGGTAAATAAGGGAACCACCTGCGGTTACACCAAGACATACAAAATCAGACTCAAAGTCGGTTTTCTACCCCCTTTTTTCCATTGACACCCCCGATCTGTGTGGTACAAACTCTTTGTGCTTATTTAGAGGCTGCAGCCATGATACGGCTTAGATCCTCTTATTAACAGTTAATCTCTTATGTTAAGTTACCACCTTGTCGAGATGGGTGAGGTGGCTTTAATCTTTGTCTGGTATTGACACTTAGTTTGGCACACATTCAGTTCGGGGTGCGGCGGACATTCTAGCAGCAGCAGATTGGTTGCGTGAGTCCACATTTTGGACCTTTTACTTTCGTCCTCCTCCAAATGCCGCGCTCTCTCTGTTATAGTAGCGTTAAAATTCCTCCTGTCATGTGATAAACTTGAAGATTATGCTAGCTTTAGTGCACTAGTAATCTTAATTTTAATAATGACAAGAGGTGAGTATTTCCCCCCATGTCTTTCTCTTCCCTTCCTGGGATTTAGGTTTTAGATATGGCTCTTTTGCTTTTTCCTTGATAAATTGTTTAGTTGACTTCCACTGCCAAATGTATTCACATATATGCTATGCATTTCTGGTATTTGTCTATTATTATTATCTTGTAGTATGCTATCAATGTATTAGTCAGTTAGACTATATTGGATATTCAGTACTTTTAACAAGTAATGTTGCTAGTTAGCCAGACTGTGGTTGCTCATGTTTTTCAAAGTTTTGGCTATACCACTAAAATGTTCTCGGTCTCGTTTCAGCTTAATACAATGCAACACCACATTCGGAAGTTTTCATGAGAAGAGATTTCTACATTCTGGCCGTTGTTTGGATTCTAACAGAAGAATCCTAATTTGTTAGAACTTTTTGGACGTTTCCTGGTTCGAAGTTTTGATTCGATTTGACTTGTGATGTCGCTATTTCAAGAGGAAGTGCCTCAGTGGGAGGGGCTTATTATATATTATGCTTATCTCTTATTGGTTGTAAGGAAACCTGGTATATGTAATCCTCATTCAGTAGTTTCCTCCCGAACCGCCAGAGCATCAGTGAATATAGCTCTCTGTTCGGTAGATGAAATAGATGAACTGTATAGTAATCCAAATAGCTTCATAAGATAATTCCCTTAATAAAGCACACAAATCCCCAAACATCAGCCGAAGTCAAGAAGAAGGGTACAACTGAACTGAGCTTTAATGATCCCACAGGGAGGGACGGAGTTTAACCAATCTGGCACAGTAAAAACATAAAACACACCCAGTGCACACATACAATTCCCTCCCCTAGTCCTGGAGATAATCAAGTCTGATAAACTAATAAATTGATTATCTCCAGGCAGAAAAATCACAATTTTCCCCAATATCTGGAACACCCCTTTATACATGAGGTATCCCCACAAATAATATGTCCCCTGATAGCCCCGATCTGGGTGACCAACATATTCAAATTTAACCCAGATCGGTTCAGGGGTTCTCAAAAAAGATGGAAGTCTTCTGTGACCGGCTAACCGCGGGCTGGCTGTCCAAAATAGTTCCATGAGTTTGGGTGGTTTTGCCGGTCACTTCAGTAAAGCCGAAAAAATGAATAAAATACCAAATGGATCACCCTGGCTCTCAGCAGCGATTGTTCCCCTCTGTCGAATGCACAAAAGTACCAAATAGCGCTCTTCTAGCTATTCGGGAAATATAGTTCCAGCGTTCGTCTGTTGGAGACCGGTGTTCAGGAAGTCGAGTGTCCGATTTTAGTTCCAGACACTCGACGACCAAGTCTCGCTGCCTTTGTTCGGCTGAAAAAAGATGGCCGCGGTTATCTCAGCCACGTGGCGTTCGGTAGTTCGAACGCTGGCCGCATAGATAGAGGGGTTAGTTGACGAATCCTTTGAAGCTGAATGAGCCAGGAGGGTGGTCTTTGTTCGGTAGTTAGATCTACCGAATGAATAAAGGTGAACTAAGGTGAATAAATAGGGATTTCTTCACATTGGTCATTTATTTTCTATATTCTTTGCTGCTACTGGAGTAGTAAAGAAAGTTAATGCAAAATGCTTGCCTCCTGTGATTATTAAAATTAAGATTATTAGTACACTAAAGCTAGCATAATCTTCAATTTGCAGACAATTTCCTGTGCTTGCATGCACACACACATGCAAAGATACACAAATGTAAATATACAGTTGCAAGAAAAAGTATGTGAACCCTTTGGAATGATATGGATTTCTGCACAAGTTGGTCATAAAATGTGATCTGATCATCATCTAAGTCACAACAATAGACAATCAAAGTCTGCTTAAACTAATAACACACAAAGAATGAAATGTTGTCATGTTTTTATTGAACACACCATGTAAACATTCACAGTGCAGGTGGAAAAAGTATGTGAACCCCTAGACTAATGACATCTCCAAGAGCTAATTGGAGTGAGATGTCAGCCAAATGGAGTCCAATCAATGAGATGAGATTGGAGGTGTTGGTTACAGCTGCCCTGCACTATAAAAAACACACACCAGTTCTGGGTTTCCTTTTCACAAGAAGCATTGCCTGATGTGAATGATGCCTCGCACAAAAGAGCTCTCAGAAGACCTACGATTAAGAATTGTTGACTTACATAAAGCTGGAAAGGGTTATAAAAGTATCTCCAAAAGCCTTGCTGTTCATCAGTCCATGGTAAGACAAATTGTCTATAAATGGAGAAAGTTCAGCACTGCTGCTACTCTCCCTAGGAGTGGCCGTCCTGTAAAGATGACTGCAAGAGCACAGCGCAGACTGCTCAATGAGGTGAAGAAGAATCCTAGAGTGTCAGCTAAAGACTTACAAAAGTCACTGGCAAATGCTAACATCCCTGTTAGCGAATCTACAATACGTTAAACACTAAACAAGAATGGATTTCATGGGAGGATACCACAGAGGAAGTCACTGCTGTCCAAACAAAACATTGCTGCACGTTTACAGTTTGCACAAGAGCACCTGGATGTTCCACAGCAGTACTGGCAAAATATTCTGTGGACAGATAAAACCAAAGTTGAGTTGTTTGGAAGAAACACACAACACTATGTGTAGCGAAAAAAAGGCACAGCACACCAACATCAAAACCTCATCCCAACTGTGAAGTATGGTAGTGGGGGCATCATGGTTTGGGGCTGCTTTGCTGCGTCAGGGCCTGGACGGATTGCTATCATTGAAGGAAAAATGAATTCCCAAGTTTATCAAGACATTTTGCAGGAGAACATCTGTCTACCAGCTGAAGCTCAACAGAAGATGGATGTTGCAACAGGACAATGACCCAAAGCATAGAAGTAAATCAACAACAGAATGGCTCAAACAGAAGAAAATACGCCTTCTGAAGTGGCCCAGTCAGAGTCCTGACCTCAACCCGATTGAGATGCTGTGGCATGACCTCAAAAAAGCGATTCACACCAGACATCCCAAGAATATTGCTGAACTGAAACAGTTCTGTAAAGAGAAATAGTCAAGAATTACTCCTGACCGTTGTGCACGTCTGATCTGCAACTACAGGAAACGTTTGGTTGAAGTTATTGCTGCCAAAGGAGGTTCAACCAGTTATTAAATACAAGGGTTCACATATTTTTTCCACCTGCACTGTGAATGTTTACATGGTGTTTTCAATAAAAACATAGCAACATTTCATTCTTTGTGTGTTATTAGTTTAAGCAGACTGTGATTGTCTATTGTTGTGACTTAGATGATGATCAGATCACATTTTATGACCAATTTGTGCAGAAATCCATATCATTCCAAAGGGTTCACATACTTTTTCTTGCAACTGTATCTATAATAAATTCCAGTATAGCTATGGCTCCTGAAACCGAAGCGTTATATAAATTTTTTTATATATATATGCTTTGTACTTTGCTAAATAACTTTGAATTAAGAGTTTAAGCATGCTCTGTATCCCTTATTTATGTAGATATAAATATAATTGGATTAATCAGATTTCTTGTCTAGAGTACGGAACTGATAGTATTTTGAATCATATCAACAAGAGTTGGTTTTAACTGTTGACAACTTATTGCAAAGGATTTTGTTCTGGTGACATATTCAGAGTACCATGACTAGATTTACATTTTTTTTCAGTTGTAATTCAGGTTTTCATGTCTAGATGACATTGTAATGGTGGGAGATAAGAAATCTATTGTAAAATATTCTGTGTTCAGTGCTGGAAAGCAATGGAGCACTGTTTTGGGTGGGAAGTGGAGCGTGTTCTCAATGGTAACGTGACTGCTTCAGGCTTTTGCTCAGTTGGTTCCAACTCATTATATATATATATATATATATATATATCTCCAGTTTGGACTTGTGATTTTCTATTACTTCTTCTGTCTCTAGAGATTTGTTAAAAGTTTTTACATTTCTCCAGTGAAAAGTGAGCTATGTATTGTTACGTTGAAATTCCCAGTGTTTAGAACATTAACTCAGGTATCTGGAATAACTCAAAGGCAAGATCTAGAATGTAAAATAAAACAGGAGTAATAGGTATGACTCGTTGTAATTTAAATTCTAGTGCTGAGCTATCCCAGTAGGGGTCAAGTTAGCTTATATGAAGCCAACACTAAAACACTGAAAATCTAAAAGAAAAACAAACAATGGTTCTCTTAGTTCAACTCATGCACAATATTATTGGTTGTTAACATACTAGGATAAAAACATGGATGACTCTTGATCTCTGTCTATTGATTGATAGACATAATAAGATAATATTTTTAATATACATATATATATATATATATATATATATATATATATACACATTTTTTTTTTCAAAGAGCATTTTCCAGCAATGTGAATAAGAAAAAATAATACATTAACTAAGACAATGTCAATTGTCATGACTCCATCAATTTGGCATTTTATTCAGCTGTTTCCTTCTGCTACAATTGTTTATAAACCCACGTTACAACATTTTTTAGTATTCATAAAAGCGACATCATTGAAAGGTCTTTCGGATAGAAACAGTTCTCCAGTGAGGAAGTGAACATTCTCATAATCTTAGTATTTCATATAATTCAAATAATGCATATACTTATTTATATATTAATTATAACTATTTCCTAAGACCTAAAATTGTGCCTTTCATTATCTGCAGGACTGGCCTCTGGAGCACTTACTTTCTATATAGCACTGAGCTTTGTCCAATCAACTACTTTAAACAAAGAAGCATTTATGACAAATCTCAAGTTAAAAGCTTCTCACAGATATAGGTGGTTTCAGTAGGCAGGGGTAAATTCTCAATGGAGTAACTTGTTTTTTTGAAAGAAAAGAGGGAGAGGGAAGCAGTGCCTTAGGGGTGTCCCCAATCCAAAGTCAGATAGGCGAATAGAAAGGAGGATAAAGTGCAAAATATTATGTAGTATGTTAAAGTTTGGGAGAATTAAATAAAAAATAATGCACCCACAGTTTTTGGGAGCTGATAATTATCTCTAAATGTATGTGCCTGGGTGGTTCAATCCCTGCCTGTGGCTATACCTGGTATCTTCATCCATTGGGGAAGCTCCAGATGATATAGAACATAAAACAGAAAGAAGCAATATTATGTAGTATGTTCAATACACCAGAAAAAATGAGTATTTATGTAGATGTACACTCACAATTTACTGAGCCAACTATTGGTTCTCAGTAATGCTCATGTAAAGGATAGCCCACACACTAAGGTATACAGGAGGTTCCACTCTATTGGTTTACATAGCAGGAGATTTTCACCAGAGATATATAAATAAAACATAAATAAAAATATAGTTCTCACTTTTAAAACAGGTAAAAGTAATAAAAGGAGATGTACTCTCAAGTGAAGAGCAAAAGAGGTTTTGCTCAGTCTATATGTTGTAGGTGGTATAATTCCCACCAAGGAATTTGATTGTGCAATCTTCTGGATGAAAGCAAGAAGGTCCAAAATTAAGTATAAAAAGCACCATTTTTAATAAAATGTAAAAGCATAAAAAAGTAACACACTAATGAGTTTCACATTTTTAAAAGGCTTTATCAAAGCCTTTTAAAAATGTGGACCTTCACTGTTTATATAGGAATACAAAATTCAGACATAACTTTTGCACGACACCACAGTCATGTGACTAAATAAGTAATTAACATAAAGGCAATTCAAAACAATAGATAAAGGCAAGGCTTAGTAAAAAGGTATGTTGGAGTATTCTAAAAAGGTTCTTTAATCCTAAAAATAAAATAAAAAGGTGTACCGCCCAGGCACATCCATTTGGAGCTAATTATCAGCTCCAGAAAACTATAAGTGCATAACTTTTTTTATTAAATTCTCCTAAACTAAAAGAATTATTATTTGGCTGTTTCCATGCCAATTGTTCCCAACTCTCTTTTATAGCCCTGGCTCATTTGAATAAATACCTGGATCTTCCCATACAGCCCAAGTACACAAAATAGTTTATAGGTTCTAGATTGGTTGCTTGTAAGATCCATGTAATAACGATTTTCTAGAAAGAAGTCAAAGATTAATCTTCAACATGATTGCAGTTTGCTTCAACTGACCCTCAGTAACCTGATATAGTGTTCTGACAGCATTTGTCAAAGACAATGGTGCTAATCCACTTTATCTCATAAATACATTCTTTAGAATTATTACTCAATGCCACATTCGATGGGGTTATTGTTGAACTTCTTATTTATAAGCCAGTCTTCCTCTATTTATCTCATATCTTTAGCCCTTTTGTATTGCGCATATGGGGAAAAAATCCATTATACAGATGCATTTTTATTTATCTGACCAAGTATCAGAAATTATTCAGTTGTCTGCATTTGTGATTTGTCATTTTTTTCTTGGTCTGTGACTGGGAAACAACAATCAGCTCTCTTGCTGCCAAAAGCTTAAACATATATTCTCCATCAATGTAGTATATTACTGAAGGTTTAAAGCAGGTTGATGTACAAATTATTATATAGTAGAATGTATTTTTTTTTCTGTTTTTTTTTTAACAATTTCACTTTTTTCATTAACTCATATAGTGGTGTGAGCTAGGTTAATTAAAAACAAATCTATGTCATATCAAAAACATTAATTATATACATTCTCTATACATTCTCTATACATTATGATATACTTGTTTTGGGTAACCAATATGAGCAGTGTGTAATTGTGGTTGGCCCAATGGCAATTCCAAAATGGCTAAAAGCACAACCAAGTTTAAAAAAAACCCCATTACTTTTAATTAAGAAAGCAGGTTTCTTTATGTGAAACATGCAATACCTGTTGCGTAAAAAGAAGCATCGGTTGCCTCTCAAAAGTCAAGTACTGTCCCATGCTTCCTAACAGTGTAAAAAACTCATCAATCCACTTATTATAAAAGGAGCACGAGGGTAAGGTTGGACTTTTGCTATTAATTAAGATGAACAGTAGCAACAAAGCCAACTTTCTTCTACCCTAATTCATTTGTTTGAAGTAATTCATCAGAATAAAATTCATGGTACTTGATATCAGAAGGAATCTATTCCTAATCAAGCTCACCTATACGATCAACAGGTAAAACTAGATATAAAATAATTTAGAATCAATTCGTTCATAACAGTAATTTTGTTCAGATGAATCACTTCAAATTAGTTATAGGACATGTCTACTAGTAAAGAAGCAGACTAAGGAGGACTCAACTAGGGAATTAAGCACATCCTTCTATGTTTTGCATGTTGTAGTAACTGTGTGTAACCTACTGTAACAAAGTATACATTTATTTTTTATTTAATTTCTGTAATTGTTGTAATAACCTTCTTGGGAAAAAAATTTTACGTCGTTCTTGTTTTTTTACTATCCACAAATTCAACCACTATATCATAAAATATATAGATTTGTTGTAACCTTAAGGACCTTACATGTTTTCATACTGATTATTGTTAGCACCAATTACAAATATACAAATTGTCAAAACAGAAAACACACACACGCACACCACAAACCAACAGTGTACATTAAAAGTCATACAATGAATAAAAGGTATTACCCTTAAAAGGGTAGATATTTTAGAACTCCTCAATGTTCTTGTAAATAAAACTTCACAACATAGTATTATCTACAGGTGTAAAAAATAAGACATACATAGAGTAATACAGAATAAAAACTGGCATTAACCATTATACCCCTTAATGGCAGTTTTTATTCTGTATTACTCTATCTATGCCTTATTTTGTTACACCTGTAGATAATACAATTTAGTGAAATATACAAATTGGTCAGAATTTATGAACACCATGCACACAACAGAAAGGAAACACCATTCAATTTCCTGGAGTTTTCAGTATGTAAGTAGATAGGAAGCAAGAAGAGAGAAGTGAGACAGTTATGTATATCATTGTATATCTATGATTTGAGTTTCAAATCAATTTCTGAATTCTATTCTGGGAAAAAGAGAACTATCTACTGTGCACGTTTGAAACTAGAGATTGTACAGAGCAGAAGTAAAACACGTTTTAACTCATAATACTTTGAAGTTACATAAGAAAATAAATAAGTTTACCCCTAAGAATTGCATAAACTAGCTATTCAGGCAATCACATGGCCCGGGAGGGCCTGATCGAATGGAGGGGGACTGCCTGAGCTCCCAGGCAGTCTCCAGGATCTCAACCGCCGGCAGGGGATCGGCGGGTACCCGGTTAGTATTTGGGAAGGCAGGGTCATCCTATGCCACCCTCCTGTGTTAAGAGCCACCCCATAAGGACAGCATAGAACGCCATATTGCCAAACTCTGCATCATCTGACATACATTTTGTTGTCAATGGACACATTGTCTAAACAATGTCAAATTGTGTATTCTTAGTACTCACACAAGTAACACAAGTTTCGTTTTGTCCCTAATATTTAGCCCTGCACATGTCTACTTTTAATGCCTTTTTTTCTATTTGCTATTTTTTAGAATAAATATGCAGATGTTATTGAAGAAGCCAATGTCACTATTAAAACTGCAGTTAAAGGGGCACTCCAAGCACCATAACAATAACAATATATTATTGTTATTTTTGGCAAATTGTTTTAAAAGCAAATTCCCTGGTACTCAAAGTCCAGCACTCAGCTTTGGGTGTCATAATAAGAACATGTTAGTACTTCAATAACCTTTCAATTGTTCTCAGAGTCAGATCACCTGTCTCTAAACACTGAAGTATAGGATGATTTAGCCACGCAAATCATTGGTACTATTTTGTGTTGCTGGATCCCCATCGACCGTTTTGGCACCAATAACTTTGTAATGGTAATATGACATTTTTCTTAATTTAATTTTACTCTTACTTGTTTTAAATATATTTTTTATTAGGAGAGAGAGATGGATACATGAATATTTCATAATAGGCAAACAGAATGTGCAAACTAAAGTATCAGAACAAAATCATTTAAACAAAAGCATTCAATCACATTTTGTGATTTTAATGCTTTAGTAGTAAAACCATTGTCCCTGACCCCATTCTTCATGTATCATTTTTCTTCTATATTCAAGAACGACAGAATAAAATGTTGCGAAAAAAAAATTATTTGTAAAAATAAAAGTAGAAGCTAACCAATGCGTACATCGGATATGTATAAGGAAAAAAAGCTAAAAGTAAAACAAACATAGAAAAACTTGGCTCTTACACACAATAGAAAATAATAGAATAAAAAGTACAAAAGTTCCGCTATAAGTAGAATGATCATAAAGAGACAGAAAGAGAAAGAGAGAGAGAGAGAGAGAAAGGGAAAAGGAAAGAAAAAAGATGTGTGTTTAGAGGAAAGAAACATTTAAAAAAAATATTTAAATGTTTAACTTTTTACTTCTGTTGAGGATGTGAAAATTACTCAACATGAAACATACTATGACGAACATTCACTGGTACAGACACATAAAGCATTGTTGTTGGCACAATGAGAGGCTTAGTATACTGTTTATAAAGGATAGATAGGATTTCCTTTTTATACCCTCCATAAATATCTAACTCCTTATTTAGCATGGACAAAAAGCAAAAAAAAAGATATTATTCACAGTTTTGCTTATTATAATATTTAGATGACTAATAGAGCTAAAGAAAAGTATGTCACATTATCACATAGTACTTGTTAACTTCCATGCTTTTAATTCATTTGGAATAAAGTATCGCTTTATTGTTCAGCTGGTGGCGAGTCCCCATATTTTCATCATTTGGATCCAGTGCACCTTGTGATCACCCCTAGGCTCAAAAGCATGGAAGTTTACATTTCTATTGTGCACCTATATATTAGATTTACTTGTTGTTGGGAATTTTTATATCAGGGTTCAATATAGGTTGCTGCATGTGTCTATAAGTTAACACTTCGTTTGGGTGTTGTTATGTGAACTTTATAAGTTATTAACTAAAATATCTTGCGCCATTTTTATTCTTTTTAAGAACACTATCACATAGATCTTTCAATTTTTCCAGTTATTGTGAATACAGGGCATATACCAAAATTAGTACGTTTTGCAGCTTTGGAAAGTTTTGCACGTTAGGTATTTATGGTTAATACGTACATAATCCATATAACTCGAAATGTCTAAATACATTTTTAAAGTGTTTAAGAAGAGAAACCCTTAAGTATTTAATCTTTTATATCTTTTGATGCTATCAATGCAGCCATATTATTTCCAGTCCCTGCCAAACAATTTAGATAATAATTTTTAACATATATAGAATCAATACTACAGTTTTGCAATACCATAAACCAAAAATTTCATAAACCAGATTTATTCTAGTGCAGTAATGTTCAAATGTTTGAGTTCTACTAAATCTGCTGAGCACAGAAACATGTTTTACATTTATCTTTTGCCATTTTTGATGGCATTACAGGGCCAAATTTAGGACCTGGTCATTTTCCTTTTGATTTGTGTTTGCTATATTTTGAGGAGAGAGGTGTGGTATTCTTTTTTGGTGTTTCTTTCTTTAAGGAAACCAGGCAAAGATCTTACACAATGCAGAAGTTATAGACCAATATCCCTAATTAACATTGGCCTCAAATTATTCACCAAAATTCTGTCCAATCGCTTATGCCCAATCCTCCAGGATTTGATCCACCCAGACTAGTCGGGATTTGTTTCAGGGAGGGAGGCTAAGCATGACACAACCAAGATCCTAAACCTCATACACCACGCAAAGCGCTCAGGAGACACCAGCCTACTCCTGTCGATTGACGCCGAGAAAGCATTCGACAGGGTAGTCTGGACCCTGATGAGGCTCACACTTCAACATATGGGCTTTGGTCCCAATTGGATGAAGTGGCTGGAAGCTGTTTAGTCCACACCCACAGCACACATCCGCATCAATGGCCAATTATCAGACCCGGTGCGAATCTCCAATGGCAAAAGACAAGGGTGCCCTCTGTCGCCTTTGCTATTTGTACTGGTCCTGGAACCATTCTTACAGGGCATCAGAGAGAATCCACACATACATGGGATCCAAGTAGGAAACACAATCCACAAGATAGCCGCATTTGCAGATGATATGCTCTTCACAATCACACATCCCCCCATTTCTTTACCACATATCATGAGGGAAATGACATTATACAGTAAACTTTCAAACTTTCAGGTAAACTTAAGCAAATGTGAAATCCTCCCGATCACACTTCCCTCACCAACTGCAGAACAACTATGACAGGATTATCCATTTACTTGGGCAAAGGGGTCACTTAAATACCTAGGGGTACATATACCAAATTACATCTCTCAGATAAACTGATCCAAACAATAACTACGGACCTTAAGTCTTGGTGAATAAGCATTCTAAAAATGAATGTGCTACCCCGCATCATTTATTTACTGCAAGTCCTACCCATCTACCTGCCCAAACACTTTTTCAATACACTCCACAAGTTATTCACCACCTACATATGGGCCAATAAGAAACCCCGATCATCCTTTTCACTTCTTAAACGACCAGAAGATGAGGGAGGGCTGGGCCTCCCGGATGTGGAATTATACCACAAAGCAACTCTGCTCACTAGAGTATACGAATGGTGCAACACACACTCAGATAAGCAATGGGTGAAACTGGAAGCCGCCTATTTCAGAACCCCGATCTATACAATCCCGTGGCACAAGGTAGGATCTTTCCTTCTACACCATGGCACACATCCTACCATCACCCCCATGTTCAGACTATGGGCATACATATCCCCCTATCCCTCAGGACATATCCTCCCATCCCTCACCTCTGTATCCAATCACTCACAACCCCCTGTTTTTTCCTGGAGCAGATGGGAAAATATATAAGCAATAACATAATTCACAATACTTGTCAGTGGAGGCAGTAATTGAAGGGAATTAAATCAAACCTTTACACAAATTGTTACCGGAGACTGATATCACAGCAATGCAAATGTTTTCATACATTCAAATGGAACACTTTTTAAAGAAAGGACACTTGGCGCAGAGGGCACTCTGAGAACTAACACATTTTGAAGTATTGCAAGGGGCACATATTAAAAAAAGACGCTTATCTCTGTCATGTACGCCCTCCTTCTCTCCATACAGCCCAAACACCCTCAGGCCTTCACTTCTGCATGGGAATCTGAGCTCAATATCACCATACCGCCTGATAGGTGGCGCAAAATCTTTAGAAATATTCACAAAACATCTAGAAACACAGACACCCAAAAGAGTAACTATAAAAGAATAGTTAGATGGTATTATACACCAGCGAGACTAAGAGCCATATTCCCCCAATCCTCTGATCAATGTTGGAGATGCCATCACCCCTCAGGCACAGCATCACACATCTGGTGGTCCTGCCCAGAAATTCAAACCTACTGGAGGCGCATTTCTAGCCTCATACAGATGATACTGGGGGAAAAACTGATCCCAACCCCAGATTCTTTCATCTTCCTTCTCCCACCACCAAACTTTCCCAAAGAAAAAACTCAATTACTCCTACATTTGATAACAGCAGAAAACCAATTGATCCCAATGTACTGGAAAAAATCAAACCCGCCGCCCATAAGAGATTGGATCCAAAGAGTGGAAACCACTAGTAATATGGAGAAAATGCTACTCCCTCTCAGACAGATACCACTCTTACACATCTATCTGGTCCTGGTGGTGCACGTACCTTCAGCAATCCCCATGAGGGGGGATCCCACACGCACCCTTGGGCAAGCTAACCGACGGGGAAAGCTCCATACCATTCTACCAGGGTTATCTTTGTTTTTATATTTACTTAAACACATCTTGATTCACAAACCATACAGACAATTGTTATCAACAAATTCTTGTTTTCTATGTATGTGACGCATACAGATAATTGTTACTTCTCAATATTCTATGTATACAAAACAGTGATATCTGTACCATGACTTTATGCAAATTAAAACAAAAAAAAATTCATTTTTGGAAAAATGGTTCTGCCAAATCAAAGTTTTCTGCCTTGTACAAGTCTACTTTGGATGTGTTGTTTAAAGGCCCACACATGAATGATTGAAAAATATATGATGTTAAGTCACTGTTTTTACAGTGTGATTGATGATGTAACTCCATGACCTGTGTGCCTATTTCTGGGGAATAAGGATGGTGATTAGATTACCTTAGAAGCCTTCTTCTCACTCAAAATCACAGTGAGTGAGGAGGAAACACAGAGTCAACTTTGGCCAGTGAATGGCTCATTGACTAAGAGATTATTTTTAAAGTAGTGGGCTTTCTATGACTTTCTATGACGGATATACTTGGGAACTAGTCATCATTGCATGATACTACTACATTTAGCTCCAAGTCTCCCTCTTATTCTGTGAACACTTAAAAATGAATTCACTGTTTAGTCATTGCGTTATACAGTGACTAAGAGGTTAGTTATTTAAAAAAAAAAAAATGGGAAATGGCATTTAATGTGGAATAGTAAATACTTTGCACTGCAATCTAAGTCTCCCTGTCCATTCATGATCACTGATAGCGAACAAGGAAGCTGGAGAGTAGACACATTCATTACTAATGCTGTTTGCACCAGTCTGAATTTGAAGCATGCAGTTATTGTTTGAGAGTGATCACATTATGCAATACCAGTAAATGGCTCTTACTGGCAACTTTGGTCTCAAACTGTAATTAAGAGTTTTACTCACAGATCGAGAAATACATGTGTCATGATAAACTCATTTGGTGAACTGAAATAGACAGCAACTAAGGCATTTTTATTTTGCTGTTTATAAACAAAATAAATTGAAGAACCTTCTAACATGTATCTGGTTTAAAGACTGGGTGCTTTTTATAACTGGGGCATAATCAGATATGACCCCAGCTTTTCAAAATAGCTTGAAAAACAACATAACACTTGCAATGTATATTGTAAGTTCAATGAAGGGTCATTAAGTTAAAGTGCACAGAGTGATCTTAGATACAATTTTACTAATGGGGCATTATGTATGAAGTATATATCATGTGTGATCTCAAATTAACCTTGTTACAAAGAACTCAGGAGTATTTGTAAACAAATATATTGCATTGCACATTTTCAAGTAGGTTTCAAATATATTAATTGACCCTCATAAAACTGGGATTTTGATGAAACCTAGTACATGCGGTAAGTCATTTTGAGAACATCGAATTTGCTGTGGATTTTTATTTTTCTTTTTACCAAAAGCTCTCTTAGGACAGAAATGCTGATAATTTACTAGTGCCGTGAGTATTAGTGTGTTTGTGTACGTTTTATCCCTTTTAATTTGCCTGTTTGGTGTAATTTGTAATGTATATAAATTTTTATGCATGGTGACTATTTTTTGTTCATAATAAATGAGTCTTTACGCTTTTGTCTGGTATAAGACTTACATTACTGAAAAGACATATATAGTACTTTGGTTTCATAGACTTTTTGATAAATTGTTTTGTAGGTTTTTCATCTAATTTTAGTTGGGGTAACCTAGGATTCACGATTTTTACATTTTCCTGGTGGTAGCAGCTTTCATATTAGAAAAGGTGTGGGTGTTAAATGGATTTTTATAAGCATTTGGGGGGAGGTGGAGGGGGGAGGGAGAAATTACAGACAAATAATGATTTTTAACCAAAGCAATTCGTGTGCATGTCCAGAGTAGCCTTTGTTCCCTTTTTTGTATGTGAAAATCATATCATAATATATCTAAGTATAATATACTGAAGAACACAATACATAAGATAGATCACTTGCCTAATGTGCACACTGGAACGTTGTGTGAATTTGTAATTGCTCAATAAAGCAACAGATGAAATTTACCTTGAAAGACTCCTGAGTGCTCTCTAATGGTATTGTATACAATTTGGTTGGAGACAGCACCGGAGCATTAAAAGACCGGGAGCATTGAGTGCTGGGACCTGGGACGTATATATATATATATATATATATATATATATATATAATATATGTATATATATATATATATATATATAATATATACATATTATATATATGTAACGTCATTCGTAATGTATTTTAATACTAATATTAGTATATATATTAGTATTAAAATACACTTAGAATGACGTTACATATATATAATATGTATATATATTATATATATAATAGATATATACACATATATATTATATATATATATATATATATATAAACGTATAATTACAATAATAAATACATAAAATAATAAAATAAATAAATAAAATATCGAAACAAAATGTAATATAAATTATATATTCATATGTAATTTCATTCTAACTGTATTTTGTTATTAATATATATATATATATATATATTGGTAACAAAATACACTTAGAATTACATTCTATATATATCTATCTATATATAAAATACAAATAACCGCAAATATATATATACAGGGAGTGCAGAATTATTAGGCAAGTTGTATTTTTGAGGATTAATTTTATTATTGAACAACAACCATGTTCTCAATGAACCCAAAAAACTCATTAATATCAAAGCTAAATATTTTTGGAAGTAGTTTTTAGTTTGTTTTTAGTTATAGCTATGATAGGGGGATATCTGTATGTGCAGGTGACTATTACTGTGCATAATTATTAGGCAACTTAACAAAAAACAAATATATACCCATTTCAATTATTTATTATTACCAGTGAAACCAATATAACATCTCAACATTCACAAATATACATTTCTGACATTCAAAAACAAAACAAAAACAAATCAGTGACCAATATAGCCACCTTTCTTTGCAAGGACACTCAAAAGCCTGCCATCCATGGATTCTGTCAGTGTTTTGATCTGTTCACCATCAACATTGCGTGCAGCAGCAACCACAGCCTCCCAGACACTGTTCAGAGAGGTGTACTGTTTTCCCTCCTTGTAAATCTCACATTTGATGATGGACCACAGGTTCTCAATGGGGTTCAGATCAGGTGAACAAGGAGGCCATGTCATTAGATTTTCTTCTTTTATACCCTTTCTTGCCAGCCACGCTGTGGAGTACTTGGACGCGTGTGATGGAGCATTGTCCTGCATGAAAATCATGTTTTTCTTGAAGGATGCAGACTTCTTCCTGTACCACTGCTTGAAGAAGGTGTCTTCCAGGAACTGGCAGTAGGACTGGGAGTTGAGCTTGACTCCATCCTCAACCCGAAAAGGCCCCACAAGCTCATCTTTGATGATACCAGCCCAAACCAGTACTCCACCTCCACCTTGCTGGCGTCTGAGTCGGACTGGAGCTCTCTGCCCTTTACCAATCCAGCCACGGGCCCATCCATCTGGCCCATCAAGACTCACTCTCATTTCATCAGTCCATAAAACCTTAGAAAAATCAGTCTTGAGATATTTCTTGGCCCAGTCTTGGCGTTTCAGCTTGTGTGTCTTGTTCAGTGGTGGTCGTCTTTCAGCCTTTCTTACCTTGGCCATGTCTCTGAGTATTGCACACCTTGTGCTTTTGGGCACTCAGTGATGTTGCAGCTCTGAAATATGGCCAAACTGGTGGCAAGTGGCATCGTGGCAGCTGCACGCTTGACTTTTCTCAGTTCATGGGCAGTTATTTTGCGCCTTGGTTTTTCCACACGCTTCTTGCGACCCTGTTGACTATTTTGAATGAAACGCTTGATTGTTCGATGATCACGCTTCAGAAGCTTTGCAATTTTAAGAGTGCTGCATCCCTCTGCAAGATATCTCACTATTTTTGACTTTTCTGAGCCTGTCAAGTCCTTCTTTTGACCCATTTTGCCAAAGGAAAGGAAGTTGCCTAATAATTATGCACACCTGATATAGGGTGTTGATGTCATTAGACCACACCCCTTCTCATTACAGAGATGCACATCACCTAATATGCTTAATTGGTAGTAGGCTTTCGAGCCTATACAGCTTGGAGTAAGACAACATGCATAAAGAGGATGATGTGGTCAAAATACTCATTTGCCTAATAATTCTGCACTCCCTGTATATATATAGATAAATACATATAATTACATAAAAGATTACATTGGTATACACGTAGAATTTAAATACCTATAAATGCATATATATTAAAAATTCTACGTGTATATTTAAGTAATCTTTTAACATAATTATGTGATTTGATAAATTAAAATTTGATTGACATGCCTGACAACACAGGGAGAAAGTGCAGAGAATTTAATTTGCAAGCACTATATTTGACCCTGTAACTCTCCAAGACACCATAAAACCTGTACATAGGGGGTACTGTTTTACTTAGGAGACTTCGCTGAACTCAAATATTAATGTTTCAAACTGGTAAATTGTATTACAACGATGATATTTTAAGTAAAAGTGATGTTTTTTGCATTTTTTACAAACAAACTGCACTTTTATGGATTATATTATTGTTGTAATATGTTTTACTGTTTTAAAACACTAATATTTGTGATAAGTGAAGTCTCCCGAGAATAACAATACCCCCCATGTACAGGTTTTATCGTGTTTTGGAAAGTTAGAGAGTCACATATAAGGCTTGCATTTCATTTTTTTGACATTAAAATTTGCCAGATTGGTTATGTTGCCTTTGAGACCGTATGGTAGCCCAGGAATAAGAATTACCCCCAAGGTATTGCAAATGGGGTATGTCCAGTCATTTTTAGTAGCCACTTACTCACAAACACTGGCCAAATATTAGTTTTTTGCTTTTTTCACACAAAAACAAATATGAACGCTAACTTTGGCCAGTGTTTGTGACTAAGTGGCTACTAAAAAAGACTAAACATACCCCACGTTCAATACCTTGGGTTGTCTACTTTTTCAAATGGTATGCCATTATGGGGGTAATTCTCATTCCTGGGCTACCACACCGTCTCAAAGGTAACATTACTAATCTGGCAAATTTCAATTTGAAAATGGAACATTCTATATTTGACCCTGTAACTTTCCAAAACACCATAAAACCTGTTAATGGGGGGTACTGTTGTACTCGTGAGACATCGCCGATTACAAATATGGGCATTTTTTTTTGCAGTAAAACCTAACAGTATTATGACATTTACAGCTAAAATGTGAGGCGGAACTACTAATTTTTAAAAGAAAATTAAAATTTTTCACAGTTTTTTAAATTTTATTCATAATAAATTATATTTCATATATAAATATTTGATATGAAATGAAAACCCTGTTTCTCCTGAACAAAATTATATATAATAAGTGTGGGTGCATTTAATATGAAAGAGGTGAATTACGGTTGAACAGACATACAGCGCAAATTCCAGTTTTTGTTTACGTTTTGTTTTGATCAAAATGTGTACTATTGACTCCGTCCTGAAGGGGTTAATGAATATTATTTTTTGAATGGTAAAATATGTAATTGAAGGAACAATGTCTTTTTGACTAGAGGACTAAATGGATGTGTATGTTTTCTTACCATTGACATTATTGTTGTCGGAACATATATGCGTTTTACAACATATATTTCTTCCCCCAGTTATTTTGATTGTTCCTCCATTCGCTGAGCTTTATATATAATGCAATGCAAGGGTTTGTATTGTCATATGGCCTTCAGCTCACTTTTGTTCTTTGTTTTCACTGTGACTTTATCAACACGCCATTATTTTTACATTAGTCTGTATAAAATATCTATTTTTTTTTCTATATAGAAAATTGTATGAGTCATTTTCCATATGGTAAAAATAAACATATTTAATTGTTAACTATAAATAATTGAACTTTTCACACTCTCAATAACCACAAAATCAGATGGATTGCGGTTTATGCAGCTGGCGTTGCACACTCATATTGACTAATGTCATATGAAAAATATTTCACTCCCCGAGCAAAAAAATAGTCAGCTATTAATGAAAGGCAGCAGCAGCAGTACAATGAGATCATATAAAAGGGATATATTTCAACACAAAAGAGACCAAAGGAACATTGAAAACTAACATATCAAGTTCTTTAAGCCTGAGCAGGAAATAAGGAATGTCTTCCTAAATTATTTGCTTTACAACAACTGTAAACCACTGCCTAAAAAAGCAAAAGTCCAAGTTTTCACAGACTAAACAATTGCAACTTGGCAGAGGAAAATAGTAAATAACTCCACTTGCATAATACCACATATTGAATATGCTCTCTTAAATAAAAAAAATAAGCTGTCACCAGCCTTTTGCATCTTGAAAATAATTTTGGAGCTGAGATTTATCCAATTGCTGCACTGTTTATTTTGTTTATAAAAGGCGTTAAACAAAACCATGCATTTCAACAGAACAAATGCTAAAGTAAAAATAATTAAATATGTTTTAGTTTCTGTTTTTTCATGCATAAAGTTTGAGTAAAAACACATATAAACAGTGTTTTTATATAACTAAAAGCTATTATATGTGATAGCGTATATATTTCCATCTGGCAATCAGAATTAATAACTGCAGAGAATGGTCTGCATGTGCTAGGTACATTAAAGAAACGGTACTGAGGATCAAAAATGACTCTAAATTGCAAAATTTTGAAAAAGTAATTGAGACATTTACTAAAGACAACTCTAACAAACATTTATGTTAAAAAATCCATCCAAAATAAATTCAAGAGAACATTGGGTCACTTAACAAACAGTAGGTTCCCCTTGATTTAGCTGCATGGCATGGTGAAGTAATGGTGTGTAGACCAAATGTTTCTCTGAACATGCCACTATTTCTTGTCTGATTAGATGAGGACATTATAGAGTAGGGAACCTCTCAGGAAACTATCCATCAAGGGGTACCTATGCTCCTATGCTTCTCGAAGTCCAGTCCAGAAGTCCAGTCCAGAAGCCCAGTCCAGTGTGTAACTTAATTTTCCCTCTAGGCTACGAGATTAGAAATTTTAAATTATGGAACTACCCTCCCTAAAAATATGTGGGAAAAGGGGGGAGAGGGTCTAACATAAACTCACTCTATAAAATAAATATTTTATAAATGAAATAACATATTAAATTCATGCTCCCATGAGAACATCTAATCCTTAAAATGGAAGGCTTAAAATAAATTTAAAACAAATTATGATATTTTTTCCTAACTGCAAATTAATGTAGTGTGTTATTTGGCCTATTAATTTTCAATAATATGCAATCTTTTTAATAGATGTGCTGCAGACTCTGCATTATTCAAAATTAGTTGTAGCTCCTCTGTCTCATAATTTTCCTCAATCTTTTCTTCATGAAGGGTTTAAAAAAAGAAAAACACCTAACTGGTAAGAGTCCTATTATCAGGTTACTAGTATCGCTGTCCATTAATTTATAAATTAAAATATCGAAAACTTGGATGGAAGATTTTACAAATTCTGAGATCTTCTACAGTGTGTTCCCACCTAACATTCTTGAGTAGGAAGGGCTAAGCATGAACTCCGAATGAGGGAATGTCTTATAGTGGCAGCAAATTATGCTGATGACCTCTATCATATATTTTATTTATTCTACCAGCTGAGAATGGTGGGTCTATATAGATTTAAAGCTACTGTAAATAGTTGAATATTTCCAGGTTCATAGTTTACTATTATTATTATGGTTACTGTAGTGATACAACATGGTGAGTTGTGTACTGTTGTAGATCAAAACCATTGAGGGTTTTTCTGGCGATATCATGATAAATCACAAGACCATAGATTGAGTGAATGGTTTCTAAATATCTTCTTCAAGATGGCATTATGATCTATAATACGTAATTCATTATTATGCATCTTCTCTTTCTCTCTTGTAGACTTCATTTAATTTTGGGGCACCACTTGTACATACATACATGCCTGAGATTAGTGACCGTTGGTGGCAGCTGCCATTTGCAGTTGTATCAGAGGATTGGA
Source organism: Pelobates cultripes (assembly GCA_933207985.1). Taxonomy (NCBI): domain Eukaryota; kingdom Metazoa; phylum Chordata; class Amphibia; order Anura; family Pelobatidae; genus Pelobates; species Pelobates cultripes. The sequence continues at coordinate 335,842,340 of OW240914.1, read as the reverse complement.
GGAAGAGAGATGTAGTTCCTATATTCAATATAACGGGAATGTGTGGGGAGGGATTTTTAGGCTGCTGAGTAGCATTGATATTTTACTTTGCTTTGTTATTACATTTTGGTCCCTGTGGAAGTTCTTCTTTTTGTACAGAACGAAACGTGTAGGACCTTTATACCTTTTACTATATATATTTATTTTTAGTGCACAGAAGAAACCGTATAGTAACTAAGTTAAAATACAGAAATAGGGCACCACTTACAAGCTTAATAATTGGTATAATTACCCTCAAGACGATGGGCACTAAATACTCACATATACTTTAATATATGAAGTTGAAATTTTAATTTTGCTTTATTTCAAACTGAATTAATGGCTTTAACTACAATTAGCAGCAGTCACCAATAAGTGTGATTCTCACTAGTCTCAGGCATGTATTTCTGTACAATATGAACTCAAAAAATATCCCTAACTAACCCTAACACTTACTCTAGAGAGAGAAAGAGAAGATTCATAATAATGGAATTTGTATTTGTCATGGACCATTATGATATCTTGAGGAAGATATTCATAAACCACTCAACCTTTGGACTCATGGTTTATTATGATATCTCCAGAACTCTTTCAATGCTGTTATTTTTCCAACAATACAACTCACCATCGCTGTTGTGGTTATGGTGCAAGGAGTGCCTGGCAATCAGGTTATCAAATAGTTTTTGAATGATTTGACCTCTGTATGTTGCTTCTTGCCAAGTTACTTTTGGCACCATAACCACAACAGCAAGCTGTGGTTGTTATATCTACAGATCAGTGATGCACAATTTGCTGAAAACAACAATCTACAGGTACCATATCGTTCAGCTGGTATCATTAAACAAAGAAAAAAGCAAAAGGTTTAAATTTCTGTTTATTTGTGGCTGATGGCAAAGCATACAAGTACAAGGCCTTCAGCTGACCGAGGAACCCTGTTTCCAGTGTTACCATTAGCTAGAATTTTATGTCAGGACAGGAGGCTTCATATTTGAAACCTGAAACCTCTAGCAGAAGAAACAGTTAACAGAATTTTTTTTAAACAACCAATCCAAACAAAACAGGCATAAGTATAAAACCACTGAGACAGACCCTCCCACTTCTTCTTTCTTTGCTGCTACCTCCAGGTGAGCACTCACCAACTCAGAGTTGTCTCTGCTCTGGGTTGTATTTTCTCTATATATGTTTTGCATTGATGTTATTACTGCTATTATTTTGATCAGGGTTTGTGTACCTTGTACTGGACTGTTTGGGGTGGGTTCCCTGCCCCATCTTAGGTTGCTGGGTGTTTGGGTGTGACCTCTCCGGTTTTCCCTCCTCTGGGTTCCTCCCCTGGAGCTCCCCTCCGGCCGTACCCCCGCAGCACGGCCCGGTGGTTCCCTTCTTGGTTCCCTCTCCTCTCACTCCCACTGCCCTTCATGGGGACAACCTGCCCGCCACTTCGGGTTCCGCACCAGGACCCTCTGGTGCATGGGACTCAGACTCAGGGGGCTCCCTACGCTCCGTGGACTTGGGCTCGATACAAAAGAGGCCTTGGAAGGGCCTCTGTGCCCCCACTGACAAAGGCAAGATGCCTGTCAAACTGGCCAGACTGGGCACCGAATCGGGCTGCCGCCCTGAAGAAGGGGCACTCTCTGGAGAACCAGGCTATGACATCCTGGATGGATACCGGGCCGGCGGATCGGGCTCCGCGTCACCCGGTGAAGATGCTCCTGACCACTGCTCCCAATACGTGTGGGAGACGGTACAGAACTCTACCCTGTGCAGCTCACAGAAAGCCTCTGCCAATCACGCTGATGATCCCAGTGAAATCTTAGACCACTCGGGCCTGCCGCTCTTCGACCCACACCTCCTCAAGCACCCTCGCTCTGCGGAGTGGACACCCCTGGACCACATTGAGGAGTTCCTCCGCTACAGGCTGCGTCGCCCATTGGACAAAGAGGTCAGAGCGAAACTTCGCCCAACACGCCCAACACTACCGGATAAGGTAGCCATTACGTCTGATTTCGACCCGGAGTTCGCAATCTTTATGACAAAGTCGAGGAAGAACCCCGCAAGGGCCTGGAACAGGGCTTGTGCTCCGCCCAGGACAAGCTGCTCAACATCAGCGACCTGCTCACCCAGATCTTCCTCATGGCAGATGACGCCCTACAAGGTGGACCGGTGGTGGACGCCTTCCTCCTCCGAGAGTGGGCACAAAGGACCTCCTGGGAAATGTGGCTCTTAACTCGGAACTTTACAAACTGGATGGAAAATTAACTGATTTAGCCTCTAAAGAGCTGGGTCCGGAGGCCAAGGGTCTGCTTTTCGGGACATTCATGAAAGAACTGAATAGGCACGTATCCATCTACACATCCCTGAACAAGGCGCAACAATTACTTTGAAGAGTCTTTCATGCCGGGGATCGTTTTTCCTCCAGGGCTGGTCGGCACCGGGGCCGCGCCACCAGCAGAGCTGCCTTTATGGGCAACAGGCCCCGCATTTCGGAGTCCTTCTCCTCCTCCTCTCGATACCAGTACCATCCATTATTCTCACGAGGATCTGCCAGAGGCTGAGGTGCTTCCTCCACATGGGCGAGATACGCCTCAGGTAAGAGTCCTACCTTATTTACCACACATACCAATTGCGGGCAGACTGTCTCACTTTTCTCCTCAGTGGGGGGCCATTACGGGATTCTACAGACCATGTCTGGATTCAGGATTGATTTCGTGGCAGCTCCGAAACAGACCTCTGCCCCACGGCCTATTCATATGGACAAAGAGGCGTCCGATCTGGTCCATTTGGAGATACGTGCCCTGTTGGACAAGGGAGCGGTGGAGAGGGTGACAGGCCTGCCTTGCTTCTTGAGCAATATCTTCCTGGTGAGGAAAAAACCAGGGGACTACCGCCCTGTAATCAATCTGCGTGCACTCAACGGATATGTCGTCTACCGACATTTAAAGATGGAGGGCATACACCTCCTCAGGGACCTACTTCAATGTGGAGAAGTCGGAACTGACCCCCTCTCAGTCGGTTCCGTTTCTCGGGTTTGTAGTGGACTCGGTTCAGGTGCTACTCCACTATCCAGTATCCAAGGTGGCTGCCATCAGGAAGGACATCAGATGCCTACTCCGCAACCTGAGGACCACACTATGAGATCTGGCCAGGACGATAGGTCTACTTTCGTCCTCCATTCAGGCCATTTTCCTGGGCTCTCCAAAGTCTGAAGGCTCAATACCTTCGTTCATCCCACAACCAGGTTGTGTCACTATCGGACAAGGCCCATCTGGAACTGCACTGGTGGCTTCGACATATGGAGGTGTGGAATGGCAGGGCGATATTCGGATCCAAGCTGGATTTTGTCCTGGAATCGGACGCCAGCTGCCTAGGCTGGGGCGCTACTTGAGATGGCGTGGCGACAGGAGGACTTTGGACCCCGGAGGAAAAAGCTCTCCACATCAACTGTCTGAAGCTGATTGCAGGGTTGTTTGTCATTTGCAGCAACACCAAAGGAAAGAGTCACTGCTCACTGCTTCTTCGCATGGACAACGTCTCAGCTGTCCGATACATAAACCGACTGGGAAGTTCACGATCCAAACTGCTGTCGGATCTCACGAAGGACCTGTACCAATATTGTCTGGACAGAAAGTTGTCGATCGTAGCAGAATACCTTCCGGGACAAGACAACCTCGTGACGGACTGGTTCTCCCACCACTGGAGGGACGCCAGTGACTGGCGACTGCATCCTATGGTGTTTCGGAAGTTGGACCTCATACGGGGTCCCCTCCATCTGGACCTATTCGTGTCCAGGGCGAATCGACAGACGGAACTGTTCTTCAAGATACAACAAATACAGGGTGCGCTAAGTTGGACAGTGAGAGATAATAAACAAAAATCTGCAATAATATAGAGTCTCTTAAAGTACAGCGAAGACCTGGGGTGTATATTCTTCAGTCCTTGCTTTGAATCCTCAGTGGTAAATATGAAATACAAAAGCAGAAACAGAGACCAATAGTGCAAAACTGTTTTAGGAAAGCTGGATCGCAAACAACATAGAAGTAGAGAAGTGCCAACTCACAATATAAAGAGCTATGCCCAGCTCTAGGTAAAACAGCATACAGTGGTATTTAATACTCCCCACATGTAGGATATAACTGGACACTTGAAGGTGTATCCTCAAGACCTCTTACAGCATTCCAGATAAGCGTCAGCATATAAAATACATAAAAGGGGGAAAAACCCAATGGTGCAATAACGTAGGTTAACTGCAACAACAGACAATAAGAGTGCCAACTTACAATTGGGAGAGCTATAACCAGCTCTGAGTAAAACAGCATACAGTGGTATTTAAACTCCCCACATGTAGGATATCCTTCTAGCAATGCTTGCAGTGCCGGTCTTATGAAATAAGAATCACAAGAGAGGGCCCATAGTGTTTACCGTATAAAAAATAGCAGTGAAAGGTAAAATGAAACATACTTACAGTGTTCAGAGCAGCCACATTGCTCTATGAACCAGGCGTAGGTGGAATAATCCCCACCAGGGATTTCTTTTGTAGTACTGCATCTTTAAAATGATAAAAAATCAGCCAGGATAAAACAGCAACAAATAAAAGTAAGTGTGCAAAATACTTTTATTGGATTCTTATAAAAATACAACGCGATAAAGCCAGAAAACAGGCGTTTATCAAGTGTAGACAAATGATCCTGGCTATTCACCTTTTATAGGCAAGTAAAATGCCATAAAATGTGAAGATTGGCGCCACAATTACGTCATTGCCGCATGACTGCTGTCACATGATTTAAATTTTTTTTTTTTTACACATAAGAACAATAGAACAAGTAAAACAGTAACTAATGCTCGTTTTCAAATATATTATATATGGGGACATTTGGATTCCATGCAGAACCTTTATTCACTTATGGTGAAAGTAAGTGACTTATGGTGAAAGTAAAAGTAAGCATTTAAGCTTTAAACTTGAGAGTGAAAGGTCGCGAGGTCGCAGCCATTTTAAACTGTGGGAGTGGGTTGAGAGGGAGTTTTAGAGTGACAGGAGGTGGGCGAAGCCGGCAGATTGCAGTGAGTGCCGCAGGGCAGGGTGGGGAGTGTAATTATTATCGCATCCGTTTGCAGGACGTGATCAGAGGGAAGAGGGGTCGGTCCTAAGCGGCTGCAAGTAGGATTGTAATCACTCTTCTCGTAGGATCAAGTAGGGTGATAGAAAATAGATGCAGGGAAGTGGGATGAATACGTAGGCGGACATTTTACTTAAAGGCAAAGGAGTTAAATAGTCTAGTGATGGGGGATAGGGGCAGGGTGAAATAGTGAAACATATATAAACATACAGACTCTATATGAAAATAAAAATAGATTGATTAAGCCATAGGAGCTAATAAAATAAAATGAAATGAGAAATAAATAAAATAGACCCTATACACAGATAAATAGAGGGTAATGAATAATAATAAGAGTACACTATTATTAAGAAAAAAAGGGAATAATAATACAATATAGCATAAAGCACCAGTATAAACAATTATAAAAAATTAAAACGGTCAAAGTCTGCATTTAGACCTTCAGGGTTTAATGTCTTCAAGTTAAAAACCCATTCCATTTCGGATTTTCCCAGAATATTTTTTATATCGCCACCCCTCCATGGGATATTACATATTTGGATAGGGGTGAATTTAAGAACGCTTTGGTAATGTGTTAAAAAGTGTTTAGACACTGTATGATTCTCAAATCCGTTCCTGATGTTACGGCAATGCTCAGATATCCTACTTTTTAAAAATCTGGACTTCATGCCCACGTACTGGAGGCCACAAGGGCACTCCAGTACATATATAACATTTTTAGTGCAGCATGTGATAAAATTTTTAATATTGTAACTTATATTGGTAATATTAGATTTGAATTCAGTGGTTTTATTAGGGACTGACATTTGGGTAGTCTTGCAGATGATACATTTCCTGCACTTAAAAAAACCTTTAACATTAGACAGAGTGGATGGTGTTTTTTTTTGTGTGAGTCTTTGTGAATTTTTTAAAATTAGGAGCACCTCTAAAAATGATGTTGGGTTTTTCTGAAATGATCTGAATTGTGCCAGTTTTTCTGGATCATTTTCCTTATGTCCTTATTCTTATTATTGTAGTCAAAGATTATGGGGATAGATGGAGTAGTACTAATACTTTTATTTTTATATTTCAGCAGGCTACTCCTGTCATTAGACTTGATTTTAGTAAGTATGGTGTCAAGTTTGTCCTCTGGGTAGTGTTTTTCTAAAAAATTGTTTTTTGAAATGTTGCTTTGTTAATAAAAATCTTCGTTGAGTGTGCAATTTCTTTTAAGTCTTAAAAATTAGCTTTTAGGAGCACTTTCCAGCCAAGGTGTATGATGACAACTATTTTGATCAATGACTGTGTTAGTGCACACTTTAAAAAAAAAAGATTTTGTATTTAATTTTCCTTCTTTAATAAAAAAATTTAAATCTAAAAAGCTGATTTCTTCTTTGCTAGATTCTGAGGTTAAAGCAATGCCTCTATCATTCTGGTTGAGGTGTTCTAAAAAAAGTTTAAGGGAGCTATCAGTACCTTTCCAGATAAAAAATAGGTCGTCGATATAACGAAAGTAGGAGACCAGGTTAGCCCTCCAGTCACGATTTCCTCAAACTGTCTCTGCTTCCCAATCTACCATAAATAAGTTGGCATAACTGGGGGCAAACCTGGTCCACATAGCCGTACCCCTTTTTTGGACATAAAAGGAATCCAAAAAACAGAAAAAAATATTATTTAAAATAATCTTAATGCCCTCTATAATAGAATTATAGAGGGCATTAAGATTATTTTAAATAATAATTATTTTTGTGACTGCTCGCAACCTTTATCGTGAGGGATAATAGTGTAGAGGGATGTGACGTCGCAAGTCACCAGAATGTAGTCCTTCTGCCATATAAAATCGTTAAAAAAGAGGAGAAGGGACATGGTGTTTTTTAGATAAGATTTCATATTTTTTACAGAGGGTTAGACTTAAATATTGATGTACTCTGATAAATTTGATAAAATTGAGTTAATTCCTGAGACAATTGGGCGGCCTGGGGGACTGGTCTCATTTTTGTGGATTTTAGGTAGGAAATAAATAACTGGGATTTTGGGGTATGGTTTGTTCAGGTACTAAAATTCTTGTTTGTTGAGAATGTTAGAATTACTGCCTTTAAGTAGATAATTATGAAGGGTTGCTTAAATCTGAGAGCTAGGGTCTGTGGGTAATTTTTCATAAACATTATTGTCACTTAGTTGTTTCTGGGCCTCTGCTATATACATTTCTTTTGAGAGGATCTAATTGTAGCTCTTTTAGGGCTTTCAGTTCATGGTGGTTTAAATTAGGTATGTCTGACTTTTTCTTTTTGATTTTGCCAAGGTCTTTTAAAACAAGTTTTTTGAATACTTCTAGTGGTCCAGACTTAAAATTGGATGGATAACATTTTGATTGTGGTTTAAGAAACATGTTAATTATGGTAGGGGTAGTAGTAGGCTGAGTGGGGGTGCTTGGGAGAGGCGCAGATTCTTTACCCATAAAAAATCTCTTTAGAGTTGCTTTTCATATGAATTTATTTACGTCCAAGAAAGCTTGGAATGGTTTGAAGAACGTAGTGGGGCAAACTTTAGGCCCTTACTTAGTACTGCTATTTGGGTGGCTGTGAGTGTTTGTTAGGATAGGTTAAAAATACCCCTTTCTTTCTCGATTTTGAGGTTTTCTATTCTATTAATCTTTCTCTCTTGCTCTCTTCTACCACTTCTTCTTCCTCTAAAGTATAACTTCTTTTTCTTGCTCGTGATGGTTGGAATGACAATGGATGAGGTTGTAAGTTGGACTTATCTCTAAAAAATTGTCCTCCATGTCTATTTCTGAGTCTACTGATAGGAGTTGGTATCTGTTAGGGTTGGTGATAGGGGATTTAGGTTGGTCTGTGTAACCATAGTTCTTGTGTGTGAATCTTGTTCTTTGTGGCCTAGGAGAGAGATATTTGTATGTTTTATTGATATAATTTCTGTAGGAGCTGTTATGGCTGTATGCTGTTTTACCTAGAGCTGGGCATAGCTCTTTATATTGTGAGTTGGCACTTCTCTACTTCTACGTTGTTCGGGATCCAGCTTTCCTTAAACGGTTTTGCACTATTGGTCTCTGTTTCTGCTTTTGTATTTCATATTCACCTCAACCAGAATGACAGAGGCATTGTTTTAACCTCAGAATCTAGCAAAGAAGAAATCAGCTTTTTAGATTTAAAATTTTTTATTAAAGAAGGAAAATTAAATACAAAAACTTTTTTTTTAAAGTGTGCACTAACACAGTCATTGATCAAAATAGCTGTCATCACACACCTTGGCTGGAAAGTGCTCCTAAAAGACAATTTTTAAAGGACCACTATACTTGTTTTCCTGGCACTATAGTGCCCTGATGGTGCCCCCACCCTCAGGGTCCCACTCCCTCCGGGCTCTGGGGAGAGGAAAGGGTTAAAACTTACCTTTCTTTCAGCGCCGGGCGGGGAGCTCCCCTTCTCCTCTCCGCCTCCGATCCTCCTCTTCGGCTGAATGCGCGCGCATTCAGCCAGTCTCATAGGAAAGCATTCATAATGATTTCCTATGGACGCTGGCGTCTTCTCACTGTGATTTTCACAGTGCGAAGCACGCAAACGCCTCTAGCGGCTGTCAATGAGACAGCCACTAGAGGCTTTAGAGGCTGGATTAACCCATTTATAAACATAGCAGTTTCTCTGAAACTGCTATGTTTTTTAAAAAAAGGGTTAATCCTGGAGGGACCTGGCACCCAGACCACTTCATTAAGCTGAAGTGGTGTGGGTGCCTAGAGTGGTCCTTTAAGACTTAAAAGAAATTGCACACTTAACGAAGATTTTTATGAACAAAGCAACATTTAAAAAAATATTTTTTAGAAAAACACTATCCAGAGGACAAACTAGACACCATACTTACTAAAATCAAGTCTAATGACTGGAGTAGCCTACTGAAATATAAAAATAAAAGTATTAATACTACTCCATCTATCCCCATAATCTTTGACTACAATAATAAGAATAGGGACATAAGGAAAACGATCCAGAAACACTGGCACATTTCAGATCATTCCAGAAAAACCCAACATCATTTTTAGAGGTGCTCCTAATTTAAAAAAATTTCACAAAGACTCACACAAAAAAACCCACCATCCACTCTGTCTAATGTTAAAGGTTTTTTTAAGTGCAGGAAATGTATCGTCTGCAAGACTACCCAAATGTCAGTCCGTAATAAGACCACTGAATTCAAATCTAATATTACCAATATAAATTACAATATTAAACATTTTATCACATGCTGCACTAAAAATGTTATATATCTACTAGAGTGCCCTTGTGGCATCTAGTACGTGGGCATGAAGTCCAGAATTTTAAAAACTATGATATCCAAGCATTGCCGTAACATCAGAAACGGATTTGAGAATCATACAGTGTCCAAGCACTTTTTAACACATCACCAAAAAAACCTAACGTTCTTAAATTCACCCCTATCCAGATATGTAATATCCCATGGAGGAGTGGCGATATAAAAAATATTCTGGGAAAATCCGAAATGGAATGGGTTTTTAACTTGAAGACATTAACCCCTGAAGGTCTAAATGCATACTTTGGCCTTTTAAATTTTTTATAATTGTTTATACGGGTGCTTTATGCTATATTATATTATTCCCTTTTTTTCTTATTAATAGTGTACTCTTATTATTATTCATTACCCTCTATTTATCTGTGTATAGGGTCTTTTTTAATTTATTTCTCATTTCATTTCATTTTATTTAATTAGCTCCTATGGCTTAATCAATCTATTTTTATTTTCATATGGAGTTTGTATGTTTATATATGTTTCACTTTCACCCTGCCCCTATCCCCCATCACTAGACTATTTAACTTCTTTGCCGCCTAACGTATTCATCCCACTTCCCTGCATCTATTTTCTATCCCCCTTCTTGTTCCTACGAGAAGAGTGATTACAATCACTTCCTCCTACATGCGGCCGCTTAGGACCGACCCCTCTTCCCTCCGATCACGTCCTGCAAACGGAAGCGATCATAACTACACTCCCCACCCTGCCCTGCGGCACTCACGGCACTCTGCCGGCTTCGCCCACCTCCTGTCACTCTAAAACTCCCTCTCAACCCACTCCCTTGGTTGAAAATGGCTGCGACCTCGCGACCTTTCACTCTCAAGTGTAACCCCTTAAGGACACATGACGTGTGTGACATGTCATGATTCCCTTTTATTACAGAAGTTTGGTCCTTAAGGGGTTAAAGCTTAAATGCTTACCTTTACTTTCACCATAAGTCACTTTTCCTCAGTGAATAAAGGTTCTGCATGGAATCCAAATGTCCCCATATATAATATATTGGAAAACGAGCATTATTTACTGTTTTACTTGTTCTATTGTTCTAATGTGTAAAAAAAAAATAAAATCATGTGACAGCAGTCATGCGGCAATGACGTAATTGTGGCGCCAATCTTCACATTTTATGGCATTTTACTTGCCTATAAAAGGTGAATAGCCAGGATCAGTTGTCTACACTTGATAAACGCCTGTTTTCTGGCTTTATCGCGTTGTATTTTTATAAGAATCCAATAAAAGTATTTTGCACACTTACTTTTATTTGTTGCTGTTTTATCCTGGCTGATTTTTTATCATTTTAAAGATGCAGTACTACAAAAGAAATCCCTGGTGGGGATTATTCCACCTACGCCTGGTTCATAGAGCAGTGTGGCTGCTCTGAACACTGTAAGTACGTTTCATTTTACCTTTCACTGCTATTTTTTATACGGTAAACACTATGGGCCCTCTCTTGTGATTCTTATTTCATAAGACCGGCACTGCAAGCATTGCTAGAAGGATATCCTACATGTGGGGAGTTTAAATACCACTGTATGCTGTTTTACTCAGAGCTGGTTATAGCTCTCCCAATTGTAAGTTGGCACTCTTAGGACCTCAGTGTTGTCTGTTGTTGCAGTTAACCTACGTTATTGCACCATTGGGGTTTTCCCCCTTTTATGTATTTTATATGCTGACGCTTATCTGGAATGCTGTAAGAGGTCTTGAGGATACACCTCCAAGTGTCCAGTTATATCCTACATGTGGGGAGTATTAAATACCACTGTATGCTGTTTTACCTAAAGCTGGGCATAGCTCTTAATATTGTGAATTGGCACTTCTCTACTTCTATATTGTTCGTGATCCAGGTTTCCTAAAACGGTTTTGCACTATTGGTCTCTGTTTCTGCTTTTGTATTTCATATTTACCACTGAGGATTCAAAGCAAGGACTGAAGAATATACACCACAGGTCTTCGCTGTACTTTAAGAGACTCTTTATATTATTGCTGATTTTGTTTATTATCTCTCATTGTCCAACTTAGCGCACCCTGTATTTGTTGTATCTTGTTCTCTCCATTCTTTGCAGGGTTTGAGGGTTACCCTTCCCCTCAGGTGTGCAGCTCTATTCTCCCCTGTGATCAGTACTGTAGCGCTGTTCCTCTCCTATTTTTTTTTCTGTTACAGGAACTGTTCTTCAGTTGGCTTCCGGATCCCCTCAGCATGGCAGTGGACGCATTCCTTCAATCAGGCCCCCATTGGGGGCATATGCGTTTCCCCCCTTCATCATGATCCTTCGGCCACTACATCGCGTCAAGCTTCTGAAGGTGTCGATCGTACTGGTGACGCCTCTGTGGAGAAGTCAGTCATGGTTCCCTCTACTACTGGAGTTATTGTGCAGGGACCCGCTGGTGCTACCTACCTCCAGGTTTCTCCTGCAGGATCCAGTTGATATTGGAGGAGCGTCTACCCCGGGTGGCCTGGACCGTTTCCGGGGTTCATGGGATGTGTCAGGACTATCAACTACGGCTAGAGAATTACTCTGGGACTCTTGGGCACCTGGCACCAGAAGATCATATTTACACACCTAGCGCTCCTGGCATGGCTGGTGTGTGGACAGACATTTGGATCCCTTTACAGCCCCTATAATGGTCGACCTGAACTTCCTGGCCGAACTGTTCTCTCAGGGTAATTCTTCTAGGACTATCAATGTTTTCCGCTCAGCTATCTCTGCGGCTCATGTCCCTTTCCAAGGTTCTGGTGTTGGTAGGGATCCCTCGGTCTGCAGACTGCTGTAAGGGGTGAGACTTCCAAGACCACCTGTTTCTCGCCATTCCTCTGTTTGGGACGTATCACTTGTTTTATGATTCCTTGAGGAATGGCCTGATAATGGGGATTTATCTCTACGCCAGCTTTCTGCTAATCTGGCTCTCCTACTATGCCTTGTATCCTTTCATCGGGTTTCAAATGTCTGGGCCTTTGACGTAGAATCCTTTTCATTTTCCCAGATGGTGTGTCTGTTTCTATTTCACGCAGGACGAAATCTAATTTGTCTTCAGTGTCTTACCCCTATTTCCCAGATAAGCCACGTCTCTGCGTGGCATGTTGTTTACGGACGTATATATCCGTGACTTCGTTATGTCGGCCTTTCACCCATGGTCAGTTATTGATTTCCTACGTTCGACCATTTGGGGCTGTCTCTGCACCCATGATCGCTCGTTGGATTCGATGGCTCCTCTCATCGGCTGGCATGGCAAGCTCGTTTGGGACACATTCGGTTCGGGGCGCTGCAGCGTCAGCAGCTCTAGAAGCCGGTCGGTCACTTGTGGATATCCTCAATGCTACTGATTGGTCTAGAGAATCGACGTTCCGTACCTTTTACATTCGCCCACGCTCTCATGTTTCTTCTGTTTTTATGTCTGGGCGTTAAAATTGCAAATATGAAGCCTCCTGTCCTGACATAAAATTAGGGATTATTCTAGCCTCGGTGAGGGAATAATCTAAATTTTATTAAAGACAGGAGGCAAATATTTCCCCCCCTCATGGTTTTTTCCCACCTTGGAATTGGATTTGTTTTTGCCTTTATGTTAATTGGGGGTTTGATTGTATTCGCTGTAATGTATGGTCCAAGTTTTTTTTAATAAACACAATTTGTTACTACAATTGGTGATCAATGTACATTTATTTATCAGATTGTGGTCTATTAATGCTGATTGTGTATGGTGTGACATTCTGCTATGGCAGTTTCTTTTCTTTGCAGTGTGATCTAAATTGTTCTGGATATGGCGGTTTCTCATCTGAGTATGCCGGATACAGTTTTCGTTTGGTCTTCATGCTCTCCTGCTCGACCTCATCAAAGAAAGAGGAAGTGGGAGGGTATGTCTCAGTGGTTTTATACTGATGCCTGTTTTGTTCTGATTGGTTGTTTTGAAAAGTTCTATTAACTGTTTCTTTGCTGCTGGAGGTTTCAGTAAAGAAGGTAAAGCAAATATTCGCCTCCTGTCTTTAATAAAATTTTGATTATTCCCTCACCGAGGCTAGAATAATCCCTAATTGTTTAGAGTATTAACATTATGTTATATTGACAGTGTTTCATTTTAACTTAGAATGTAAGCTATTCTGCTGCTTATAATGAAGAAAGTTTTTACTTTGCTGTACTTTCCCAAAGCCCTGCTCTACCCATCCCATTATTCATCACATATATCATCTGTGTCTTTATATTCTTCGATCCACAGGCTGCTATGTGGGTTTTATGGTGACTGCTGTTTCAATCTTTATTTTTCTAATGCATTATATGATCTGCTCTCTACCTACAGGAACTACAATATACATGACATGTGAACATGCCCATAATTATAGTGAGAACTTTGATAAAAACAATGGTGTCTCCTACAATTAAAACACTGAGCGAAAAAGGCACATTTTGTACTCTTGAATACATGCCACTTAAATGCATAACTAATTTACAGACATTGCTAAGACATTTCTGAAGCATTTGAATACATTTCTACAGTATTTACTTGTATTGTATCAGTTGAAAGCGTTGTAAAATATAATAGATTGTGTACGGTGAGAAAATTCAGCTTGTTCATACCATATTTCTGAAAACAGAGACGTTTTTGGACCCAGATGCCGGTTCCACTCTACAGACATTCTGTATGGAAAATCAAAAACCAAAATGGCACATAAATGGGCAAATATAAGCATGATATTATATATTGCAGTATACTAATAGGAGCATTTTCCTACCATTTGGTTCACAGATCAAGTGAGAAAAAGTAACCAAGGGAAGGAAAAGCAGAACCCAGTAATGAAATCTATATATAAATAACTATACATAATATATTTATTAAACATATATGTGACAAAACCCTGTATTTTGTCCCAGTTATTTTTCCCTATGTTTGGTAGATTGATCAACCGAACACCGACCATCCTCTGGCTCATTTAACTTCAAAGAAAACCACTGTAACGGAGCTTCCTGTACCCGAGTTGGGTACCTCCGCCGAATGCTCCTAGTGCTCACTGAGGCCCCCAAGCACTCCACCAGACACCATCAGCCCCGCAGTCCCCACGTCCAGCGTTACAACTCACCATCCTCCACCCACCCTGGACCCAAGACCAGGATCCAGCTTCCAGTGGGTGAACCTCTCCTCCAAGAGAGCATAACAGGAACAGTTCTTAAAAGAGCTTATGATTACAATCCCAGGAGAGTATAGTGATATAGCAATCCCCAGGTTAGATGCAGCCTTTTCCCCCACACATGAGATGAGGCTCTATGTTGAGGGTAAAACAGGAACTCAATTTTAATGAAGGCACACTGTCCTTTTATGCAGGTTTCACAACAAAGGTGACGGCCAGGTGGGCCTTGTTGGGCACAGGGACACAAAGTGTACAAGCCAATAAAAACAATGTGACAATAAATGACACTCCCACATACAGTACACAAGCCCACCCCTCTGCCTGTGATATAATTAAGGTAGATAACATAATTATCCCCCAAGCATAAAAACACATATTTTATAAAGTCTTATAAGTACCCCAAAATACAACATATCCCCATAAGTCACATCCCCTGATAGTCCTGATATGGATGAACAACATATCCAAAAATCACCCAGATCAGATCAGGGGTTCAGGAAATTCCTGGAAGTCTCTTTTTGATCGACCGCACGGTTTCATGCACAAAACAGTTCCAGAGAATTAGGCTGTCCTGCCGGTCTATTTTAAACAGTCGAAGTACTGTTCAAATTACAGAACGAAATAGTGAATTAACATAGTCAAAGAGTGTCCCTTGTTTGTGGGCTTCAACCGTTCTACTCTTGTTCAAATTGTCGAAGTTCCCTTGAAGGTAAATTTTCAGCGGTGTTAATGTCATTGCGTGTCCGATTTGAGTTCCATGATCTAGACAACAAAACATAGCTGAACACATTTGACCAAATAAGAAAGTTTGAATCTGTTCCAGTTAGAAGTCTAAGAGGCAGAAACAGTATCTTCAACCCCCAGTTCACCACAGGACAGGAGGCTGAGAAACCAGTGGCGTGGTCACTTTAGCCACAACCACAAACTTATGTGCTCTCTTTGTGTGGCTGCCGTTTGTATAACCAAACAACACATGTGCTAGAAGGCCATTTTGTCTCCCAAAAGCAAGCAGCGGTACTTGGTCGTTGAGTGTCTGGAACTCTAAGTTGGACACTCGACCCCGTGAACACCAGTCATCTGGTATGAAAGCCTGCTTCCTTCCACAACAAGCCAGGAGATTGATGTTCAATAGGATTGTTCGCACGAACCATTCAAATAACCACTACCTATGAGTCAGGGGAAGCGTTCGACTTTTGGTTCATTTTGGAACTCCTGAAGGTGACTGAACACTACCACTGATTCTGCGGTCAGTTAAAACTTCACCCTGGTGGCGATTCAGCTGTGTTCATGGGATCTGAGCGCTATTTGGATATGTTGGGCGCTCAGATCGAGGCTATCCAGGGATATCAAATTTGTGGGGGGTTCCTATGTATGTTATATGTAATTTGGGATATTTTATGTTTTATATTTTGTACCTCTGGTCTCTGAGAGATAATTAGTTTAAGCAAAGTACACTCATTCTTCCAGACACAGAGATACCTACTGCTGGAGACTCCATGCTGGGGGTCTGTGTATATAAAAGGGCCATCTGGCCATAATAAAACATTCCTGTTGTACCCTTCATCAAGTCTCGACTGATGTTTGGGTATGTGAATGCGAATGAAGCAGGGCTTGATATTAACCACGATCTACTGGAATTTCAGGAGAGTATGAATGAGCGTACTATTCGAACAGGCTATAATCACTCAAGCCTCTAGCATTATGGGAGTGTGTGAATGAACGTACTTCACAAAGTACATTAGGCTCATTACAATATCATATAGAAATATACCAATCTCGATTTTTTCTCTTGGTTTCTAGGGTGTATGCTTGAGGTAGAAAGGCAGAGTCTCTCAATACTGGTGCAGTGGGATATGTAAAAACAGAAGAATACGGCAGAACATAGTGTAGTATATCTTGCAGAAAGTAAGAATATAACAAACAGAATTGAACTTACAGTTTGTAGAGCAAATGTGCTCACAAATAGAGAGCAAAAATTATTTTTCCTCAATCCTCACTTCTCAGATGTTTTTTGTTTTTTTTTTCAGCAGAGGAATATGTGGTCCTAAGCTCCAAGGAAGGTCAGAGGTTAACAAATAGCTGCTTTATTTAATACACTATAAAATAATAAAAGCAATACAAAGTAGTAAAATAGCTCTTAACACATTTTGCCCCAAATAGGCTTTTTCAGTTTTTCTGAAGGCTATATAGCTACAACTACATCTATACTTTTAGTCTTTCCTGGAGTTGTAATAGACCTTGGTGGGGTCGATACCATGGTCTCACAAAAATAAAATCCCAAGCTTTGTTAGAGTGCTGCTGTCTGGCCAGTTTGCAAACCTACCCGGAATATTATGTTTTACCCCAAACATGGAATTTTATGGCTTGATTTCAGCGGCTTCCAGATTTACTTCATTCTCATAATGAAAAAAATCTACAATAACAACACCTAATCCACCTCTCTAAGAGCGTGTTGTTCCTCTCATTCTAAATTACAGGTTGTCCATCTTGACTCTCTAAGTACTCTAGTGATATAACCTATTTCCATGTCTTTGTTAAAACATGTCACATGCCGAATCAAAAAAGTATGTTAATGTAAATGATTAGGGAACACTCCAATCACTATAGAAATTAAAGCACACTGTAGTGGGTTATGGTGCCATGAGCGCTCTGGCACCCTTCCAGGATAATATTCAAACAAGACACAAATGAAAACTGACTTGATATAATGGACCTCCAGAACCTTTGTATGTACTGCAGTTCCACTGTAAATAGTCCACCCCAATCTATAGGTAACTTGGGTAAGAATTCAGCCGAGGACAAGACATTGGGGATGCTGAAAGCAATTTCATTTCAAACTGTATACAATATTAAGTTTATCAATAAAACCTATTGTAGGCATTTATTTAAATTTCTAATCACAAGAAATATATTTTAAAAGTTTAAAAGTGTTTTATAATAGAGTCCTCTAAAAAGATATGGAAATCAGTGTACATTTTGGAACAACAGATCTTTTTAAACTGCAAAATAAGTCAAATGGTTTCTATAGTTACATATCATGCCGTTCTATTTAGTGCCATATGTTTTGAATTACAACAAGTGTTTTCACTAATTGATTTTATACATGAATTTAAGGTATTGAAAACTATGGCATAACTTTAAATTTAAAATATCTGTTGGTCCAAAAATGTGCTGCATTTTGCTTGCATGCAGTGGGATATTTGTATATATAAGTAAGAGCTCAAAGAGCTCCATGAATGACCTCTACCCCTTTCACAGCCCCTTTGTGGCATGAAAAAATAATAAAATGATTAAGATAGGGTCACTGAGCTCCCTTGAACAGCTGTATCTAGACCAGGAGAGGTCAAGTCCCCTGGTTCTAATAGCCATAGGGCCGATATATATTAAACTTGCTAAAGCTTCAAGCTACATAGTTATCTAGTTGGAAAAAAATACTCAAGTCCATCAAGTTCAGCCAAACCTATTGCTTTATGCTGTTGATCCAAAATTAGGAAACACCTCACAATTTGGGAGATTTCCAATTTGCCAAAAAAGGGAAAAATATTCCTTCTTGACTCCATAATGGCAATCAGACTTCTCCTTCAATTAAAAAGCTGTTCACACACATATGAATTGTATCCTAGAATATTCTGTTATTTTGCAAACAAAATATCTAACTTTTTAAAATTATCTATCTATCTATCTATCTTTATATGAATTAAGCCCCATAACAATTTTCAACAAATTAATAAAAGTGAAACATAAACAGTCGAAATAATAAAACAAAATGGAATATAAATTAGATTAGTTCTATTTGAAGTTTGATAAGAGGAAATACTTGTGAATACTCTAATAATAGTGTGCTGTAGTGAATAAAAATAGGTTAATTCACTAGAGCACACTATTCCTACTATTGGCATCACAGTAATGTAATGTAATGCCAAAAATGCTAATCACTAACTGGTGAAACGTTGCTATTATTCCTCATAGTAAAAGGTTTTGATTGGCATATGAGTCTTCAATAGGAAAATACAGAAACCACAAAGGTTTTTATTTATTCATTTATTTATTTTTAATTTTTAATTTTTGTTGTGCAGGTGAGTACATAACATCATTAAATGCCACAACAGCGTACATGTATACATGTAGGTTAAACAGTGGCATGGAAGATCGCACACATGACTCTAAAGTAAGTAGATTGGTGATCAAGATTAGGGAGACATCCATTTGGTTCAATAGTGAGTTGATTTGAGTGAAACATGCACGGCAAATCTTAAAAATGAAATCAAATAGCATGATATAGGCATGCATAAGAAGTATAACGTAAATGAGGTCTGGACACATGCTGTTAAGTGCAAAAAAAATGCTGAGGTTTTTATGCTTAGTAGAAAATAAGAAAGTATAACATGCTAGCAAGGTATAACTGGTTTAGAGAAAGGACCACTGGGGCTATGCAGACCGCTGTACTATTACATATATCTTTGTGAGACCAAGCGGAGAGAAGTGGTTTGGGAGTACAAAATGGCTGCAGTGTATGGCAAAGGGAATCTGATACCAAGCGGCATGCGTTAAACTAAAAGCTGCTGTCTCTTGTAGACCCCGTGTTATGTTGGGCTGTGATTATCTCTGTGCTTGCATAGAGTGTCTGGGTGGCGTCGTCCCAAACTTACAGTCATTGACACGGTAACCCAGCAGCCTGACACAATGCAGGTGAATGGGAAATCCCTGGCTCATTCAGGTGTCACAGGTACTCAGCTGGGTGGCAGTATTACTTGATATTCAAGTATTGATATTCAGCCAAGTTTAATGCTTGGCAGGCTTGTTGAGTGTTTTGTAAAGCTGCTTGTTAGATCCACATTGTGGCATGGGTTTTAAAGCTCCCCTCCAGCTCCCGGCCGAATTAGAGGTCGTCTGTTGCGGGCAGAGGATCCAGTGGTATTTATTTTTTTAATACATTTTTTTCATAGAGAGATAGTTGGCTTTTTAAATGAAATGTGTTCATCTCATTGTATGCTGGAGTCTCATAGACACAAGCATGTATTACACTACAGACGTCTGCAAAATGACCAAACATTTAGTTTTTTGCTCATTTAGTAGGAAAACAAATACAAAAGCACCTTTATCCGTATGACTGATGGCTCGCTGATTGAATATAATTAGGTTTTTTTTTCATCCCTTACCGCAAGCAGGCACTGGCTGTGTATGTTTGCTGGTTAACAGGCATGCCCCCACTCGAGGGCATGGGGGATTATAAAAGTTAGATACCACTCCACACCATTGCTCACCATGCCACATGGGGAGACATGTCGGCTAAACAGAAAGCATACAAAGCAAGTGGCTGCTCACTGTAATAAAAATAACATACCCCCCCATGTCCTTACCTGTGGGTATCAGGTGATGGTTTCAAGATTGATAATGGGTGTCTAGTTCCCATCAGTCCCCACCATTGGGTGGTGGATGGGGCATTTATTATTTTTAGTGGCATGGACGTGGTCCTACCCAGTCAACACCCATGGGCATTGAGTGTGGACTTCAAATAAATACAAATGCAAACTGACTTGATATGATAGACATCCAGAACCTTTGTATGTACTGCAGTTCCACTGTAAATAGTCCACCCCAATCTATAGATAACGTGAGTAAGAATTCAGCAGAGGACAAAACCAAAATGTTCAGTAATTTAGTCCTTAAGAATACACATGCACATGTCTAATGTGACGGTAGTCACTATCACTGGAACGAAAGTTGGATACTTTATGTAGGTCACCAGATTACCCTTATGTTTTAGTCACCCTGTTCCCATTATAGGTGCAGAGTTTATATAATGTGTGTGAGTTATTTTCTTCCCTCCTTGTGTTGCCATATTGTTTTACCAGCAGGACATTGTCCCATTGTTTCAGGGACACATCCAGACCAGTTCAGAGTAGCTGCCATGCCACTCCCTTAAATCTCCCATGTGGTCCTCAGCCCTTGTTATTGTGTCCCCCCACCCTTCCTTGTAAAAACAGTACTGCATTCACACTAATGTTATTAAGTTAGGTAGTATATGTGGTTATAATTCCAAGTCCTTACTACTATTGGCTGACTTGGGCTCATTGTGCTGTTTGGGAGGGGTTACAGTGAAGGACCTGGAGAGGAACTTTGTGTACCACTGTAACCCTATTGTATGTAAATGAGGCTGTGAGGTATAAATAGATGTGCTGTTTTCAATAAATCTGTGTGTGCTACTTCGTTTTGGAACTGTGTGTCCTGTGTGGATCTCAGTAACAGAATATTCAGACCTGTTGGCTGGCTGCATGCACCCTGTAGCACGGGACAATATAAAAAGAGCTTGCCCTGAGAGCCACAAGTGCCTTCATAAAGGCAGTAGCTAATGAAGTTGGAATTACTATAAGTAGAGATGTTGATACCTGCTCTGGAGAGGAATTGAAGAGGCAAATGGGACAATACCTGCCTGGAAGGAGGGGCATGCAGCCTGGTCCAGGATGTAAGAGACCCAAGTCAAGTTTAGAGGGACTGATTCTGAAGCGCTCTGGGGTCCTTGATAGCAGTGAGGAAGCAGACTTTGCGGAGGTACTCAGTCAGAGTACAGGAGCTCCGTCACATCAGGTAAATATCATAGATCTTCAAACTGACTTCCATGCATAACTGATGTAAGCAATCTTATAACACTTTATAACTGAGTATTTGTGATAAATATAATTAAATGTTTTCCATACAACACCTGCAATATATTACACTAGTAAATATTCTAATAGAACAACAACAAAAAAAGCAACCACAAAGAAATAGAAACTGATTTCAATAAAATTTATAAACATTATTAAATGAGAAAATGCTCAACTGAGATACAAATCTATTATGTGAAACAATTAATTTGACAACAATTACACAGATGTCTAACAGATAGAAATATAAGCAAAACCTGTAAGAAATAACAGACCTCTATAAGAACTACAGCATGATAGAACTACAGCAAAGATATGAATAGCAGATGTAAATTCATATGTTTGAAAGAAATAAAACAAGAATAAATATGAAGTCACAAACAAGCATAGATTATGCACTGAGTAGGCAATAAGATTAGTTTCCAGAGATGGGATCTACACACACAAGACAAAACTCTTCATTTCAGAAGAATATGTGAACTTTACAACATGTACTAAAAGAGGAATCATGTTACAAGGTAGAAATGGAAAAGTGACAATACCCGTTGACAAAATTTAGGACAGCAAAAAGAAGCTCCATGCAGGCTCATCTGGGTCTCAGTAGTGGCAATGACTGTGCCGGAGAAACATCAGGTAAAAAGTCAAACTGTTATTAAACAAGTTAACGTCTTATGCTGTGGGCACCTGGGACCTCCTGACATCATTATTATTATTATGATATTTATAGAGCGCCATCAAATTTTGCAGGGCTTTACAATGGGTGGACGAACAGACATGTAGTTGTAACCAGACAAGTTGGACACACAGGAACAGAGGGGTTGAAGGCCCTGCTCAATGAGATTACATGGTAGAAGGAGTGGGGTAAAATTACACAAAAAGGTAAGGATAGTATTAGACTAGTGACAGTTGCAGAAGAGGAATCAGTCAGGAGCTATTAACAGTTTAATTGATATGCTTTTATGAAGAAGTGGGTTTTTAACTATTTTTTGAAGGAGTGGAGACTGGCTGAGCATCTAACGGAGGAGGGAAGCGAGTTCCACAGGAACGGTGCAGCCCTCTAGAAATCTTGAAGGCAAGCACCAGAGGTGGGAGTACGGACAGAAGATAGACGTAAGTCTTCAGCAGATCGTAAGGGCCTAGACGGGACATACTTGTGTATAAAGGAGGATAGATAGGTGGGAGCAGCATTATGTAGCGATTTGAAAGCAAGAACCAGAATTTTAAATTGAGCTCTATATCTTATAGGAAGCCAATGATGGGACTGACAGAAGGGTGAGGCATGGGAGGTGCGAGCGGACAGGAAGATGAGCCTCGCTGCCGCATTAATTATGGACTGTAACGGTGCAAGTTGGGAGCATGTAAGACCAATGAGAAGCGAATTACAGTAGTCAAGGCGAGAAAGGACATACTTTTATAGTGCTTTGAATACTTGATTACATGCAAAGTGGATGTAGGATTTTTAATGTCCAGGGGATGTCTAGGGAAACTAGTAAAAAGACCATGAGTAGTTTTTTTTTTCCAAAATGTGACTTAAGTCTATATACATTCTAATAAATTCTTAAAGATTCTAGAGTTTTAGCAAAATCCAAAGTGTGTAATAGAACAGCATTTGGGCATGTTGTTAAAGGTTTGGCACACATTTTCTTTAAATGTTCTCTGTGTTAAACAAAATTTGGAATAAATCAACAAAACAGGAAGCCAAGCCATGTAGGTTCTAACTGATTAACGATGTGTTTACCATGCTGTTATGTAATATTCTATTCTTTTATTTAATCCTTTTTATTTAAATATGTATCTGAATTGTGAATAACACTCTAAGATATTTTGTTATGTCAAAATTCAACGAGTCTAATTCTATAGTGAAAACATTTTGTTTATAAACATTTGTTTATTTTTTAAGAAAACATTTCTTAAAAAATAAAAATAAATAAACAACAACAAAAACAGGGCCGTAAAAACACAAGTAGAAAGGGAGGTATTAATCGCTCAGTGTTTTTGATGGTCCTCTCAATGCATAGATAGTATGGCACATTTATGTTACTGTGTTTTAAATGACTGCCTCTCTGTTATTGTCTCTGACTGAGTGTTGTGCTCTATGTGACTGTGATCTGCTGTCGGTGCAATATCAGTCACTTAAGAGTGTTGAAAGCCTACATTGTGTGATTGTGAATGCATTAAATTTCCTAAACACAGACAATCAACATTGTGATTTATAGTACACAGCAAGGTATAACATCGGTAATAAGAAAGTACAGTAGTTAATCAAAATCAATGGTTTTAGCATGGTTTCTGTTCAGTATGGGAGTTAAAATAACAATGGTTCCCCAAGAAACAAATGTATAAAGTGTATAAAATACAGAACCTAAAATCAGAAGACAAAAGCTAGGAGTCACTCACTCTACATAAACCACAGTATATGGAGTGTTTCACGCAACTTGTGCTGCATGAAACGGGCTGACTTGGCATAAGGACTCCGCTTTACAAACATACAGTCAGGTCCATAAATATTGGGACATCAACACAATTCTTATCTTTTTGGCTCTATACACCACCACAATGGTTTTGAAATGAAATGAACAAGATGTGCGTTAACTGCCAGCTTTAATTTGAGGGTATTTACATCCAAATCAGGTGAACGGTGTAGGAATTACAACAGTTTGTATATGTGCCTCCTACTTTTTAAGGGACCAAAAGTAATGGGACAGATTAACAGTCATAAATCAAATTTTCACTTTTTAATACATGGTTGAAATCCTTTGCAGTCAATTACAACCTGAAGTCTGGAACGCATAGACATCACCAGACGCTGGGTTTCATCCCTGGCAATGCTTTGCCAGGCCTCTACTGCAACTGTCTTCAGTTCCTGCTTGTTCTTGGGGCATTTTCCCTTCAGTTTTGTCTTCATCAAGCGAAATACATGCTCAATCGGATTCAGATCAGGTGATTGACTTGGCCATTGCATAACATTCCACTTCTTTCCCTTAAAAAACTCTTTGGTTGCTTTTGCAGTATGCTTCGGGTCATTGTCCATCTGCACTGTGAAGCGCTTTCCAATGAGTTCTGTAGCATTTGGCTGAATATGAGCAGATAATATTGCCCGAAACACTTCAGAATTCATCCTGCTGCTTTTGTCAGCAGTCACATGATCAATAAATACAAGAGAACCAGTTCCATTGGCAACCATACATGCCCACGCCATGACACTACCACCACCATGCTTCACTGATGAGGTGGTATGCTTTGGATCATGAGCAGTTCCTTTCCTTCTCCATACTCTTCTCTTCCCATCACTCTGGTACAAGTTGATCTTGGTCTCAGCTGTCCATAGAATGTTGTTCCAGAACTGTGAAGGCTTTTTTAGATGTTGTTTGGCAAACTCTAATCTGGCCTTCCTGTTTTTGAGGCTCACCAATGGTTTACATCTTGTGGTGAACCCTCTGTATTCACTCTGGTGAAGTCTTCTCTTGATTGTTCACTTTGACACACATGCACCTACCTCCTGGAGAGTGTTCTTGATCTGGCCAACTGTTTTGAAGGGTGTTTTCTTCACCAGGGAAAGAATTCTTCGGTCATCCACCACAGTTGTTTTCCGTGGTCTTCCGGGTCTTTTGGTGTTGCTGAGCTCACCGGTGCGTTCTTTCTTTTAAAGGATGCTCCAAACAGTTGATTTGGCCACACCTAATGTTTTTGCTATCTCTCTGATGGGTTTGTTTTTCAGCGTAATGATGGCTTGTTTCACTGATAGTGACAGCTCTTTGGATCTCATATTGAGAGTTGACAGCAACAGATTCCAAATGCAAATAGCACACTTGAAATGAACTCTGGACCTTTTATCTGCTCCTTGTAAATGAGATATTGAGGGAATAACACACACCTGACCATGGAACAGCTGAGCAGCCAATTGTCCCATTACTTTTGGAGCACTGAACAAGGAAGCACCTCTAGTGGCCGTCTGAGTGACTGCACCTAAAAGTGTAACTAGGCAACAATGCAAACACTGCCATTTCTCTGAAAAGACAGTGTTTACTGAAAAATGCCTGAATGGAATGATTATACTCACCAGAGCAAATACAATAAGTCGTAGTGGTCCTGGTGACTATAGTGTCCCTATAAGTAGCAAAAGCTATCATGAGAAACATGCAAAAAATTTACAATTTGCTAAATGCTTTATTTATATGGTGAAGGCATGCATAACAAAGTGGGCATCAGAGAAAAAAAGTCTGTGATTTACATCTTTTCTTTTTAGAATGAAACCATTTTTGCAGGGAAATATAAAACATTGAAACAAATATTTGTGGTTTTCAGTGGTTTTCGGAGAATTTTTACTGAATGTTGAATGTTTATTTTAATGGAAAAAACTTAGTGGCAACAAAGATTTATAGACACAACAGCAGTGTTTTTAACTTCTTCCAAATCTTTTGCCCAAGCCACGAACAGACACAACCACAGCAATTCACTCAGTCAAGCATGTTCGGAGGTGATGCAAAGATGTTTCCTGATGCAGCATTCAAAAACCCATTGTGGATCTGACAAATATAACTAAAAATAATTTTTTCAAGAATTACTAATACGAGAAATGCATACAGGAAATACAAGAATTCCCTGTAATTCAAAATACATAAATAAATAAATATACAGGCTTATGTGCTAAAGTCCAAATCCATATACCAAACGGGAAACATCATTCAGCTATATATGGGACACTTCAGACATTGTTAACACTATATAACTGTTCACACTATATATACCAGATTTTTCAGTTCAAACACGAATGGTCTTTAATTTGGTTCGGATTTCAGCTGCAACAAATCCAGACCCAAATACTTTACATCTGACTTTGGATATGCATAAGGCTATCCTAGCTATAAAATAAGGTCATGGATTAAAGGAAGGATTTAGAAAATTGGGCAGACTAGATGGGCTGAATGGTTCTTATTCTATGTTTCTATGTTTGTGTGGATGCTTCAAATTTAAGTCTAGATTTAAAATTTATTAGAGTGTTGTGATTGGTTGGCTTACAAGAATTCAAAGTATGGGAATGTCTTTACAGTGAGGAAAAAGTATTTGATCCCCTGCTGATTTTGAACGTTTGCCCACGAACAAAGAAATGATCAGTCTATAATTTTAATGGTAGGTGTAATTTAACAGTGAGAGACAGAATAACAAAAAAATCCAGAAAAACGCATGTCAAAAAAGTTACAAATTGATTTGCAGGTCAATGAGTGAAAATCAATTTGTATATATCCTGTGTGGAGCCCTCATGGATCGTAGATTGATTTATTTTCGTTGCGTCTAGTTTTTACTTTGACTGTTTTTTTTCTGATATGGATTTGTATTTATTTTCAAGAGGTGCGTTGTGAGATTGTTTTTTATTTGGCCTTTTTTGGGGGATGAAAAGTACAAAAGTAAAAAGCACTATTACATGCACCCTTCCCTCCTCCTGCCCACCCTGGTTCCTTTTAACTATATAGCATGCTCTTCCAGCTGTTTGGAACCACAGTCAATTACCTCCTTAATCCCTTCACATGCTATCAGCTGCTGCAGTTATACTATTAACTCTCTCTGCCATCACATACAAATTCCTATGCTACCTCTTGTCTCATCTCCCCAGTTTAACCTTTAGATTGTAAGCTCACGAGCAGGACCCTCTACCTGTTGTATTGGTCTGTCGTTATTGTGTTGCCTTTCCAAACTGTACAGCACTGTGGAGTATGTTGGCACTTTATAAATGCCAGTAATAAATAAATACATTACATAGTCCATATGATCTGTTTGCGTCCCAATTGTTTCAGTAAAACACACACTTTGATGAGAACTATATACTGGTCATAAAAACAGGTGACAGGGAGGTCAATATCTCTTATAAAATGCTGTAATAATATAATGGGATTATTTGTAGAATCTTTACACTTGCGTGATTCACAAAGTTAGAGGAGTAGAAGAGTAAGTTACAATGTCACAAGATTTATGTTAAAGGAAATTGTAAAGTGCTTACGTTTTACTAAGACGCTCTTCTTATGATCTCTCCCTTTGACTCTTCGATTGTATTCTCCATTTCCAATATCTAACTAGATATCTGCTTGGTTATACAAATCAATCTTTTTCTCTTTACTTCTTCAAACACTGGCTATTTTCTGCAGATTAATGGTGCTATCATCAGCTTTATCCATTAGCTCTGTTACCTTGGCATCATATTTGACTGTGCCTTCTTCTTGCCTCATCACATCAAGCCAAGCTCCAAAACCCTCTGCTTCCACCACAAAAATATAGCATGGATGCATGCCTTTCTAACTCAAGACTGGAACTCCCTCTTTATGAGTTTTACACATAAACATATTATACCATCCTTATCCATTAGTAACAATGCGACCAGGATTTTTTTTAGTATGCAATACAGATAGTTAAGTGCTGAGAAGAACACTGTTAGAGTAAGTAGGCAGTGGGAGTTTCTCTTCTCTATTAATTATAGACTTGAGGTGGAAGTAGGAGTGGAAAATGCAGCGATATGGAATGACACAGATTGGAACAAAATGGAGATGACAGTTGGGTATATTCATGTAAGTGGAAGGTAACAAGTAAAGAAGTGCACTTATACGTTCTGGATTTAAGGTCTAGCTCCAACGTATGCGCTTAAGTGGTACCATCCAACTTATGGATGCAAATGTACTTTTTACTTCTTATGAATTACTCCACAGCATATGTCACAGACCAAAAAAAGGGAAAAATATGGTGTAGCATTTTAAAATAAGTGAGTATGTATATAGAAATGTGCCCTCACATGTGAATGAGCCCAGTATTGTCTCCTTGTAATCAGTGTAAAGTGATATAATCTCCACTCTAGAAAATGTATTCCTGTGGTGTTCTTCTCACAGATGTAGAAAAAAAACCACATACATATAAAATAGATATTGTAGCAATGAATAAGTGATTATAGATCGAAACCTAAAAAAAGGGTGAGAATAGTGTTTATAGGGTTTAACACAAAATGGATATGGGCTGCAGTAACCGGTTCAAGGATTCCCAAGCCTTGTAGAAAGTGGAAATATGGAAAGGGTAGGGGAAACCGCCCCCAAATATACAGAAATGTATTCGTACACAGGTCTTCAGGGTTGTATACAAAGTTGACCTCAAAGAAAAAACACAAAAAATAATAGTGCAGTGTAGTATATACAGTGAATAAGTAATGAATAATCTTGTGTGGTTTTCACTCACATTTTATTGAGCTAACTCAGAGCTCATCTGTATTGCGCATGGATGGAACAATCCCCGTCTGAGGATATATGATGATATGGACGTCACAGGTGCCTCAAATAAAGTGCAGTACGCAGAACATATATGGGAGTAAATAAAGAAAATAGATACTCCAATGGTGAAGTAAGTACTGGTAAATATTTAGATGAAAAACAAAGTAATTGTAGCGGAGCGCCAATATTAAATCCCACGATCTCCGCTGGTTAAGAAGGTAATCCACAGTCAAGCGCTGAAAAGAAAGGCAATATCCCAAATCCCCCAGTAACCGGACGAAACACAGTTCTGGGAGTCAACTGAGGTCTTTACTCACATGCTCCAGCATTTACACAATTCCCCATGCAAGGGGTTTCCCGAGTCACATCACAGGGGCATCACAGGAGTGGACTACATGGGAAACCCAATGTACAGAGCATTTCTCCCATCAGGCACTGCTGCACGAGAGGGATCCTCCCACTGGAATATACCGTTAAGTGGATTATCCCTCCGTGCAGCAGAACCGGCACTTCACACCTAAATACATAACTTTCACACTGTTCGGTTTATTCAAACGAATGGACGCTCGGTAGATAGCTGGGGTCCGAGCGCACACCTCGTGAGAATACCGCCTAGATCTCAGCCAAAACAACCGAATGCCGCACGAAAAACATATTCATCAAAACATACATTCAAAAGACCGATTGGCATACGGGGAGCAAAACACAGAAAAGCCAGAAACTCCCGAACGGCCCGGAAGTCCAGCGGTGTTCGCGCCGTCAAGTAGCCGTTTTCAGTACCACGCACTCGACGACCAAACACAGCTGGAGGAACAAAGGATCCAAGATGGCTGACCGCCGCGTGGTCGGTAGTTGAACGACGGCCACCTAGGAGAGCCTCTAATTACCAATTGCAACACTGTTGCAATCGGTCAACAAGCGCCACATGTCTCTCAGTGTGTGGGCCACCATAGGACAGTTTATTCGGTTCACGAACAGCCCGCAAAGGCGCTGCTCGTGAAACGAAATGAAATACAGCTATCTGCTTTCGGCAGATAGCCCATACAGGCAATGCAATCATACGGCTTACAGTACATTACAACCAGGCACATATAACGCCACAAGAACTACACAGGCAACCCTCAAAGCCATAGTCTCTCTGCATTGTCCAAGTGGCTACGTTTGCCACAGTAATGTACTTACATTTACCAGAGCAGAACTTGCTCTAGTATAGATAGCATGGGTGGTATAATCCCCACCTAGGAATGTGATGGTAACAGGAAGCACATTAATGATAACTCTTAGATGGTATCTTCCCCACCACGTAAATATTATCCTGGATGCAGTGGAGAATAAGAAAAAAAAAAAAGAAAAAATATGGGAGGAAATAAAGAATAAACAATATTCCAGTATTTTATTGTGAACTTTAAAAACAAAATAAAGCCATGAAACCATAAAAAGGGCTAAATATAATCTACACTAATGTATTTCACCACAATAAAAGGCTTTATCAAGCACATACATTGGAGCTAAACTTTCGCTCCAGAAAGTGTAACTGCACTTCTTTACTATCTATCTTCTCCCTTTTTATTTCAATTTATGTCACTGCATGTCAAGGCATCTAAGGACTAAGGTGCTACTCTAAACCCTTAACATTGCTTTCTTTACCCACCTTTCATTTTGCACATGTCCCCTCTGTCAATCCTTATAATGACTTTCTGAACCATGAAGGATTCAATTGGAAATCCTTGTACTACAACATTTCTGAGCTCAACTCAGCATTATCTACCTAGTCTCATTAATCTACAAATACATCCAGTCTTAGTCACCTTGCTCTGCCTGTGAATCTCAGTTACTATATATTCTGGAGGACAACTACAAAATAAAGACCAAGTGAGTATGAGTACAAACAGCACACTGTCATCACACTCCACCTCCTTGCTTTGTTTATGTTATATGATTAAAACTAATACTGCAATAACTGAAATAATAGCAAAATAATATAGTTACATAATATATTTAGTCCTGCACTGTAGAGCAACAACTAACTAAGATCTGTCTATGCTAGTGGCCTGGGAGCCACTTTCCAGCCCACCACTGCTCCAAACAGTCTTTGCTGAGATCCATCTATCTTTTCTAGCATTTCTAAGGCTTTTCCATTATTAATATACTCCCTCGCCCCATCAACTTTCTTAAAAAACCTTCAATTCTAAAAAAAAATCCCTAACAATATGCTTCTTTTGACAGTTACAAGCTTTCAACTGTGTTTTTGGATTTGTCTTCCCTCTTATACAGTGTTTACATTTTGCTAAACTTTATGAGCGTGCAGTTTTTTTGTTTTTTTTTTACAAGTAAAGGTTAACCAGTCTTCTGATAATATTTCTTTTTACCTAACTTAATGCATCATTGATGGTGTCCATAGAGCTCTGCAGATCATCAGACAAAATGTCTTTAAGAATGGATTATGTCCATATAATAACAAAATTTAGTATATATATATATATATATATATATACACTGTAAATAAATATATATATCTATATATATATATAAAGCGAGAGAGAGAGAGAGAGAGAGGGAGACAGATGGAGCGAGAGAGAGAGAAAAATAAAGAAATAGAAACATTAAAACTATCTGCCCATTATCGTCAAGGTTCTCCTCAAGCTCCCACAACAACTCTGGTGCAGCATCAAGACCTCTGAATATATCCTGTGTTATCTGGCACCAATGCATTAGCAGCTGATCCTTTAAGTTCTGCAAGTTGTGGGGTGGGACCTCCATGAATCAGATTTGCTGTTTCAGCACATCCCATAAATGCTCAATTGGAATGCCCAGCAGAACATTGCCCAAAGCATAACAGCCTCCGCTGGCCTGTCTTCTTCCCATAATGCTTCCTGCTGCCATCTCTTCCCCTGGTAAATGAGGCACATGCACCTGGCCATCCACCTGATCTAAAAGAACATGTAATTCATCAGACCTGGCAACCTTCTTTCATGACTCCATGGTCCAATTTTGATGCTTTCGGCAGTGAACAGGGGTCATTATTGGCACTCTGACTGGTCTGTGTCTATGCAACCCCATACACAGGTAAATGCTATTCACTGTGTTTTCTGACACGTTTCTATTGTAACCAGAATTAGGTTTTTCAGCAATTAGAGCTACAGTAGCTGTTTTGTGTGATCGGACTAGACTAGCTAGCTTTTGTTCCTTACGTACATCAATGAGCATTGGATGCGCATGATCCAAATGCCTGTTCACTTGTGGTCCTGCCTTGCATCATTTTTGGAAGTCACTGATCCCTGCATACAGGGAACACCCAACAAGACTTTCCATTTTGGAAATGCTCTGACCCCGTTGTTGAGCCATCACTGTTTGGCCCTTGTCAAAGTTACTCAGATCATTTTGCTTGTCCATTTATCCTACTTCCTACACATGAAATTGAAGAACTGACTGTTCACTTGCTGCCTTATATATCCCACCCCTGGACAGGTGCCATTGTAACACTATAAAAATGTTATTAACCTAATCTGTCAGTGATTTTAATGTTACAATCATGGTTTTAATGTTATAATCATATATATTTATGTGTGTGTATATGGTATATGTATCTTTATCTTGGAGATATATATGTAAACTTAGAACACTGGTGTAATAAGTTGGGGGACTGATTAACAGCCAAGTTGTATGCCAATGAAGTGTTATTGTGTTCTATACAGGGATTCTACCCTTAGGCAATAATGGAGTCCTCTGTGAGCACATGGCCTTTCACCAGGTAAAACCAGTTAGGTTGTTGAGAAACTCCTCCTCCATTCCCATTCAGTGCAATCCTTTTTCCCCCAGGAGTAACTCTGGTTCTGTTAGATGCTAAGGGATTGGCTTTGTGAGGTGTTTCCAAAGGAAGGAAGGAAGGGCTATCCTGAGCTATCCTGATAAAAGTCATGTGAATACCACAAACGCTCTCTTATCTTACTCTCAGCAGATGGTCAATGGAGTGGTAACCTGTATCACGTGTCTATACCTGTGTCACTATCTTTAGTTTACTTTCCATTTAATCAATGACTAGTTTTGGTAACAACATTTACTAGCCTATTTGAAATGTATATGTTTTGTTTATTCGTTTGATTAGCCTCTTAATATAACTGAATTGTCGAAAACAAGGAGTGTGGACTATGACTTTACACTCGGTTTTTAAGTTATTTTTAGTTATTCATTTTATTATTAATTCAAACTTTATTCCAACTGGCGAGTAAAGTTTACTTCAACTGTCTACTTATTTCTGCATAGACATTTTAATTAGTGATTAAAATATTCAAGTTAATTAATTGTTTATATCCTTTATAAATTATTATACATGTAAATCAATAGCATCTGAAGAAAAATAGATTAGAAAATCCTGATAGCAAAACAGTAGTAAAATTGTTGTCACTGATGTCATTGTGATAGAACAGTCATCAATGCAATTAAAAATACATTTCATGGGGTAAATCTGAATTGGATGAAAGGCAGTGCATCTGCATGTCACTCCATGTGGCAATGTGTTTTGCTAAGTCTAAGTCATGCACCAAGTTTGAAAACTTCAAACAAGTGAAATACCACAACATTCATAAAACAGAACTGAGCTACTGGGAGTAAGAAAAAAAAATACAAAAAGGTAGCAGACCTCAACAGCAGATGGTAAAATTAACATTTCAACAGTTCTTGTCTTTCATCTCAGTCTCCATAGTACATCTTTTCTAGAAAAACTAAGATTTAGGTTTAGAAAGATGCAGAATTACATAAAACATCTGGAATATGGGACAAGAAATATTGGCTTATTATCCCAGATAGACCCTACCTATGAAAAATTTAATACCACTGATTTGGTAGGTTTAATCTCTAGAGTTCCACAAGGTATGTTATGAAAACATCATACTGGTAATTTATATTAGAGAGAACAACTGCTGATAAAAGCAAATATTCCCATTTTGAAACCGAGCATTTTACGGTTATAAATACACACAAAACACACATACACACGCACATATATACTGTATAATATATATGTGTGTGTGTGTGCATTTCTAAAATGCTTGGCTTTATGGGCAAATGTTTGTGTTTTTGGTTTCTTTACTAATATTATTTTTAACTTCTATTTTGCTTCGAATGTAGTGATGTAACCTAAAAAAAACCAAATGGATTCTGTATGCATGTGTTAAAATTAGGTTAACTGCAGCAAGACAGACAGACAAAGTAGATAGAGAGATAAATAGAAAAGTCAGAATCTCATATATTTGTGGTCAAATATATTTGCAACATGCTGCATTGTGTTTCAAAAGTGGGATAATATTTTCTCTATAAACAATAGATTGTGGGCATGATTCACATTTGTTGAAAGTGGCATTTTGCCCTCTATACTTTTTAAAGTTATACACTACCATTTATGAACTAGTTCACATCCTATATTGGCTGGATTCTCTTATCTGGATTTTCTCTTCTTAGTGAATACCAATTTTTCCATTATTATTATTATTATTAGTATTATTATTATTAGTAGTAGTAATAATAGAATTGGAGGAACTGCTATTGAGTTAGCAGAGTAAATGTTTACTCTGCTTAGAGAATCCTGCTCACAGAGTTTTAGAGATAATCTCAACATCCTTTTTACAGACTTGGCATTACTTGCAAATTTATTTAGTAAACCAGCTCTTAATAACCTGTGCAGCTCCTGGCGCAGAGTCAGGTGAAGCCAAAGTACTGCAAGTGCCTGGTCAGAAAGCCGGACTGTGAGTATAAGCTCAGCAGCATCCAAAGCAATGGGCACACAAGACAGAAATTCTACCAGAGCATACCTCATTTCTATCCTAATGTCCTAAATTTCACTGAGCTTCAAGTTGTTGGCGAACTATAGTGTTCCACAGCAATTATACTCACAAGAGTAATGTGTCCTTAAACTACAATAAATGTTTTTCAAATTCAGTCTGATACATTGTTCTTGCTCTAAAGTACTTTTTATGTGAAATCCAAATAAGTCTAATAGAGCTTACCAAAATGCAGTGCAAGTATAAATAAATTGCTACTATTCACTAGACAGGATACCCACTACTTATCAAACTGGCATAGACCTAGACAAATAAATGTATAAAAAGGTAAACTGCACTACCAAGAATATCTATAATCACAGTTAATTAAATGAAAAAAATCTCTTAGAAAATGATAGGACAAAACCCACTTAGCAGTATATCAAGATAGTTAAAAACACTGTGTAGCCCCCCTGGCTGCCCTTGCCCTCCCAAAATATAGTAAAAGGTGCTGACTCCAATAGGAAAGCAATCGTTTGGCTGAGAGTTTGTCAATTCTGATTATCTCAGCAAGGGAGGTGGAGCCAAATGCCATCCTGGCCAATCAGCATCTCCTTATAGAGATGCATTGAACCAATGCATCTCTATGAGAAAAGTTCAGCATCTCCATGCAGAGGGTGGAGACACTGAATGTTAGTGCTGCACAGTGTGCATCACTGTCCCAGGAAGCACCTCTAGTAGCCATCTGAGAAGTTGCCTCTGTAGTTATTCTTAGGCTGTAATATAAACACTGCCTTTTCTCTGAAAACACAGTATTTACTGCAAAAAGCCTACAGGGACTGACTGTACTCACGAGAAATACTACAATGAGCTGTAGTTGTTCTGGTAACTGTAGTGTCCCTTTAAAGGAAATATTAGATATTTAATAAATAATAGATATTGTCCACCCGGGGGGAGTGGTGGGAACCTGGGCCGCATGGATGCATACTGAAAGAGCTCTGCCATGGAGGGCTCCTAAAAGTGTCTTTAAAAGCATTTAAAATAAGCACAGACTGCTCCAAATATATGCAGCACGATGGCTCAACACCACAACAAAAAATCAGCTGCAGTAAAAGAATGGGTGACCTTCTTTGCAGCCTGCATCTCACAAGCAAGGCCGACGGACCCACAGGCCCAAGATGGCGCCAACTCAGATACAGAGGGAGACCCCACAGGCAACCAGCATGCCGCCACTGCACAGCTAGTTACTACAGGAGTGCTGCAAGAAATGCTGGACTCCCTGGCAAACAAATTGCAAGTAACAATATACTCAGCAATTGCAGACCTAAAAAAAAGACCTAACAGGATTAGGAAACTGCACCTCCCAATTGAGGGAATAATGGAGAACTATGCCTTGACGCCCAACACCATGGCAGGGAAAATGGAGGGGCCGGAGGACAGATTACTAGCATGGGAATCAAAACTCATGGATATTACATAGTTACATAGCTGAAAAGAGACTTGCGTCCATCAAGTTCAGCCTTCCTCACACATGTTTTTGCTGCTGATCCAAAAGAAGGCAAAAAACCTAGTCTGTAGCACCTCCAATTTTGCAACAAACTAGGAAAAAATTCCTTCTTGATCCCAAAATAGCAGTCAGATGTCTCCTTGGATCAAGCAGCTATTACACCACTAATTAGAAATTATATCCCTATATGTTATGTTTTTGCAAGTATTTATCCAATTGCAGTTTAAACTTCTGTATGATAAAACCACCTCTTAAGGCAGAGAATTCCATATCCTCATTGCCTTAGATGAAATCTCATTTCTTCCAGCCTAAATGTGTGACCTTGTGTCCTATGTATATCCCTGTTTATGAATAGATTTCCATATACTGGTCATGTCCAAACACTGGTCATGTAACATACCTTACCCGCAGATGAGAGGTACAACCATACTTTGCATACTTAAGGAGAGCAGACCCTCACCCCACTTCAGTTGAGTGAAATCGGGGACAGTGCTCCCAAAGGGGCAGTCGAGGATTACCTGGTACATTACAAGGGGCACTCAGAGATCACAGAGTCGGGAGGGTACGCAGGGGACATAATGGGAATGTGAATGTGATGTGTTTATTAGTTATCAATCAAGGTACTTGTTGTGGTCGTGACCTAAATATGAATATTAATCTCTTAATACATAATAATTAAGCAATACAGAACAACATTAATATTTTTATAATTCATGGTATTATGGTCAAATATGTGGATAGAAAATACACAAAACGTTGTAATATTAAATGTATATTTAATATAACTATAACAAATAAACAGATGCTAGCAGAATGTCAATTTACTACAATTATGATAAATATAACTATAACAAATAAACAGATGCTAGCAGAATGCCAATTTACTACAATTATGATACAATACAAAACTACAACATATTAATTACAAAAGGTTGCTACATGTTACACAAAAGGCTATTACAATTGCTACAATGGATTCATTTTACTTACAAGGCCCCAGCCCTTTGGCTGGGGTTAAGTCAGAGCTGGTACTACATCTTAGGTTCAGTCAGTTACAGGCAAAGGGACAGAGTTTTCTCCTCCATCTGGTTTTATTCAGTGTAAGTAGGCTGGCCTGTGATGTCACTGCCAGAAGCACATGTCTTCCTACACACTCCCCCTAGTGGTGCCCCCAAAGCATTACACTAAATATGCTTTCTTTATGATGTAAAGTCATTAATTAATAAATACCATTACAGTACTCATACCTGTTACTCAGTCAAATGGGCTTACAACAGGGAAACTACAAGTTAGATGTATATGGGAAGGGGTCCCTGCAATGCATTGTTTACTCAGTATTTGAAACTAGGACACACAAAAACTCCTCTGGATTTGACTCCCGATCCCACCCAGGGACCACAACCTCTCACGCAAATAGGCCCCAGAACATCAGGGAATTCTCCTGACAGGAGACAATAGATCAGTCCCTAAGAATAAATGCATCCAAGAGCGGAACGCCACAAAGGCGGGAGGGTATACGGAGGACATGCTAGGACTGTGAATGTGTTCTTGTATTAAATACCTGTTAATGTACCCCTGTCTGTTTCTCAAGTGTATACCTATGCTTACTATATATATTGAGACAACGCCAATGCCTGACACCCTGGCCATGACCTAAAAACCTAGGACACTCATGCCCACTGACACCCCATGGACAAGTACCCGGTAATGATAAGTACCAGCCACACTAATCAACCAAAGTGCCACAACTACCTGGAGCCCACCCTGAGGCAGACCGTCCTCCCACATTAAAACTCGACCCGCCCACCACACTCCCACCCAGAAGGTGATTTGGGTTAAATTCCCAGATACCTTTGAATTACACATATCTATAGTGTACAGGCTACATTGTTTGCATGCATGGTATATGTTTAAAATGTTATGTTTTATTGTTGATCCACCACGCAGGTATTGCCATGACCCTACCATGACCCTAAGGCACAGCATATACCCCAGTACGGGAAGTGATAGCACGACCCTAGAAGGACCATGACAAAGATCACAGAATTCACACGTCAATGCCCTACCCCACAGACAACCAACAGGGTCTAACCCTGGTAGGCTCAAAGATGAAATTAACCTTTATCATATGCAACACAATGTATAATGTGTAATAACATAAGGGGAATGAACTCCCCACAAAAACGTTCAACTCTCCTCAAAGAGCTTACGCAAACCCAAGCTGACATTATATGTCTCCAAGAAACACACTTCAAAACCAACACAATGCCAACCCTGGGGCTAACGAAGTACTACCCAAATCAATTCCATGCCACATCACCCACCAAAAGTAGAGGTGTATCTATCCTCATAAGTAGGCATCTTGCATTCGACAAAATAGCCCTCAAAACAGACCCCCAGGGCAGATACATAATTCTAGTGTGCACCATTGACAATTCCACATACGCTATAGTCAACGTATATACACCAAACACAAATCAACCAAACTACCTCCACAACCTCCTGAACCATGTCACCCAATACCAAATGGGAACCACAGTGATTTGTGGTAATCTCAACTACATCTTAGACCCATCTGCAGACTCCACAGCTACCTTAACATCCACTAGATCTAAGTTACTACAAAAACAATGTAACTCACTAAAAAAGACGCTCACTAAATTTTGTCTTTCTGACATTTGGCGCACACTACATCTAACGAACGTGAATACACCTACTACTCCCCAGTACACAACAGCAGAGAGACTGAAGTCCATCCTCCAGGGTCTTATTAACACAGACAAAGTGGGGTTCGTGGTGGGTAGACAGGGACCAGACAACACACATAAGGTCTTAGACATATATCACATCCTAAACCAATCTAAACAAGCTGGAGCCTTACTCTTCTTAGATGCTGAAAAAGCGTTTGACAGACTGAATTGGAGATTCCTATGTTTAGTTCTCACTAAGTTTGGTCCCCCCCCCCCCAATTTCCTTCCCTATTACAAATGGAACCCACCAGGGTTGCCACTAAATTCTTTAACTGTTTTTTGTAACTAGAATTTATTTGCAGATGATATCCTACTGACGCTTATCCAACCCATGATCTCACTCCCAAACCTTCAACATGAAATATTAACATACAGCAAGCAATCATACTATCAATCGAACGTGGCAAAAACCCAAGCAATGCGAATGAACATACCAACAGACCTAGAAGCTAGACTTAAAAAAACAATCCGATACAACTGGAGGGACAACTACCTCACCTTCATAGAGATTAAAATGACCAAAAAAGACAAAGACCTTCTCCACTAAAACTACGACAAACTCCAGAAAGAGATAGAGAAAATACTAAACAACTGGCAAAATAAATTCCTCTCCTGGTTCGGCAGAATAGCAGCAATAAAAATGACTATACTTCCTAAAATCCTATCACATATTGCACAAGGAGTTTGCAGCTGCACACAATAATAGGAAAGATGAAGAGGATGGCACATGCGACCCAAATTTATCTCCCCACCCCATATACAAGCAATCCCCCATGGGAAACATAGAGCATAGCACCCCACAAACAATCTGGTATAAGAATCTCTACACTACATCAAACACTCTTGCCACCCTTCATATAGAGGGTACAGACCCCAACAAGTAAAGGAAGAGACAGGGAACAGAGATCAGCCAAATTCCCATAGTATAGAGAATAATAATAACAACAACAGAGCATTTAACCAGGAAAGGTACATTCAGATTACTCTGGTTTTCAAATACATCGTGGGGATATTACCATAGCCCAACATCCAGGGATTGTTACTATTACCCAATTTAATGGTACTCATTTTATCTACCTTGGAAGGATGAAGAGCTGGGTCAACCCTGCTGGAATTTGAACCTGCAACCCAAGGGTTGAACAGATTCTACTGATGATGCATTAGCCTACTGAGCTTTCTCACCAGAAAGAGGGTAAATCATGCAAGAAAGTTGAACGGTGAATGGTATATGTATAGCACCACGTACTGGGCCAACAGGATTTGAATAGAACTTCAATTTTTTTTTTTTACTTCTTCGCTCCATAGGTCCCCAGCCTCCGTAAAGGGTACAGGTAGGCAGGGACGCTGATAGTGTGTTTTTTTTCTGCCTGTGGGTAATTGAATTAGTCCATTATGGACTAATTCAATTACCCACAGGCAGAAAAAACCACACATTTTTCACAAAACACAAAAAACACCACATATGATGATTGGCCAGACTGGCATTTGGCCCCACTCCCAGCTCACCTCCTTGATGAACTCCTATGGGAAAGCATTATGATTTACTGAGATCATCAGTTTTGATGAAATCGCACAGAGGCGGATTAGTGGCATGGATAGATGCAAGGAGCTCCAAGCAGGGCTGTAAAAAGGTAATTTTTGACTATTTTTAGGTGAGTAAGGGGGAGGGGTGCAGTGGGTCTAGCAGGTTTGTTTTAACACTACTGGGTCAGGAATGAACCTTTAATTTCAAAACCCTTTTAAAAATGTTGGTATTTTATTTGACATGTAAATAAGTGAATAAAGTAAATGAAATTTAGTAAAACACCAATGGGTGTGAGCTTGACACATTTTCGTCTTTAAGTTTCGCAAGCTTTTGAAAAATAAATAAATAAATCAACCATTATCATAT
The DNA here is from genome assembly GCA_933207985.1 of Pelobates cultripes. Taxonomy (NCBI): domain Eukaryota; kingdom Metazoa; phylum Chordata; class Amphibia; order Anura; family Pelobatidae; genus Pelobates; species Pelobates cultripes. The sequence goes on along the minus strand of OW240914.1, from coordinate 335,802,010 downwards.
GAATTATATTGTCTATTTAGTAACACAAATATAAACCTATATTGCTTTTATGCCATAATATAATGACTAGCGACATATGCATATTCACATAAAACAATATCCTATTCATAAACTCTGGATTTTGTGTAATTTGTACTAGACATCATTAGGCTTGCCACATTTGTTAAAAAAGATAAAGGGGGTTATTGATTACCAAATCACCAGTGAATCTGACAGTCACATTTGTCAGCAATTTCAATGCACATCTGTCATTTTCATTTTTAATAAAAATTGCATATTCATTAAATTCTCTACCAACTGGTTTTAAACCAGTTACAAATACAGATGCAAATATAACTTAATAACAATAATGTTTTATAGGTAAGTGTAAAAATATCAAAAATTTGTTAAAAATGAAAAGCCGATGAGAAAAAAAACAATTTTTTTGTCTCCTTTACTACAAATGATATACTTACCTATGTAATAAAATTTGCAATCATATTTGAAGCTACGTGATATTTTTTAGGTAAGCTTTTATATTTAAAATATAATAAATCATGTGTTTCTCCATCGACCATATCACAATTGTCTCCATAGTATATGCTATAATAGATTGACATGTCAGTTTATTACAGATGCTTATGCTAAATGTGCCAAATTTTGCTCCTTGCTCTCCTCATATTAAGCAACAAGCATTCCCCATATTTTGTTGCAAATGCACTTTTTCCATAATTATTTAGATGGAAGAATAAATAAAATGTAGTGCTTGACTGACCAAGAGACAAGTACAGTGATTGTGTAAGTATACGGGACGTAGGTGGGAGGTAACTCATAAGTAGGGTCATAGCTACAGTGAGATTTAAGGATTCCCAACCATAAATAACCAATTAATATCACTTGTCCAAAGCACACATCAAGCACAAAGCAAGTTTTCCACCAATGAAAAATTGGACTCACTTGTGACACAGGCTACTGGCATGCTCCCTTTTAAAGTGGACCCCTCTCTTTCTACATTATGGTTTAGTCACCCATTTGGACCTGCCTCTTGTCCATAGTTTATACCTTTTAATGTTTGGTATGCATGCACTGTCTGACATACACTGAAATAACTTTAAAGGATGTCAGGTGCACACTTCAGGAGCAACTATAAACAGAACCAGAAAGACCTTGCCACAGGTACAAATGTATTCCCTTACAGAAAATGTCTACTGATATAGTGTGCAGGAAATTCCAAAACATAATCAAACATAGTTTAGTGGATACTAAATTTAAGCATAACGGCAGTGTTGTATTTTAGTGTTAGTGTCTTCTTAGTCAAGGCAGAACTTCCAATGGTAGAACTAAAAATATTGTTGGCTCAAATATTGTTGGCTCAAAAAAAAAAAAAAAAAAGATATGTTCAAAGTGGGTCTTTGGGTATGAACTTGAGCTTCTTACTGTAAATTTGTATCAATTTGTCAAACCTGACATGTTTGCGTTCAAACCTTCAAGCTATTTGTAATTCTAATATTTTAAATGTCTTGATAAAACATTAGATTTGTGCATTTGGTTTTGGATGAAACGTGATTTATCAGAATTTTTAACACTTGGGGATTCGTCCAATTCTAGAACTCCGGAATTGCCAATAGATGTATTACAATACATACGAAATAGCAATGGATGAGCATTTAATTTGTATCATGATTCAGAATTTAAAAATCTCAACTATTTGCCCTCTGGCAGCACTAGCAGCTAGCAGTCCAAATTTTAATTATGTGGAAGCTTTCTTACACTTTGAAATGTCAATCAGAGCACTCTGATTTGTTGACTTGCATGTCAACCAACCAGAATTCTCGGTCACACACATCTCATCCCTCACAATACATGGAAATATTCCCATGCAAGTCTCATGACTTTATGGTAATAGTGCTCGTTGGCTTGTAAACCAACTAACCAATCAGCCTGCTCTGACTGAAATTTCAAAGCATGGGAAGGCCTTTATAAATGCGTTTCCTGTTTTTGCAGATCATTCTGGAAAGAGCCATCAGACTCACATGGATTTTTTCTTTTATGCTGTAATTGTGCAGATTAGTTATTTATTTTACTTTTATGAGTAGGGTTGATTATTATGGATTTTTATTTAGCCTTTTTAAGGTTGAAGAAAAGAATGTAGAGGGAAAAAAACTTCTGAAGTATGATGTTTTTTTATTAGCTTTTTTAGGCTCCTCTCACTATTATTAAGGTAAAGGGGTAGATAGATTGTTTTTTATTGGGGGGGGTGGCAATTTCCTTGGGGACAATTTACCACCACAAAGAAGGGGTAACTGTAAGACATTTTGGATGGGGATGGTGGACAATGATTATCCAGGGGTTATTATTAGCTACTCACCCAACATCGATGGTGTTAACATTTAAAGACTCAGGTGTTTGCAATGAACAAATGAAACAAAAGCAATTGCAATAGTTCAACACAACAACTGCTTTAAGTGGTTTCCCCAAATTCAACTGTAAATGCAACTTAAATTACTTCTCCAGTCTCAAAATTAATCAACCCCTTCATGGCAGGCATCTAGCACATAGCAGAGCACCTTTTTGCTGTTATGACTGCTGAAAATGAGATGCAAAGCTAGAAAACAACTTCTGGCAGCTTTCCTGAGAAATCTTATCCAATTGCTATGAGCAATGGCCTTTAGTTCAGTAATATTCTTGGGTTTGCATGCTGCATGGTGTATCCCACCATAGCTTTTCTATGGGGGTTCAAGTCAGGTTACCATGAAGGCCACTGTAGAATTTGCCAGGACTTGGTGGCCTTTGAGGTATGCTTGGGATCATTGTCGTGTTGGAAGGTCCAATGACGTCCAAGTTTCAGCATTCTCACAGACCACATGACCTTTTCACCTAGGATTTACTGATACTTCAGTGAATCCATCTTGTCTTCCACATGCTGCAGGTTTCCAGTGTCAGGTGATTCAAAGTAGCCTCAGAGTAACCAAGCAACCACCATGCTTAACTGTAGGCAGAGTATTCTTTTCATCATATGCTTCATTCTTCTTCCTCCAGACATACTGCTATTCCATTGGGCCAAAAGTTCCAGTTTTGTTTCATTGCTCCACAGAACAGAATCACAAAATGTATGTGGCTAATTTATATGATTTTGAGCATATTGGAGCAGAGTTTTCCTTTGGGTCAGAAGTGGTGTATGTTTTGGAGTTCTGGCATGGAAACCTTCTGAGTTTAGTACATGCCTTACTGTGCCCAATTAAACATCAGTGCCTGTTGCAGCACATCTTGCTGCAGGTCTTTTGCAGTCACTCAAGGGTGTTTCACAACCTGCCTTCTCAGAAATCTGGTTGCAGCCATTCATAGCTTCCTTTTTCTGCCCCGTCCTGGTAGTGTAACCACAGTTCCTTCAACTTTGAACTTGCGAACTTGCAGAGAAATGAAAGAGAAAAGTCAAAAGTAGGAAAAGAGGATGAGAATATAGTATTAACAGGGCTGACATTTTAGAAATGTTTGTGCCCCTTACACAGCTAAAGTGTGTAACCCCCCCAAGTCTACCCCCATCCCACAACCATTTTGCAAGCCCTTTAAGCTGTGTTTAGTACCTTCCCTGTCACTCCTGCTGGCATGTATTGAGTGTAAGTATAAGGGATGTACGAATGTATAGGAGTGTGTACAGTGGCTGTAGTGTGTAGAGCGGTAGTGTCTGTGTATATTAATGCAATTGTAATATTTTATTTGTGTATATGTTATACAACTAGTACTTCACATACACCGTTATATTATATATGCACATGAAAATATTAATATAATATATATTAATATATATGTGTATCTGTACATAATACTCTCACAAATCCACTAAACCAAGTAAAGGTATTGAATTGTTTCCTTTTTTTTTTTTTAAAGATCTATAATCTTTTATTGAGATTTACAATTACACATACATATAAACATTTGCATATCATTTCCAAAATCTTTTATGTAGATTTATAAACATTAAAATAAACACAACTTAAAGACATATAGCATTAAACATTTCCCTGTGCGTAAACCCATGCCAAGTCTTACATCCATAAAAAAAATATTTTTTTAATTTTGTCAGGAGTAAAATCCCTCTCATAGCTTTGCAATTTGCTCAAACCAGTATTCATAGTTAACATCAGATGATTTACATATACCTCTCTCCATCCTTATTTGATAGAGCAGATGCTCTTTAACTGAGGGTCAGCACAGAGTCGCCACACTTTTCCAATTTCTGGCGGCCATTAGTTTTGCTGCGGTTAAAATATGGATAACTATAAAAGAATAAGGAAAAACAATATTATGTAGATTTATATGAAGTAGGAATAACTTGGCTTCAACTGTAAATGGCCTATTAAGCAGATTTTGTGTTTTACATAAATCATATGCCAAAACACCTGAATTGGTTGACATTCCCACTAAATCCTCAATTGTACACATGTATGCAGACGACACTGTAATCTACGCAAGTAAACCCGAGCTACCGCAGCTTGAGGCTGTGCTCCAAAACCAATTCACAAAGGTAGTAAAGTGGATAGTGGATAACAAACTCTTCCTAAACACTGACAAAACTGTTACAATGATCTTTTGAACTGTACCTAAATTACATAAACTACAAAATCAACAACTGTGTATCAGAACAAATTCAAACAGCACACTGACAGCAGTCTGCTCTTTTAAATATCTAGGTATATTGCTAGAACCCAATTTATCCTTTGGCCTAAACATTGAAAAAATCTCTTCAAAACTTTACCCAGAACTAGGTGCCCTGTACAGAAACAAATCCTGCCTAAGCCCTACAGTAAGGAAACAGATAGTGCAACAAATGATAAGGCATTGATTATGGGGGTGTAATGTATGCACCCGCAATGCAAACCCACCATAATAAACTTAATACATTATATAATTAATTCTGCTGCTTTGTACTAGAATTTAATTACTTTACCCACCACTGTGACATGTTAAAAGAGCTAAACTGTCTGTCGCTGGAATCCCAACACACTCTTCATCTTTCCAACCCTGTGCATAAGAGCATTTCTGGGAAGCTCCCACCCTACCTTAGTAAAATGCTCTCCCCAGCTGTTCCCACCTCCTATAACATCCGATCCAATACTAGCACGATATTTAGCATATCGCAAAGCAAAAATAAAGTGGCTCGATCCTCCTTTTCCTACAGAGCACCGTAATTATGGAATAACCTCAGGGACACAGTCAAATCTTCATTCAATCTAAAATCTTTTAAGAGATCTATGGCAATATACCTCAGCACAGGATGCACCTGTCATGGTTGAATATATTTATTACCTGTTATGTATTAAATTTATATATGTGTGTATGTATGTATATATATATATATATATATATATATAAAACTATAAATATATATATATATATATATAGTTTGTATATTGTATTTTTGTAATATTGTATCCTATTGTAACAATGCAATGTTTTGTGGACCCATGACATACCTGAAAACGAGAGAAATCTCAGTGTATCCATCCTGGTAAAATATGTTTAATAAATAAAATACATAAATATGGGTCAATCCTCCTTTATCTATTTTTCATCTCCAGCATCTATAGGTATTGAATTTTTTTTAATAAAAAACATCTCCCTCTCTCCCCCAGCTTCACCTCCCTTTCCCTCTAGCTTCATCTCTATCTCCCTCTCCCTTCCCCACCATCTCTTTCTATCCTCTCCAGCTCCATCTCTCTCACTCTAAGCTCCCTTTCTCATCTCCAGATCCATCTTCTTCTCTCCAGCTCCCTTTCACTCCCAGCCCTATCCATCTTAGCAAGCTCCACCTCCGTCTCACTCCAGCTGCCTCTCTCCTCACCATCACCCTCTCACACATAGCTCCCTTTCTCTAGCTTCAGCTTTCTTGCTCCTCAAAGCTTTATTTCACTTTCCACCAGCGTAATCTACCTCATTTCCTCCCAGCTCCATCTCCCTCTGGAAGGATACAGCTTCATTACCTTGTATCCTCCCAGCTACATCTCTAGCATCAAAGGGCAGCTCCCATGCAGTGTGATGTATGAGGAAGCACTACTGAGGGAGGGGCTTAAAACATAATTTCTCTTCTCACTTCCTCAATAGCTGCCTTCCTGGTATGCTGCACTGTGAAAGAGCTGGTCTCTGTGGGCAGGTAAGATTATCTCCTTACCAGATCCATTGAATAATTATTGCAGACTCCCCACTCTGAAATCTGTGGCTATGCTGCTCCTCGCACCTATGGGAAGGCCCTATTGTGGTGACCCTCTGCAGGCCTGACCGTCCCTTTACACCCATATGGGCTTTACATCGTTGCTAGTGGCCATGCTTATTAAACATAGAGACCAAACACCATCAGTTATCCAATATAATCAGCCAAGGAGACCAGAGCTTATATAAAGAAGTAAATAAGTAATTAGAAATTGCACTTAGTTTGCTCATTTGCATACACTCAGTAATTTTAAGAATAATCTTGGCTAAGTATGGGGGGATACATGTAACCCACATTTATTAAGAGCCCTTGTGAGTAGGTAATGAGGGTTTCAAAGACATTATTTTTTGTTGTTGTTTCAAATTTAGACACCTGGTCGCAGCTGCTGGAGATTGAGTAAATTCTATACTTTGGACTCTCTCATGCATTACCATTCAGAGCAGTGGTTCTTCCCAACACAGTCCTCAAGGCAATATAAAAATTAAGGTTTGCCAGCATCCTCAGATTTGATACACAGATTTGGAAAATTACAAAACCCTGGAATACTGATGTGCCATGAGGAATGGCTGAACATTACGTGCTGAAAGAAAAGAAATGAAAAACCTCCAGTTTTATTGTTGCACAGTTCATTGTCTTTTATTATTATTATTATTATCTTACATCGTTGTCATTGGTCCTTGGTTTTTAAAAGTTAGTTTTAAAAGCATTATTTTTATAAAATCCTTTATTAGTCTGAAGAACAAACATTGGCTATTCACCACATGGTCTTGAGTTTTTGTTCTGATATAGAAATTAAACAAGCAGGTGACCCTGGAAAATTGCAAAATACCTACCCATTTTAATGATAATATTCATAGCACATCGTAAGGTCTCACAGTGAAAACATTGCTGTGGTTTTACACTACCAATCTGTTCCATTAGATTAAAATTTAAATCGCTTAATTGACAGGAATCCAGAGTACATTTTTTTAATAATTGTTATCTGTTCAAAGAAACTTAATTACTTAAGTGTAGTTACTCTTAATTTAACATTGAGATAAATATGACTTGCTAGTTTTCCTAAGAACGTTTTCTTTTTTATAATGCAACCTCTAAAGTGTTAGGTACGGCTATTAATGAGATAAATAAAATACACACATACACTATATACATGGGAAGAAAAAAATAATATTTTGAAATTGGCACCATTATAGAGAAATAGGCATGCATAACGAGGACAACTTCAAATAAATCTGATATGAATACAATTATTTGGTACATATTAAAAATAATTAAATTCTTACTTAATTTTATATACCTGCATATTTTAAATAAATTGAAGTGTCTTAATCAAAGCAAAGAAGTTATTAAATATGGTAATCGTTATAGTTTATAGTAATTCAGTAATTTTTATTAATTTGACACAGATACACTTACATTTCTAATGTTCCAACCCTGCAACACTTTCAATGCAATTAAAAATGGTTATGAAAGAGTGTAAGCTTTTTTTTTTTTGTGAAGGAAGATATCATTCTTCTGATTAACATGCAAACGAGCTCATGCTGGCAGAATAGATTTGGGTTTTAAAACCCCAATTACTTCAGTGTGATTATCTATTTACCAGTACACAGGCTGTTTTAATTCTAGATAAAGGACATATCCTGCTTACATTTCTAGGAAAACGATTCATTTTTGTTAATATTTACAAACATACTGATGTATTCTACTGAAAAATTAAGCACGTTATGCTTTTTTCATTCAGTAAATATGACTTCTAACAAGTAATCTTTATATTCTTCAAAGGGCAAATATAACCTAGCTGTGTCACATAAAGCTTGAAAGAAAATAAAAAACGGAACAACCAAATTAATGACATTTTTTTATGACTTGCAAACAAGTAAAAAAAAATCAAATGTATTTAACTATGAAAAAATGTAATCTGATTTAATGGGATAAAAAATTAATTTCTTTAACATACATCACTGTTTGACATTTATTTTGTGTCTAACAAAAGTTTGTGCGGTTATATTTTTATAATTTGTATTGTCACCCAAACTGTATTTTTTTTTAATAACTCTAATAATAAATGGTATAAAAAAAGAAAACTAAACAACAACAAATAGTGCAGACAACCCCTTAGTCTAACTAGCAAGCATTGATTTATGCTTGCTACAGTCTGCACATCTACGTATTTATTTCCCTAGACTTCTAAAGAAAATTATAATGCTTTAATGACAGGAACTACAGTAATGGAAAAAGGTCACTCTCTCTTGAACACCTTCTGTTTTAAACCATTATACATAAAGACATTTGAGAAAGCAAAAAATTAAAAGCCAGCCTTTGTGCAACCCATTACTGAAATATTATAGAAGAATAATCTATATAAAATGTAATGGAATAACAGATTCTTTTGGATCTAAATTAACTGGAGCCATAGAAACGCTTTTATTCTTATTATGTATCTGCATGTTGATGCAATTATTAAAAGAACACCTGACAGCACCAAACCTGCTTAATTGAATTAACAAGGGTTGAAAGGAAGCCTTGCCAATGAGAAATGGTGAATAACTCACTGCCCCTGATGTATTATGTCTAAGATGACCATCCTGACCCTTTAATTAGGGGTGCTTATGAAAGATGCATCCTGCAGGGCTGCAGAGCTATACATGTATTTCAATATGTATACATATATATATATATATATATTTTTTTTTTTATATATATATATATATATATATTCCCCAATTATGACTAGCCAGTAATTTCTTTAGGTAAATTGACCATTAGCAATTTTGTATACTTTGTGTCACTTGAGTTAATTTATAAATGTATTTGTTTATAGATTGAATCAAGCTTTTAAACCTTTAATCTCAAATTTTGCCTGGTGATGCTGAACTACAACTCCCATGATGATCTGGCCATCTATTGAATGAAAAGAATTCTGGGATTTGTAGACTATTACCATCTTGGGGCAAAACAACCAAGTCTACATAACAAAGGAAACAAACTATAGATTTTTTTAAAGTCAGTAAAATATTTTAAAGGGAAGCTATCAGCCAAAATAAAATTAAATAAAATAGTAGCAATAGTAAAATAGAGCTACTTAAGCTCTTGAATTTAAAAATTGTAATCAATATCATTACCTCTTAAGTGTCCTGCAAGTAATTATTTTTATGTGTGTCTACTATTACTATCTTCTGACATTTTGAAAACTATCAAATTGATAGAAAAGAATTCTATACATTTTTGCCCATCTGAATACATTGAAAATATGCCAGAAAAGCCTCAGGAGTGAGAAAAAAAATTCTGAGTTTATGCCTGAAATAGCTTTAAAAAATATCAAAATTTCAAACTTTGTAGTCCGGTGTCTAACAAAAATCTGAAAGAATTATTGTGTGTGTGTGTGTGTGTGTATGTGTGTGTATGTGTATAAGTACACGTATTTTAGGTATATTTTTTCTATTCTCCATACACTCTCTATACTGATATGTCTTCACTTTCAACTAGTCAATAAAACCCAAAATAAAATAAACTACCTTGAAATGCTAGGTTATTGTGATAACCACTGAGCTTAGGGTTACAGAAGCCAGTGCTCTGTTACCTCCTCCTGTGTAAATAGATGACCCCTGCCAGGTTCTTCATCTTAATCACTGTCTGCCCTGTTTGTTACAGTGGGAGCAAGACGGCAAGCCATCAATTCCCTGCAGTATCCATGTTTAGAGAAAGTTGCCTAGTTAAATGCATAACTTGTAGAAAAGTAGACATCTTCAGTACATTTAGCCACTGTAGAGTCTGATAAAACTCACTTGGACATGGCACTGATTAGAAAGGGTTTGTCCAATTGAAAACTGCACATTTTCTGAGTTTTGGCACACATTTAAATGAAAGAAATGACAAATATCTAATGTAAAAGCACTATGTACATATAGGACATTTTAAGACAATGATAAATAAAAAAATACTATTATTTGTCCTCTGTTAATGTCATTAAAATGGTAAGATCTCATTACATGACCCCACTCATTCTAAGGGAATGCTAGGATATTAGGAAGGCACATGTTTTGATGATTTAGTAGAGTTAAGCACTGAGGTCCTTCACTTCAAACTCCTCTTTAAGATAGATATTCTGTCATAGTTATAAGTAGATCATGAATGAATGGAAACCTGTTCTTGTTCACGGCATTCTCTTAAACAACACACATTTTACGAATGTTGCATATTTACATAGCAATAAAGGTGGGAAAGAGTTATTATGTTCAACTCTACGCACATCTCCATTTCTATTTTTGAACAAATTTAAGATGGAAATCCAAGTTTGAGTAACTTCCAATTGTGTCAATTTTTTTTTAATTGATAAATGTTAAGGAAGCTGTTACAAACTGCCATTTGTAACTGTTATTTTATTTGACAAATTGCCCTGCTTCCCTGTGTTAAGGAGAAGCCTAATTGCCAGCCTTCTGCCCCATGACTATGGACCTAGTGTGTATGGCAATTTGACTGTATTTGTGGGATCTGAGCGCTGTTTGGATATATTGAGCGCTCAGATCCAAGCCATCTGGGGATAGGTTGAATGTGGGGGTTCTGTTCAGTTCAATAGGAGTTATGTATTTTTGTGTCTTTTTGTGTCTTTTGCTAACATGTGGTTAATGGAGTCTGCCTCTATCCCTGGATAATTGGATTACTTTCCCCATTGTCCAGGATAGAGGCCTCTGTAAAACCGGTTTGGGCCAGAAAACCATGCTGCCAGCCAGGCCCCAAAAGACACTTTTGCTAACTTTTGAACCCCTTGTCTGATTTGTGCCATTTTTTAATATGTTGCTCCCCTTAATGGATTGATTCCAAATATGTAATTTTTATGAAGATTGGATGTGTAGTTTGGAAGTTATAGTACATGTATAAAAACTGTATTTTTACTGTTCTGTTTTAATTATGTTATGTGATTATCTGAGGGATGGGAATTTCCCCGAATGTATATTGTTCCGATTGGTTATACTGCTAATTATGTGGGTGTCTCCCTTGCATGGGCAGAATCTCATAAAAGCAGAGTGTGTGCCATTAAACATCAGATCTTCTTGACCCTCAATACGTAGCCTTGTCTCGTTATTGGAGGGAACTGCTATATCACACTGGGGATTGCTATGCTCTGCATACTCCCCTGAGCTTTTAATCACTTAGCTCTTTTAAGAGCTGTTCCTGTTACGCTCTCCTGGAGGAGAGGTCTTCCCCACACGGTCCTGGAGGACAGAAGCTGATCCAGGGTGGAAGGAAAATGGTGAGACTCCAGTTAAGCTACGGCGGTTGTGGAGTCTGCGGTGGTTGTGGTGTCGGCTGCAGTGTTTGGAGTCCTCAGGAAGCGCTAGGAGCATCCATCAACGGAGGGTACTCGGTCGGAGTACAGGGAGCTCCGTTACAGAAGCATTAAGAGTTCTTCAACAAATTGTTAATATAGTGTGCATATTGAATATTTTAGCCTTGAATAATCTACAATCTAATTTTTTTTAGATATTTAGTACATTTATCATGTGAATTTTATAAAACACCTTCTGTAGGCAGATAATTAAAAATAGGTATTAATCTTATTATTCTTACCTTTCATGAAATGTAGGTGAAATCTCCTTTCTTTGTGTCAAAATTATACAATCTTTTTAATATATAAAGATGTATATTGGTAAACCCCCCCCCCCCCCAAAATGCTCATTCTGGTATATTACTTGAGAATGCAATTGGTAGAGAGGAATTTACACATTGTCCCACATTCTGCATTATAGTGAAATGTGGATGAGCCAAGTTTGTTAAGTGGTTGCTGGTACAGTCCTTGCGAGGACCTCACGATCACATGGACGGAATAGCCGTCCATAGCAGTGCCACCAGAGGGAGTGCCTGGAATGATAGGTAGTCCCCCTGCTGCCTGTAATAAAGTTTAATATAGTTCAAACACAGTGTAAAATAAAATAATATATACTTAGATCATATATATATATATATATATATATATATATATACACATATACACTTACACATGCATACACTGTCTAAGTGTATTTTAATATTAATATATACATATTTATATTAATATCAAAATGCACATAGAATGATATTAATTAAATATATATAATTATAAGTATATATATATATATATATATATATATAAAAAATAAATACATATATAAATACATTAAAAATGAAAAATAATAAAAAATAAATAATTTTTAAAAAGTATATATATATATATATATATATATATGGATAATCTCGTTCTAACTGTATTTTGATATCAATACACACACACATATATATATATGTGTGTATTGATATCAAAATACACTTAGAATGAAATAATATATATATATATATACATAAATATGCATGTATATATCACTATATATATACACACACCTATATATAAATACAAATAATACATTTATATATATATATATACATATATATATATATATATTTGAATTCTACATATATATTTATGTAATATTTTTACATAATTAAGTCATTTTATTAATTACAATTTGCGGGTCCTGCCTGATAACCCAGGCAGAAAGTCCAGAGAATATAATTTGCTAGCACTATATTTAACCCTGTAACTTTCCAAGGCACCATAAAACCTGTACATTGAGGTTTCTGTTTTACTCAAAACAGTAAAATGTATTACAATATCATCAGTGAAAGTGAAGTTTTTTGCGTTTTTCACACACAAACGGTACTTGCACTGATGATATAATTCTTGTGATACGTTTTACAGTTTTGAAACACTAATATTTGTGTTCAGTGAAGTCTCCTGAGTATAACCGTACTGCTCATGTACATGTTTTATGGTGTTTTCAAAAGTTACAGAGTCAAATATAAGGCTTGTGTTTCAGTTTTTTCACATTGAAATTCGCCAGATTGGTTACATGCCTTTGAGACCGTATGGTAGCCCAGGAATGAGAATTACCCCCATGATGGCATACCATTTGCAAAAGTAGACTACCCAAGGTATTGCAAATGGGGTATGTCCAGTCTTTTAAAGTAGCCACACAAACACTGGCGAAAATTGACATTCAAATTAGTTTTTTGCATTTTTCACACACAAACAAATATGAACGCTAACTTTGGCCAGTGTTTGTGACTAAGGGGGTACTGTTTTACACATGAGACATCGCTGAATATAAATATGTGTTATTGTAGTTAAAGCAAACAGTATTATGACGTTTACAGTTAAAATGTCATGCAGAACTAAAAAAAATTCTTAATTTCTCACATTTTTTTATATTTTATTCATATTAAATTATTTTTCATAGCTAAATATTTGATGTTAAATGAAAGCCCTATTTCCCCTTAATAAAATTATATATAGTAAGTGTGGGTGCACTTAATATGAAAGAGGTGAATTACGGTTGAACAGACATATGGTCAAATTCCATGTTTTGTTTACGTTTTATTTTGATCAAAATGTGTACATTTGGCTCAGTTCTTAAGGGGTTAATTTATATAATTAAATGTTTACGTTTGTCTGAAAAGCAATCTGCACACAATATTACCATGTTATATTGTTATTGCTAGTTATGCTTCCCCAATTTAAAATAAATGTTAACCTAATATTTGTATGCTGAAAGTAAAATGAGAGAACCCATTCTCTACTCCCATCTCCCTGCCTATAGGAATGATATCACCCATTCGAAATTCCCTTACTGTTTGTAGGGTGAGGGTAGCTGACATTAAATGAGTGTACAATGGCTTCTGGCAGAGAAACCCATTCCTCTACAGGCAAGTAATTTTTCCTGGAGTATAAAAGAGGTTGAGTAAGGCATTACGGACTAAATTTTGTTTTGCAAAGTGGATGAACGCAAAAATGTTTATACACGATTTGGAGGAGTGAAGAGGTTAATGACAAATGTTAGCCTTTCCAATTCTCACAAATGCCAATGATTACATTTGTCAGAGTGCATGGCCTTTGATCCAACAACCACTACATTACGATGTAGGTAGCCCTTTAACTGTGAGTTTGTTTGCCTATAGAATTTGCTATCAGTATCTAAGACTGACTCTTTTCTAGGGATTACATTTTAAATTGTCTTTATGCTGTTATCTTAAATTGATTCATTTTCCAAATAATTCCATTTCTCTTTTACTGTTAATTATAAAAAGGTTTGATCATAATTATTATTTTTTTACTTAAAATTTACTTGGTTTCCATGCAGTGATGATGGTTTTTAATATATCCAATACATTATTTTGATGTAAAAATTCACTGTCACTGAAACATGGCTGCATTTTTAATTACCTCAATCTCTATTTGCACCAGTTGAAATCACAATTTTGTGATAGTGAAGATTTTTCACTAAAATGTTCATAGGAATCAGTGTATAGTGTTAGGAATAACAAGATGTATTATGTATTCCTAACACTATAGGGACCCTCTGCCCCCCACTTCCTTCAGGCAATATAATGGTTAAATAACTCTTTAAACACTTTCCAGATTCCAGCACCATTGTCCCTTGGTGCAGGGTCAGGATCCTCCTTTGCTGACGTCAGCCGGTCGGCAGACAGCCACTAGAGGCAGTCTTAACACTTCAATGTTTTCTAATAGTTTTCTATATATTGTCCCCTTAAGGCACTGTACACTGCTAATAACAACGGTGATATTTTCTCAATATCATTTATTAATGATGGCAAATTTCTTAATCCAAGCCCTCTTGGGATTCTAGAGATCTAGATATTGATGATCACTTGTGATCTCCCATTACAATTTCCCTTATTTGATGATTGAAGTGACAGTCAGTTAGTCACAAAGGCATGCAGATCACTGCATTCTAATTATATATTACATATATTTGTTAAACTCCCACAGATGTTGGATTCTTATTATTTTGATAGATCAACACAGTAAACACGCTGTGGAAGACAAAGTTTTACTGTAGCTAAATCTCTATTTGCAGCAGTTCAATTCCCAAGTTTGTGGTAGTGAAAATATT
Source organism: Pelobates cultripes (assembly GCA_933207985.1). Classification (NCBI taxonomy): domain Eukaryota; kingdom Metazoa; phylum Chordata; class Amphibia; order Anura; family Pelobatidae; genus Pelobates; species Pelobates cultripes. The sequence continues at coordinate 335,786,878 of OW240914.1, read as the reverse complement.
TCACTAAAATGTTCATAGGAATCAATGTACCGACACTTAAAGGTGCACTATAGTGCTAGGAATAATACAATGTATGCCTAAAACCATAGGAACACTAACAATGTAAGAATTGTAGCACTGACCTACGTATTTCTAACACTATAGGAACCCTCTGATATTGAGAAAATATCACCTTTGTGCCTACAGGGGACACTATAGAAAAACTATTAGAGAAACATTGTAGTGTTAAGACTGCCTCTAGTGGCTGTCTACTGATCGGCTGACATCAGCAAAGGAGGATCCTGACCCAGCATCAAGGGACAATGGTGCTGGAATCTGGTAAATGTGTAAAGGGTTCTTTATCCATTATATTGCCCAAGGGGGGCTGGGGGGGGAAGGCACAGAGGGTTCCTATAGTGTCAGCAATATATCTTGTTTTTCCTAACACTATAGTGCTCCTTTAAGTGTCTGTACACTTATTCCTATGAAACTTTTAGTGAAATATATTCACTGCTACAAAATTGGGAATTAAGCTGTTGCAAATAGAGATTTAGCTCCAGTAAAGCTGCTTCCTCCTCAGCGTGTTTACTGAGTTGATCTTTCAAAAAAATCTGAATCCAACATCTATGGGAGTTGTTACAATTGTATGTAACATATATAATTGAAGAGACTTGTTCCAGTGATCTGCATGCTTTTGTGACTGACTGTCTGACTGTGTCTTCCTGTGTTTGTTGAATTCTTTGTATTCTGTTTATAATTCCTGCTTTCTGTAATTCCAGTTGATCCCTTGAATTTAAGTCCCGTTTAAAGTTCTTCCAGAAAACAAAACAAATGATCATGTAGTCTATGTGCTAGGGTAAATTTCATGTGCATTAATTTAGGCAACAAATAACCCATGTCCACAAGAAAGAACTGTCAAAGATGCAACATTGAGTAATACCTGTCACTGCTGTGTCTTTATGGCATTCCCTATATACAGCTTGCCCACCTCCATTCCATTAGGAGCTAAGGGAAGTAAATGAGAAATGAATCAGAGTGTTGGTTAATTTAGTCACTGCAATAATTGTTTACATGTAAGCCTTACAGGGTTACACCAAGCACCATGACCGCTGATTTGAAGTGGTCATAGTGCTTGGAATCTGTATCTGCAAATTTCCACCGTGAAGCTCTTCACGTACACAGGGTTATTCATGAAAGTGAAAATTTAAAGTGAAATCATAAAAGATTTCAAATTTAAGGTCAAAGTAATAGATCTGGGAATGTTCTCTAAGTCAGTTTGGCTAGTCTGGCCCTAAATTTGAAATTCTCTTTGAATTAACTTTAAATTATTCTGACCAAAAACAGAGTTTGCTTGAAACAATGTTTTATTGTTAGAGCAACATTTTACATTTGGCAGGGTGTACAGTCCTTAACTTGGAAATCACAAAGGGATTTTTTGAGTTAGCCATTTATTTATGTTTTCTTGGTTCCCAGATGCATCTATTATCAATCCTAAATGTTCTTCATTCAAATAATAAATGATAATAGTGGATGCATGGAATATCCTTACAGCTGGAGTGGTAGAGGTTAACACAATAAAGGAGTTTAAGCATTCGTGGGAATGGCATAAGGCTATCCTAACTATAAGATAAGGCCAGGGACTAATGAAAGTATTTAGAAACTTGGGCAGACTAGATGGGCCGAATGGTTCTTATCTGCCGTCACATGTAGAGTTGAACGAACCCAGACTGTAAAGTTTGGGTTCATACTGAACATTACGGTTTTTGGACCCCGGACCCGAACACGGACATATCACTGTATGTTTGGGTTGGAGTTCACTGTTCAGCGATTTAATGGCGCATTTTGAAAGGCTGCAGGGCAGCCAATCAACAAGTGTTTTACTTGTGGGCCCTTAGAAGCCATCACAGCCATGCCTTCTAATGGCATGGCTGTGATTGGCCAGTGCAGCATGTGACCCAGCCTCTATATATAAGCTTATTAGTGTAGGGAGAGGATGCTGCTGCTTTCAGGGACAGATTAGGAAAGAATTCTGCAAACTAGTACATTAGTGGGGTGCACTTCATATCTGAGAGTCAAATAGAAGCGTCAAATACTGTGGTTACATCTGAGTTTTAAAAAGTCAATTTTTTTGGGTGCTAAACAGTACATTTGGGGTGTGCACTTCATATCTGAGAGTCAGATAGAAGCGTCAAATACTGCTTTCACATTGCAGTTTTAAAACTTAAAATTTTTTGGGTGCTAAAAAGTACATTAGTGGGGTACACTTTATATCTGATAGTCAAATAGAAGCGTCAAATACTGTGGTTACAGCACAGTTGTAAAAATTCTAATTGTTTTGGTGCTAAACTGCTAAAGAGTAAATTTGGGGCTTGCTCTTCATATCTGAAAGTCAAATAAAAGTGTCAAATACTGCGGTTAGAGCGCAATTGTAAACATTCTTATTTTCTGGGTGCTAATCTGCTAAATAGTAAATTTGGAACCTGCACTTCATATCTGACAGTCAAAAAGAAGCGTCAAATACTGCGGTTACAGCACAGTTGTAAAAATTCTAATTGTTTTTGTGCTAAACTGCTAAATAGTAAATTTGGGGCGTGCTCTTCATATCTGAAAGTCAAAGAAAAGTGTCAAATACTGCGGTTAGAGCGCAATTGTAAACATTCTTATTTTCTGGGTGCTAATCTGCTAAATAGTAAATTTGGAACCTGCACTTCATATCTGACAGTCAAATAGGAGCATCAAATACTGCGGTTACAGCGCAGTTGTAAAAATTCAAATTTGTTGGATGCTAAAGAGTACATTTGCGGCCTGCTGTGCACTTCATATCTGAGAGTCAAATAGAACCGTCAAACACTGTGCTTACAGCGGACTTTGAAAATTTCTAATTGTTTTGGGTGCTAATGCTACATAGTACATTTGCGTCCTGCGGTGCACTTCATATATGAGAGTCAAATAGAACCATCAAACACTATGCTTACAGCGCACTTTGAAAAATTCAAATTGTTTTGGGTGATAAAAAGTAAATTTGGGGTGTGCACTTCATATCTGACAGTCAAATAAAAGTGTCAAATACTGTGGTTACAGCACAGTTTGACCAATTCAAATAGAACCGTCAAATACCAATATAACAGTATTGTAATTCGGGGGCAATAACCTCACAAGTAAAACTGAGAGATCAGTTTATAGGGAAAACTGTTGCCTGGATATAATTCTAAAACAATTTCCATATGTCCTTTGCAGAGTTTACATGCTGGAAAAACACAGGTGCCAATTGCTGTGGCTTTCTGCAGTGTGCAGACCGGCAAGGAGGGCAGGGTTGAGGAGTGGGTGGAAGATGATGTGGAGGATGATGAGGTCCTAGACCTGGAATCAAGGTCATGTGAGTGACGTGTGCAGTTTGGAGGAAGAGGCGCTGTTCGCACAGAGGCACCAGCACAGCATAAGAGGGAGCAGGGTGCAAAAGTGGAGCAGGCGTCCCCTAGAGCTCATCAGCATTTATTATCTTTAGAATTCCCACAGTTATCCAAGTAACAGATGGAGCGATAAAAGAAACCATAACAGATTTAACAAGCCATTCACAGTTTCACATTCATGGGGGCCGTCCGGTTAACGGGACCCAGACACTGTCTGGGCGGCGGTCGGACGACCGGGACCCAGTATGCCTGATGTTGAAGTTAGGAGTCACAGTGTGAAATGGATTGGCAGGGTCTGGTGCAGGGTAACAACACGCCCCCTTGTGTTGAGCACCAGCGTTTGTGCAGCCACATACCAGGACCCTGATGCAACTTCAGTAAAAAGAGTACTTGACCAGAAGCAATCACCAGACTGATCCGCACTTGGAACAGGATGTGACATTCACTGTAGCAGCTGTGCGCACTTTCGGCGTTCTCACCCTGCTGCTGCTCGCTTGTCTGCACTGCAGCGTAACTTCGGCCTTCCCACTCACCGCCTCATATGAGACGTGCCCACTAGGTGGAACTCCACCTTGCACATGCTGGAGAGACTGTGCGAGCAGCAGCAGGCGATAGTGGAGTTTCAGCTGCAGCAAGCATGGGTCAGTCACTCTGCGGAATAGCACCACTTCACCACCAATGAGTGGGCATCCATGCGAGACCTGTGTGCCATGTTGCGCTGTTTCAAGTACTCCACCAACATGGCCAGTGCCGATGACGCCGTTCTCAGCCTTACTATCCCGCTTCTATGTCTCCTTGAAAAAATGCTGGAGAGAAATAGGAAGTACCCACCTAGCCACCCACGATCCCTGGCCCTGAATGCCAGCATTTCACAATTCATGGCCTTTGAAATGCTGTCATTCCATCTGGTGGAGACAGACAGTTTTAAAAACCTGGTGGCATTATTGGACTGCAAGAAATGCACCGCAGGCCGCAAATGTTTCTTTTTTTATATGTCCCAATATTTTGTAGGCTACCCCAAATAAAAAAAGAAAACAAACAAAAAAAAACAAATAAAAAACAGTGTTGGCTAACTCTTCCTCCTCCACCGCCGCTTCCACCTACACCGCCACGGTCACCGCCTCCTCAACCTATGGGTCACTTAGTATAAACTATGTACACAATAGCAGAGGCTTGTGAAGGCCTTTTCTACATGCATCAGGAGTTGAGCATTTCTCCATGCATCAGGACTGCAAGAAATGCACTGCAGGCCGCAAATGTTCTTTTTTTTATATGTCCTAATATTTTAGGGGCTACCCCAATTAAAAAAAACAAAAAAACTAATAAAAAACAGTGTTGGCTACCTCCTCCTCCTCCACCGCTGCTTCCACCTACACCGCCACGGTCACCGCCTCCTCAACCTATGGGTCACATAGCAGATGCATTAGCAGATGCTTGTGAAGGCCTTTTCTCCATGCATCAGGAGTTGAGCTCAGTTTGAACAATGAAAGAGAATACCCTGCACTCCAACCCTCTCTCAAATGAATAATTCTGGTGATCCTCCTGACAGCCATGCTTTAGATTTTGATTTATGTTCTTCCAAAGCTAAAATCAAAGATTCCATCTAGTGCAATTTTATGGCTCAGCTGTCTTTTAAATGTTTAGGTATTTTATGTTATTTTAAGTGATTTCCCTATCCACATTTGTTTGCAGGGCACTTGTCCAACTCTTACCCCTATTTTACTTCCTTTTGCAGCCCTTTAGACCTTTCCAGGACTATTTTAGAGGCATTTTTGTGCCCAAAAGTTCGGGTCCCCATTGACTTCAATGGGATTCGGGTTCGGGGTCAAATTCGGGGTCAAGTTTGAGCCCGAACTTGGACTTTTTTCGAATTTCAGCCGAACCCGCCAGACCCGAACTTCCAGGTGTCCGCTCAACTCTAGTCACATGTTAACCACATGTTAACCATATGTTAACCATTACCTAATGCTGATAAGCTTTACTAGATTTTTTCATTATCACAACTTCATTGTCTCAAAAATAATTAGGTCAAAACCTTTTTTATTTTTTATTTTTCTTACTGGCTCTCTGGCAGCGATAGAATTGTATTTTTTAATGGGTCAACTTACCCAAAACATTATTTACTTTGCTTTCATGGCAAAACATTGCCTTACAGTATTTGTGCATTTGTCAATGAAGGATAGTCAGGGACTCCTACTGCATGCCCAACAACATGGCAACTCTACCAATGTAGTGTCAAGAATTGGATATGTCTGTCAAATAGGCTATTAATGTCAAGGATGTATTCTTCCAGATGTGACAAACAGAATATGTGTGACTTATATTGGCTCTCATGGTTGTCTCCTGTATCCACTCAAGAGTAGTATCCATCAAGTAGACATACTATGAAGTTGTTCTCTTATTTATTATCTAATCTTTCAAATACTGTCAGTATGACTATTCTGTTTTCATCATTAGTTTACACAGGCTGCAAACATTACATCATTACATAGGCAGAAAAGAGACGTGTCCATCATGTTCAGCCTTTCTCACGTATGTTTTTGCTTTGCTCCTTATTTGTAATCACACAAGTACATATGATTATTTTTTTCTCAAATGCTTGAATCACCATATGCAACAACAGAAATGACAATAAATTGCAGTCGTAGTATTTTGATTTTCTATATGTACGTAGGCTTGAATATATAACGATTACAGGTGGAATCAGGTATACTTGAAGCGTGTCTAACTTCAAGTAACAACCCTCTTCAATGGACACATGGTGTAGTGTGTGGCTGGAAGGTTGTGTAGAAATGTGAGCTGTACAGGGAAGCTAAAGAGTCCCTGTGCAACAGCATTGTATATTCTTAATGTTTGATTTTCGTGTGACAAGAGGAATGGGGTCTAATATTAGACCAGGCTATAATATATGTTTCATTGTCGGTTAAGACCAGCAAATATAGGTTGTGATTGGTACTAGACCTTTCCTGAAATATTTTACATGGACAATATTTGGATAATATTTTCAAGCCAAACCACCACATGGATAAATATTGCGCTACCCGAACTAAAAATTATATTCAGTCAAATGTTTCCACCATGCACAAGTCTAATTTGTATTGATAATTAGACTTAAGCATTACAATTTTTTTTTATTCTTCTGCAGAAAATCTTTTTAATTGCAAATTTTGTTTTGGACCACTGGTGTTTGGCAATGTGTCAGGTCAGTATGGCTGAAAATTGGAATAACAAAAATCCGGCTGCATCAGACACCTCGATTGTGTGAGGGTTAATCACAAAAAAAAAAAATAACCCTGGATTGCAAAAAAATTTTTTGTAAAGAAATAAAAACACCATGCAATTAAGATAATCAATGTGAGCCCTGAAGGGGTTCAGCTCAGAATGAGCTTTCAATGTAGGGAAATCCCTTATAAGGCTTTTCCCTCACTATGCAATATCGGTCAGAGAGCTCGACTTTGTTGGCTTGTAAGCCAAACTTGAGAAAAGCCTTTTTATTAGGCCATGTTTTCTAATTTTTTCCATCTTGGTTTTACCAAACCTATTTTAAAATATTTTTCATGTTCAAAATTGCAACACTATCAAGAGAAAGATAAAAAGGAAGGTAGTTTATAATGCCAAATTGCAATAAAAACAGTGATAGCTGATCTGTACTCTTATAAAAAGAGCTTAATCCTAATACGAAAAATAGTCCAGAAAGATATATTGTGCTACAAGTACTACTGTAATATTTAACTATTAAACAACTTTATATTAACAATTGGACTCCTAATCTAAAATTAATTAGTTCTATTAGTATTCAAAGACATTAATGTCTTTATTCATATTCAATGACAAGCCTTTGTATATTTAATTGGGAGACACAAACTAAATGACATATAAAAACATTAAACATCACCTTGAATGAAAGCACATCTAGCTAAAAGTGTACCACGCTAATTGTGAAGAACACAGTCAAGTGTAATGGATACTGGAATTGTATCTACACACACATATATATATATATAGCCTTTATTGAAACAAGCTTTCTCCTAAATTCAAGTACAAAAGAATTTAAAAAAACTGGTAACAGGGAGTTTACAAATAGTAGAACATTCAGACAATACACCCATAACAACAAGTAGCTATAAAAGTCTAATATGCTAGACAGGTTTCAATAAAGTGATCCTAGATGGACTGCTAAATGAGCTGCATTGTTGATGGTGTTTTCAGCCTGCAGGAATAGCCACCTTAAAAAATCATAATGCCTCGAGTTAGCTTAATTTACAGAGCTCATTGACGTTAGAAAATGCCTACAAATTATAATACTAACTAATAAAATAGATTAAACTATGATAGAACAATTAGCAACAATGTTTTTAAAAAAAAAATATCTGACCACTTTGTGAAAGGAAAAAATATACATCATGTCAGGGCAGGACTGGGGAAAAAAATTGGCCTGGGCATTTTTTAATAACAGCAGTCCACTGAGAAGGGGCGGGGCCATATAGGATGTGTTTTGTCATCAATAATGACAAGCACACCACATCTCAAAGTGAGCATGTTGGTCCAATGCTCTTCCGGGGCAAACCATGCGCAGAGCTCTGCTGAAGAGCTCTAGCATGAGAAAAAAGTCCTGTATATGTTCTGCACAGCACAAGCAAATACAATAACATGCTTGTGCTGTGTTTGCTTGAAACTTGTCTCTGGTGTCTCCATAAATGGGATACCAGGAGACAAAAAGCCCAGGAAAGAGTGATATTGTGTTAATAGGTTGGTTTCAGTCATGTTGTGTTTGTGGTGTAATGTAATGTATGTGTGTCTAGGTGCAGTAGAGAGTGTGTGTGTATAGGGGGCATAGTGTGTATAGGGGATATAGCGAGTGTGTGCACACGGGCTGTAGTGTGTGTGTGGGTATGTATAGGTGATGTAGTGTGTGTATAGGGGTTGTAGAGAGTGTGTTATTAGGGATTGTAGTATGTGTTTGCGTTCAAGAAATCTAGTATATGCATAGGGGATCCAGAGTGTGTATGTCAGAAATATAGAGTGTGTAGGTGGTGCAGTGTTTGTGTAGGGGATCTAGTGTGTGTTTGAAGGACCCAGAGTATGTATAGGAGATCTAGTGTGTGTGGGTGTGTAGAGGATTCAGAGTGTATATAGGGATCTAGTGTGTGCATTTGTGTAGATGAGTTGGGTAAGGTATCTAGTGTATGTTTGGAATGTAATGTGTTTAGGGGTGCAGTATGTGTGTGAGTGGTTCTGTAGTCTATATACATATATGTTTGGGTGCAGTGTGTATGTGTGAGGTGTGCAGTGTGTGTGTGAGGGGTTCAGTGTGTGTGTGTGAGCCGTGCACCAATTGTGAGAGGGATGAACCGTGTGTGAAAGGGGTGCAGTGTGTGAGGGTGCTGTGTGTAAGGGTGCTGTGTGTGAGGTAGCTGTGTGTGAGTGAGGAGTGCAGTGTGTGTGAAAGGTGCATTGTGTGAGGGTGCTGTGTTTGTGTGTGAGAGGATGCTTTGTGTGTGTGTGTGTGTGTGTGTGTGTGGGAGAGGATGCAGTGTGTGTGTGAGAGTGTGCTGTTTGTGTGTGTGGGAGAGTGGTGTGTGTGTGTGTGTGTGAGAGAGAGTGCTGTGTGTGCATATGTTTGCAGGGATTATGTGTTGGGGTAGCCAGATTAATGTCATTATATATGTATTTTTTAGTTTTTTTAAAAAGAAAAAAAACAGCATTGTATCCCACCTCGCATCTTACCTTATGCCTGGAAGGGGGGCCATGCTGCCATCTCTGGTGGTTCTTGTGGTGAGTGTACTCTGGCAACGCTCTGGATCTCGCGAGAGGAACCCAGCGGAGCTGCAAGATAGAGCTCCTCTGTGTCCTCTCCTTTTTTCTTCCCTCCCACCGCGTTTCTTGTAATGCATCAGCCCTGAGGGCAGAAAGAACAGCCTTGACGTCCATACTCCGACCCTGGCCGAAAACAGCACTTGGCAAGCAGGTACGAAGGAAGCAACTACCACACAATTACCAAGCTGTTACCAACTGATATATATATATATATATATATATATATATATTTTTTTTTTAGTTATTATTATTTTTTTTTTTTTTACAGGTACTAGCTTTATTAGCCCACCTTCTCACTATTAGGGAAATTAAGCTAGGAGCTTGGGGTGGCCAATGGCTGTTTCACCCCCTCTTCTATATTTATTATATGCCCACCCCCACGACCCACAATGGGTAGGGGCTGGGGAGGAAATGATGTCCACCCTATTTATCTAAATTAAAGCCTACACTCGCCACCCTTGGGTGAGAGCTGAGAGGACATAAGGTCACCCCAGTTTATTAATTATAACCTTAACCTGATGAACATAGCTGAGGGTCAGAAGGGACACTAAGTCCCCCCCTCTTCCCGTTTTGCAATTATGTGATGGTGCTTAGAGGGACCTTTTAATACCAGATAAATAGAAAAAAATGTTGATGTTTCAATTAGGGATGTTTATAAAACATGAATTTCTTCTGTGTATTTTAATTCAGCCATGCTTTGAACTTTTACTATAAATATCTCTAGTAAAATGTAAGAAATTATAGAATTGAATAGACTCTGAGAGTGGTATGGCTTTCCTTTATGTACAAGATAAACCTTTACCTACTTAATACAAAAATTGCCAGTTTTTACATGAGTATATTTAAATGATGAGGTGTTTTAACAAAATAAAAATCTATATAGCTGTTAATTGTAATTAAAGACTGACCTAATTAAATTTTAGAAACATTTTTTAAATTGAAGCAAGTGTTTAAATATTATTTTGCTGCCAAGCAATGATTTCTAATGCAAATAAAATTTAGTCAAAATATTAATATTGGAAAGGGTTTTAGTTGTATTTCTCTATTTTATACACAAGTTCAAATAGGAATTACATTAAAGGGACATTCCCTTTAAAATGCTTTATGTGTGAAGAGCGTGACCTCTTTTTTTCATTTTGCAAAAAGTGTAGATTTCAATAGAAAATTAGTTGTATAAATTTACCTGGCTACATCCCCATGGCTTTAACTTAGTCTAACTCCATGAAAAGACACTGGACGTCCTTGCGCTTTACATGGGAATGTCCAGCATCTTCAAAGCCCATGTAGGAAAGTATTGATTCAATGCTTTCCTACGGGGAAGGCCTAATGCCCATGCAGCATTTGCCACACATGTACATTAGGTTCCCCCCCATCTACGACATCGGAAAAAGCTGAGATTTAGTCAGCATCAGTGCTGGAAAAGTGTTTTAACACCATCAACATTGGGGGGCTGTCAGAATATGTGTAATGGAACACACAGGTCCTGAAGTACAACAAACTACAGGTGGTCCTCATTTAGCTACCTACCTGTTTTACAACGGCTTCCACTTACAACCAGGAGTAAGTGCAAGCCATTGTGGGGATTCCCTGCTCTGGTGTGTATGTCTATGTTCAAGGAAACACATGAGAGCAGGGAATTCCTCTAAAATTTGTTCAGGGAAATTTCCCTGAACTGCCACTGCCTGTGGGGGTCACTATATGCACACTTTAGTACAAGAGAGGTTTTATACATCCCCCATATCATCACTTGTTGTCAGGTCACCGTTCCCCTGCTCCTCTGCTCACCTGCCTCACGCTTCCGCTTACAATCCTTCAGACACCGCTTCCCAAATGCTGCTGCACAGAGGGCTGAGCTTTGGGGTAATCCTATGGCGCGCGTGCTGAATCAAGGCCTCTTAAAGAGACAGGAGGTGGAAACCAGAGAAGGGGATGTAAATGAAGGTGGGGCTACAGTAAGTGGATATGCCCCCTCTCCCTAGTTAAACTCCACTAACCCTTGACTCTTTGCTCAGTTATACTGTGCTCTTGTTGCGTTTATATCTTCAGTTCTTGTCCTGTATAATTCACTGATATTTGATTCCTGCTTGACTCCTGTCTACGATCCTGTGCCGCCTCTGCCACCCAGTGGGTGGGGGCCCTAATTGATAATAGAGGAAGCCTTTTGTCCCCCCCACCAGCCCCTACCCATTTCCAGTGGATGGAGAACCCAAGTAATAAAAGGGCAGGAACCTATTGTTCCCCCCAGCCCCACCAATATCCGGAGGGTAGGGGCCTTGTTAATAATGTTGATAATATATTCTTTTCCCCAGCTCCTACCCATATGGCTTATTCCATCCTTTAAAAATGGCTCAATGTTTTGGTGTGCAAAAAGAAAAATAATTTCATTCGAATAAAGCGTTTGGCCTTTTAAATTACTAAAAGTGTAGACTAGTGTGAAACCTGAACTGGTCTAAAAATTGGACTGAAAAAATAAGGGACTTAAAATAAATAAAACATTTCTTAAATTCATTTTTTTAAAGTATGATAGGAAGAGTAGCACCACAGGGATGTGCATGGGCATAAAATTTGGTTCGGTTCAACACTTCCGGAATTCAGCACTTCGGGACTTTCGGGAATTCAGGATTTTGGCAATTCCCTAACCCTACCCTACCCCTACCTCTAATCCTACCCCTAACCCTAACCTAACCCCAACCATACCCCTAACCTAACCCCCAACCCATATCCCTAACTCTACCCCTTTCCCAAACAGGGTTGGGGTTAGGTTAGGGGAAGGGTCAGGGTTAGGAGTAGGGTTGGGGGTAGGTGTAGGGGTTCGGGGTTAGGTTAAGGTTAGGGTTAGATTTCTGTCATCATTCCCTTCATTTCCCCTCCCACTCCTGTTTTGCCACTTTTCAGAAATTCTGCAGTTCGACAATTTGGTTTGGTTTGGTACTTCTGAAATTCGTCACTTTGGCAATTCGGGTCTTCGGCACTTCGGTTCGGTTTGGCAATTTCGGTCATTCGGAAGAATCCGAATGTCCGAATTGACGAAATTCGTCCAAATTTAAATTCGGTCCGAAACGAATCACACATGTCTATAGCACCAAATGGAGATACACCCACTCAAATTTACACTGTATAACTCTTTTAGGTAAGCATCTTCTGCTTCCTATTCTTTTAATGACTAAAGGGTATCTCTTCTTGTTTAACTGGCTGTGTGTCAAAAAGTATACACTGGTGGATACTAGCCTTATTCAGTTATTGTAGATAGGAATGCACTATAGTTTATTAAGGTTGTTGTTGTTGTTTTTTTAGTTTAGGTTGCAGCAGTAAATAAGGGGGACTATTTCTATGAAGTGTACATGTACTGTATATACATGTGTGTTGTAATTGATTTAGCTTGCTGCGTAAAATTCCCAAAATTATGTTTTGAATAATGGACAAACCTCTCTTGTTTAATGTATATCCTGGTTGAGTAAATGGTAACCAATCATGATATTAATAAGGGTAGAGACATATTACCACAATATCTATGCTATACCATAATAAAAATAAGCAAAAAAATATTAATCCATTTCACCAATGTATTATTTTCTAATCCTAATACAAACATTCTGCATCATTAATCTAAAGAAGAGGTAGCCAACACATTATAGATGATATAGGCTACTTTTCCTAAGATGGTCTTCTATAGTCCATTTAGTCTTTAAATGGATGGCCATCATGGCAGATATAAAGGGCATATTTTCAAATTGCAGTGAAATCAGTATCTCAACATTCAAGCTAAAAAGCCATGCTTTGACTATAGCAGTTAGGGTTTAACATTCCGTTGCCCATAATTTTTTGAATTAGAATAGAAAATGGAATGTTGTTGACTGCCTATACTTTATTAAGCCCTGGATGTAGTCAGACACACAGAGCCTATCTCAGCTTGACCTATCCTACTTGACACTGCAACTGCAAAATCTATCTCCTCCTATTTAACTGTAACCTGCATATGAAGCTCATAGTAAACTGAGTTTGTATTATCTGTACTGGTAATTATAAAATGCTATTCACATACATATTGCCACTTATGTTTTGATAAACATCTTTTTACATTTGCTGCAAATTTCAGTTTTATTATACATTATTCTATCCTTGTTATCAGTAACCATTTGAGAATTCAAATGATTAAGTCAAGTATAACACATATTCTGTCTTTTCCTTTAAAAGCTGAAATTCATTAAAAAAGACCCTGAAGGTGAAACATCACATCCAGACATAATTTGTGTTGCAAATTATTTGATCATTTTACCCAGCAGCTTTGGCACAATGTTACAGCTTAGGAGAACATTTCCTATGATATACTTTAACAAATAAGTATTTTTATTAATTATATGTACATATACCATAAATTGTGTTCTTATAAATACTGTGGTGCTTGGTTAAAATATGTGTTCTAAACTGACTGCTGCAATAAAACAATGTATACTTATCATTATAATATATGTTACAGATTCCTCAGTGGATTGATGTTCTATTACAGTTTTATATAAATGAATATAAATAATTAATTTTGTTGAGTGCAGTCTTTACACTATAGAAATAAGTGTGCTAGGTCAGAAAATATCATTTTAGAAGCCAGAGCATATGTTTCCTTGCCAGTAAATAGATAAAACATTGTATACTATAATTTAAGTTTCTGCAAATGAGAATATAGGACTAAAAAGTCTCTTAATTTCCAATGGAATGTCTTAAAAGCATAAAGTGTAATTAAGGTGCAGTCTATCGCTGAGCCTTTAGGTTCTATCACAGTGGTGTGGATGCTATGGCTACTTGTGGTGTAAGTAGGTGTTTAAGTGGAGATTGGTTATGCGTTAACTAGCCACCACTACTGTTAGCAACATGGACACATCTGGGTTAAGATGGTTTGCTTAGCTAACTGTAGTCACCCTAAACATTCTAGAAGTATCTAAAACAAAGTTGATGTATTGGAGTTATGTTTCTTCACACGTCAAGCATAATGGAACTCTAGATCTTTCTGGAAACAATTGCATGCATGGTCCATGAACAGTTTCTTCAAATATATTTAAATGGGACAATAAGAACAATAATTGACAGTTGGGATGCCCTTTAAACCCTTTAGTGTTGAATCACCACCATGACTATGCTTTCAAACAGTCTTACATCCAACAGAATAGTCCCGATTAGACACTCTGTCACATTCCTACACACCAGAGAAATATCCCTAAAAGCACACACGAAATAAGCCAATATATACTAGCAACTATTAAACTGCGTTCCTGTCCATTCTTTTTCTGTGCTTCGATATTGTTCTGTTCTGTTGGGCAGACCTGTCTAAATACCTCACCTCTGGCTCTTTCTCTCCAGCCTCATAATTCTAGGAGATATGCCCTGAGAAGTAACAAAGTTATAAGGTATTTTAAACACTAACAGGTCAAATGAGTAAAGTGTAAGGTGTGACTATATAGTGACAAAATGTCTTTTACTGCAATAGTGAAAAAACCATAGACAAGCGGTCCTTCTATTATTTATATAATAAAACTATGCATCATTTTTTCCCAATATATTTGCATAAAAAAGGAACTTGATAGTGTAATATTGGTTTAAAATATTTTCTTATATGCATATTTGTATAATTGTAATAACAGTGTACTTATATAAAATACACAGTATATGTGGGATGAAGTAAGTCAATTCATCTCAATAGTGTCAATTACTCTTTCATGCCTGAGCTTGTTTCATGTAACTAAAACCAGAAATACCTTTATCAGAAACAGGGAATGGACCACCATAGCAGTAGAAGAGTGTTCAGTGCACAGTGAATAAAGCCGATTCACTTTTTTATTTCTACCAATAGTTCTTTCACAATGAAAAACACAAATGGTTTCCTTTACAACAT
Source organism: Pelobates cultripes (assembly GCA_933207985.1). NCBI lineage: Eukaryota > Metazoa > Chordata > Amphibia > Anura > Pelobatidae > Pelobates > Pelobates cultripes. The sequence continues at coordinate 335,771,788 of OW240914.1, read as the reverse complement.
ATGTAGAAAAAGGAATGGGAGTTTTGCAATTTAATAGGGTTACATTCTTTAACTTTGCAAATTCATTTACTTATCATAGATCTTTAGATATCTTCTAAACACAAATTACAGATGTAGTATTTTAGATACATTGCTGCTTAAAATGTCTCCATGTAGGCAAAGCTAGATGGATTATACACATTTGCCAAGCTTTTCATGTTAACTTGAAAAAGTTATTATATGTTGGGGATCACTTTAGAATGTATAATCCAAGGTTTTCTTTTTCGGACACAAGTGCGATAGTTCTCAAACAAGTCAATTTACCCTGCAACTGCATTTTTATGACACCCCAGCAAATTCTCTCCATCTCCAAGAAACGTCCAATTGGAATTGGGAAGCTCCCAGCTGTAACTCACTCTAAATAAGCCAAGCTATTTCTTTCATAGAGATTATAAAACACTTTGAGGTTGGAAACAATTTCCAGTTCAGCTATTTAGCACATTGGCTATAATGGTCTAAACTTTGCAGTTTTGCTATATGGTTTAATTAAACACAGTTCATCGCTTTTAAAATAAACTCCGTAGAAAGCAACCCCAGCACAGGATGGGTACGTTTATTTATTTATTTTCATGTGAGACGTGATATCAGAAAGCATAAAATACTTAAATTTCTGATAATATTGTGATTAAATGAAGCTGTTGATGATGATTAAATGTAGATGATGATTAAATGTAGCTGCTCAGAGGTAGCTCGACATAGGTCAATACCTGCACTGTATCAGTTAAATGTTTATTTTCAGCAAGGATAGTGCAGTTTTTCATCCTTCCAAGGTCAATAAAATCAGTATCATTAAGTAGGGCAATAACGAAATCTAAACCCAAGGTGTAAATGAAAATTGATGAAAACTAAATTTCCCTTTGATTTTATTACTAATAAATTCTAAAGTAAATTAATTAGAACCTGAGAAAAGAAGTCAGTATGTATCAGAGATTGGATATGAAGAAGTCTAAAGAGGAGGGGTCTGGCATAAAATGAAGGTCTAAATTAGGCTTTAAAAAACATTTCCTAAAATCATATATTTAAGCTGGCCAGTATTGTTACTATTAACAAACATCTTGAAAATAATAATATCAATAGTAATAATAGACATGTATGTGATACCCTCTTCATAGATAACTTGAAGAAGAGATGGAAGGTTTTGTACATAACTCACTGGAAAAGAGATAGGTTTGTACTTGCGAGTGGGTACACCTATAAAATTAAAAGATATTGGTGATTCTGTTGGCCACCATTATGGGAAAATACTGCTCAGACATCTGTAAAAACATCAGTTCCAGTCCCCTTGCCTTCTACAGAGGATAGAAGTGGCTTAGATTGGTTAAGAAATGGTCCAGGGAACCAATTTACTGTTAAGACCCAACAACAAAATATATGATGGCAGGGCTTATAGTTTAAAGATACATTGTATCAAGCTTCTCTAAAACTTCATTCTAAAGGATTGGGAAGAACATTTATACTTTGTGCTGCCATTAGAAAACATTTGGAAAGACAACATAATATTGCCCTGGTCGTTTTATACTATGTCAACTATTAACACACTTTTTTAGATATTTTTAATGTGAACAAAAGCTCTGACTTCATCCTCCTGAACGTAAATGATTTGGGTAATGGTTTCTTCAATTCTACTTTCTAACAAATGTACACATATAGAAATCATCATAAAAACACACATATACCCCAATTCTGCTCGGAGCATGGATTTACGTTACCTTTGCTATTGTGTAAAGTAAATTGAGAGCTTCATCATGTTTTCCTGCATCTCTTTTCAGGGCTGTGGAAAATCTGTCTAAAACTTAAAGGACTATGCTATACACCATAACCACTTCATCTTATTAAAGTAATTATTGTGCAAAGAACTTGGGCATGCATTCATTACATTTTTTGTTTAACTGTCCAGAGGTAAATACAATTTTTCCTAGTCTCCCTGTTTGGGCTGTCAGTCAGCTGGAATATTATATCCCTAGCTGGAAATATCAGTTGTGTCCAGCTTTCGCATTCTGTGTCATCACAAACAGCAAACACAGCATGCTAACCCTAAATGCATTCGACAGGCTGCCCAAGACTGGGTAAATGACACACACAGTGCCAGAGCTCCTGACTTGACTCACTGATTCCTCCAAAAAGAAAAAAACACACAAATATAGGTTCTGGGTTTTAAATTCTGTCCTTCCTAGGTGCAGAGATCAGAGGAATAGAACTCACATAGGCCACTCAATTTATATTCCATAAACCGAGTGCAAAACGTTTCTTGTCTCTGTTGGACTGCAAATCTCATGAGATTCTGGCTAGTGTGTGTAAAAATATCATCCAGTATCATCCAGTGACTGACCAAGTCTGAAAAATGTTTTAACGTTATATAGCAAGTCACCTTTTTATAAGACTCCAAAAAATGAATACTTAAAAGTGTTAATTGAACTAATGCAGCTCTAAATAAAATATGTTTTTTTAAATATATATATATATATTTCTCTAAGCTTGGGACCTGAGATTTGATTTTAGTAAAACTCAGCATTAATAAGGAAGTAAGTGCTGTGCAAAAAGGGGTGGAGCTTTATTGGCTGCAGAGACCAGTTCTGCAGGTGATATAAACATAATAATATTTCACAATTGTGTGCATATTACACTATAACAATTTCTGTATACTAGAAAATTTTAATTTTTTATTTAGCATTCACCAGAAGGAAGGCAAATGCAATGTAATATCTAATACATTACGTTATATAGTTTATTAAATACACTTTACTATGGCATTGGATTAATTCATGGATTAAAAATAATCTGTATATGTGCAAAAGTTTCTATTTGTAGATCTCCCTAAGCACAAAAAAAGCTGCTTGCCCTTTCTTATTTGCCAATCATTCATCTTTTGTTTCAAATAAAATAAATGTTATATTATTTCTGAAATACAGATTTTAATGGGTTTGTTAGTTAAGGGGTTATATTAATATTATATTTGCTTACTGAATTTTGCACTACATATTGCAACCAATATAATACAAAATGACATTGTGCTTGAAAACTTTTTTTAACTTTTCATAGCGTGCTAACAAAATACAGACTAACGTATGGCATTCAGAACAATGAACTGAAGAAGCTTATAACCATACAATTTATACTAACAGTCATTGTTTTAGCTTTTCTGATGAATGCAATGTAATACTGCGCAACAAACGATTGAAAAGCTTAGTGGTCTGCAAAGAATTGCAAGTATACATGATCTATTACTAGAAACTAAGCTTGCATAGTTGCAAGACAATCCCACAAGCTAGTCCTACACTAAAAGGACACTGTAGACACTCTAGCTGATTCATCTCATTAAAGTAGTTATAGTGTCTGGAGTCTTTTTTTTATGTTTTAATGCTAAACAAGAGTTCCCAGCAGCCCATCCTATCAGTGCTGGTAAGGTTAATGAGGAATCATTATCATATACAGAATCAGGCAGCTGTGATTGGCTATAAGTGTTGGTATGAATTGGTATGACTAGAAGGAAGTATATAAGCTCTGCATTAGCCACACCTCCAGTGGGGGTTGGACTGTAGGTGTCCAAGGATTTTTATTTAGTGTTAGCTCAAAAATGGTTGAACACTCAGTAGAGGGCCAGGGCCACTGAAACCCAGGCACTTTAACCAATTCAATGAGATAAAATGGTTATAATGCCTACAGTGTCCCTTGAAACCTTCAACACCAAAATAAACCATGTTCTGTTCACATTTTTTATTTTTATTTTATGTTGCTTTGAATTGAAAAATTAACTATAAAAAACATTCTATTATTCTTTACTTCCAATTATCATAAATCTTGTGCATGCCTTTAATAGTAGAAAACAAACTTATCTAGCAGTCAACTTGTCAAACCGTACTTTCCTTATAGTTGCCTACATGGCTTCATGTACAGTGTTCGACAAAGTACAGCAAGTATTGTAAGGGGTAATTTGGAAAAGGAAGTGATCAGGGCATTTTAGAAGACAGCAATTCATTTTGATATTGACATATATTTAAAAAAAACAAAACATTTTCTATCATGCAATTATTTATTACATGAGATAATTCTGTCATTTTATATTCAGTTAGTTTTTTGGGGGTATTCTGCATTTACAAAAAAAAAAACCAAGCATATTATAGATTACGTTGATATGCCTATTAACACAGAATAAGACAATCTTATTATAATTGCTGCTAAAACTTCTATTTATTTACAAAATGTATATTTCTGCGCTCACAATTCTGAACTTGAATAAATGATTGTAAGACAAAATATATTATGTTATATTTTATATTAAATATGTAAATTGTGTTATTTTCAATTTAAAACAGTGTTTTGGTTATAAATATTGATGAGACCCTTGAAGCCTACGTGAAATATACATAGTTTTGTTCACTATATTGAGAATTGTGGAGTAGTGGTAATCAATGATGGATGTAGATAATCTGTTGATTTTGTAGTTGTACTTTTAATTCATGATCATGATAACATACATTTACAGAAACAGAGCATTGGAAATGACAGGTTTTTGATTTATTGAAAGATATAAATCCATATGAAAACAGAAGATGTCACAATGTAGGGTGAAGGCGAAAATATATTTATTAGAGATCAAAAAGCACAAAAAAAAATACAACGCCTCCTATAAATATATTTTTGCCTTCGCCCTATGTTGTGACGCCTGTGGACCTCAATTTTGTGTTGTTCCTTGTGTGCTGCAGACCCCCTTCCCCAGAGCACATACGTAAACTTACTTGTGTGCAGGACACATTTAACTTTATCCATATGAAAACACACCAACTGGCAGAGTGTTTGATCTACAACATCAAAATATCTGATGTACAGTAGTTGTACCAAGGGTACTAATCCACTAGTTAAGACCATAGCCATTGTTGTAAGATTGCATTCTCTGATACTTCATACATAAATTAGTGTAAATTAGAAATAATTGTTATAACCAGAAAGACTGTTAATGATTTGCCACCATGCAGAGACTGTGAGGGTTATGACCTTGTCCCTGTGATATACAAAAGGGCCCCATTAGCATATGTCTTGTACTCTTGAGTCATGAAAGAATTTACAAAACAAAGGTGTCCAGTCATATCAACATAAATGAGTTTAAATGAAGTTATTGCCTTTTGTGAGATTATCTAATAATAAACTGCTCTGAGAGAATTGTGATTTCATTCATTACTAAATAAGAGAAAAACATCTTGATAGGTCACAACATCATGGAAGAATTAGCAAGCAGTAAATTAAAACATTGCCATTCACGCATGTTTGTATGGGATCATAAGATGTATTTTGTATAATTTTTATTATATTTACAGCCATTTTACACAAAGAATACGTTTTATTATCAAAAATATAATCAGGCAGTTTATGTATCTCTGTTGTCTTAGAACTTTTCATATTTGTAGTTGCAGCGATTATTATAATGTTGTAATATGTGCACATTTTAAAATCTTCTTACTACCACTGCTTAAAAAAAAAAAATAATAGTGTCTGATAAATAATATTACAAAATAACACATTATGCTGGTGGTAAACGGCAACGTTTATTTACACCACATATGCCTCTGTTTATGTTTATCCAACACATTTCCAGTAAGCAAAATGAATATGTTTAATGAGTTAGCTTTTATTTAACTCTTTGGTTACTAGATGGTGTAACGTGTATTTGTAGAGGCTAATAATTAAAAGGTTAAATACTTAGTGTGACTAAATACCTAAGGGGTTAATTGATCTGTCAGCCCATATATGCTGTATTCTACACTTATATTTAGTGAACATTCCAATGCATGATGTAGGTAACATTTTAAAAAAGCAGTTTATCGATGTTATATTTTGATAGTAAAGTGGAAATGGAAACAGTGCCATCATGTGATACTTTTCAGCGTTTTTCATTTAATAATATGTCTTACAGAAGCAATGGTGTAATTGAATTTCGCAAGTAGATTTAAAAACATAAGCACTATTCTTGTATACAAAAAAAAAAGAAAGCTTAGTGTGTAAACCAAGACAGTGTCAGTTGTTACATTTTAACTGAATGAATCAAATCCTTTATACTTTGTGCATTAAAAAAAAAGTAGTAGATATAAGGATGGTATAGTGTAAAATGTAGTATTCTAAATGAGGATATTTGCAATATTAGCTTGATTATTTTACTATACCTCTAGCACAGTTTAGCTTCCAAGTTGAAATAATCAAAAGAAGTACAGACTGTTACCTACAAAAAAATGTATATGAAAGAAATTAATGAACAAAAAACAAAAGAGTGGAACTGACTTATTACTTATAAAAATATTTTACTTGGATATTCACTGTACTTGAAGTTTCAACTTGAACACAGCATTTACATCTATCTCACTGCCACCATTGTCCTTAGATGTGTGTGATTTGTTTTTCCCAACACTTTTTTGGAATAAATAAAATTGTATGTGTACATCAATATAACGTTATCATTAGATGCTAATATATTGGGCTCAATTAAAATAGTCAAAGAAATCTATTAGCCTCTATGGTAATACAAAAAAAATTAACTTATAAATTCAAATTTATTTTCATATGATATTTCTATTCTAGAAATGTAACTTGAAGTGCTAAATTGTAGGTTACCCTTCTGAATATTATCATTAGTTAATGTGGATCCACTTTTTCTTTGTGTCTCAGTTCTGTTTTTTAATTATTAAACATAACTATGTGTGGGTAACCTTTTTTTTTTAGTATCAGGATCACTCTTGATCATGATTGGTTTGCATGTGAAGTTGGGGACTCTGGGATACTTGTAGAAATATGATTTCATGAGTTTCGAAAACCCAATTTGAGATATGCAGATGATACAAAACAGTCATTTTTCTATCTCCACAATATACAGAGAATGTATACTGGCTCCCGCTATGATTCGGCAAGACATCTCTTTTAAGGGTTTGGGATACACCATCTCCAATCAATTTGTACATTGTTAAGATAACACTTCTTGAGGACATATTTCTTTGTGGCTTGGAATAGTTGTGTTTTATGCTGTTATTTGACACTGACAGGTTTATTCACAAAACTCCAAATATTCGCAAATTAATTCCAAATGGCAAAACTGATGCAAAAACTGACCTGGAAAAAATCTGCAACTCAGCTATAGTCAAAACATAGCAATTTTTGCCTCAGCTATGCCATTCAGAAATAATGAATTATAATTATTTTTTAGTAAATAGCCCTGTATGTTGTAACATTATATTGTAGATGCTTATATGTGTTATAGCCCTATTCAGGGTTAAGTATGTAGGGGTTTATAAAATACCCCTTCCTGTCTCATTAGAGATGTTTACACCATTCGTCTGATACCAGCAAAGTTTATTGTATGTGTAGAAGCCCTAAAAAGGGTTAAATGTTTATGTTTATAAAATACCCCTTCCTGTCTTACTGGAGATTCTTGGCTGATATCAGCATATCTAATGGCTAGTGTAGGACTCACCTATTGAGACTTGCCTTGACGTGGCAGGTGAGATTATATATTCAAATAGCCATTGTATTAAAACTAAAGAGCCTCCATTTTGTTTAAATGTACATGGGGACTTAAGCCAGAGCGCAGGTAACGTTCTCTTTGTTTTTACTATGTATTTTAAGCTGTTGGATACTAAGCTACTGCTGCTGTAAGCGCGTTGCTTTATCTTTGTGTTTGTATATGAATTTTGTATCACACAGCTATGTTACATTGCTGCCAGCCTCCCCATGGTTGTCTTATTAAGAGTTTATAAGTATGTAGGGGCAGCACCCCTTCCTGTCTCAGAGAAATTTGCCTTTTAGCTGATACCAGCAAGGTGATTTGTATGTGTTACATATTCAAATGGCCATTGGAATAAAACTAAAGAGCCTCCATTTTGTTTAAAAGTACCTGGGGATTTAGGACAGAGCGCAGGTAACATTCTCTTTGTTTTTACTAGATGCTTATATAAATAACAGATCGTTTTTCAATTTTCTTACCATTAAGGACCAGGGCTATTTTTATATTTCTGTGGTGTTTGTGTTTAGCTGTAATTTTCCTCTTACTCTTTATATTATATACAGTTTCTCGCCATTAAATGGTCTTTCTAAAGATACCATTATTTTTATCATATCATATAATTTACTATAAAAAAGATTATAAAATATGAAAAAATTTAAATGAAAACACTTTTTCTAACTTTGACCCTAAAAATCTGTTACGCTTCTACAACCGCCAAAAAACACCCATACTAAATAGTTTTTAAAATGTTGTTTAGAAATACCCAGTATTAACATGTTTTTTTTGCAAGTTATAGGGCTATAAGTACAAGTAGGACTTTTGCTGTTTTTGCTGTTTCAAAATATATATTTTTAAAATTAAGCAATAGTGTTAATTTTGTTATCTGTCATAAATCTCTGAATCACAACACAGGGTATTTAATATAGGGTATGACTGGTGTTTTTAGTAGCCACTTAGTCACAAATACTGGCCAAAGTTAACATTTATATTTGTTTGTGTGTTAAAAATGCTGAAAAGTATTCTGAATGCTAAATTTGGCCAGTGTTTGTAACTAAATGGTTACTAAAAAAGACTGAACATACCCCATTTGCAATACCTTGGGTTGACTTATTTTGCAAATGGTATACCATCATGGGGGTAATTCTCATTCCTGGGCTACCATACGCTCTCAAAGGCAACATAACCAATCTGGCAAATTTCAATGTGAAAAAACAGAAAATCAAGCCTTATATTTGACCCTGTAACTTTCAAAAACACTGTAAAACCTGTACATAGGGGTGGGGGGGGAGGGGGTACTGTTATACTCAGAAGATTTTGCTGAACACAAATATTAGTGTTTCAAAACAGTAAAACGTATCACAACAATATTAGTGAAAGTGCTGTTGGTGTGTGAAAAATGCAAAAAAAGTCATTTTCACTGACAATATCATCGCTGTGATATGTTTTACTGTTTTGAAACACTAATATTTGTATTCAGCGAAGTCTCCCAAGTAAAACAGTACCCCCCATGTACAGGTTTTAGGGTGTCTTGGAAAGTTACTTGGTTAAATATAGTGCTAGCAAATTAAATTCCCTGCACTTTCTGCCTGGGTTGTCAGGCAGGTCCCTCAAACTGCAATCAATAAAATTACTTAATTATGTAAAAATATTACTTAAATATGCATGTAGAATTTAAATGTATATTCATAGTTATATATTTAAAGTCTACGTGTATATTTATGAAAATATATATATAATTTCATAAATATACACGTAGACTTTAAATATATATATATACACAGACACACACACACACACACACATATATACATATATATATGTAATTATCTCCATTTATATAGCGCCAACAGATTCTGTATCACTTTACAATATTATGAGAGGGGGGATTTATCTATAAATAGGACAACTACAAGAATAGGTTGAAAAGGACACTGCTCAAACAAGCTTTCAGTCTAAAGGAGTTGAGGTATAAAACACATTAGGACAGGAAATATCAATCATAAGGTGGGAGTGAAGCAGAGCTGGAGGAGAGAGCAAGAGACAGGTATGTAAGGTAGAGGTTACTCTGGAGGACCATAAGCTTTCCTAAAGAGAAGAGTTTTAACACACTTCATAAAGGTTTGAAGACTAGGGGAAAGTTTGATAGGGGTTGACAGGCTATTCCATAGGAAGGAAGTCCTGCAAGCGCGAGTTGGCTATACGTGTGTGAGCAGCGCACAGGAGAAGGTCACGGGCAGAGCGGAGGGACCGAGAAGGGGCATACCTATGTATCTGTGAAGAGATATAAGAGGGGCTAAAATTGTTCAGTGCTTTATATGTATGGCTTAGCACTTTGAATTCACTCCTATAGGATACAGAAAGCCAATGTAAGGACTGACAGAGGGGTGAGGTGTAAAAGGACCGACTAGAGTGGAAAATCAATCTGGCGGCGGCATTCATTTCAGACTGTAACAGTGCAATATGGCTTTTGGGAAAACCAATCAGAAGAGGGTTACAATAATCCATGCTGGAAATTACTAGAGCGTGGACAAGCTCCTTGGTAGTATCTTTCGTAACAGAGGGGCGGATGCGGGCTATGTTTTTAAGTTGGAATCTACAGGATTTGGCAACATACTGGATGTGAGGCTCAAAGGTGAGGCCAGAGTCAAGTATAATGCCAAGACAGCTTCAAGACAATATTTACGTAAGTGACATTACATTGACATTGCTTGATTCATTCAGTGTGTAGTTATTTGTTGGTGATTTCTTTTGAAATATAGGAATTTTTTGGTGTGCTCATTTTCTGCTAAAAATTCCCTCTAAACTTTTGTAAAAAAAAAAAAGTAAAAATTTAATGAAATATGGGTGTTTGACATTATTTTCTGCTTGTCTTTAATTTTTGCAAGAATTCCATATTTTTTTTTTCCTATCAGTTCATATTAAATCACACATGTAATATGATGACAACTTCATGACAATGTAATGTCTTTAAACTAAAGGTGGGAAAACAAGTGAGAAGACAGTGAGGGAAATTAGCAGCAAAACTGTACTTTATACTTTTTTTCTTTTTCCATTTGGTGTTACATTTGTTTTTGTGTGTTTATTAGTAATAAAATAAAAAATATTTTCAAAGATAAAAACCTATACAAATAAGGCTAGTGTGCATCTAGAATTAGGCACAGACGACTGGATTAATTAAAATATTAGGTTATCACTCCACCTTGATGACGCAATACATATTCATTCTTTATTATGTCGGTGTATTAAAATCCATAAGCCTGACAAATAGTGCACAAAAAGGTATAGCAACAATCACTGTATTAGAAAAAAAAAATCAACAACTGATTTCGGAGTTGCCTCACCCTTTTTCAAGGTGCCTAAAACTTTGTGAGTGGTGTCACCCTCATATGCATAATTCTTACCTTTGATTACAGTTTAGTGACCTGTCTCTCTTCTTAAAGGACATATGGCGCATCAAACACTATTTTTAATGCAGGGATCCTTTCATCAAGTCTTGAAAGGAAATAGAAACTTTGTTAAATTAAGTACAAGTAAAAAAATGAGTAAAACTCATTAATGCCTTATGTAAATAACAGATCCTTTAGCCAAATACATTCACATTTTAGATTCAATCAAACATTTACCAGTATCCTTAAATCAAGTCAGATTCTCTACATAATGCTCTATTTAAGTGATTATGATCCCTTATCAGACAGTGTAGTATCTTACAATAAAAAAACAAACAAAATGCAGTGAAACTGTGCAGCCAAGGCATGCGTGATAAGAATGCAAATAAGTAAAATTCTAAGAATCTAGTTCTAATTGTCTGCAAGATGTGTAATAATCTATTTGTGCTAGGATATATGGTCTTCAATACATCCTATGCATAGGCATGCACACAGGGTGTGCCGGGTGTGCCTGCGCACACCCTAATCCCTGCAGCACGACAATGGAGTGAGACCGGCAGGGGAGATCTCAGGATTTCCCCTGTCGGCTCATGCAGAGTCAGCGCTATCCAAGCGCCGGTTCTGCTCTCAGCCTCCCTCCCCACCGACCCACAGGCAGGGAGGGAGGCAGGAGAGGACCAGGGGAGCTCTTGCCAGCAGCTCCGCCAGGTTCCTCTCGCGAGATCTGAGCATTGCCGCAGTTACCACGGCAATGCTTAGATCTCGCGAGAGTGAACACTAGCCCCGCAGGCTAGAGTTCACTCTCACCACTAGGACCACCAAGGAAGGTAGAAAGGATCCCCCCTCCCTTGCATAAGGTAACAAGGGAGGGGGGATATTTATTAACTAATCTGCCCCCACCTCCACCCCCACAAATCACCCAAACATACAGCACACACACACACATATAAAGCACACACACAGCACAAATACAGCACACACATACAGCACACACACATATACAGCACACACGCACAGCACACACACATACAGCGCACATACACATACAGCGCACACACAGCACACACACACTTACAGCACACAAACAACACACACAAACATACAGCACACACACAGCACTCACACACATACAGCACACACACACAGCACCCACACATGTACAGCACACACACACACACACACAGTACCCACACACACATACAGCAAACATCACCCACACACACAGCACATAAACAGAACACACATCACACACACAGCACCCACCCACACAGCACCCCCCACACACACACACCACACACACACACAGCACACACACAGCTCCCACACCCACACACACCCACACACACAGCACACAAACACACACAGCACACAAACAGCACCCTCACACACACATAGCGCACTAACAGTACCCTCACACACACAAACAGCACCCTCACACAGCACACTAACAGGACCCTAACAAACACACACACAGCTCACTACCAGTACCCTCACACACAAACAGCACCCTCACACACAGTACATTAACAGCACCCTCACAAGTGCACACACACACAAACACCCTCACCCACATAGCACGCTACCAGCACCCTCACACAGCACACACACACACACAGCAGTGTATGTATGTATATATGTATATATAAATATGTATATATATACATACATATATACGCGGCGTGTGCTTGTGCTTTAGGGTGCACACCCTAATGCAATAGGCTGCGCACGCTTATGATCCTATGTAAAATTTAAAGCAAGGGAAATTTAAAGTACACATCACATAGGTGGTAGAATAAATAATGTCAGCTTTGATTTTTATTTTCCTCCTAGAATGTGAGTCAATAGTAAATATAACCTTGGCATTAGTGGCACAATACTCACAATGTCTGCTTTTATAGTTATCTCTTTTAGGAACTTCTAAGCATGTTCTGCCATTTCATTGAGTAATATTACTTTTTATCAATGTATTTTTCAAATTCTGTAAGTTCAGGAAGTTTCATTACAGATATATTTAGCTAATTCAGGCTCAAAGGTTAATATTTGCCAGTGCTTACTATGAGTTTGGTTAAGAGAGATGTCTAGTTATTTAAGGCAAAAAACGTGTATAGAGGGTAGTAGCTGAAATGTGGAATAATACAAATATTATATGCATTTCATATGGAGAAAGCATTTATTTACCAATGAATGTACTATAGATATTCCTTTCCTCCCCCCCCCCAGAAATTTCTATTAATATAATCTCTATTTTATACAATTGTTTGGCTTTATCACCCTGTACCAGAATGAATTGGTCTTTTAAGTTAATACAAGGTGTTTTGTGTAGTTTCATCAAAGTGTAGATAATTGGTACAATATATTGTGCTGGTTATTAAAAAGGTTCTGTGGTCACTGGTAATTCCATAAGAGAAAATTTAAATGCAAAGGGTGGATCACTGTTGAGACAATTATTGCACTCGCTATTATAAATGTGAGAGGTAATATCTAAATATGATTCATAGTTCACATATAGAAATAATATTCCCTATATTTTTATAGTGCAATTTTTTATGGCTTGTGTTAGTAAGATTCTGAAAATTAGTCTTGTGTTCATTAACATATTTCTAATATCATCTAAAATGAAATTTCCTTGTCCAAAGATCCATGGAGCAAGTGAAGAAAGGCGATAGAAGAGCTATATGAAAGACAAAGAACAATGAAGTCACTGTTTATTTCTATACCTTTAATAAGATGTATTAGAAGAAAATGAGGATACTAAGGATGTTAAGGATGAAGAGGGAAGGTTTAGATGCAAGCAAATGTATTTACTTTATCAGATGTGGGGACGTTTGTAAGCAGTGGGGATTCCGAATGTTCCCTGTAACAAAAAACACTTGCTTCATTTGTGGTCAATGGACATGACTTTTGGGCAACCGGACAAAAAGCAAATCACTAGATTTAAAACCTTAAAAAGTTAATGTGTAGGTAAGTTAAAACAGTGCTGAGGGGGAGGCAGACGGAACTGTGGAGCTGACGAGGCGTGCTACTGAAGCTTTAGCTTATAGCTTGAATACATGGGTTACAATACCATTCTACCTGCTACATATGCCTACCTTTTAACATAATCAGTTAGAGGAGGCTATGGGCTGTCGTTCTGGTGAAAAAGCAGCACAATTTCCCCAAATATATTGGTGATTTTCTGGCAAGAGCCCTAGACCATGGTGCTCTTAAAATGGTTGGACATGTCAGATGGTGGATCTTCCTTTGAGGGGAAGGCATTCACATAGAATCATGGCCTACCAGTTTTGGAGGACTGATATAGGACTTATATACCAGATCCCTTATTGAGCACATTATAACCTCTATGAAAGAGGACATCAATGCCTTTCTTTGGGACATTAAACAATTATTGCCAGCATATGTTGGGACACTCAAAACTGACATACAGAGATTTGTAGAAGGACCTTTGGAGTGTTGGCTTAACTGACCTTCTGGACACCTACCACTGTAAGGTTTAGTGGAAGGAGCCCAATAAATGCAGTAGGTAAACATAGTAAATTACCAAAAATTAGGTACAAATAGAGGATATGCAGGTACATGGTCAGGTTGGGCAGCAGTGGTTCATAAATGATAAAACAGGCAGAGGGTCAAATACCAGGTAGACAGCAATGCAGGTTATGAATTCTGTAGTGAACACAACAATGAGCACAGTAGAACTGAGTTAGGAGGCAGCTGGTTATATAGAGGAGAAGGGACTCACTCCTTCCATGTCATCCATGTGCTCCTGACACACCTCCCTTCTTTTACTGCCCCTTTAAGAGAGTGCCATTCGAGCACATGCACACTTAGGAAGGCTTGTTCCAGCTACTCACCAAGCCACATTTGAAAAGCCCTTCGCAGCCCGTTTGGGAGCAGTGAGGAGACAATGGCACTGCTAGAAGAATATCAAACTTGCTGATTCACCACCCAAACAAGTCAGGCCAAATCACCTTGGAGACTCACACCAGTCTGGCATCTCCACAAGAAGAGAGGAAGTTGTGGCATGGGTGTCAGGGTATAACCCTGTGGCATGGGTGTCAGGGAGTCTGTAATGCAGATTTGTTTGCTCACTCTTGCATATAGACGCAGTCCAAGGTGATCAGGTAAGAAGCCACCTGGAATGTGAATCTGTGTATGGGGGCTGTCCAGGAAAGTTGTTCCAAAGCAGTACCGACAAGGTCACAAACAGCAGGATAGTCTAGGGATAGCCAAAGTCAAAGGATGCCAGAGATCAGGATAAACAAAGTGTAGCCAAAGTCAAGGGATGCCAGAGGTCAGGATAAACAAAGTGTAGCCAAAGTCAGAAATCTGGGTCAATATGGAATACAAGTTCAGGATACTAGAAAACAGGAACTGAACACATACACAAGGATCAAACACTTGATAATGTTCTCAGGGAGGGGCCGTTTATATACCCAGCAGATGAATGATCATTCTCAGGTGAAGCACAGCAATGGCCATAGAATAAATCCATCCCTGAGTGCTGCAGACATAGCCAGGAATAATATGGCTAGAACAGCTCAAAAGCATCGAAACTGCAGTGGCCCACAGGCAGATAGCAGGCCCAGAACAGCAAAGGACCCACGTTCAAATCCCCTGTTTGGCACTTGTGGGACGACCATGCCTGGCATGGTGAGAACCATGACAGTGAAAGATCGGGGTAAGTCAGGGGATGAGTGGGTACCTGACAACCACATGCAACTGCCATGAAACATTTCATGCCCAGTTAACAGCTTTGCAGGACAGCAATAATAAGAGACATGTTACAATTTGGGGAATCCCCAAGACTATAAAAATAATGAATTAGTTGCAGGATAAGGAAATGAAATATCAATGGGAGACACCAAAATCTTTTTTTATTATTAAAGAGACACTATAGTCACCCAGACCACTTCAGCTCAATGAAGTGGTCTGGGTGCCAGGTCCCCAGGTTTTAACCCTTCAGATGCAAACATAGCAGTTTCAAAGAAACTGTGTTTACATTTCAGGGTTAATCCAACTTCTAGTGGCTGTCTTCTGAACAGCTGCCAGAGGCGCTTCTGCGACGCTGGATGCAAAATTCGCATCCAGCGTGCAGAACGTCCATAGAAAAGCATTGAGAGCTGATGTCAGTGGGGTAGGAGAGGTCACCAGTGCTGAGGGAGCCCAGCACTGGATAAAGGTAAGTGGCTGAGGGGGTTTTAACCCCTTCAGCGCCAAGGGGGGAGGTCCTAAGGGTTTTATAGTGTCAGGAAAAAGAGTATGTTTTCCTGACACTATAGTGATCCTTTAAGGATGTCACTGAGGTCAAGGTACTTACCACTCCAGAGGCATCTAGATTCTTGCAAACTTTGGGACTGTCCATGCCTGATTGACTGGCCCTTCCTCTCCACCCTTTTGGCACATGGATAACATCCCCTGCTTTGTATCTGCAGCAGCCTCTACTGCAACTTAAACAGAGGTGGACAATTGCACTAGGTGACTATGCTGATCCGTGGGGCATGGCCTCTTCAGAATTATTAACAATTGTTGTTCTCCTACTTGTCCCTGTTATCCAGTTCGATTTACCTTGCTTCTTGGTAATTCTCAACTCCAAATAACTATTTTAGATAATACAGTGAAATCTAAACGGCTTCTTTTTGCATAATATTAATAATAATAATAATAATAATAACGAAAAACAGTGCTAAGATGTACTTTTTTATTTGAAATTGTAAATTTTGTGGAGATCATTTCCTTTCTTTTGTACCATGATTGTCTACAGATGAACAGGAGAGAAAGATGTAGAAATTGAAGTATGTGGCACCAAACTTGATACACTGGGGAGATTTATCAAAATTTAAAAAATATAAAATGTGTTCTTAATTCCTAAGTGGATCAATCACAATGGAAGCCAGTGCAACCAGCAGGCACATTCCATTGATCACTCCTCCCCATTTACATTTTTGCACCACTTTCTAGAACAGAACACTGATAACCCTCCCCCATATCAGTTTCTTAACAGACATCATCCTTGAAGTTCATATAGCTCCTAATTTTTTCTAAAATGTTAGAAGCCTCTCCATGATATCTTCAAGCTCATATTTGTTTATAATATTTTGTGTATTGTCTTTTTTTTTCTTGAGGATATTTTTGAACTCTACTAAATTTTATCTGCTTATCAATGTTTAATAATTATGTTGATTATTAGTTTATATTCAAACAAAACAATTATACTTGACATACTATGGGCTTGTAATTATTATTATTATTTATTAAACACCAAAAACTTCAGCAGCACTGTACAATAGGTGGACTAACAGACAAGTATTTGCAACAAGACAAATTGTAAGCACAGGAACAGAGAATGTTGAGGGCCTGCTCAAATGAGCTTGCATTCTAGGGGGAGGTGGGTAAAGTGACACAAGCGATAAAGATAAAATGTATGTCATGTATGGGAAAAGCAGGCTGCTCAAAGAGTTTCTAAATTGTTTGATGATACATTAGCAGGAGAGGAAGCAAGATATTGGGATGGGAATCTGTTAACAGTTAGTTGATATGCCTTCCTGAAAAAGTGCATTTTTAGTGATTTTATTGAAGGATTGGTGACTGGGTGAGAGTCGTGTATATCGAGTCACTGTCATTAGAATTTACTAACAACTTCCATGATTCAAAGTTGTAGCCTGTTTGGCTACTGGCATTAATGGCTGTTGAATGGTTCCATCTGGTTTACCCACTACAGGTTAAATATCACCACCTTGTTTAATGCTGTCACTAACTCACTAAACTTAACACTTAGTTCAACAAGGAAGGTGTAGAATTGAAAAGACAACTTTGTGACTGAAACCTATTAATACATTTTTGTCATTAAAAAATGCAAAGACTAATTAAGTAAAATTTGTCACTAAAGAACATCTATAAACATGAAGTGGTGTGTAGATATATATTCTTTTATAAAACACACCTGTGAAATTTGTAAAGTCAGAGTTGCAATATTTGCGGTAACATCCCTGCATGGTAGGCTGTAATCACACATGACATACAAAGTATCAATAAGGATATATAAATGAAAAGGCTTGTCATTCCAAAATAAATCAATGTTTACAGTATCAAAAGGCAGACTTTAGTCCATACTATGGTTCACCTCAGCAGAACTGAGGTACAGAAAAAATTCAGAAAAGAATTCAGCAGTTAAAAAAGAACAAAAGGTGCATATGACTGTGCTGACATGTAAAAGTCTATAATGCAAAATGTCTCTGCAATATCAGGGATTTTTTCCAATGCCAAGTCTGAGTTTCCAAAATTATATTATTATATATGTGGATTTAAAAAAAATAATTAAGAAAACCTAGTTTTATATTTAATGATTGTAAGAATTATCATTTTGCTATCTTGTATTAATTAAACATAGGGAGTCGGAGTCCTTTGGTGTTGAAAATAGGAGAATTAGCCAAAAAGGAAAAGAACATGTCAGCTGGCAACTGATCACAAACTCACCAACCTTTCCATGCAAGGGCGGATCCAGAAACTAATCTCGGGAGGGGCACTGGTAGATTATTTAAAGGAACAGTACAGGCACAATAACCACTTCAGACCTTAAGGTGCCAGATGTGACATGGTGCCCTCCCAGAGTAAGTAGTCAAACTGTTTAACTAAAGTAGAGTTAAACCACATACTGACATCCTGTCATAGGTGGTGTGTGGGAACATAACATTTCTCAGTTGCGGTATCAAGTGCTGGAAAGAGTTCCCTGTGAATAGAGGAGGAAATAGAGAGAAGATATTGCTACAGAAGGAAGCCCTCTTGATGCATCGACTAGACACAGTGTCCCCTCATGGCCTCAATGAGAAGCTTGAGTGGCACTGGTTCTTGTAGGTGTCTCCTTCTGGTGTCCGCCAAGGGATGCATCCTGTATCTGTGTATGTACTATATTTACTTTATTATCTGCTATTGTCTTGATTAGCAGTCTCTCTTAATATATACTTGCAAATCTTATGTGGCATGCTGTATATCCTCATACTAAGTAATGTTGCTTTTATGTTTATTTTCTATAATTATTGTAAATAATTATGTTTTATTTTATGTTTTGATAACTACAGCAGCTGTGCTAGATTTCCTCCTACTACCCCTGCTTCTTTTCTTATGTATATAAGTTTGATAGAGGGATTATATTGCTATATACTGATTTTGATTATGAAAATACACCATCTAGCTTCAGTTGTGACTTATAAACTAAAACTATGCATTAGAACGAGTCTTAGTTTACCCGTCTCTTAGCAACCAGACGTGATGATGTCACGCACTAGGATGCAACGTCTGACATCATCATGCACATTTTTGATGAACCGGGAAGTGGATGGAGCTCACAGGATGGCGGATGGATGCTGGAACAAGCAACACAGCTTACTTTGACTTTGTTTGACATGTGGATTGCGACACTTATGATTCCATGCTTTAACTAAGGACATTAGCATTGATAAAGGGCTATTGCCCAAAACATTTGCATCCTGTACATTGTCCTTCAAATAAATGTGGTAGCACCTGGGTGTGCACTTTAAATACCAGTTGTGCTTTCTCGCTATTTTTTTCTGTCTTGGCTATTATACACTGGAGGAACTACAGTGTGGAGTCACTTCTGCACGGTTAAATTTGTGTTACTTATTTTTGTAATCAGTGCAGACAGGTATTTTCCCTCTACCTCATACTATATCTATGATGACTAAAGTAGGATTAGACAAGTGCATCAGTGACATTTTCGTTTTGTACAAATGAATTCAGACTAAATAAAAATTTAGTTTGCCCATTCCAAATTTCGCCCATAAAACATTTGTTTTTCAGACGTAATTCAGTAAAAAAATAATTTGTTTTAGTCCATTAGGACAAAAATAACACTTTGCATGCACAAAAAATAGGCCTGCCCACACGAGGCACCTGTCTAAAATAGTTCCAGGAGAAATGTAGTGGCGGTTGGACTCATTCAGGAGTACGAGATCAAATAAAATAAAATACCAAACCTATGCTTTAGCTGGTATGCAGATAGGGTTCACCTAATCCATGTGAACGAATCCACCAAACAGTGCTCTTCCAGGATGTAAAGAAATAAACATAGGCGGGGATGGAAGTTCAGTGGTGTTCACAGGGTTGAGTGTCCGATTTTCGTTCCATGCACTCCATGACAAACAGCGCTGCCTGCGTTCATTCATACAAACAGTGGCTATCCAACTGACCACTGAACACCGAACACTGAGGTATCAATCGTTATTGAGGTGTTAACAGGGGTGAACAAGGTTAATTAGCATATGGGTGGTCTGGGTACTTTGTGGTTTTGTTCAGTTATGATAAGGATACAAATAACCCAAGAATATGTTCAGGGGAAACCAAATTGAGAGTTCAAGAGCGCTCGGAGAAGCAATCAGACACACCAGACACCAGTGCTTGTGGCAACACTGTCCACGTGTATTGTTTGTGCTTGTGTGTGAATGCAAAAAGGTACTGACTGTCTGGGTGCAAGGGAACAGAAAAGAATGCATTTGCCAAGTCAATGACAGTTAACACCTTAGAAGAAGGTAGAATCTGTGACAACAGTGTATGAGGGTTAGGAACATTGGGGCAATTAGTTTGGTCCTAGAATTAATCACCCTTAAATAATGTATTGTAAGATAAACCACAGGTTTTCCTTTCTCCTGTTTCTCTTTAAGTCGATATAGTAGGGACAATTACTCCTGCCTGCATTAGCTCTTGGACAGATTGGGAAATGGCATCCTCCTGTGCTGGGCTGAGAGGGTACTGTTTCTGGCAGGGAGGCGTGGCTCCTGGCAGGAGATTTACTTTGACTAGGGGCACAGAGAGTCTGCCTGTGTTTGTCTTCCCTGTTGCCCATAGGGAGTTAGGGACTGAGGTCAAGTCAATGGTAGGTTCTGTCACAGGTTGGGCACAGTGAGGGTCGCAAATAAATTGGCAAGGGGTATCAGGTGATTGTCCTCTATGGGCAGGGTCAGTGATACATCTCCAGACAGACTAAACTGAATGTTAGAATTAATAGCAGACAAAACATCACTGTCTAGCAGGTTAACAGGGGCATTAGGACTGACAAGCAGTCTAGTTACAAGGGAGATTGAATCATGAAGTTTCAGCTTCATTTTGTGGGTGAGGGGGATGTCCCAAGGGGTCCCATCTACCCCCACACATGACAATACATCTTCAGATTTTTCATAAGGAAAGACGTATATTTCCTGCACCACAGATTGGACTGCTCCAGTGTCCAGTAAAAAAGGGACTATTCTGTCACCTGGTAATGTAACATTAACAGTAGGAGAGGGTCCAACTACATCAGGAACAGTTAAAGCGTGCAGGAACACTGGGTTGTCAATTTCCTATTGGGGTGGGGGTGGTGGAAACTGAGTGTCATGAGAGTTGTCAGAATTGTTCTGTTGGTTCCTATTTTTAGGAGGTCATTTACAGTTGCGCTTAATATGTCCCTTTCTCCAACAATTCCAACACTCAACCTGTCTCCTTTCTGTACTTGATCTGGGGGCAGTCAATGCCATAAGGGGATAACTTATGGCAGTCAATGCCATAAGTTGTTCTACTCTTATTATTTAAGTTGGCTTCTAATCCCATAGCCACTTTAACTAAATCATTGTAAATACGGCTTCTCCATTCTGGTCTAGCATTCTGGAGTTCTGTTCTTATAGGAGCATTGCGACCATTCATGAGAAAATTAATTTACAATCTAGTGGATGTTACTTCGGTTTCAGTATAGCATAATGAATCCCAAGCTATCTGTAACCTGACAAAGAATTTTTTCAACAGACTCTTCTTTCCCCAGTATAATGTCTCCTAGCTTGTGGGCCAGTTCCTCGGTTTTTACTTTAGCCCAATCTTTAAGGGCAGTTCATAGGTTGCTTTAGATCTAAACCATTGGTCTGTTTTTGGTTGTTGATCTTGTCCACCTTTCCTCAAATTCCCCTCATGGACATCCGTGTAATGGGCAATGATTCGAGGGAGGACAGGACCTGCATTTAAGTCAATTATTTGCTTTAGGTCTGCCAAAGTGCATTGGTAAGTAGCCTGAAAAGTGAACAGGGATTGAACTAAAGCTAAAGGAGCTTTTTCCACATCTGTCGACTGTTGAATTAAAGCTAGTTGTTCACTTGGTGTCCATGGCTTATACTCTCCCCACCCTCTTGGACCTGCTTGAACCTCTAGTGGTGTACTTTCATTTAAAGCTTCCTGCCTCTTTTTCTTATCTTTTTTCTTTTGTGTCTTACTTTGGCTGGTTATACTATCCCATCCCATTACTCCTTCTCCTCTCCCTCCCTCCTCCTATGACTCTTCGTCCTCTTTAGGGGTTTCCATAGAACCCTTGAAGATGACAGGAAATAGATTCTGAACTCCCTTTGTGTCTTCTTCAGAAGCACCAGACTGTCTTAAATGGTCCACGGGAACCCACAGCTTTTACATTTTTCTTCCCACCATGGGTTTGTCCATTCACAACATGGACAGATCCAGTATGCTTTTTGGGTAATAGGATTTACAGTGGATGCAGGGACTTGAGATCTCATGTTCTCTTTAGGGACTGATTTATGCACAGTTCCTTCCTTAGCAGGGTAAGGGGGAGGATTTTCAGGTTCCCTTATGGGATCCTTTTTGTTGCAGGACCCTAAGGGTCCAAAACTTTGGTAATAGGGTATTCCTTTCCTGGTAGTTTCTCTACAAACACATTTAGTTAATTCAACTGCAGTATCATGCCATTTCTGAGTAACTTCTACTAAATCATTATCTTCTAACCATCCTCTATAATTTGCCTTATGGGATCCTTTTTGTTGCAGGACCCTAAGGGTCCAAAACTTTGGTAATAGGGTATTCCTTTCCTGGTAGTTTCTCTACAACCACATTTAGTTAATTCAACTGCAGTATCATGCCATTTCTGAGTAACTTCTACTAAATCATTATCTTCTAACCATCCTCATAAATTCCTTCCATATCTGTGGGTCAAGGGTGCCCTCTGAGGGCATACCAGCTTTCTTAAGTAATTTCTTTATTGCCTGAGTATCTCCTTGTCCTTTATAATGTTTGACTATAGTCAGAGCTGTAAATTCCTCCTGCGTCCTTTGTGAGTTACCCATTGTAACGGACTGTTTTGCACACAAGGGGTAAAAACTGTTTAGGCGATCGTCCCCCTTTCCAGAGATGCAGGCACAGCTATTGTAGAACACCAAACTCTCGAACCACAAATAAGGGAATGCTCCAAACTCCCGAACGGCATACAATATAGCACTCCAAACACACGAACTGGAACCATACGAATCGCTGCTAGCAGACGAATAGGAAAAGCATCCAAGCAGCTTACACTCCTAGCAATCAGTCTCTATCAGCATTCAGTAAATCCCCCCAAAGACGAGACAAGGCTCCATGTTGAGGGTCAAGCAGTGGTCTGTTTAATGAGGGCTACCTGCCCAGTATTTATGCAGGTCTCCCACCTGGTGAACACTCTCCTTGGGGACCAAATGGGAGACTGTGACAAAAGACAGACAAGTAGACAAATAGGACACACAGTCACATTATATTCCCACAATGCATCCTGACTTCCTCCCCTCTGCCTTGGAGATAATTGAGAAGTAATTCAATTATCTCCCAAGACAAAGCCAAATCGCCATTATGCACGTGGGGATACTAAAACATTACTGTTAAAATACACCATGTAGGACATGTTACAATAAAAATTATACATTTAACATGTCCCCAGATATCTCAGGTCACATTATTAAGCGAATGGCGCTCAGACCACACGAATACAGTGTAATCGCCATGGAGCCAAAGTCTTTACACAGTCAGTTCTCATGCGAATGGGCTCCATGGGATTCCTATCTGGGGTATAACATATTCAAGTAAAACTACCAAACATCGGGCCATTCGTGAACTTTCACCGAGCAAGAAGGGAGGTCGGCGGCTTCAGCGGTGTTCGCGCAAAACTGTGTCCGATTGTAGTTCCATGAATTAAGTGTCGAACACCGCTGTGCGTTCGCATGTTTAAAATGGCCGCGACCTCGTGTTCGTGATACGAATGGCAGACACCCAGTATTTGTCAATTAAGCTGCGGTTAACCGCAGCTTCTGGGAGGCTAATTGCTGGCACACTCCAGCTCCCAGGTGGTCCAGTCATTCATGCGGTTGTTCGGTAGATTGAATCTTTTCTGCAGGGGAAACAAAGTCTTTTAACATGGGGCCATAGTCCAAAGGCAGCAGGCGAGCAACCAGGCTTCTCCAATGCAATGTGGCGAGCTTGCTCTCGTCACACCCATCCCTAAAACCTGTAAGGTGTAATTACTTCCTTATCCAAGACAGGACTATACAGACAGTGTTTAAACACTTAGGACCACTGCAGTGGAATTTTCACAGTTTTTGTCTTCTTTATTTAAACACAGATCAGAGATCTGCCTTGGAGGATTCTGACTCTTACTATAAAACTACAAAACAAATGACAAGGCAGACAAACATGAGCCCCACAGATATATTCTACTATCTCAAGATTCCAAGATTTCTTTCACAAGACATTCCACCTGAACATAACTAACCACAGAAAACAAGTTTTTTAGGAGAAGACCTATTTAAATCCCTACTCACCCGGGCATAGGACATAGATAGCTCAATAGAGAGTGAATCTAGATAGGTAGAAAAGTAAACATTTTCTTACCCTCTGCAGCTTTTAAGATTCATCCACTACAACACTCGGTTTCCCAGTAATTTGTCCGGATGAAATGGATTGTTTCCTCCCGGGTTTCGGCAACAGTATTGATTGGGATAAAAATAACCCAAGAATATGTTCAGAAAAACCAAATTGTTAGTTCAAGCGCACTCGGAGAAGCAATCAGACACTAAGGAATTTACAGAACTAAGCATATTTCAATGGTTATATATAAAAAACATAAAGTTAGTTAGGACATAAAAAGGGGAGCTGAGGGTAAAGCTGCAATCGTCTCCTCAGAAACCACAGAATGTCACAAGTAAAGAAATTATGCATAATTGTCAGACACTGAAATTAGGGTAAAGTTCAAAGCATATCATGATCTAAGTTAGAGAATTTAATAAAAATAGACTGGTCATCAGGTCATCTGTAGCTTGAGCCTTGTGTCAAGGTGCTTTCCATCACAGTTACCAAACAAAACAGGGAAAAAAGTATGTGAACACATTATTTACCAAAAGAAACAGGGAATAGTAAGGAACAGAGCCCCCCCTCAGGCTGCAGGGAGAAGCAGTGGTTTTTATTTCTGCTCCGTGTTGTGGGGGTTAATTCTCCTGCAGCACAGAGTACACCGGCAGTGAAGTCTCCCAGTGCAGCACGGATTCTATTAAACAAAAGAACTGAAACGAAAAGGTAATGCATTTGGCTTTTGTCCTTTCATTTTGTATATAATTCGTATATAGGACATTCGTTTGTTATAGTAAACGAATATGAAAAAGTCTGAAAATTTGGAAGAAATCATATTTGTCCAATAAAGAATACACATGTCTAAGTAGGATGTCTACCTATGAAAGTTTGTGTGCGTGCTACTGTGGCAGTAGCTAGGCAAGTGAAACTTTTTTCCTTTTTACTTAACAACACACTCCCGCAAAAAGGATTTTACTTCTACAAACACTAAAAAAACTGTAAAAGGTTATTCTAAATTGATATTAATGGGAAGTCAGTAGATAGTATTAGTACACTGCACTAAGTATAATCACCTGTCTCACACTAAGATAAATAAAGCAGGTTATCTACCATGCATTTTTACTGA
The DNA here is from genome assembly GCA_933207985.1 of Pelobates cultripes. Lineage (NCBI taxonomy): Eukaryota > Metazoa > Chordata > Amphibia > Anura > Pelobatidae > Pelobates > Pelobates cultripes. Next base: position 335,746,131 of record OW240914.1, on the reverse strand, counting down.
AAAAAAACATTATCCCCCAAAAGATTTTCTTTCTACAGACATTGGTAATTCTAAATTGTTTTGTTTTTCCCAAATTATATTTTATTGAGGTTTTTAAAGTTCCAGAAGACAAAAAAAATTGGGGTACAGAAAAGGGAATGGAAAATATGCAAAATCTTGCATAATATAATGTTCACCTGGGTTCATGTATCCAGACATCACAATCAGTGTTGATTAATTATTCAACTACGGTATACTATTTCTAATTGTCTTTTATGCCAATGACTGAAGTAAACAGGTTAAACTAGTCCAGCCAGACTCTGATCTCATTCGGGTAGGATCAGCTCTTTTCATGAATAGTTGACTGTGCCTTAGTCTAAGCCTTGGTATATCATTATAAAAACAGTATGGCAACAGTATGTCAAAACTGAACCTCTTATCTCTCTACTTTAGCCCCTGCTCCCCTCTCCCTCAAAATGTCAGGTGAAGTATCTTTTGCAAGGCATCCCTATGTTTGTAGATATTGGTGCCAGCCCTACCATTTCTCTTGGAAAACATCCCCTTCCCTTCCCTATTCTGTGGGACATCTTAATCATGCATTAAACAGAGTTTGTCCTGAAATAGTTTTAGTGGTGGCAGTTCTTTCTTTTCCCAGTGGTCTGTCACTCTGTCGCATGCCACCATTAGAATATTTATTATTAGGGACATAACGTGCCTAGGAACTTGCCCTGGAAATATGTTAAATTAAAAACATCCTACGGCCTACTAATAGATCGACCTCAAAAACTGCTCCAGAACTGGGCAACACCAAAAATCATGATGAAAGGAGGTGGTAGCTGAGTTATAGCACCAGCATTGTGGCATCGTGTCTGGGAATGCATGGGTTAGCTTGATAGGTGTGAGGTAACCTCTCATGAATAATTTTTAGTAGGATTCTTAGGGTTGTATATCCTGTCTACCACTCTTACAGGTTGTAAGTGGTGCCCAACTCCTCTTCCCATTTAAACATATATCTTAATTTTGTTTTACATCATCTGTGCTAGATAAAGGGCACTGTGGGAGGGGGTGTGGACATCGGGTCAGTCCTATTTTCATCCCTGTTGTAATTCCATCTATCTCAACTAATGCAACAGATAGACAACCCCAAGGAGGATACTGTATCTTAGCCCTGGTTAGCTACTGGCAGAGTTGGAGCACTATAGAGAGTACCAGTTATGTGAAGGATTCAGTAGCCTGTCACAAGGAACTTTTAATAATAGACCTCATGCTATATTTAATGTAATTCGTTTTGCTTTTTTGCACTAATTGAACTGCCCTATAACAAATTAAACCTTAAGTCTCCTCAGACAGGATATTTGGATGTTCTTGCATTGCACCGCTTCATGGTAGCATTTTTCCTGTTAATCTTAGGATGGAGCTCCCAGAGAGGAAGCTCCAGGTGACCTGCCAGAAAATGCTGTAATGATGTGCCAATCTCTGAGTAGCTGCATGTCATCTTCAGACAAGGATATTGTAGACTGAATACACAGAAAAGGGATATTATGGTTGTGAATTGTTTTGGGAACTGTATTAAATTATCTTCTGCTTGCCAGTGTGTGAAAGGAGAGATCTGCTTTGGTGCTGGGATGCCCTCTTAATTCCAGGCACTTTTTAGCAAAGAGTCCTGGGTGTGGGAGACCCATACTATGATATCCTGGGTTGCTGTTGGTGGCAGTTCTTTTGATTTTGGTAACCTTTGTCCTCTATCAGGAGCTATTCCTTGTCATCCGCATGCAGGAGGATCATCTTACAGAGGTCATGTTGTATGGTAGGTCTGTAAGGCTCACTGATTTCCTCTCAGACTGATATTATTCCACCTTGAGCAGTCTTCAAGGTCAGCCACCTTACAAAGTAGCACTGTGTCTCCAGTGTATGCACTCCGTCTACCAGCGCATAGAGAGTTCTGGGTTCTGCAGTGACGGACCTGATGTCCGCCAGCAATGTAACTTGGAAATTCTGTAACATGGCCTGCACCTCTCTTCCTGATGCTGGTTAGTTACCCAACAAAGGGAAAGGAAACTCTGATTTTGAGGGGGTGGCCAAGCTGGTAGATGTGAGGGTCATATAGTCACCATCTTGTTCCACACAAACTTTCTTCTTCCTCACTGATATATTTAGTTTAGCCATGTCTCTGTCTTTCTGGTGTTTAGAGGGCTGTACTATGAGAGTCTGGAGTGAGTAGATTTCAGTTTGCTGTTGTGTAATGCTTTAATCAGCCCTAAGGCATTGGAGCACTCACTCCATGCATCTGCACGAAGTTCGATCCTTGTCACATCCCTTTCCAAGTTGGTTTTAAAGAGCAGTGGCTAGAATTAGAACACTGAACTAACTATAATCACCAGTCTCACAACAAGGATGAATGAGAAAAACAAAAAGGAGCCGCAACACCAAAATAAATGTCAAAGACATTTAAGCCACCTGTGTAAAAACCGGCAATTTTTCCACCCAACTTCAGGGTCTTTATCAAGCCTGTCAGGTGTTGCTGTTCCTTATTGTTTTTCTATTGCATGTCAGGTCATTGGAAGGAGACATTGGACATTTGCATCAAGATCTCTAGTGGAGCGTTGGCCCTCCCTATTGTTTTGTATTAAGAATGAAACAGGCTATCAGGTACCACTCAAAGTTTGTGTGAGCACCTATGTGGCAGTAGCTAGACAATTGAAACATTTTTGTCTTGTTTTTGCATTTTACTGAACATGATTTTCTTTCTACAACTAGTTAACAAAAACACTTTTTAAAACTGCAAATTGGTAACCTAGTCTTACACTAGGATTGATTAAACAACCTATCTCCAATTCAAAGTTACCAATATACATTTGTTACTTTATTATTTTTTTGTTAGTTGATTGGAGAATTAAAATCCTTCTTTTGGGGAGTGTAGTGTGTTTAGTAACAGATACAAAAACATCTTTCCTAGCATAGGTAATTTATTCTAGTGTGATACTAGACTTAGCTTGCAACTGTGTATAGCTATTAGGCACTCCCATGGGCACTTTCCAAAAACTCCAACCTTGTCCCACCTTTTGCCCCACATTGTTTGTTTGTTTTCTCTGTCAGGGCTCCCTTCTGTCCCCTTGTATATCTGTAGTACCACACATTTTAAGGATAATAGAGGTTGCATTGCTTTGCCTTGTTGTTTATCGTAACTGTATTTTCTGAAATGGACATTATACCCACACAAAGGTATAATAGGTATATGTTTACATAATGGTGTATGGTATAATTTTTAACTGCATTCCACAAATATCTCATTAAGTGCCTTACAAGTAGCACCATACACATATTTGTCTTTTTTATGTATTGATTTAAAGGAACACTATAGCGTTAGGAATACAAATATGAGGCGCGCGCGCATTCAAACCCGCCCTTAGGAAAGCATTACTCAGTGCTTTCCTATGGGAATCTTTTTTGACGTTGGGAAATTCAAACTGTGTAATCATTTACAGTATTTTATATTTAAAATTGTTGTTGTTTAATATAATGTTTGAAAGAGCTCAGTAGTAAAGGGGTTAATACACATAATTATTTTTGTATTTTGAAGAAAATATATATCTACTTTAATAATACACAGATTTAGAATTTTAATAATACTTAAAATATACTGTTATTTTTATCATTTCTTTAAAACTGAATTTACTTTCTTTTGAAATAAAAAAGTGAACAAACAAGTTCTAATTTCCAATCAGAAAAAAATTATCAAATACTAACGGATGTTAGTATGTAATAAATTAGCAGTCACAGAAATTTGGAAATTATTTCCTATGCAAATATCATGTTCCAAAGGCATATTTCAGAGATTTCCTAGAAATATTTTTACAACATTTATAATCCACTGTGACTTAATAACAGTCATTTATTTTCAGGCACTTAATTCTAAAATTATACTTTTTTAATGACTTCAAAAATGTAATTGTTTAATAAGCGATGATAAATATTTAGCACCGTCGATGATTCAGGTGCTATTTCCATCTGCTGTGAAATGAGAGAAGCCCATTGGCCAATCTGAAATCACAGATTAACATAAACTCAGCATGATTAATCCGCATAATTTAGGAGAAAAATCATTAACCACATTCTGTTTATGCTAATCCCTGTTCTTTAAATGGCTAAGCAAGAAATACTGTTTGCATCAAAGAGCACAGTGCTTTCAACCCATGGATATGTTATGACTGACTTAATTGTGAGAATATACACAGCATGCAATTCTCTTTTATGAAATAGTTTACTGTATCCAACCTTATGTAATTAGACCTTTATAAATTTGTTTATTAGAAGAATTCTTTCAAAATAAGAAACAAATGGGCTTGCAGTGTAATTTAACAGCAGAGCCGTCTGTTTCTTGCCAAGTTTTCTTTTTCTTTTTTTTAAGTAGTGATGGTGAAACTCTTTCTATAGCTAGAGAGGTAATATGCATGTATTGTGTTGTAAATGTATGCATTTTGAAACAGATCCTAATTGTTTGTAAATTTTAAACACATTTATATTTTTTGCATTCAGCATTTCTGGCAGAGAATATTTGATCCATTATTAAAAATATCCATAACGACTGTATATTACTATACAGTGGTATAAGGGTTGCAAGATCTATCATTTTCAGTTTTCCTGAATAAATATGACTTTGTTATGCTTATATGTCCCTGTCTTATATAGCATTCATATCCTGCAGAAAGGAATTCAATAATCAATGCCATGCTCTCGAAAATCCAAAATAGGTTCAGGCACACTGGGGCTCAGTATCAGGCAGTTTAGTGGAACATTGCATACAGAGCAAGGTCGGAGGTCTTTGCTAACTTGACATAGACTTCCAAAAGAGGTCGAAATGTTGCTTTGTATACAATGTTCTACTTAAACCGCCTTGACAAAGACTTCTGAGAAAGGTTGAAAAGTTGCTCTATATGTGTTTCAATAAAACTACCTTGACAAAGACCTCTGATATATGTCAAAACATTGCTCTGTATACAATGTTACGAGAAAACTTCCGGATACTGAGCCCTGGTGTGCACAAACCTTTTTTTTTTAATTTTCTGCATATTACAAGATATCACTTTTCATATGTTGTTCATGACCATGTTAAACTGGTACATTTTCACTTGCTGTTTGTACTTCTCTCTTGTTAAGTTCCTTTGTAGAGAGTGTCTTTGCTCCTTGGCCAGCTTATGTTTCCATTTAGAGTGGTCCTTTCTATTCCTGTTTCAATTTTAATAAACAAACATTAATAACAAGACCATTTCACTTTTACCCTAAAAAATACTTTTTTACACTTTTCTTATAATATCTACAGGAAAGGATTGTATTACATTTTTTTTTTATGGGGGGCTGGTTGCATTTTTTAAAATTTTTGAACATTTCCAGTTTACAAAGCATAAAATAAGAATCATATTAAAGGGAATTCAAATACTAAATGAGTTGATAGAAACTGTAAACCAATACAATCGGAGGGGGAACAATAGGAATTAGAGTCTCCCTGATGATCATATGTTATTGTAGGCCCATTAGTGAATTTCACTGGATGTTACCCCTCCACCAACAAAATATTGTATATATTTGCTTTTACTTTCTTTTGCATTATAAAGTAAAATTTAGTTCATAAAGCCTCCTATACCTATAGTTATACACCAGGAATGATGACTAGCTTGTAAAAGACAATTGTATCTGCCAGAAGTCTATTACACTCATTTAATGTCTGCGGGACATTGGAAGATTGTCCAGCTTCTTTATTCTACATTAGTCACGATATTACTGTTTTTGCTAAAACAATGTTACCATTTATACCTGTAGTTTGTCACTGTAATTTTCTGTACATGCAATTTTTATTGTTAGTTTCAGTGCATGTATTCCACCAATATTTCATGGGGTTATTGCATCTGGTAAATTTTTCATTGTATACAGCGCATTTGCTCTACTCACCAGCCTCCCTTCATGCTACCAATGCTCCCCAAATAAAAAAAAAAATGCAGAACACAAAATTGCTTGGTAGTGAAGATCTTGAGACAATTATAAGTTACATTCCAACACAAGTAGCTAACATTTTGGCAATTAAAGTACTTTCCCCTTCCTCCCTTTGGTCACTTTATTGTTAAGTAACGATGCAAAAAAAAACCCCCAAACAAATGCATCATCTTGTTAGAGTATATATTACTAGTGCATGCATAGAAATAAATCCACTGATTGAAAGCTTTCTGATATTTAATTGGGGATAACTGAAATCTAAAACTTTATCTACAAAGAATAACAGGAGGTTATTCATAATACTTTTTAAGAATTAGAAAAATAAGGAAAATTATTAAGATTAAGATTTTGATATGATATGGTATTAATAGTTCCTAACAATTCAGAGATTCGGCATATTATAATAATAATAATTAATAATAATAACAAAGTATTTAACTAGGAAAGGTACATTCAGATTACTCTGGTTTTCAAGTAAGTCCTGGGGATGTTACCTTAGCCCAACATGCAGGGGTTGTTACATATGAACTATAAATATCTTATCAACGTATTTCTCACCGAATAAATGAATAATGAATTGGTTTGTTTTCTTAAGAAATGTCAATATACAAATAGAAAAAGAGTGTCTGACATGCAGGGGAAACGCCAAAATAATGCAGACACTCGCTGTCAATAAATATTTAAATGCAAAAAAGTAAAAAGTAATCACTTAGCCTCTATATTTTAATGTGTCTTTACCTTGCACAAAAGACAGGCTATATCTATAAACTGTTACCGAGACATGCTGTAATACTATAGAAAAGTACCGATAATGGCTTTGCATGTGATACCTATTCTATTGATAGTAAAAGTCCTGTGTATCGTTCTTGCATTCACTAGATAAATGTATGTTACATATAAGCCCATTATGTATCCTCCTTCTTTCTCTTTTTACATTCATACAATAGACATGAAATTCATCGGCACTATACTTATGTAATGAATGGGCCTCTCCAAGCATAAAGTCAATGAAATAGGAGTTTTCAGAATGTTTTGTAGAATCACAATGGGGAATGTTCTCTTGTGCTGTATAGAAACTGAAGTAGCTAAACTTCAATTATATCGTCACCTTTGATAACATAGGCACTTTTTACAGCCATTTTTATTATGGGCTTAAACAGTATATCCTGTCACTGCTATATATTTTGTGATATTACATTTACACAAATAAAAGGAAGTGTTTGAATTTATAACTAGGCAATGTTAATGTTACCATGATCTGCTATTGAATAGATAAATAAATTGTCTGTTTGGAATGGAACATATAATTCTTAGAACAAGCAAAAATATATAGCTTTTTACCAAAGTGATATCCATTAGAAATAATAATGACTTAAATTGTTACCTTAGAAATGTATCATATTTCATTCATATTTAATTGCTGAATACATATGGAAGTTAACCATACAGACCTATATTAGGTACTTTTTTTTGTAATTAAATTATTTATTAAAAGTGTCAACTGTATGAACACAACATGGTAGACAAAGATTAAATATATGCACACTAGGTGGACTATTTTGTGACTGTTCACTTGTAAAAAAACAATTATCACTTGTCAAATTAAAAACAGTGATTTCAGCACATTTGCAAAATGCTTATGATAAATATTCTAATACCAAAAAACAAGTAAAAAGAAGATGGCACTAAAATTATATAATTAAAATAATTATTTGCTACTAGGAGCTGCACCTTGCAAGTTCAGAAAAACACCATAACATAAAATCAACCAAAAAAGATGTGCTATATTTTTTAATCTTAAATAGTGGTTTACTCAATTATTCACATTGATGAATTGTGTTGTAATAAATTTAAAATGCCACTTATGCTTTGCAAACATGATAATTATTATACAATACTATGTATACAAAAGTGCAAACTTTCTAAAGTGCAATTTTAATGTAAAGTGGATCATACTTTACTCAATTGTAGCACAATCAAAATTAGTATGCACATAAAAACAAAAGATAAAACTCATATAAAGTAGTATTGCTAGACAAAATATTTTATTTTTTAGTGTGTGCATTTTACTCTTGTTTTTTGGAACCTCGCTAAAGTCTATGTGACAGCAGGCACAGGTTTTCATCCTGCTTTCGCCCTTACTGCAATCTCCAGGGATGTAAAAATATGGATGTATAATTTGGAGGAGGATATCAGATATGATAGAAGCAGATCATCTTTTTTTGGCAGGCATTACAAGACAGCAAGCCAGAAACATGACAGCAAGCCAGAAACATGGCTCTCTCTATGTCTGCTTGATGCTCTTTGGCTCAGTCCCTTGTCCACAGAGGCATCATCCTATGTGAATGTATCAAGAGAGCAGCAGAAGGCAGGAAAGCATGTCTGCATCAAAAACCGAAGGCCCAGGAGATCCTTTCAATTCAAAAGACGCTCAGACTTATCTTCCTTTCAGGACAACAGGTATTGCAGACCAGAAAGAGACTATGGTAGAGCTCAACCTTGGAGAAGTAGACATTCTTCTAGCAAAGGAAGACAAAGGGAAAATAGACACTTTGTAAATTTCATTGCATCCTTTCAAATTAACGGAGTTATTTTGAGAGTTTCAAAGCAGAAAGAACACAAGGATTCTACTCCCACCTGTTTCTAACAAAAAACATCACGCGGACGGAGAGCCATACTATATCGTCCCAAGTTCAATGGATTCTTGAACATTTGTCATTCAAAATGGAAGCTCTTCAATCCATCATAAAGGCAGTATTCCTAGAACAATGGATGATGTCTATACACTAGCAGGATGCTTATTTCCATGTTCCCATTGCCCCACATCATAGGAGTTTTTTTTAAGATTTGCAGTGGAAGGACACTTTCAATTTCTACATCTTCATGGCTGGAAAATAAATGTCTGCAGAAGTCACCTTTCTCCCTCCCAATTCATGTTAAAGCTGAAAGCATGGTTTATCACAGTCAACAAAGGCTCAGAACAGCTTTCTTCAATAAGATCAGTAAGACTTATCAAGTAAGTAAAAGAAATGTTGGCTGACAATATCCTCAGCTGGGAGAGTTATGAGCGTCTCAGGCTTCAGGTCCTCAACCACAGGGCTAATGAGATGGGCATAATGGAGGGTGAGATCTTTCCAAAAGAAATACATCAGACAGTGATAACTACAAAAAATCAGAACAGACAATGCCTCGATAGTTGCATAAATCAACAATATAGGAGGAAGGAATCCCCCAATATCTTGCTCCCAACATGACAATCTAGATCAACTGATAAGTGCAACAGTTCTCCTCAGGAACTCTCAACCCCTAAGCTCTAAAAAGGATACTCTTTCATGCAAAAAGCAATTCAAGCTAGGGTATACCTTTTCTTCAACTACAAGAGCCAGTATCAATCATTGTTATAGCTCCATATATTGGCCACCCAGACCATGGTTTCCACTTCTCTTAATCCTCTACAAGGAACCTCCATGGGATCTCCCAAATAGTTCATCCCTCCTCCATCAGGGTCCAGTGCTACATCAAAATTCATCTCCCCTCAACCTTAAGATTTGGATATTGAAAAGGAAGGGCTTAAAGATAAGGGTTTCTCGGCTGCAGTAATAAATGCCCTTCTGAAGGCCAGGAAAACATTATACCTTGGCTACCTTTTACAGCTTTTGGGAAACCTTTCTTCCCAGGTCTGTCTATAATATCGATTGGGCCCAAGGCAAGCATTTGATAGGGCCTCCACTCCACACCCCCACTCCCTGACATGCAACACGCTATCTGCTTCCCAACGCAGTAGCTGAACTAAAGTAGAGAGGGCACTGGTGCAATAATATTTTGGGCCCCCAATCGCAAGGTTGACCAAACGATAGATTCCGATCTGTCTTGCAACTCCAGCAATGCTTTGACAGCTGGTGCTCTACCATTTTCCCATGCTTGCATGGTTGCATTTAGTACTGAGCATTGTTTGTGTGTTTGAATGTAAGCATGTTTGTGTAAATGTAGGGGTTTGTTTGTATGTGGTGTTGGCGTTTGAATGCAAGCATGCATTTATGTGTAGTGTTTGTTTTTAATTGCAGAGGTGTATATTTTTGATTTGTAACATGCTCTGTACATATAAATAGGCGATTAAAAGAAAAATGTCAGAAATGCCAATCTAAACGCCGCTACAAGACTGATGTGGAAATCTCTCCTATCTACCAAATCTTAAATATTGTGCAAATAAGGAAGTTGAAAGGTGACATCCGCTATCAATACCTTAAGTGGAGTGCTGTATGAATACACTCATCCTTAAAACAGGGGTATAGGTAATCCAATATACATATATGGAAGAAAAAAAATGGAGAAAAAAGTCTAATGTGAAGTATGTATAGTATTTGAAATAATATGTAGAATTGTGTAATAAACAACTCTACAAGTGAAGAGCCAAGTATAGGATTGGCTCAAATCACAACCACTTTGGTATATTTAGGTGACACCCTTCCCTCTTCTTGTTTCCTCTCATAAACTCAAAAGAAAGCACAGGGAAAAGGGGGTTTCTAGTGTAGCAAGTCAAAACACCAGTGAGAGAAAATAAACCAAATATGTTTTGCTTACCTTTGCCAGAGCCAATAAAGCAAACTTGGCTCTGGGTATAAAAGCTTGCTACCCACTAAAGGGGGTAGCCCTTCTTTGTTGGAGGTAGATGGAGTATACAGCTGATGGGACTTAAAATCCAGTTGGATAAATGTATTAAAACATATACACAAAAAGTGAATTTAACAAAAACAATAAAATATATGATCACAAATAAGGCGTTCCTGCTTTGAGAACCATCCCTCTGGCTTTCTCAATCAATGTTTTCCTTTTATTTTCCGTCTCCTCTTTTTAAATCCATGTTCTGTTCCGTGATTCGTTTCGTCGTTAATTTCCTATCTAATCACACTCACGGAGAGAGTGGGCATCATCTCAACAGCTGGTGTTACTCACCATCCCGGTTTACGGAAGTGATGTAATATTCCGTTCGTCACTTCCTTTTCTTGTACCATCATTTTTCTTTCTGGCGTCCCTTCACTTTTACCCTTACAATTGATGTCTGAATGTATTAGATGTCCGGAAGTTCAGGCATAGCCATTTTGGAATGGGGAATGTGATTGTCCGTTTTCAAACCACATAATGTGGTATTCACCAATATAGAAATGTAAATAGGTAGCAAGGGGTCAGTAGTGTCCCTGAGTGTAGCAGAAAGTGTAAAAAGTATGAAGAACTAGGTCCCCAACTCAATTATAACGGCATGATATATTAAAATGCACTTGAAAATCTAAAATATGTATATATATATAAATAAATATACATATATACATCTATAAACAGTATATCTATAAAATATAATGATAATACATAAAAAAAAAAAAGAAATATATATATAAAAATATAGAATAAAGTTATCTAAATGGGACTCAGTTTTCCATCTTGCCTATTGAATCATATATATTTTTAATAGATCAAAAATTGTCGATGCAACTTTGGTATAACTGGATTCTATAGCTATATCTTAAATAAGTGTTCTAAAAATCAATGTTATTAAAACATTTCTTTTTATAAAAATCATAAAAAATTACATAGCTCAAAATCACTATTTAGTCCATAAGGTAAAAGAGAATTTAAATTAAAAATCCACCTCATTTCTTCTTTTCCCATTGCACTAATAAGATTCTCTTCCCTCCAAGTAGTCTCAATTTTCTGTATACCTAAAAACCAAGATTGACTTGGGTCCTTGTTTTATCTTAAAATGATGGGAAAGACTGTGTTTTTAGAATCCAATCCTAATATTGCAAACGTGTTCTTGAATGTGCACATTTAATGCCCTTGTTGTCCTTCCTACATAAATAAGTCCACATGTACATGTCATTATATAAATGACCCATTATGTGTGGCATGTAATTAATTGTTTTATGGGAAAAATGTCTTCTTCTTTTTGTGGGTGTATAAATTATTTTATATGTGTTTTTTTATTTTTAGTGTTGACACAAGCACCACAACTTCCACATCCATAAATTCCTACATCTTCATTAAAACATGTTTTGTGATCTGGTTACGTTGCAAATGGCTATGAACTAAATTATTTTTAAGACTAGGTACTACCCTGTAAATTATGTTTGGTTTATCCAGAAGTATAGAGTTTAAAATTTCATCTCTTTTTAATATTGGTCAATATTTGTTCAAGATATTTTAATGTTGTGGTGTCTACAGTTAAAATCACAAATAAACGAAACTTGGTGTTCTTTTTCTTTGGTGCTCAGTTTGTTGGACGTGAATAGTTGATTTCTGTCCTTTAAAATCGTTTCCTCATAGGCTTTGTTTAAAACTTTTTCTTTATAACCTTTATCTTTAAAATCGTTTAAAACGTTTTGTGACTGTTTTCTAAATTCTTCATCATCCGTACAATTAGGTTTTATCCTTAATAATTGTGATTTAGGCACTTTTTACAGCCCAGAGGAGAAATGACAACTCCCTTCCTCCACATAGCTGTTGACGTCAACCGATTTAAAGAAAGTTTTTGTTTTTATTCTACCTTCTTCCAAATAAATGTTAAGATCTAAAAGGTTAACATTGTTTTACTAAAATCACTCATCAATTTGACTTCCCAATTGTTGTTGTTTAAAAAAGTAAGAAAGTCTAAAAAGGAGGATTCACTTCCCCTCCAAATAAAAAATATATCATCAATATAACGACAATAGAGCACCAGATTTGTGTCCCATTCATGTCTACTATAAACCAAATTTCGTTCCAATGTAGACATGAATAAATTAGTGCAAATCTGGTGCTCATCATCGTTCCACAGGTTTGGAGGTAAAACGTGTCTTCAAACCAAAAGTAATTATTGATAAGAATCCATTGGATCTCCTCCAATATAAAATCTATCTACGATTGTGGAAAAACTTTAGAAAAACCCTAAAAAATGTCTTGTTGATAGGCATCCCTTCTCGTGTGAAAACATGGTATATTATGAGCTTACGTATATTATGAGGTAACTAGAAAAAATTTTTGCTCCCAACATTGATCTTTCAAAACAACGAGGAAGCTTAGAGAGTCTTTCAAGTGACTTGGACATCCCTGTACCGTCGGTTGTAAGTATTTATCCAAATATTAATACATTTATCCAACTGGATTTTAAGTCCCATAGACTGTAGACTCCATCTACCTTCAACAAAGAAGGGTTACCCCTATTAGTGGGTGACAAGCTTTTATATCCAGAGCAAGTTAGCTTTTTGGCTCTGGCAAAGGTGAGCAAAACTTATTTGGTTTATTTTCTCTCATCTGATGTTTTGACTTACTACACTAGAAGCCGTTTTTTCCCCTGTGTTTTTCCCTTTTTCTTTTGAGTTTATGAGAAGAAACAAGAAGAGGAAAGGGTGTCATCTAAATACACCAAAGTGGCCGTGATTTGAGCCAATCCTATACTTGGCTCTTCATTTGTGAGTTTGTTTTTTATACAATTCTACATATTATTTCAAGTACTACACATACTTCACCATTAGACTTTTTTCTCCATTTTTATTCTTCCATATATGTATATTGGATTACCTATACCCCTGTTTTACGGGTGAGTGTATTCATACAGCGCTCCACTGGGTATCTGCATGTGTATCAGTGTGTGCATCAGTGAGAGTCTGATGGTGGCTGTCACCTTTCAACTCCACTTGTGTGTAGTTTTGGCGATTTGAATGATGAGATTTATGCACATGTATACACACACACACACTGAAACACATGCAGATACACAGATATAAACAATGATATTCACACTGAAACACATGCAGATACAGACTGACACAGATACACACACTAACACATACAGACAGACAGATACATAATCTGACACACATGCAGAGACATACATACAAACACTGACATATACGGATACTCAGACACACTGATGCACACACTGACACACATGCAAATACACAGATAAACACACTGACTATATACATATACACAGACAGATATACCCATGCAGGTACACACACTAACAACATACAGATACACAAATACTTACAATGATAACATACAGATACACATGCTGACACACATACAGACACACAGATACACAACCTGACACACATGCAGATACAGATACACACAGGCTACATAGAGAAACATAGGTATAATAAATACAGATACACAAATATACATAGTGACACACACACATATATGCATACTGACAACATAGAGATACACACTGACAGACATAATGACACACAGACATTGAGACACACACTGACATAGTGATACACACTAATAGACATACTGATACACACAGAGGCACACACACTGACAGACATACTGACATACACACACACATTCACAAAAACACAATAGGGGTGGTTCTTATAGGACAAATAAGAAGAAAGGCACAACATAATCCTTAAATGTATTGGTTAACAATTAATCCTTAAATAATTGGCCACTCACACTTTGTATGACAAATTCAAGCCTTCATTATAAAATTTATTTTATCAATGGATTCTCCTGTTGCTATGTAGCCTCAGTATCCTCAGATTTATCAGACCATCGATGTCAGAAAAAGAAAGTGCAAAAAATAAAGTGAAAATTCCTTAAAGTGCATAGAAAATTGTTTTAATCACTTACATCTCAGCTAAAAACAGCATGTGTGGTAATAAAATACCAATCCACTAGCCCTATGCATTTCTTCCTGACACGGGTCTTCCTCGGGTACAAGGAGCTGTGTACACCAACAAAAATGCAATACCTATTGTATTTGTATATTGGTATTGTATTTTTGCTGGTGTACACAGCTCATTGTCTCTGAGGAAGTCCCTTGCCAGGATGAAAAGTGATTAAACACATGCTGTTTTTAGCTTAGATGTAAGTGATTAAATCAATTTTTATGCACTTTAAGGGCACCATATGGCAGATAAAAAAAATATTTGTGGACAGCGGGGTCCACAGGACAGCTGCTTTCGGCCCCTCAGGAGTAACTGGGCCTGGGGCAGCTGCCCCGTATTTCCCTGCTTTAAAAAGGGCCCTGTTTCTTCCCGATCTACTTCTAAACCTGTGAACATTCAAAATCCCTCTAACAAGGAGGTTCTAGAGTTTCTTCAATCCAGGATTCATCAAGGACTGATCTACATCACCTTAGAGGTACGTCTCACCATTATCTAATCTCACTAGTCATAAATGGGCTTTTTGATTTTGAGGTATCTAGATATCTGGCTTTATTGGTATGAAGCCTCCAGTTAAACTATTGCTCCTATGTGTTTCTTCCCTGGTTTCAAGCACCCTTTTAACCATGGGACTCACCGCAATTGCTTAACATTTGGTCAGCTCTACTGGTGGCATTTGCATCAGGCGGAAGGGTATCAGATCCTCAAGCACTATTTTGCAAACAGCCTTTCACAAGATAGAATAATTCTCAGAATTGTTTCTCAATTCAGTCATAAATTTACTTCTTCTCTCTATATTAATGAGGAAATTATTCTTCAAGCTCTAAAGTCTATTGATCAGAATGAAGACTCAGAAATAAAACTTTTCCTCTTGTCCTAGTTGGATGTCTTAGGATCTATGACACACACAGGTTAAAATGGCAATTAACAGTTCTCACACCTGTGGCTTTTTAAATCGCAATTAGTGTCTGTGTATGGTCAATGAGTTTGTTAGCTCTCAAGTGGATCAATGACTCAATTAGTTTGTTAGCTCTCATGTGGATGCACTGAGCAGGCTATATATTGTGCCATTGTGAGCATAAAAGGATATAAAAAGATATCCACAGCCTTGAAAATGTCAGTCAATACTGTTCAATCACTTATTAAAAGATGGAAAACTCAGGGATCTATTGATACCAGACCAAGGTCAGGTAGACCACAAAAGATTTCAGTCACAACTGCCAGAAGAATTGTTCGGTATACATAGAAGAACCTACAGGTAACCTCAGGAGAAATACAGGCTGCTCTGGAAAAAGACGGTGTAGTTGTTTCAAGGAGCACGATACAATGATACTTGAACAAAAATTAGCTGCATGGTTGAGTTGCCAGAAAGACTCCTTTACTGCGCCAATGTCACAAAAAAAGCCTGATAACACCTTGACACACCGCACAGCTTCTGGCACACTGGAGTAATTTGGAGTAATGAGACCAAACTAGAGCTTTATGGTCACAACCATAAGCGTAATGTTTGGAGAGAGTTCAGCAAGGCCTATAGTGAAAAGAATACCATCCCCACTGTGAAGCATGGTTGTGACTCAGTGATGTTTTTGGGGCGTGTGAGCTCTAAAGACACAGGCAATCTTGTGAAAATTGATGGCAAGATGAATGCAGTATGTTATCAGAAAATACTGGCAGCCAATTTGCATTATTCTGTATGAAGGCTTTTGGACGCTTTTGGACTTTCTAGCATGACAATGACCCTAAGCACAATGTCACGTTGACCTTCTAGTGGTTACAGCAGAAAATGGTGAAGGTTTTGAAATGGCCATCACAGTCTCTTGACCTTAATATCATTGAGTCAACCTTCCTTTAACATTAACCTAACCCTAACCCTAAAATGCAGATACCTGCAAATTATAATTATCCATTTGAGTTCAACTATCTGGTTACAAATCCAAATTCCTGACTCGAATTAACTTAAGTTAAACAGGTTCAAAGTATTTAAACATATTTGTAGAGATAAACTTCGAAAGATGTATTTTTCCTTTTTTTAATCTCTATAAAAACATGAGGCTTTATTGGCTCAATTTAATTTTGCATGTTTTACACTGCAAAATCAACCCGAAAAAAACAAACATACGAACATACATATGGTACTGATGGGTTTGTGGTGTTTATCTGTATATACATCACAATTGTGAAGTCGTTTGTTCACTTACATGGAAAATGTGACTATGGTTAGACACTTTTAATGAAAAATGTCATGCAAAATAGACTGAAAATAGTGCTTGCCATCCAATATTGTTGAATGATAACATTAATGCTCATGTTATTTGTCTTTGTAGTTATTATTGTATTTCTAAAAAAATCTAAAACATAAGAAAGAGTCCTTTAAAATGGAATTACACATTAAGAGGCTTCTTTAGGGTAGCAATAATAAAAAACAATTCCCTTCATACAAACCAGTGATTTAATGGACTTTTATGACCTACTCTCAGAAGTACAATTCAGTTTTGATTGCATGTATTGATTGAAGTGATTGCTCTAAAAACAACAAATACAATAGCTATATTTTCTCATTGTATCCAGAATTTATTTTAACTCAGTTAAAATAATTAAGCCTGAAACTGCAGTCCAAAGCAACTGAATCTTATTTGTTGGACTCTTGAAAATCTATAAATTCCTAGAATAACATGCAAAGGTCCATAAAGTGAAATAGAAAATTATGGATAAATGTTTCTTACTATTCAACATTTTTATTTTGTAATGCAAATTTTCCATTATATTAAAGGTCAATGTTGAAATTAGTACCATGTTGGTATTCACCAGAATATGGCAGAACCTTTTTCTTTGTACCAGGCTGTGTAGTGCTAATCAAGTAAAACAGTCGTGTGGTCATGAACCATGTCTTCTTCCAACTTCTTAATACACATCAAAAGTTGAAGCAACTTCAAATATGATAAAATAGTTTTGATGTACAGTGCCCCTGTGGCTGGAATAAAAGAAAGACTCCAGTGAGGTACATTTGTACAATCTTTCTCAGAAGGATATCATATGGTGATAAGCTTGTTCTAGTGACATAACCAGCTGGGAGAAAAAAAAGTTGAAATACTTGAAAAACAAATACAAAAAATATTAATTGGGTAGTGGTCACTGTAAAATACATTTATTTATTTTTGTATACAATATAATTGGTTTTTCTAATCATTTAAATAATTTCTGTAATTTAAAAAAAATCAGAAATTACACACATTATTACTCAGAGACGATGATATTATTTCAGCTGCCTTTTAATATAGACAGGTATGTGCTTACCTTATTATTTGTCTCTTATTAGACGTTTGACCAAGCTTCTAGGGGGTTCGTTAGTGGCAGAACTAAAGTAGAGAGGGACCTGGTGCAAAATACAGAGATACACACATGTACACACATGCAGATACACTGACACACATATACAGACACTGACACATATGACACACTGATACACATACAGATACACAGGTACCGACAAGCAGATACACAGACACGCACTGACACTCATACAGATACACACACTGACACAAATACAGATACATAGGCACACACCAACACAAATACAAAGACATACACACTAGCACATACAGATATAAATAGAGACACACACACATTGACACACATGCAGATACACAGTCAAACACAATGACACACATGCAGACACACACAGACACATATATATATACACAACAGATGCAGAGATGCACACAATGACACCCATACAAACACTGACACACATATAGATACACAGGGGCACACAGATACAGAGGAGCACACAGATACAGAGGAGCACACATTGACACAGATACACAGACACACAGATACACTTTTCCAGGTCTTAATATGTATGGAGCTTAAAGGCACACTGCAGACCAATAAAGCACTTTATGAAAACACAACCAGTATGTGGTAAACCAAGACCAGCACAAGTGAATTAAGTGGTCCTCTTTAAATGGTGTCTTGCACCAAATGCTAAAATGAGTAAACAAAATATACAAAATATAGTGTAGTATTTTAAATTACTGAAAAAGTACAAAGTAAATCAATAGGGTAAACACAGAACAGAGTCTAGTAAGGATGGGTTCAAATCAAATGAATGGGTGTTTGCTGAGGTGATACTATCCATCTTCCTTCTTACAGCTGGAATAAGCCAAACTAAAAAGTAGAAATATCTAGAGCAGGAGTCAGTTCAGAAAATGTCCACTGTTTATTAAACAGAACAAAGCTTACAAAGCAAATTAAATAATGGCATGCTTAGGGGGAGTATCTTTAATTGCAAATAAAATATTGACAACTATTAACTAACAGCATGAACAAGCTTGTGCAACAGCATGAAAAGGGCATTCATTGATCTAAAACCTATCTAAGGGGCATTACTAGGTGGTGTCTTCCTAAAAGAGAGGAGAGTCATGTGCCAAAGTAAGTATGTGACGTCTTTGCAATGTACAAAGTTCTTAGCTTATGATTCATCTTAACAGAATTTAGCCCTTGCAAGTACCAATGACAAAGTAAAAGGATGAAAGAGTTTGGAGAATTAGGAAGTAAACTTAAGAAAAGGACCAAAGTAGTTTTTTTTCAGAAATATTACCTGTGCCAGGCAGCAAGAGTTAAGGGAGGTTAATGCGTGGCTAAAATTATGTTGTAGGAAGGAGGGTTTGGGAGTTTTTGTGAACTGTGCTGATTTAGCACTTGGATACAATATTTATAGCCATGATGGTTTGCACATAAACAGAAGAGGGTCTGCTGTGCAGGAGGACAGCATAGCTAGAATATTGGAGGAGATTTTAAACAAGTGGTAGGGAGAGGGACACATAAATCTACAACATGGAGATTCTTTAGAATTCTTTTATCCTTCTTTAGAACAGGTGCCCCAAATTGCACAGCATATTCAAATTTACTCAAAGGACTTGATTTTTTTACTTATAAAAAAAGGTTAACAAATTTAAACCTGTTTAGTTTATAAAAAAAAAGGTGCCTCCGACGAGATATGATAACATTATACAAATATATTTGGGGCCAATACAAAGCATTGTCTGGAAATCGCTTCATAATCAGGACTATACACAGGACACAAGGTCATGTATTTAGACTGGAAAAAGGAGATTTAATCTAAGGCAAAGGAAAGAGTTTTTTTACACTAAGAACAATAAGGATGTAAAATTCTCAGCCTGATGAGGTGGTTTTATCAGAGTCTCTACACGTGTTTAAACAGCAACTGTATAAATACTTGCAAAAACATAACATTTAGGGATATCATTTTTAATTTGTGATGTAATGGCTTCTTAATCCAAAGAGAGATCTGACTACCATCCTGGAGTATAGAAGGAATATTTTCCTAGTTTGTTGCAAAATTGGAATGCAATTCAAACTGGGTTATTTGCATTCTTTTTGGATCAACAGCAAAAACAGATGTAAGCTGTTTTCAGCCTTTATAACTATGTAACTATTTTACAAAAAGTGCAGATTTCAGTAGAAGTTGGCACTTTTATAAATTAACCTTATTACACCCCACCTGGCTGTAATCAGACAACTGGTTCAGTTAATTTCAGGTAGTTTAGCTCAGTGGAGCTTAATTCAATTTATTTAATTTTAAACATTCATATATAATTGATTAGTATAAAAAGAAACAATGTCCAATATCAATAATCTAGTCTTTTTTTCCAGAACGCATTTCACCACCATGTAGTGGCTTCCTCAGCCAGGTCAAAAGTAGTAACAAACCTCAGTTTAGCGGTTCTGCTTATACACCTTCTTAATAGAGGGATAATAAATTGTCACTGTTTCACCTGTGCGTACTTCCAATTTTCTGTGGAATATGCTGCGGTTTATATCTCTTAGTTTATAAAATCTATTTCCACACTGGACACTCTCACCTGGTGCTCAATCGTGTTCCAAGCCTTGTTTTCAAGATGAGGAGGGAGTTTGTACCCCGAACTCCATCGCATAATTTTCTTTCTTTTTGTCCATGCAATTCAAGCCTCCTTTTGAGAATACCCCAAAAAACATTCATGAGTTCACTGGGTCATATCTACTAAACACCTTCCCTATGAATAGCATCATCATTTTTTTAGCCTAAAAGCATAGCCTACAATTATCACAATCTAATGTAATTGTTAAAATAAAACATAATATCCAATTACAGAAACCTTCTGAAAACAAATAAAGCAATTGAGTCTGCTGACTATAGAAGAGAACTTCAGTTGGCACGGGTTTTTATATTTTACTGCCAAAGTGCAATGCATCTTGTTGAATCACACATAACTTTCACTGATATAATTCATTGTGAAAAAAAATTCTCGGAATTTAGCTTACAAGAAAGATGTTTAGATTAGATATTACATATTGTCTGTAGCCACACACTATGCTATTAAATATACACCCATTAATGCATTAAACCCAATTTGAACTGAATTTAAAAGTATATGCTAAAATAGCCAAATTGGAAAATATCTCCAAATAATTTAGGTTTTCAGTTTGTCTATTTTTTCTTAATGTGAAATGTACTACGTATATATTTATGTTGACGTTCCCACAATTCCCACTCTGTTGAAAAGCTCTTCTGTATTTTAAAATGTGAATTATAAGTTTACATGATGAAATAATGTTTATTCTAAAATTATTTTTAGACTCAGATTTAAAAAAAAAAAAATTGCGGTTCACCTAAAGATTAGGCGATAGGCAGTTCTTCTGAATTTTGTAACTCTAAAATGCTATATGGACAAATCGCAAAACAAACAAAACAGACAATAAACAAACAGTTTCTTTTGATTCGTGATTCAGAGTTCCATTAAAATTATGATTGACAGTTCCAATAATTCCAACACAATATTCCACGTTGTAATAAAAAAGTCTGCACGTACACTATAAGTATATATCAATGTATACATGTATATATCTTTCTGTTTGTCTGTCTGTCTGCCTTCCTCTCATATGGAATGGATCTCAACAGCATCTTTGTGATATACATACTCATGTTAGTGAAGTCAGTCTGTTATGTCTTTGGAAATGTTATTCTTGGTATTTTTAATTCTCATTCGGAAGGGCTGAAACCTGTTTTTGGTGACCTCAACTGCAGTCTATAAAAGTTTTACACACTATTTTTTCCCAACACCAACCAAGTGTGCTCTTTCACAATTTTTCTTTCACGCTTATTGGTTATATTGAAAGTTAATAATGACCGATCTAACAAAGCTTTTGCTTGGCCAAACAAAAGCTGCTTTTAAGGAGTGATCAGCTTTCTTCTCGCCTGTGAGTTCTTAAATATCTCCTTCAAGCTCTAACTAAAGCTATTGATCTGTGAAATGCAGCGCACTCCAGGGAGGCAATTCACTTGACATTACATATCAAATGATGAGATGAATAGTGATTGTGGCATTTTGTAATTAAACATCTTACAAACCATTTAAATGATGGAGTGTCAGAAGGGCATGATATGTTGTGTAAG
Organism: Pelobates cultripes; assembly: GCA_933207985.1. Taxonomy (NCBI): domain Eukaryota; kingdom Metazoa; phylum Chordata; class Amphibia; order Anura; family Pelobatidae; genus Pelobates; species Pelobates cultripes. Next base: position 335,724,057 of record OW240914.1, on the reverse strand, counting down.
CACCTTCACTTCTATATCATAAGTGACATTTTTTTTGTAAATTAGTACGCAGTAGAATGAAAATTGTGTATTTCATCCTAGGGCTTTCATTCCATCTTATGCAAACCCTCTTTTAAAATTCAGCTAAGTTAGAGCATAGCAGTACAATCGACTTAATCTATATAGAAAATAACAATTTAACAACAAAATGCTTCCTCTTCCATTCATTTGAAACTTTTGATACAAGAATTATCAGTAGTGATGGCATAGTGAGTATCAGCAGAAAATTACAATTCCATCGGTAACAATTAAACTTTTCATAGTGAGACAATTTGGCTTGACCAAACTACTTTTCCTGAAAATAGAAAACTTTTTGGAACCCCCAAATTTCAACCATATCTCGGTTCGGCTCGACAAAATTTCGGTACTGAATAATTGACTTGGGAACTGAATAAGATTAACTAAATGGGCAAAAAAATAGGTCACTCATTATTCTGCAAAATATATATACATTATGATATTTTGTTTATATTTTCCTCAAAAGAGAACAATGTAAATATTTTCAAGTGATCTTCATATTAGGCACTATACATATTAAGAGCAAAAAACGGGGCGCAAGAGAATACTGAGAACAGGCAGCAGCTGAAATAGCCTGCCCTTCAATGGCTCCCTGCTCAGTTCTCAAGCTGGTTTTAGCTCATCTTGTGCCATTACAGAGAGAACATCTCTGAAACATATCAGACTGGTCCCACCCATACGGGCAGTCCAGATCCGAAATGCCAGCAAGTTCCCTCTGCATGAGAGATAAAGCAACCCCAGATGATCGTTTCAGCCTTGTTAGGCATCATCAGTGAGGCATAGCTGAGAACAGACAGGGGGCAGTGCTATAAACCTCCCAGGTGCAATGTATCCTGGGGAAACTTGCTTTGTATTGCAAAAAAAAATTGTAAACCGAGGCATTATTTTCAATGGATTTTCATTTGTACACCGAAAATTATGTTAACCGAGGCGTTTGTAAACCAAGGTCCCACTGTATATTGTTGAGGGGGAGCCACCTGTAGGTAGGGGAGCACTATATCATTAGGATTGCATGCTTGTATTTCAGGTGAGAGCAGAAATATTTCCTCTTACATCAATTCTTTAACTGCCAGAACCTTCTTCTTATCGTCTCATTAACATTCCTGTCTCACATTGATCCAATTCCAATCTGTACAGTCTGTACAAAACTCTACAATCTTTCTAATTTTCCTTTACCTTTGTTATCCTATTATTCCATGCAAACATCCTTTACTTGTTTGCAACCTTGTCAAGGACAACATTTAAACAATAACAAATTTTACAATGCTACCAACAATTCTCCCTCCTCATGTATATCTAACTACAAATTTCCCATCTATACCTCTCGGATCTTGTCATACGTAGTGATGATAATATTCCATGGAGTACCAACATATTCTCCTTATATTTCAATGGAATAAGACTCACATTAATTAGAGTAATCTTATGAACAGGAGAGGAGAATAGGCAGTTCTCAGGAAGTTTATCACATGACAAATGTGCAACCATACCTCCCATTCAACATAGCAGCCTCACTATATAGCTAACTGTTACAAATGAGAGAGAGCATCACTCTCTGTATATGGATGATTCCAATAAGTGTCATTGCTTAGCTCATAATCAATACATACATCCCTTTAGTGTTGCTTAGTGTTGTTTAGTGCTTAGTGCTGCATCATTCTGTTACATTCTTCTGAACTGAGAAGGTGATCTTCCAAGCTGGAGATTAATAAATCTATTTTGTTAATGTATTATGTAAATAATGCATTACAATAACTGCAAAACCAATGCATTCATAATATTAAAAAAAGATGCTCACATTTGAATTTTCTGTATTTACTACAAATATCCAGAGATTGACTTGACCAATCACAATTTAACTATAGCTATGCTGAGATTATCCCATAATTTACTACACAGTAATGCTTTATGAAGAATTGAACTGAAATTCCCAGAAAACAACATGATGGCACCCTATATTACTGGAGAAACAAAAACCTGTTAGCTAAGAGAAATTAGCATAAAGGGTATTCTCATAAATCAAACTTCTTTATTTAATTTATTTCAATATATAAATAAAAATTAATAAATAAATAATTATATATATATATATATATATATATATAGAATTTCAGCTGTTTGGAATGAACAAATCAAACAAATCACAATAAATGCTTAAAGTGGTTTCCCCAAATTCAACTGTAAATGCAACTTATATTGACTTCTCCAGTATCAAAGTTAATCGACCCATTCATGACAAGCATCTTTAGTACTTAGTAGAACACCCTTTTGCTGTTATGACCTGCTGCAAATGAGATGCATAGCCAGACACCAGCTTCTGGCAGTGTTCCTGAGGAATCTTAACCCATTGCTAATTAGAAATGGCCTACAGTTCAGTAATATTCTTGGGTTTGCGTGCTAGAGGCTGCCTTCTTTAAATCCCACCAGAGCTTTTCTATGGTGTTCAAATCAGGTGACTGAGATAGCCACTGTAGAATTTTCCAGGACTACTTCTGCAAAAAAGCCTTGGTGGAATTTGAGGTATACTTAAGATCATTGTCTTGTTGGAAGTCTCAATGATGCCCAGCTTCAGCTTCCTCATAGACGGCATGACATTTTCTCCTATGATTTCCTGATATCTCAATGAATCTATCTTGCCTTTCACACACTGCAGTTTTTTTTTTAGATTTCACATGCCTTGTGCTAGTGATCAGCAATTTTAATTATAAATATCCATATGATGGTCAGCATTGAAACTTAAATGGATGCTATTGTCCCCAGAACAACTACAGTTTATTGAATGTGTTCTGGTGAGTAGAATCATTCCCTTCAGGCTTTTTGCAGTAAATATTGTCTTTTCAGAGAAAATGCAGTGTTTACATTAAAGCCTAGTGGCCACTCCTCAGCTGGCTGCTAGAGGTGCTTCCTGGGGGCAGTGCTGCACTGACCTTTCCTCATAGAGATGCATTGATTCAATGCATCTCTATGAGGAGATTCTGATTGGCCAGGGCTGTGTTTGTCTTGTGCTGGCAGTCCTGGGAAACACTGTCAAAGAGGCAGCATTGGGAAAGCATTGTGATTGGCTCACATAATCATTTCCGATGATGTCAACCAAGCAGGCAGATCAGGGGCAGAGGCAGCAGATGCAGGCTTGAATAAAAGTGAGATTTTACTGTATTTACGGAGGCATGGTGGTTCTAAAACTATAGGGTCAATAATACATGTTTGTGTTCCTGACCCTAAAATGTTCCTTTAACTTTTATTCATCAACACTTCAGTTTAAAATGATAAATTTTCATATATATCTTACTTGCTTATATATTGTTATATAAACATATATACTGGCTTGTAAATGTAAATGTAGATGCCTGGAGTACCTTTCTATGAACCCACTCCTCGATAATATGGTTTGGGGGCATAGGGAGATCTCTCTTTGTTTGCTGGTTTATTTTGAATAGTTATAAATGAAGGCATTCATGCCTGTAGCACAGCTATTTAGCGTCAAATATTACAACTGTAAATAAACTCAGTGTTCTAGAAAATGTTTATGGGTTAATAGAGCGTATCACTTCTCTCTTTGCTAAACCACGCTATTTCATTTAAATTTAATACAGCTGGAACAAATATTAGTTGGGAGAAAAAAAAAAGTAAACCTTAATATTTTTCCTGCTACTCAGTGATTTAGAATCATTGCTTTTTTACTGTTGAAAAATGGTTAAATCATTTCAGATTATTTATGCCAAACGTATTTATTTACTTTTTCTTCAATAAAACGGTTCATTGATTATTTGCATCTATAAGACACACGATGTAATCAGTCTTGTGGCAATTGTGTCTATCAACATTAGATTTACTGTGCTGTGAATTGATTCTCTGAGACGACAGGGAATGAACAAACGGGCTGTAATAGAATAGCCACAGATAGAGAAAATGATCCCTTGATATTTTTATAATGCAGTAAATAATGATGCCTAAATAAACAGTGATCCAGACAGTTTAGATCAATTCAATCTGTACAATGGCAACTCAAACCCTTACATGCATAGACAGTTTAAACAAACAATACATTTCTTCACTGTTTTTGGAATACAGACTCAAGAGCATAAAATGTTCAAACTAAAGAAAGTAGTAGATGGGTCACATTTCCTAAATTTCCTAAATTATTTCCTAAATATGCAAGAAACATAGAATGTGACGGCAGATAAGAACCATTCGTCCCATCTAGTCTGCCCAATTTTCTAAATACTTTAATTAGTCTTATAGTTAGGATAGCCTTATGCCTATCCCACGCATGCTTAAACTCCTTTACTGTGTTAATCTCTACCACTTCAGCTGGAAGGCTATTCCATGCACCCACTACCCTATCAGTAAAGTAATACTTCCTGATATAATTTTTGAACCTTTGTCCGTGTTAGGTGAACGTGATAACCACTACACTACAGAAACTACACTACTAAACTAAATCTACACATAAATCTGTTGCAAACATACATAATCAAACATAAGTATCAAGTACAGTATCTAGAGACAACAAAATGTTACATCTCACTTGTTTGTTACTAATAAAATTTGGAAGGCTGTGATGGTTGGTGCAGAAGCTATTGACTTCTCTATTATAGTGTTAATATTTGTGTTACTGCATTGATTGTGTTAAAGAATAAGTCAAAATGTACAGTATTTCCAAAGAAATACTAAGCATTAGTTAACATTCTAGTGTCTTACAATCCTGAGTAAAAACACTGCCGTAATGACTGACATCATCCAGTGAGGATGTTTGTATTCTAGCCTTTAAGACTTCTCTAGGGCTGCACCGTTCCTGTTGAACTCCCTTCCCTTCACCGTTAGACACTCACCCAGCTTTCACTCCTTCACAAAATCATTAAAAACTCACTTCTTCACAAAAGTGTATCAATTAAACTTTTAATAGCTCCCAACTGATTGCTCTCATGCAACTGTCATTAAAAAAAAACCCCACACACTAAGTCTTTAGTGAATACTATTCTACCAATCTACTTTAATACTATTTTTACCTTTTGTGTCACTTTACCCCATTCCCTCTTGCATGTCAGCTCATTGAGCAGGGCCCTCATCCCCTTTATTCCTGTCTGTCCAACTTGTCTGGTTGGTGAATTTGTTGGCGCTATATAAATAATAATAATAATAATAATATTGGGTTCTAAAACTCATAGGTCAGAGGAGCAAATATGCAGTGCGATTCCCTGGAGTGCCTAAATCCCAGGAGAAGCCACACTGCAGGAGATCTCTTTCATTTGTGTTTAAGTGTTCACAGTAGGTAAATTGATATCACAAGACTATAGAACACTTGACATGTTAAACCCCCAAAAAATCAAGTTGTACAAAAGACAAAGCACTAAAGATTGACAAAACTAGAATTTAAATTGAAGGTTAGTGACAATCAGAAGATATGGAAGATCAGAGCTAAGCCAAGATCATGACTGAAAAGGCAATACAATGGTTTCAGTAATAAGAAATAGCAGCCTGCAAAAATAAAATTAACAGCTAATGTCAACCACTGGAGGCAATGCTCAGATTGTACAGAGGGAAGAAACTGTCTCCAGATTGGTCTATAGATGATTGTAGGCAGATATTAGTTGAGTCAATCTGGACAGATGGACGATTCAAGGGTGACAAAAGGTGCCATGTACCACTCCAGACAAAGTCTGAGTATCTGTAAAGAGAAATCTTACTTTCTTTTTTATATTTGTAGGATTCCTTTTCATATTAGAGGACCCACAATGTCATTAACACATGTACAAATTTCCCTCTGCGACTGATTAAATAAATATCCGGGACCAAGAAGTGGATCAGAAAGTACTGGAAAAGCATTTCTATAAAATGTTAAAGAGTTACAGGATAATAAAAAGTGAAGTAAAGTCATGGTTTGATTCAATTCTAGTAATAAAAACATTTTGCTCTTCTTTTAAGTCACAGCATAAATATCAGTAGCATATAGAGTTGTAATAAGGAATAAAACTATTTGTAAAAGATAGACAAAGGAAAGGGTGATTCATAGGAATGTGGGAAAGTTTCCACTAAAAGTGAAAAAATTGAATATCAGCTCGTTTTAAACTTTATACAAGAAAACTAAAAATTGCCATCAAGACAGTGAAGTCATGTACAAATACAGCATGCAGTTTTGTAATTAAATTATACATTTGAACAAAATATAATCAATTATAGTGAAACTATAATGTTCATCATCTTTCTTTGGTAGATACACCATAATCTCTGACAAGTGACACTTTTGGTTTCCTCTCTCTTTGTTTCTCTTACTCTCTTGTTATTTATTATAACATTATTTTTTAACAAGTCATTATATTATCTTTGCGTCCACTGGAGTAAAGGAAGGAGCCATTCCCGATGTTCACATTAACAAATCAAGTGAAAATGAATTACCTGTCATTATATTTGAATAATTTATATGGGAATTTTAAGAAAATACAGCACATTTGATACAAAATACAACCATAATTCTTACCCTCTTTGTCCTGCTGGAATGTAAGATTTCTGGGTATAGAGAATATTTAGTAACATGAGATTTGACCAATCCAAGCTTTATAGGGTGCTGTGCTTACCCTCCACACAGTGAGCTTGTACACACTTCAACTACATCAATGTTTGGAACTCCACAGAAGAATGTCTATCTTTCTGCAGTGTAGAGACATTCTACCTGAAGTATCAGCATGGGCAAAATTAAAACCAGGTTTCTATGGGGTGTCAGATTCATGATGGCAACATGAGGTTTGACTTCTGCTCACTTATTCCCCCATATCAGTTTATATAGAAGAGAAGTATTATCTGTTGTATTGATGTTGTTCTTTTGTAGAGGGTGGTTTCTATGTGACCCAGAATTCCACAGCAATACCAATTTTAGTTTCAATAAGCTATGTTGATGAGGTTTTGCTCTTGAAATGGTCTCTCATCTTCTTAAGAGATATTACTTAATCTAAGTGCCCTGTGTATGAAATTGTAGTCTTAAGAGCTGTTTGTTTGTGAGACAGGCAGAGTGCTGTTTCATGCATATAATTTTTCTTTAACTGTTGACTTCTTGTGAATTATATGCCTTTTTGTAAAAAGAGTGTGCCTTTGTATTACTTTGTGTCCTTAGCTGATTGTTCTACAAATATCCTGCACACACGCAATAAAAATTACATTTAATAAAATAAGTTAACGTGTGAAATTTTGATAAAATTTCCCAAGTTCAAGATGATCCTCACCATGATGAGAAATAATAGTTGCCTTATCTGAAAACTAAAGGATATACAATTATATGATAACCTGGACTCACCCACTATTTCCAATATTTACCCTCATTTTTTTCATTTTCATCTGACTATCTGTCCATTCTTCAGCCCTACCAGCTATAGCAGAAAATATTCAATAAGTTGGATATACAGTTGGTACATTGCCAAAAATGTGTGTTGCTGTTTTTAATGTATATATTTGTAAAACAAACACATATTTGTCAATTTAGTCTTCCATATAACGCTCTTTTTATTTCTAGAGCATATTGTTGAATAAAACTGCTGCAATAGCTCTAACACTGATGCAAATGTCATAGATTGACAGGTTCTTATACTATCACTGGAGAATTAATAACCATTATCTGTGTGTCACATTAGCATTTAGCAACCTCATTTACTTGCTGATAATCTTCAGATCATTTCTTGCACTCTGTGTTTTGCTGAATGAATTACTTTTGCTGTTTTCTAGACTTTTTATAGGGTATTATTTCTTGAAGATTTTAGCTTTTTATTTTTAACAATTCATGCAAAGATTGCCTTTACACTTTCATTCTTGGTCAGTGTAAGAGGGGGATAATTACCTTACCATGGCTTCTGGAGTTTGAGTTGTGTAATATTTATGGAGTCTTCTGAGTGGCAATGGTTATTTCTTTAATGAAGGGGAGTTTCACTTCATTATGGCAACCTTCTTTCGGTTGAGTTACTTACTTCCAATGGAATGTGCAAGCTTTATATGGTGCTAATCTAATGAGAGATGATGGTCAGTTTCCTATTGTTGTTTATGTCAAAGACCCCAATAACAGGAAAAAGAAATGAAAAAAGTAGAATGTATAATGAGCTTAATGCTCTGGGCAATGAATTAAGTGACTATTAATGATATTCGTGTACACATTCAGAAGTCATAGAACCCTTTCTGCATCCCCATAGTTTACCTAAGTGTTCTCTGATGGAACCTCCTGAGCACCAACTTAATATTCTCAAAGCAAACGCTATTCCATCTAATCTTCTCTACTTGGTAATAGTGTTATTTTGCATATGCTTAAAAATAATTACCTTCCTTGTTATGATATCATCTTTTACACTGTACATTTATAGGTTAATAAAAACTGAATTTGTTTGCAGTTGTAATGATGAACGGCCATGTTTTTGTTTGTGAAAGTAATTGTATTATTTAGTGTATTTTATGTTTAATGCTTGAATGAGGTAATGAGCACTTTTATCTTGCATTCATGTTCCTTTGATACCAGGATATGCTCCCACTCTTCAATGTACTCAATTGACAAAGGACAATGCCCATGCCCACATGGACAGATGGGAATCCGAGTCTTACCTGAAAATCTTCTCTCCTGAATAAATTGTTTTTGTGTAATTAATCTTTATTTCCTTTAGCACGTAAGCATACCACTTCTTGTTCCTACATGCCCAACCTATTTTACTATAAAGTGTTTGTATGTGGAATATAAGCTTAAAAAAGAAAATAAAAATTGGGTTTTTGTTAGTATGATTATTGCTACCAAAGAAGTCCTACGTCATTCAAACAAATATCCTAAGTTTAATTTTGAAGTACACATCCATGTCATTGTCTAAGGCCTTCATAAAACACATCTTAACATTTAAAATAAACGTAAAGAAAAATTAAGCTAAACATAGAAGCAAAACATTTTTCCTTGAGGCAGATCACCCTGTATTTAAAGGTGGGATAGTTTGAAATGTTATAACATTAATAAGGGAAAAAGGGAGAAACTTGATGGTCTGATGAATCACATTTTCTTTTAGATCAGGTGGATTGTTGGGTGCGTGTGTATTGTTTACCTGGGGAACAGAGACAGTGTTATGCTCTAGGAAGTGTTCTGCTGGGAAACCTTGGGCCCTGGCATTCATATGAATGTTTCTTTGAAACGTACCACCTACCTATAGATTGTTGCAGACCGCATACACAGCTTCATGGCAGTGGACTCTTTCAGCAAGCTAATTCTCCCTACCACACGGCAAGAAATGGTTTGAGGAACACAACAAAGAGTTCAAAGTGTTGCCATGGCCTCCAAATTCCCTAGCCCTCTTTCTAATTTAGCATCTGTGGCATGTGCTGGAACAACAAATCCGATCTATGGAGGCCTGAATTCGCAAATTGCAGAACTTAAAAGATCTGCTGTAATGTCTTGCTGGTAGATACCAGAAGACACAATCAAACGTATTGTGGAGTCCAGGCCCCGATGCATCAGAGCTGTTTTGGCAGCATGAAAAGGACCTACACAAAATTAGACAGGTTGTTTTAATGTTGTTGCTAATCAGTATATTTGACTATTGTGTTTGACTATTAACTTAACAACTGCAACAATGCATCCAATACACACCTTAAACATGTCTTGGTACAGAAAGATTCCAAGTTATGATGGCTACTATCAAATTGAAAAATAGCGGCTGTTTATGAGCCATCTTCTCTTTTATTAGTTGAGGCTTTATTTAAGGACCAATGATGTAATAATGTACTCATAATCTAACATTAAAGAGCCTTCATTAAAATGGAAAGTCAATAAGGCAACAGGAGGGCTGTATGAATCCAACTGTATTAAATAAGCCGGCCATTCCACGAAGGCACCAAAGAATACCATTGGTTCCTAAGGGGTTAATTCTTTAAATAAAAACCTGGAATTTCTTTCATTTCCTGACCTCTCCTTGCTTGGTAAGGTTGAAACTGTATATAGAGGGAAGGAGAATGTGAGAATTCTCTTGTGTAAATTAATGATATTCTCTCGTTATATATTACTCACAAGAACTAACATAATCAACTTCTTGTGATGAATATATTTAAATATGAATTCCAATTTACAATATGTATATTACCAGCTTTGCAATAATGGCTGTTATGTTTATAAAGTGTCTCCTCCTCCTCCCCTCCGCCTCCTTTTTTTCTTCTCATTTTCAAGCATTTTATAATTGTGTTCTTTAATGCACTTCTAGCGTTAATGAGGACACTTCAAAGTTAGTTGACTTGAGTACAATACCAATTTATTTCTAGTATTGCAGCAAAGTTAGCCCAACATGCTATTTACTATTTTGAGTACTTTCCCTGCTATGCAAGAATCAAAACTATCATAAATAAATACAGTTGAAAACTATAGAAATTGTAAAGCCGTTACATAGTTACTAGATTGTATTATCGATGCTGTCTGCAGCCGGACCAGGTGTAAGGTCCAACATTTGTACAGTATCTTTAAACCTACCTAGCATAACCCGATTGGTCACGTACACATTGTACTAATGAACTCTTTAATTTGCTGCTTTTCTTTGTTACATAGAAAAAGGAAAAACATTTTAATAAATAAATAAATAAAAAATACAAATGGGGTTGGTGAAACCTCAGTATTTATCTTGGAAGGGACAAATGTTCAGGAAGGGTTTGAGGAGCATGACAAAGAGTTCAAGGCCTCTAAACTCCACAGATCTCAATCCAATGGAACAACAAACCCGATGCATGGTGGCCCCACCTCACAACTGTTGCCAGATACCACAAGACATATTGAGAGGTCTTGTGGAGGTCATGCCTCAATGAACGTGAGCTGCTTTGGCAGCTTGAGGGGGACCTACATGATATTAAGCAGGTGATTTTAATGTTTTGGCAGATCAGTGTTTAACTACAATACTCATTTAAAAGACTTGACTACATTACAGCTACTGTAGCTCATTTGAATGTCAGTACTGCTGTCATAAACATACCATAATGTAAATTTACTGAAAATGCAGAAAAACTGTATAACACAGTGATTGCATTAACTGGGTTGGAATTTGTCTTGTCAAAGCAATAAATAAATACAAAATTTTAAGAGTACTGGGTGTCAGTGGATATCTACAGGTTATGCTTTCCTATAATGTCTTAAAGGAACACTCCAAGCACCAAGCTTGCAGTAGTAGTTATGGTGCTAGGAGAGCTCTAGTGCCGCCACCACCACCCCCTCACACACTTGTAAGTAGTCAAACGCAGTTTGTTTTCTTACCTTGGGCCCATCGGGTGCTGCATCCAACCTCACAATTTCTGATGGAGAACCATAAGTTCTTAAGTTGGAGCGTCTATTAGCTCACCCGAGCTAAACCCTGCAGTGGATGACCATTCAATGCTTCGCTCAGACAGGGTTATTCACTTAAATAATTAGAAGTGCATTCAAGGGGAATTTTTCAAACTTAAGGTCAACATTATGAAAGTGGATAATTACATTTAAAATACACTTTAAATTCACTTTGAACACTCAGCTTAGTATATAACCTTGAGAAAGCTTCTGACTTGCTGTCTGAAGCAGTGGAGGTGGGACGTGATGCCCGGTGGAACCCACGTAAGAAGTGAAATCATTCTAAAACAGTTTAACTAGTTACAATGGTGGGTGCCAGGGCACTTGAAGTGTTCTGTTACATAGATTTTTAAAATGTGTAGTACAAACTGTCCATTAAGGAATTACCGTATATACTCGTGTATAAGTCGATCTCATGTATAAGTCGAGTGCAGTTTTGTGACCAACAATTGTGAAATATGCTATGCCTTGTGGATAAGTCGAGGGTAAAACTTGGGGCTATGAAATTCTGTGATTTTTATAATTATATACACACACACTCATACAAACACACACTCTGCATTATATACACACACACACTCATACAAACACTCACTCTGCATTATATACACACACTCTGTGTATATAATGCAGAGTGTGTATATAATGTAGTGTGTGTGAACTGGGTGGGGGGAGGGCATTTTTATTATTTTAAATTTTTTTTTTTGTCCCCCCCCTACCTGCTTGTTAACTGGTCAGGGAGGGGGGCTATCTTAATCCCTGGTGGTCCAGTGGCATGGGCTGTGAAGTGGGGGGCCGGCAGGAAGCATTTACTTTCCTGCAGCTCCTGTCAGCTCCTTTCTCCACCGTTCCGGTCAGCTCCACTGTAAGTCTCGCGGTCTGGTTGCCGCGCGGATCGTTGCCATGGCTCTGACGGCCGCGGCTCTCTAAATTGCCATAATACAGACAGTGACTCGAGTATAAGTCGAGTGGGGGTTTTTAAGCACAAAAAATTTGCTGAAAAACTAGACTTATACTCGAGTATATACTGTAATCCTTGGCCATTTCATTCGTCTAAATAGGCCATATAAAATGGGCAATAAATGTGGCACACAGTAATTTATTTATAATTTATTTTTCTCTGTACACGTGATACATTTCTGATATCTTCTGCTGACCTGCACCTATCTTTATAGGACACTGAAGTAAAGAGCTGGGTCAATAATGAAAGACACTAGGTGGTCAACAACAGATGCTGGATGGAACCTAGAATTACAGTGAAAGTCTATGCAATGCCCAAGCATAGGTTGCAATAAAGGGTGAAGCCATACTTTGTAAAGTGTACTGTACTTTGTAAAGTGTGATGTCTATAGCTCATTTCCTCAACAGCATTCTTCAAGCAATGAATTCCTTCCAAATACAAAAAGAAAAGTCCTGCACTCACTCCCATCACTCCTGGGCAGCAGCAATGACTACAGTACACATCAGCTAATACATATAGTAAAAACCAAAGATTTTATTTAATTAATTCCTTCCACCCCGTACAACCCTCACATTTTTGTCACTATTTTATTATATCTTTTCATTTGACAACACTGATGAATTGACACTCTGCTACAATATAAAGTAGTAAGTGTACAGCCTGAATAACAGTGTAAATTTGCGGTCCCCTCAAAATAACTTAACACACAGCCATTAATGTCTAAACCATTGGCAACAAAAGTGAGTACACCTCTAAGTGAAAATATGCAAATTGGGCCCAATTAGGCATTTTCCCTCCCTGGTGTCATGTGACTCGTTAGTGTTACAAGGTCTCAGGTGTGAATGTAGAGCAGGTGTGTTACATTTGGTGTTATCGCTCTCACACTCTCTCATACCCATCACTGGAAGTTCAAAATGCACCTTATGGCAAAGAACTCTCTGAGGATCTGAAAAAAAGAATTGCTGCTCTACATAAAGATGGCCTAGGCTATGAGAAGATTGCCAAGACCCTGAAACTGAGCTGCATCTTGGTGGGCAAGACCATACAGCAGTTTCACAGAACAGGTACCACTCAGAACAGGCCTCGCCATGGTCGACCAAAGAAATTGAGTGCACATACTCAGTGTCACTTCCAGAGACATATAAGTGCTGCAGAGGTTGAAGGGGTGAGGGGTCAGCCTGTCAGTGCTCAGACCATACGTCACACACTGCATCAAATTAGTGTGCATGGCTGTCGTCCCAGAAGGATGCCTCTTCTAAAGATGATGCACAAGAAAAAAACGCAAACAGTTTGCTGAAGACAAGCAGACAAAGGACATGGATTAACGTGATGTCCTGTGATCTGATGAGATCAAGATTAACTTATTTGATTCAGATGGTACCAAGCGTGTGTGGCGGCAACCAGGTGAGGAGCAGGGCCGGCGCCACTGTTAGGCAAGCTAGGCATTTGCCTAGGGCACTGGCCTGCTGGGGGCACCCATCGGGATATTTCCTGGTGGACTCCCCCTGTCCTGAGCCGCAGCACTGGGCAAGCGGCTCTAGAGCCACCGCCCCCTGAATGCTGGGCCATTTGCGGGCACCTGGAGGAGCCTTGTCACAGGGGGCTCAGGAGGTGGCACCCCCAAAGCTGTCCTTTAATTGGTATGGCAGAGCAGGTACCTGCTTACCCTGATGGCAGGTGCCTGCTCTGCCAATGAATGCCAGCGGAGGGGAGGAGGCAGGCAGGCAGGCGGCAGTGTGGGCGACGAGGGAGGCTCTTCTTCCAGCTTCTCACTCTCATGCCCTCTGTGATGTCGGGAGGAGGAATATGATGTAATTCTAGCCCCAGCATACTAAACAGCATGTTGGAGGAGTGAGGAGCTGCAGTGAGTGTGTGAGTGTTTGACTATCAGTGAGTGTGTTTGTGTGTCTGTCAGTGAGTGAGTCTATGTATGTCAATGAGTGTCTGTCTGTGTGTGTGTCTGTCAATGAGTGTGTGAGTGTTTGACTATCAGTGTGTGTCTGCCTGTGTGTGTGTCTGTCAGTGAGTGAGTGTATGTATGCCAGTGAGTGTCTGTCTGTGTGTGTGTCTGTCAGTGAGTGAGTGTATGTCTGTCAACGAGTGTCTGTGTGTGTGTGTCTGTCAGTGAGTGAGTGTATGTCTGTCTGTGTGTTTGCCTGTGTATAGTGTGTGTATGTATGTCAGTGAGTGTATGTCTATGTATGTGTGTGTCTGAAAGTGAGTGAGTGTATGCCTGTCATTGAGTGTCTGCCAGTGGGTGTGTCTGTCAGTGAGTGTGTGAGTGTTTGACTGTGAGTGTGTGTGTGTGTCTGTCAGTGAGTGTCTGCCTGTGTGTGTCTGTCAGTGAGTGAGTGTATGTCTGTCAGTGAGTTTCTGTGTGTGTCTGTCAGTGAGTGACCGAGTTAGGCGAGTGTCTGCCAGTGTGTGTCTGTCAGTGAGAGAGTGACATGATGGGGCAGCAACTGTGACATACTGAAGCCACCCTTTGGAGAATGGGCTGCAGGGCAGTATTCAAACATGATAATGACATCAAAAACACCCCCAAGACGACCACTGCCTTGCTAAAGAAGCTGAAGCTAAAGGTGATGGATTGGCCAAGAATGTCTCCAGACCTCAACCCTATTGAGCATCTGTGGGGCATCCTCAAATGGAAGGTGGGAGAGTGTAAGGTCTCTAACGTCCACCACCTCTGTAATGTCATCATGGAGGAGTGGTAGAGGACTCCAGTGGCAACCTGAGAAGCTCTGGTGAACTCCATGCCCATGAGGGTTAAGGCAGAGCTGGAAAATAATGGTGGCCACACAAAATATTGACACTTTGGGCCCAATTTGGACATTTCCACTTAGGTGTGTACTCACTTTTGTTGCCAACGATTTAGACATTAATGGCTGTGTGTTGAGTTATTTTGAGGGGATAGCAAACTTACACTGTTATACAGGCTGTACACTTACTACTTTACATTGTAGCATAGTGTAATTTCTTCAGAGTGAGGGGTGTACTCACTTTTGTGAGATACTGTATATAACTTTAGGTAGGTAAAGGAAGAGGTAAGGTTCAGGGCTACATAAGTCAACTAAGCCCCCTCCCTAAAAAAAAGTAACTTCATTGTGTGTCCAATGGTTTAATTGGGCAAACATTATGATCCAGAGTCATAGCAACCCATTGTACACAATCATTTACATCTCTAGACAGGCAGCCAAGAAAATAGATACATAGATAGATAGATAGATAGATAGATAGATAGATAGATAGATAGATAGATAGATAGATAAATAGATAGATAGATGGGCAGACAGACAGACAGATAGACAGATAGAACAGGTAGACATATATTTACAAATAACTATGGAGGGTATCAAGTAAATAAAAATGCAGCAAAGCAGAGCCTCACAAAAATAACTTAATAGAATTAGGATCAGAACTATAAGGTTTATGCACCTGCTCTTAGAATAAAAACAAGAATACTGTCTATTTCACTAAGCTAAAATAGAATTTAATCTTGTCATTTTGCCATGTGAAATGTCACTTACTTTACTGAAAATACAATAATTCTAATTATAAACACCAGAAAGCTTATGTGAAAAGTAGAAATTGCACTGCATAACAAAAATGTAAAACTAAAAGCTAAATTGGGAACTGCTTCCGAGCGTTCCTCCAGAGGAAATAGAACATGCTTTCAAATGCAGCTGTATAGTGTATAATGTACTGTATCGCTTATTACAGGACTATTAGGGATATGTGTTTTTGCTTTTCTTTGAATTCTCATAAACTTTGGTTAACTTTCTTATACTTTTAATCAAAATTGCATTTTCAATAGATTTCTATAATCCATCAACAAGAGTTACATTGTACATTAAATACTGATCAAACCAATGTAACAATTCACTCTTTTACTAGACTTGAAGATTCGTTTCATTATGAACTGCAGTTCGTCTGAATTTGTCTAGATATTCCAACTGCCATGTAGACTAATCATAAAACAAACAACTCACGTAGTGGACGAACATGTCAATTTTGACTTGTGATTGATTTTGTCCTGTCTGCACCGCCAAAAAACATAGATGGTTGATGGGAAAAAAAGTGATTGATGGCTAGGGGGCAGCCACTACATTTTGAGTTTATTCACAAGTAAGAAGTAACCATTAGAAGGAAAAAGAAGGACGAGTAAAAATAATCTATATTTATTTTTTTATATATTTAATAAATATATAAAAATATACAAATGCAGATTTATTACTGTTTCAACTAATTTTCCCTCATTATTTAACTTAATTTGTGAACCAAATGGAGGACAACACATCTATCAGTGTACTGCAAAATGTATACATCATATTTCTATTAATTAAATATTTTCAGTACAGTGATCGGCCCATTTCCCAAACTACCTTTGAACAAAATCCGCCGTAAAAAAAGTTGTTTGTCCAAAACCAATTTTTTCAGTGTATACAAGTCTACCTTTTACTGTGTTTTCTACTAAAGGCACACTGCAGTCCCTCAAAGCACTTTAGCTTGATGACATGTTGACAAATGTATCCTTTTTTTTTTCATTTTGCAAAATGTGCACATTTCAATAGAAATTGGCACTTTTAAAAATTAAAATGGTTACTTAAGTTAAAGAGCATTTGTAGATCATGGTAAATTCAAAATCCAACCAGTAATATGACAACAAATCTATGCGTTCACCTGCCAAACATTATAAAACTTTAAAAACCTGCCGTAACTTTATAAACAAGCAAGAAAAAAGGTATATCTTGCCTGAGTTTCATGGCTCAACAAACTAGAGCATGAACACAATCTTGAGGAATGATTGGAATGAGAAAACAATGGAGCTAGAGGTAGATATATAAAAGGACAAGGTGTTTGAATTCTATATAATAAATTGACTTTGGGATACACTTGATGTCATTGGGTGGGAAAAGTGTGAATGTCATGTCTAGTCAAGAATATTACACAGAGAGAAAAGAGGAGGAAGGGTGGAATGGAGAGCTGAAGGACATGAAGGATAGCAGGTTATCTAGAGAAGAAGAGGAAATTAAGATGTAAGGAAGTAGACATTGCAGCTATAGTTCCCCATAAAGGTTACAGTCAGGAAGTCTGGCAAGGGGGCAATGCTATTGCATGACTTGGATGGGTGGGATTGGCTGCAGGGAAACTGCCTCACTTGTCAGCCAGTCCTTCCGATCCAAAGGAAAGGTTGTTTTTTGTAAGGTTGTGAGAACAATAAGGATATGGAATTCTCTGCCTGAATAGGTGGTTTTATCAGAGTCTGTGCAGATGTTTAAACAGCAACTGGATGAATACTTGCAAAAACATATTATTCAGGGACAATGAACAAATATCTGACATTCTGGGGTTTTGAAGGAATTTTTTTCTTAGTTTGTTGCAAAATTGGAAGCTCTTCAAATTCTTTTGGATCAACAGCAAAAACAGATGTGAGAAAGGCTGGACTTTCAGATGTGTGTCAGACTTTTGTTTTCTAAGCCATTATTTAAAATGCAAGTGTTCCCTTTAGTTTATTGCAGTGAATAATGAGCACTTTCATTTCATTTGCTTGCTTTATATTTGTTTTACGAAGTTCAAACTCTGTTCCTGAGTTTGTCTATTTCTTTATGTTTGATTCATCTTCATTGTTGGTATTTTTGAATGTTATTTTGAAAATACGTGTGTTTTGAAAACTGGATTGAAGGATAACAAGTTCCATATGTAGGCTTTTGTTTATACAATATCTCTCTTTAGTTTGTGACATTGTTGCAGTTTGTCCTTAATCTTTCTCACACCATACATTTTCAAAAATAGGTTGAAAAAATGTGTTACCATAGCATTACAAATGACCTTGTGTAGTTTGAATAAAATAACTTTAAAGGTTGTTTGCTTTTTATTATTTTCAATGATCTTATTACAGAGTTATAAACAGCTTAAAAAAGTACATATTAATAACAATATGTTTCACTTTACCCTTTAATGATCTTTGCTTTCAATTGAGCTACAAATCTCTTATGTTCATTGTGTACAGGGTTGGAACAATTGCTTTTCAGAAAACAAGAGCTCATATTGACTTTGTAACACTACACGAAATTTCACACTATTTATTTACAGAAAAAACAACATTTCTGCATTTCATAAATATATCAATGTTTATGTTATGAATGATGTTGTGATTAGTCTTTTGTGGTGTTTGTAGTTAGACTGAATATTCAAAAGTGTAACAATTAAAGAAATGCGCTTGGTAAAGAAGAACAGCCATTTGGTCCATTGAAATGATTAGCATTATCAGTTTGTTTTGTTCCGGGATCGGGTGTTAAATTTGAAAATAGCAGCAGGTTCATCTCTAATTATGGATGTGTTAAAACAAGTGGTGCGGAATGAGAATTGTGGGCTGTTCAAAGAGAACTCACAGAGAATTTCAAATTTAAGGTCAAGTAGACAAACTAGAAGCACAGATAACTAGGAAAATGTTTTGCAATTTGGCTACTTTGACCCTAAGTTTTAAATTTACTTTGACATTTTTGGAATTAATTCTCACTTTATTAAATAATCCTGCTGGTTCATTGCTAGACGATTGGCACAGCTTGCATGAACATCCCATAACCACTGAATGCATAGTGCACAGTCTAAAGTATGAGCTGCCACTCTTAAAGAATGAGATGTGTTAGTACTACAGCTTCTGGCTAGCTCAAATATTATAAAAAATTTAATGAATTGGGAGCTGAATATATATATGAAGTCTCTTGTATTGGTCCCAACAATTATGCATGTTAGAATTCTCAAGACCCAATACAATTGTCAATCTGGGCAATCAGTGAGAATTTTATAATGCATACTCATTTTTCACTAGCACAGATGGAGCTGTTATTTAAAAAAAAAAAAAAAAACACTAGTTCAGTACTACAATCTTCATTCAGGCACATTCACACAACAATATATGACAATGTCAAACAAGAAAGATCTGAATATACTGAGAGAAACCAACAACATATTGCAGAACATGAAATTGTTTAGGGACAGATATAGTGAATACCAGCAACTTTATGTGTATAAATACTGATTTATTGGATATTGATTAATATCTGGAGCGACACACCTTACACATTTACAGATCACATTCTTCATTAATTTATATTATGATTTTTACTGTGTGTCACTCTATAGCCCAATTGGTTCAGGATCTTTATTATGTCCCCTGATGATCCCCATAGTGAGTAATCAAACCATTTGCTAACAGTTTTACTTCTTACCCAGGATCCATAGAGTACCAGTCACTTCCTCTCTTTGCTGAGCTAAACCCCACCTTATAAGGGAGGAAGCCTGATTCTTCCCATCAAGGAGTATAACATAGATGAATGCTTTGACTATGTTTTTCCTAAATAAAATGTATATACAAACCCCATAAAATACAGTAAGCCCAGACATACAAGGTAAGTTCTCTGCCTATAGGATCAAGTGTTGTCACCAAGTAAGAAGTGACTATTGACCAACAGAGTGAAGAAAAGGAAAGAAGTTAAATATCTGTATTTTATATTTTTATATGTTATATATTTAATACATTTTAAATAATATTTGTTTTTCCTCTTTTAGTCCCTTCTTCTCACTTGATCTGTGGACCATATGGTGGCGAAGTACACCTACCAGTGTTCTTTAAAATATTTGCATAAAATATATATTATGTATATATTTTGCAGTACACTGACTGGTCCATTTTAATGCCCTTTTGCTTTGCCAGAATAGTCAGTTGCAGTGATGAAATCTGTTTGAACTGAAACACCAAATGGAGAAATCCCAAATTGACTGACACAAAAACTTTTTCCAGAAAAATCAATTCAGCCAATCCAATTTTTTTTCACTGTGCATCAGTCTATTACATGCTTTTCAAGTGTGTTGTTTTCTTCTATTGTAAGCATTGTCTTTTGCAGATTATTAGCAGTTGCTCACATTTCATTGAGCAATGTGGTCCCCTGTCTCCTGTCTGCTTTAGACTGTACATAATATTTTACTTTATATTTATTCACTCTGGAGGATGAGTTGGAATGTATTCAATTATTTGTATTCTTTCGGTTCTTTTTCTGTACATGCATTTTTCACTATTTTCATTTTAACCATTTGAGCTTCTTATCAATACAATAAAAGTTTCTGCTTAAAAATAAAAAAAAATTCTCATATTGTTTAATAATTGCTCTCTCATTTTACATTTGGCACTTACTAAAGGAAATGTAAAACTTCTCTTAATATCTTGCAATGAACGTAAAGGGATAATTTTTAGAAAAGGAGGCATCAGTTTTACCAAAATATCAGATGTTTAGGATTTTCCATCTCCCTTCATTTTTTTTTATTTGTAACATTAGCACTTCACTGACAATTTTTTTTTTTTTTTTTTTTTAAATGGCACTGACATTAAATTGAAAAATGAGAAGCTTAGCTAGCAGGATAAAACATTGTGTTTGTGTAGAGATTACTGTTCAGTACACAACACAAAATTATAAATATGGGGACTTATTCAATTCATTTTTATTTGTTTACAAATGGAAGGTCAGGTGCTCACTATTGTTATTGATAAGGCAATAGTAGATCTTACCAGGATTGCCCAACCTTGTGATGAAAGATACAAACAGAAAACAATACAGATGATAAACCACACCTAAGATGACATAAGCCCTTAAGTGTGCTGAATACAGCAGAGCTCTTAGTAGCTCTATAAAGTGTGAGTGTGCCTTCATTATATGTTTACTACATATGTTTTTTTAAATTTAAAAGTTGTAAGGTGACAAGCTTTTGAGGACAACATGCCAAGTCAGCATTTCAGCTTGTAACTTTTGCCCCCCCCCAGCTCTGCCATCTGTAAGTGATGGAACCTAAATAGAGGTGCAGGATCTAACATGAAGGGGCAGAGACTAGTTCTACATACCCACCTATCTACAGAGCCCCAGTCCGATCTGCACCCACACAGGATCGGCTCTTATAAGTCTTTA
Organism: Pelobates cultripes; assembly: GCA_933207985.1. Lineage (NCBI taxonomy): Eukaryota > Metazoa > Chordata > Amphibia > Anura > Pelobatidae > Pelobates > Pelobates cultripes. Next base: position 335,702,768 of record OW240914.1, on the reverse strand, counting down.
AAATTTTCATAGGATTTCAAATGTTAACATAGAAGCAAAAATACAGTATATTTAAAATAAATATATAAAAATGGCAAAAGCACTGCTTATGGTTATTTTAAAATATGATGCCACTTCCATGAATACACTGGTCTGTATATTATTACAGATACTACTTATACATTATGTAAAATATTTTCTGTATGTTGCTTATTGCCCATATAGTGTAACTGCAATTGCAACAAGCGTCTGTCATTTAAAAGTGATTGCCATATTATATTATATAATAATTAGCCCTGTATTGTTGATAATTTAGAAATATAAAGAAAAATACAGATTCAACTCTGTGCTCGTTATTACCCTCGATCATTCCTACTTGGCAACGGATTAACTTTGTCTTATATGTAAAGAAGCTTCTTTGTCTATATGTATGTTAAATGTTAGTCTAGAGATGGATATTAATTTGGCCAAAATAGGGAACTGATATAATTATACTTGTTCTTCTATCTGTGGATATTTGAAAGAGACAATTTTGACAATCTCCTGATTGTTACAAAAAATTGGGCAAAAAACAATAAAATATGAATTAAAAAAAAGGATTGCAGATTTTATTGCAGGTTCAAATAATCCTTATAGTAAATTTAGTATCCTCGTTGACCTCATTAAATCATCCCTTTTCTCTACAAAAGCTGTGTAGTATGTTTAACTCTTATTTTAGTGTCAGCTATCAGGAAAGATTATTGTGATAAAGTTATTTGGAGTGTATTATTATATGATGATATCTAAGTATCCACCACTGGTAAACAACACTAGATTTTTAATATTTTCTTCTATGAAAACAAAAAAAATATGTGCAGAAAAAGAGAAAAAGTGTTAAACTGATCTACTGTCCTCTTGCACACACCGAGCATGTGTTCTTGGATTAAGACTGATTTGTAGATTTGTCTTTAAATATGTATTCTTTAGATCTTACAAAAATGAGATAGACAGGAGATTTTTTTTTCTGTTAATTATTGTCTTCCCCACCCCTTTATAAATATGTCATTGTGTTATAATACGTTGCTGTATGTTATCTGCTATGATTTGACTGTTTGTATTTTTATTGAGTTGTCACAGTAATCTATATGTACCAAGTAAAAATAAAGTTTTGTATGTTAGCTCCTTTTGGAACTTGTGTCCTGTGTGGATTTTTAGGGATCCCACTGGCAGAGCCTTTGGCCTTTTTGGCTGGCTGCAGGATCTCCCTAGCTCTGGGATAAATCACGAGAGCTAGGCCTGAGGGCCGCAAGTTCCTTTGTAAAGGCAATATCAATCACTGGAAGAAAAGCTGCAGAGAAATAGGCAGGGGGGACAACACCTGCCTAGAAGGAGAGAGCTCTGAAGAGACTACAGTCAAGCTGCGGTGACTGTGGCTGAAGCGATCCAGGCTCCCTGCAAGGAGCTAGGAAGCGGACTGGGCGGAGGTACTCTGTTGGAGTACGGGGTAGTTTCTCAAACATTAAAGTATGAATGCATAATTAAGAAAAAAATATGCACATTTACAAAGTTTCCATTTTATGTCTCTGAACAGCAATCTTTTATCCAAGGTGCATACATTTGAACTCATTTTAAGATCAAAACACCTTTTCTTTTAAAGTACCTTAAATTTAGACATTAAACACTCTTTTAAATTATTTATTTATTTAGAAAATATTTTACCAGGATGAATACATTGAGATTTCTCTCGTTTTCAAGTATGTCCTGGGTCTACAAAACAATGCATTGTTCCAATAGGATACAATATTACAATATACAAACAATATATATATAGTTTGTCTATTGTATTTTTGTTATAACATATTCAACCATGACAGGTGCATTCTGTGCTGAGGTATATTGCCAAATTATAACCCTGTTACACTTAAAAATAGAGAAAGGGAACCCCCCACCTCCCCACATTTTTACAAAATCTCTGTTACGTTAGGCAAAGTCATTGCAAAACAAAAAAGAAAAACAACAAAAATATTTTATTATGAAAACCACACCTTGCTGATTTAACATCTGTACATTATTTCAAAATGTATTTATGCACAAAAGGCAGTCACTCGTAATCCAAACTGCTTGCTCGGATAACAAATAATAAAAATAAATTCACCGGGTGCTTTTGTTTTTAGCACAGTAATTGCTATGCAAAATTTATATATTACAAATTATGAGAATCCCTCTGCGGTTTTAAACATATACCATGCAGTTTTTCCATTTACTATTTAGATCAACAGCCTTTTTTTATCCCCAGTTGAACACTGTGTCATTTCATAATAGATTATATAATCAGGATAAAATAAAGGAATTATAATTTTGTATAACTCTGTGTCAATGTTTCTCATGATGGGGCATTAACTGCACACAGGGGGCAGAGATCAATATTATAGATCTTTTTGTATCAAGAATAGCAGCTTTTTGTTTTGTATCCTTGTTTTGTTTGTATTGTTTTGTGTTCAGGTTTTTAAGGCTGCCAATTTGCAACAGAATATGAATCACAGAGCTTACTTGCGTAACCCCTTCCTTCCAACAAATGTGAACTTAAAAAGTAAGTTACTTTTGCATTGTAATGAAAAGCTAAATACAAATCAGCCCATAATTCACCGTTATTCTTGATAGATTAAATTTGCTTTAAAGCATTAGAAGAAAATTATAAAAGAAGTGGGAGATGTAGGGAGCCCTCAGTTGTGCTAAGTACACTACAGGCATTATGTGTAGGTTGCAATAACACACTTTAATTGTCCAATAGGTTTGCAAAACATTGCAGTATTTTGCTCTTGTTAATGATTTGAAAAGCTAAACTATTAGCAGTCTGTACACCCCAACAGCATTGACTGTTCTGGAAGCAGTCAGTGTTCGACAGTAACTTTTAGATTGCTGGTCTAAAAAGATGTAAGCAAAGTTAATAGGTTTTATTTACTAAGCTGGGAATGTTATTTTCTCCAGATGAACAGGGTCTTTAAAACAAGTTAATGATTGAGGACGTGATCTAAAATTAGTCAATGGGATTTAGTAACAAAAGTGGGAATTGTAGAAAATTGACAAGGGGCATTGAATTTGGGCCAAACTAGATACCATTCAGTGATATTAACTTTCAATTATTTTGTCAGTTTTTCGCTGATCAATGTTTAGTGCATAAACTACTAAAATCCTTTCCATATTCCTACAGAGTTTAGTTGAACTACCAATCTCTCTCTCTCTCTCTCTCTCTCTCTCTCTCTCTCTCTCTCTCTCTCTCTCTCTCTTTGAAGAAGCATTTCTCTGGGTGAATAGATGAAGGTGGATAATATTCATTATATATTTCTCCCAGATGTGGAAATATAGTATAAGTATTTCACATACAAAGCAAACTCTTTTTTAAAATAAGGTTATTAATCTAAAACAATGCACTCTTCTATATTCACTTCTGCTCACTTAAGGGTTAACAAAATAATTCATCATTTTAAAAGAATTCTGCAAGCGGTTACTAGCCTGGCAGACAATCATGTCATTCTTAAAATCGTGGATATTACTTCCCATTGACTAGACGGGTGCTTAATAAAGAATTGAAAAACAGCTGTCTCTTACTTATACCCTCACTTATGAACCAGTTTATTGCTTTTGCAGAAGTATTTTCTTTGTGTTCAAAACTATTTCTAAAATCTAATGTCACTGCATAAAAACAATGTTAAGAAAACATATCTAATATGAATATAAAATGTAATATATAAAACGCAAAATGTATCAGTTGAAGCGTGTGGATTGTATAACGTTTTTTATGCTCTGGCTAAATTGTTAGTAATTGCTTTGCAATTGTTTTACATTTCTACATTAGACATACACACAATTCGGTTATTGATATGGAAGTAATCCGTAGTTTTTACATTGACAATATCATAATACACAAGTTACTAGTTGCTAGTTGTGAATATATTTACACTTCTTAATATTGCATAATCCAATGGTAGGCCTGATTTTAGTTAATTACCTTTGTGTTATATCTATACACATATACACATGCATAAATATATTTATCATACTGGAAATGTACAATAAAAATAATCTTTTTTTGAAACTAGTAGTATATCTGAAAACATACTTTTCTGAAACAGCATAGTGTAGTATTATTGAACCCTACGCAGGTCAAAGCCGGTATTGTACTTACGAAAGGGAAATATTTTTAAAGTCTTTTATCCACAACAACTTAATTATGTGCTCAACAATTGTTGACATTTTTAGTTCTTCATTAATAGAATCCACTAATGAGGATTTTGTTAGCCTATTACCTTCAAAAAGAAACATAGTTATTCACTGTAATGACAATCATGCTGTGAGTTCATTAGCAGGAGAGGTTGTTGTGATGGCAGATATATTGGAGAATTATGGGTAGTGACATGCAAATTAACACTCATTTTATAACCTTTTGGTAATACACACAGATCACAGATTCTATTACCATATGTATTGTTTCAAAAATTTTACAAAATTGCTGTGTCTAATTTCAAAATGTTGGTATGGGTACCAACCCCAAATCCAATTTTATTTATGGGGAAATTGTCATGGCTACTGTAATTTTAGATGTTAGCGACTTGTTGATACATATTAATAATATATCGTTTGTAGTTATGGAGGTAAGCCAAAATGCAAAGGATTCGATAAAATGCTTTAAATTTTAATTTATGGAGCATTATACATTTATCCTTTGATAATTTTATTTTTCTAAACAATTGAAAAAGTTAAGTAATAGAAGACACACCAGAGAAAGAGACAACGTGAAAGTCATTTTCTGTCCATAAAATAAGGGATTTAGTGAAAATGCTGTGCCCACATCTCCCATTAGAGAAAAGAAATGAAAAAATAATTGATGGTTTAAAATATCGCCAGTTCATGTACAGAACATAACGTGTCTATGAACTATATTCTCCCAGGTATCGAGGCCTATATACCCAGAATTTACATTATCTAGGTTTTAAGAACGAATCGTTTTGTAATTATTTACTATCTGAGTACTTATTTTGTTTCTACAATGCATTGTTAATTTTTATATAATTTATTTTTGAGTACCCGAATATGTATGCATTTGCAGAGAAAATGAAACCAGCATTAATTATTAAAATTTTCTTAAAGTTTTTTTTTAAGAATCATTGATTAACTGTATGCCTTTATTACAATTCCAATCTGTGACAAAGTGTGAATACATATGTAAAATCAAACTGAAGAATGAAACATTGCAGACAGATCACTACAATAAAACATAGTTTTATTCAGTGGAAACATTTGAGAAGTTTCTTTTTTTTTTTAATTAGTGGGAAGTATGGAAAATGAAATGCAATATAGTCATACTTATGAGGATGCTTGACGGAGATCTGCAAGCATTTACATACCAGAATAGTGAATTCTCCTGCTAAAATTACAGATTTCCAAGTCAGGCATATGTAAAAATAATTAGGATACTTTGAAAAGTATATTTGAACTTTTTAGTATAGTTATATCTCTTTTTTAACATTAAGTGAAATATATAATACAAGTTTTGCTTGTGCAAAGCATCACGGTTGCTAGTTTATTGCTCAGGATAATTTGGTACAACCAGCCCACATATTTCACAAAAATGTCATGTGTTAAATGTCAGGACCAGGGCCGCCATCATGGGGTGACAACTATGACATGACCACATTCACTATCTATAGCGGCGGAAATGCTGCCAACGCACCTGCACACTGATGGGGCACATCTGGTGGCCCATGCACTTTGTTATATGTTTTTAGGAGCCCGGTCAGCGCTGCGGCCGTTTAATAGCACGGCAGTGCCCCTTTAAAAATGACATCCGCGAATAGTGCACGGAGGAAGTGACAGCTGGTCACTTCCTCCCAGCTTATGCCGCACGTGAGTGAGGAAGTGCAGGTAGTGAGGAGGGAAGAGACAGTGCTCCTGCACCAAAAAGGTAAGAAACAAGAGAGTGACTGAAAAATACACTGCATGCGTCTGTGTGTCAGCATGTCTTTGTGTTAGCATGTCAGTTTGTGTGTCTATGTGTCAGTCTGTGTGTATCTGTGTGTGTCTGTGTGTCAGTATGTGTACCTGTGTGTCAGAATGTCTGTGTGTATATCTGTGTGTCAGTGTGTGTGTCAGTCTGTGTGTCCATGTTCCTGTGTGTCAGTCTGTGTGTATCTATGTGTCAGAAGGTCTGTGTGTGTATCTGTGTGTCAGTGTGTGTGTGTCTCTGTGTGTCAGTGTGTGTCTGTGTGTGGGTGTCTATGTATCCTTTTGTGTCTGTGTGTGTATTTGTGTGTCAGTGTGTGTGACTGTGTTTGTGTCTATGTGTGTATTCTGTGTGTGTAACTATGTGCCATTGTGTGTGTAACATGTGTCTGTGTGTCCGTGTGTGTCTGTGTGTGTCAAACTGTGTGTCAGTCTGTGTGTGGAAGTGTATACCACTGCACACAAATGCATGCCTGCATCAAACACCAACATTCACACACATACTCCATGCTTACATTCAAACACATTCTGTGTGTGTATATATATATATATATATATATATATATATATATATATACACTACACATGCAGTAACAAACACTGTGTCCACTTTACACACACTGCATCCAATACCCAAACACACACTGCATCCACTCTAAACACACACACACTGTATCTTTCTGGGTGAAATTGGAGGTGAGCCCTGTGGGTGGATTTGGAGGTGGGTCCTGTGGGAAGGCTTAGAGGTGGACCCTTGGGGGCCCAGACCTTGATGGCAGCTCTGGTCAGGACTGACAGATACCCAACATGCAGAACCTAAATAACTCAAAACAGTAAACAGAAAAACCATAAACATATTACCGGTCCTTATAATGAGTGGATTAAATGTAAAAACAGCACCAGTCCAAGTCAGGAAAACAGAGAGAAGATAAACGGTGAGACAAGCCAAGGTCAACAATAATAGAAATCAGAATAGTCAAAATACATGCCAAAACTCAAATACACAGAGGAATCAATAGGTAAATGGATTATCCAAGATGGAAACCATGACAGGGCCTTAAATAACTCCCAAATTACATTTATATAGCCAAAAGAGGGCTATGATTCTCTACTCACAATCACATGACCTTAGAACTGGCGTGATGTTGCATGCACATTCACATCATAATCATAGACAGAGCCTTTATATGGAACCACTGTGCTGTGGCTGGTGTCAGCATATGTGTTAGATGCAGGTGCCAGCAAGGGAGTCTGCTGCGGCACCCCCTGGACCCTGAGTAGCCATGTGGGAAGGCGTCTGAAGTAAGTGCTTCCTGCTGCTGGAATGACAAAGTGTTAGCCACAGAATGTGCCTACAAAAAGTTTGTGCTCTAAATGTCTTTACAGGACAGTAGTTGTTAATGCGAGTGTGTAGGCTTATAGGAGCAGTGATATAATTGCATTTACAAGCAGCTGTGCATATGGACATAGAAACATATAATGTGATGGCAGATAAGAACCAATCGGACATCTCTTTGCACACACTATCCCTTTGTTCCATGACTACACAAGGAACATGGGTTATGGTGATTGGACTCCATGTTTTAGAGTCCTTTCAAAACAGGTTAGCACCTGAATAATATTTCAACATTGCATAGCCAAGGCCACATACAGGTCGGATGAAGCCCGAGAAGGCAGGCAAAACGTGTCAAAAAGTTTGTCATTGAGAGGCAGACCAGGAAGCCCCATACGATCGGATGAATGGCAGAACCCAAAAGTAACTGCTGAATATTTGCATCTGCTTGCTCTTCATACTCACTTGTGGGTAACTTGCTGGCAATTCCCACCTCTATTTAAGTAAGCGTTTTTAACCTTTATTGTAATAAAATGTGGATACTGTTCAATTGGGGTCCTTGCCTTTCTGCTTGTCTTCTACTTCTATAGAAGAATCTTGTTTGGCTGAATATACCTGAAAATTGGGGATATCCATTCCGTCCACTTATCCTGGTGTGGGAATTATCCCTCTCATGCTGCCCTTTTTAAACCCAGAGCCAGGGGTGAATAGGCTGTGGTAAATGTGAGCTTAATCCCAGACACTATCTGCAGTTTATATTGTATATATAAGTATAAGTATATACAAACTTAGGGTCAACGCCAAAATGGTTAGGAACAATTTATATAGTAGCTATAGTCTGATTAACCATATTACATTATATACATTTTGAATAATTTCATGAACAACTGTTTCATTGAATATACTATGTTTATGCTGAATGTTCTTTTAGCTTTCATTAGCTCATCACAATGACAAAACAATTAACACATTTTGGAATGTATAGGTGAAAAATGCTATTGTCAGTATCAGATTTTCTAATTATTTAAAAATTCCCTAAAGTGTGCGTTGGTAAGAAAACCTTCTTAATCAAGTGTGTACAAGGTCCTGGTTAATGACAGGAAAATGTTAATGCAAGGTGTGCAAAGATTGGTGAAATGAACCAATACAACAGCTAGTGACCCTGAGAGTTCACCATACTCTTGCAAGTGCAACTTGTTTTTCATACCTCCAGCAAGTCCACTGAGAGCTCATTAACCTCCTCTACATGATCCATGTCTCTAGGGACAATAGGTATTTTTGTTAGAGGATATGATTAATAATGGCTGGAGAAAAACTAGACTTGTTGGGTTACACATAGTTCAGAGCAGAAGATTTTAGATCTTACTGTGAGTGAACTCATTACTTTGAACTAATTTTCGTACTCTAGATCAGGGTTGGGGAACCTTCTGCCCTTCAGATGTTTTGGACTACGTCTACTAAGGGAGATGTAGTCCACAACATCTGGAAGGCCGAAGGTTCCCCATCCCTGCTATAGATGCTCAAAAGGTATTTAAAGAGTTTAGTTACGAAAAGTGATCCTTTGACAACGTATACCTAGAAAAATAAAAGTAATATATGTGAGCACTGAGCAAAGTAAATATGAATCTAATGATTTGGGTGGAGAAAGCAAATGGCAATAAATAAGGAAACACAATGTGAGACACTAATATATGCATTGAAGGAGAAAACATAACATGGTTTCGGTGGGGTTGAGTAAGAATAAACCGAGAAGAAGAGAATAAGTAAGCTGCTATCGTGATAGGCTGGCTAGATGTAGGTCAAGAACAAGGGAAGGGGTGTCTTTTACTAAAATAAGGAATAGGCTAAATGGTTAAAAATGTGATGAAGTACAAAAAAGAGGGGGAACTCAGCTGAGCTCAAAGGGATGGAGATTGGTAGGAGATTTTAAGAAAACATGTATGTATTTTGGGTTTAGAAATTTAGATACTCAAAATGAATAAGTTATATTGCGTGTTGTACCATAACCCCTACAATGAACTTTAGTTATGGTGCTTAAAATATATTTTTATACTCCTAGACAGTAGATTATTTGGTAACTTGTGAATTAATCAAAATGGCAACATTCAATTTATTATTTCCCTTAATTAACTGTAGATTGGGAGAATTTTAAATGAAGAAAAATAATTTCTGTTACTTTCAATCTTCATTTTCTCAACCTGCTACAGTGTAACAAAATGTTGGTAAAATCAGTAGTTGTTGCAGCATCACGTTGTGTAAATGTAATAGTAACTAAGTATGCCAAAGTAACTGCGAGAAATGGAGCAACTATTAAATTATTTTAAATCTTAAACCAGGGGTGCTCAAAAGGTAGATACCCAGATGTTTTAAAACCACAACTACCATGATGCTATATCATTTAAAAGTATTTTAAAAATATACAAAGCTTTAAGGGAGTTGTAGTTCTGCAACATTTGGAGATCTATATTTTATGCACCCCTGTCTTAACCAATCAGATGTTTGTCATACAAATAGAAATTATATGATTGTAATCATTTAAAGAGGAACTTCTCACTTTTTAAAAAACTATTTGTTTACTTACAAACTATATTTAACAACAAGTATGAGGTATGGAAAATAAAATGAAATGTAAAAATCCACAAAGGCTGTGTCTGAACTGTAGTGGATTATGATGTCATTAGCTGAATCTTTACAATAAATGTAAAAGAAAATAAAGTGTCACGTGCAGAAAAGGTTAGCACAATTTACAAGTCATTGTTTAATGTTTTATTATTATTATTATTATTATGTTATTATTTATATAGCACCAATAAATTCCGCAGCTGTTTACAGTGGGTGGACGAACAAACATGTAGATGTAACCAGACAAGTTGGACATACAGGAACAGAGGGGTTGAGGGCCCTGCTCAATGAGCTTACATGCTAGAGGGAGTGGGGTAAAGTGACACAAAAGGTAAGTGACACAAGACTAATGACCGTTGCAAGAGAGGTATCAATCGGGAGCTATGAACAGTTTAATTGATACGCTTTTATGAAGAAGTGGGTTTTTAATGATTGTTTGAAGGAGTGGAGACTGGGTGAGCATCTAACGGAGGTGGCAACTGAGTTCCACAGTAACAGTGCAGCCCTCGAAAAGTCTTGAAGGCGAGCATCAGAGGTGGGAGTACAGACAGAAGAGAAAAGGTGTGAACTCCAGAGAAGCCACAATTCCCTTTTAAAAGGCAGATATCACAGTATTTCAGATGTACCTGAACAATCCCAATTTGAAAAGTATATTTAATGCATGTAGCTATGTCAGACAAATGTATCAATTGATTCAATGTCAACTAAATCTAAAAATAAATCTATTTTACACCCTGACTCATGCACTAACCTATCAGTTGTGATTGTACTCCCTCGATACATAGTATGACAGTGGTAACTACCATTGTCTCAGAAAAGTCTGTTAGAAATTTCTTTTAGTGATGCTCAGAAAGTGAAATGCTGCTGGGGCATCATGGTAAATGTAGTTCTTAAACTTCTGCTGTGTCAAAGTTAATCATGGCTGCGATATAACAACAGCAAGCTTAGTTGCAGTGGAAGATTAACACCAAGTTAAAAATAAATCAAACTTATAAAACAAAATAGCAATTAACTGCAACAGTTACCCATAAAACATTCTATTTTACAACTTGGCTACGTAACACAAAAAAAAAATAATAATACTTATATTGCATGTTCTTCTGTTTTTGGCATTATTTGCCTTTATGTGCTATGAATTTCTGTTTGCACAGTGATCTCATATAGTGATAAAAGCAGTTACTGAAAACTCTTTCACAATATGTTTCCATACTATACCGAGAGGCACATGGTAATCATTCAATTTAATACAGAGACATTCTTCTACATGGATTTGCATTTAATTAATGCATTCCACACCATTTAATATATATGTATATATATATTAATAATAAATACAAATAAAAATTATCTCTAAAAAAGTAACTTAGAACCATGTTGTTTCGAAAAAGAAATTCCTCAATCTTTGGTAATACATATATTAATATGGAGACACTGACAAATCCTAATTACTTTAAGAGGAAAGCCATGGATGAAAATATAGAGCTCAATTAGAACTCGGCCACTGAAAGATTAAATTGGTAAGTACGTACATGTCAAGTTTTGTAACGAATAATGAGGATCATCAGACTCATCTTTCATACTCTCTTTTAGGACATTTTCTGCCAAATCCAAAGAGTGCAAAATATTTTTTTTTTTAAAGAGCAGTAGATGAGAATATTGCAATCATGAATATCAAAAATAGATTCAACTATGGTTTCAAATGCTCATCCAAATTATAACCTGCCATATAATGATACTGCTAATCCCTGATAGTTTGTAATCAATCTGGACAAGCTATTTTGCTCAAGTACATGACTTATTACACATGTATTACATCAAGAAATTGTTTCAAAAGTGTCCTAATATATGTATTCATAAAGAGGTGTTTGAGTGTGTATCTAGAAAGAAAATAAAAGTCATAATTGAAAAATAAACATCTGTAATATTGTGTAATCACATTGTTTTAGGAGCAGCCATCTATACGTCAAACGTTATGTTCTAAATGTATTTAGTAATTATTCATCACAGGTTTCAAACAACCCAATGCTAATTTTTGTAAACAAAAAAAATCTGCATAATTAAAGGATTGCTCTTACTTTCCTCAATGTGTTTTTCTGTTTGTTTTATTGTGTTTGAATTCATTCTAAAAAATATAGATCTTTCCTCAAAACACCTCTCCAAAAAAAGAAACCTGTATTTGCTGTGATAATAAAAAAAAAAAGAAAATTGTCTCAACTAAAACAATTAATTAAAAAAAAAAATTTGTGTTGACTGATTTGGAATTGTGGCATTTTGGCTTGAGCAATTTTCATCTATGCCATTGTCTTTGGAATAAACAATTACGACAAACTAAAAGGGTGTGGGGACGGGCCAATCAGAGTACTGCAAAATATATTCCTAATATAAATATTATGTATGTATTTCACAGTACACTGATAGGTGTTATTTCCTGTCATTTGGGTCACTGATCAAGTGAGAAGAAGTAAGAAAAACAGTGAATAAGAGGAAACAGCAGAAAAATTGAACTTTAAATATTATTTATACCATATACTATGTAAATCTAGATTTACATACAGAATTCAGAAATATCACCAATCACTCAAAATTTTGAAAAATAGACATTTAGTTGAAACTGGATGCAAATCTCAAATACATATTTACTGGTGCTGTATTTACAAAAACAAACAAACACGTAACTAGAAGGAGAGTCATCATACCAGAAAATATGTGTGACATGACATTGTCTTCTCTGTAACACTGTGCATTAAAATGTGACAAATGTGCTTATTGTAGAAGTATGAAAAAATAGAAACGCACTCTATGAAGTGAAAAATTACAGTGATGATTTGAAGAGGGGCCCACAATGAGTGATATTACGAGTATTTCACATGTCAAATCTAAATAGGGACATTGCTAATCCATTAATCCGTACAGTGCTTGTGACGGTGAAGTGATGGATTTAAGACAGGTGAATTCTATTTCTTCCTCTTTATAGTTTATTTGACCACCCATGAAATTAGATTATTTATCCTGTACCTTTTTATTATAATGTTTACTTTTCTGAACACTTATATTTGCATTAATATTTCTATGACCTACAAAACAGAAAGCCAAAGAGTTGTTTTTTAATGTTGTTTATATATTTGAAAATTCACTATTAAAATATGCAAAGTTAATAGCATCCTAGGGATATCATGGTTGTTCATCTGTGATATATTAAAGGATAAATTGGTAATGCAGCATATAATTTAACAAGGCAATGCAAAACATATACTTACAGTTCTCTTTTGTATCCCGTGTAAATAAGCATTTTTTTTTTATATGGATTATAAACAGAGTGTCTATACTTCATGGGTCTATTTGCAGACCAGACTATACTGTGTTTGTATCTCTAAATGTGTTTAACTATTTTTGTTTGGTAAAGAAAAAAGTCAACTATGGTTTATTCACAAAACAGATTTAGTCGCAAAAAATCTGGGGTGAATTGAAAGTCAAACTGGGGATTTTTGGTCTAAAATGTCAGATCTGTGGCTACAGTTGCGAGGAAGATATTTTCCGAATGACCTATTATGGACTAAGTGTTTTCACAAAATTTTTTATTCACTACAATTCTTTTGTTAGTGAATAAACCCAATATGAATTACATGTCCAAATCTAATTCAAGTTTAATTCTTACTGTTGGAGATAAATCAGCCAACTAAAGTAAAATGGAAGTTACTAAAGTACTGTAAAAATAATTGGATGCTTTAGAATTTGATCAGTGCCGATGTTAAAATTAATGATACTCAAATTAGAGAAGTGTCAGTTTCAATTTCAGGAAATAGTATAAAGTATGTTGGTGCTGCAGGTGGTTTTTAAATGGATCCTACAAAGTTACATGTAAATATAGACTGGCCTAAAAATTCTTGAATTTTTTTATTGGATTTACCAATTATCACAAATTATTAATCTGTCATTTCACCAATGTTAAGGGCCTAAAGAAAGCCATAGGACAGGAACGACAACGCCCAAAGAAAATAGCATGTGGCTGGCAAGAATTCATAGGATTTGCAGTTTGAGAACATCTTGAAGTTTAATATTTGAATATCCATGGCCTATATTTTCCTATTATCCACTAGGAGCCCACAACCCTGACATTTTAAAAACATGTCAGGGTTGTGGGCGCCTAGTATATAATTAGGGCTCAGGACACTAGGATATCTGAGGGTTAAAAGACGTTACCATTAATAATGGAGGGAACCTGCTCAACTGCTGAAGTTACTCTGATACTTTAATGTAGAATCTAAAAAGTTTGACACAGAATCAAATTTGCTCCTAAATATGTGTCATGATGCCTGTTCCTCACAGTGCAGTGTAATCTTGGAAGTGATGTTTCTTCTATCCTTTGATGCGCACTCAGTCATCTGGTGCTTTATTGTGACATGGAACCCTTCCATTGGTCTTTTTTTATATGTTCAATGTATATTTCACTTTTTGATAATATATACACACTTTCAATATCATGGCCATCTGTAACCAATCACAACCCAGTATAGGGTATGTAGCAGAACTCTGGTATCGCAACTAGATATCTCAGCTAAAATTCCCCCTTGATGGAATAAAAGACGTTTTATTGTTTATAGCGCAAGCCCCCTAAAACCAGACTATACATAGGGAGGGGGAGAACAACAGTTTTTATTGGAAAAGAAGACGTTTATATACACAGACCACCAGAATGGTGTCTCTAGTAGGAATAGGTGATCCCACCGAGACATCTCAGTGTCTGGGAAAAGATTGCAACATACACCGCTTTATTGAATTATCACCTAGACACCGAGCTGCATACCACAAAATATGCCTAAAACATCAGATAAAACATGAAGAACTGAACAGATGAGAATTTAATTTTGCCTCTTTATAAATCATTGGTAAGATCACATATTGAATATGCTGTACAATTTTGGGCACTTGTTCTAAAGAAAGATAATTACACTAGAAAAAGTGCAGAGGCGGACTACAAAATTAATAAAAGGAATGGAACATATCAGCTATGAACAAAGGTTAACAAATGTAAACCTCTTTAGTTTAGAAAAACGTTGCCTTAGAGGGGATATGATAACATTATACGAATATATTCGAGGCCAACACAAACCATTGTGTGGAAATTTATTCACAAACTGGACTTTAAAAAGGACACAATGTCATGCGTTTAGACTGAAAGAAAAAATATTTCATTTACTTTAAGATCTACTGTAAGAACAATAAGGATGTTGAATTCTCTGCCTGAAGAAGTGGTTTTATCAGAGTCCATACGGATGTTTAAACAGCAACTAGATGCATACTTGCAAAAACAGAGTATTCAAGGTTCTTGTTGATTCTTGGTCAAAATTCTTGATCCAAGGATAAATCTGACTGCCATTCTGGGGTCAAGAAGAAATTATTTTCATAGTTTGCTGCAAAATTGGAAGTACTTCAAACTGGGGTTTTTTTGCCTTCTTTTGGATCAACAGAAAAAAACAAATGTGAGTAAGGCTGAACTTGATGGACGCAAGTCTCTTTTGAGCTATGTAACTATGTAACTATAATAAGTGTTTTGTGGTTCATATGACAGATTTCTACTGCGGTAAGATAGAACTTGAACTTCATACTGTGAACCCTAGGTCATGGCACCATCTACAACTATATATTTTAAATGAAATAGCAAACACTGTAAGTTTGGAGGGATGTGCAGAAAGTGTGATATTATGGTCCAATTATCAGGTGAAAAATAAATAAATAATAAAATATTTAAAAAATAATTATTATTAGAAAAACACATCCTAACTGACCTATACAAATAATATGTATTTGTATCTGGATATATCATTTAAAAGTGTTCTTTCATAAATATATTGGAATTTACTATTTGCTTATTATTATTTTTTTTTAAAAAGCCATTTAAAATAGACGTCTATATATTTGTCTGTTCTTTACACAAAAAAGTCATATTGATTAAAAATTGTTGTAGAATATTTGTGTTTATTAACAATTAAGTGCAAATTTTTTTATTTTATTTTTATTGAAGTGTTTGCAAGGTGCAACATAAATCAATCCTGAGTTTATTCAAGTAAGAAAGGCTGACCTGGGCTTGTAGACCCTTGTCAACTCTGTGAAGAATTTCTTCGAATCGTCTGCACTGTTTGAACTTTGCAGCTGCCTGTCATATTCTCAGCATGGAAGCAACGGGAAAAGCAAGCAAGTTAAAGTTAGGTCAAATATTCTTTCTGATAACCAAAGTGCTCAATTGACCCTCCTCTACCTTGGCGCTTCATTGCACAACCTCCGTTTTTATTGAGCTATGCACTGCATTGCAGCTCCTCAAATATCCATAGCTTGAAATGTGAAGCCTTCTTTTCAGGTTCAATAGCATCTTAAAGTGCTTGGTTCGCCCTAAAAAAGGTGAACCAATTATTGATCGATGCTGTGTGCACTCTTCTTGTAGTTGAGAACTGTTCTTTTGGAAAATATAAATAATAATATTAAAATATCTAAACAGGAAAAGACTCATTTTGTTTGCGCTACATATCAAGAGTGTACTAAGGTTAATGTGCCATCATTACCCCACTCAATCATACTTATTTTAGCAACCTTGGAACACTGAGTCAATCCTTTTGGGAATCAACTGAGTAACCCCCATTTTCTATGAACAGATTTCTAATACATGGGATATTTCACCAGTTACAAAATTTCAAAACACTGCAACTAGAATTATCTCTGGGTAATGTACACTTAACCATATATCTATACATATGAAGAAGCTAAAATAGTTACTAGACACACAGCACAGTATTTAAGAGTGACCCAGTAAATTAATTTGCGATTTTCACTATAATTCTATGTATCAGACTAATAGTAGACTAACCAGCTCCAGACTGGCCATCGGGCAAACCAAGCAAATGTCCGGCGGGCCGCGATGGCATTGAGCTGAGGCCAATAGGGGAGATCACACGATCTCCTTTGCCAGCCCATTAAGGGCAGCACCGGCCCTAAGAGGGACCACTGTCCCTTCACGGACCGGAGGAAAGATTTGTGCATGCCGGGCAGCCTCCTCGACTCCCTCTCACAACCTCCGATATTATCAGAGCGATGCCATGGTAACTCACGGCAATGCTAGGTAATACCAGCACTGGCGAGAGAGAGAAGCATGGTCTGTAGCCTGTGGAGGTGCAGACCGAATAACCTGCCGGCTAGACCACCAGGGATCATCATCAGTATGCTCCCCTCTACCCCAGCAAGGTAATTAGATAAGAGGGAGGGGTAGTGGAATATATATATATATATATATATATATGTATATATATATATATGTATAAGAATATACTGTATATATATTCCATATTATTATCCATATATTAATGATTATAATAATTTAGCAGCCATCCTGCTCCCTATTAACTCACTACACTCTCTGCCATTTTACCCCCTATTAACACATTACTCCCCCTGCCATCCTGCTCCTTATTAACCCACTCCACCCCTGCTATCCTTCTCCCTATTTACCCACTACACCCCCTGCCATCCTGCTCTCTATTAACCCCCTGCCATCTTACCCCATATTAACACTCTACTCCCCCTGCCATCCTGCTTCCTATTTATCCACTACTCCCCCTTCCATCCTGCTCCCTATGAACCCACTACACCCCCTGCCATCCTGCTACCTATCATTCCACTACACCCCCTGCCATCTTACCCCTATTGATCCACTACTGCTCCTGCCATCCTGTCCCCTATTACCTCACTACAACCCCTGCTATCATGTCCTCTATTAACACACTTCACCCCATGCCATCCTGCCCCTACTGACATACTACACTCCCTGTACTTACACACAACACACTCTCTATACCCCTTATATACACCCCTGTACTCATACACTACACACACTCTATACCCCTTTAAATACACACACACTACATCCCCTGCATATGCATACACACAGTACACAAACTCTATACCCCTAAACACCCACTACACCCCCTGCACAAACACTACTCACTTTATATTCCTTATACACACAACACACCCATGCATTCAGACACACTCTATACACACACTACTTATACACACTATATATGCATGCACACACTAAAGCTCCTAGATACACACGCAATTAATATGCCCCCGCCCCTCACAGTGGGCTGCTCTGCCATTAACTGCCTGGGCTGAATTTTCGTCCCAGTCCAGCCCTGAGACTAAACCACTTTCAAACAGAAACTATTTATTCCAAAAAGCATTATTCACCTGTTAACCTTGATACTCATGTCCTCTATAAATCCTTCTAACTAACTGCAAGTCTTTTATTCACATCTACCTGTTCTCCTGACCTTTCCATTTCTCCCCAAAGGAGCAGGGTTCACCTTTCTTATGAGCTTTAAGAGTTCTGAGATACTTAGAAAAAGAGAAAAGATTGCTGGCTAAACGCTGTATAATCCTGCTTTTTTTTCCTGTTTTTTTTTCCTTTTTTTTCAAGCAAAAACTTGCAATTCCCTTGTCGGATCTTCACAATTCCCTGTTTAGGAATAATTCCATGTGTGTTTGTGGTTGAAAAACCGCAGGACTAAGATTGCTGTCTAGACCCTGTGAGTAAACGGAAAAGAGCATCTATATTATTTTTATAATGTTACAACATGGTCTGCAGTGTCGAAATTGTACCAAAGGAAATGGCCACTAGCAGTGGTTTCAGAAAGCGTTTATTCTTTTTACAATGTAGTGAATGTACTGTTGTTATTATTTATTGATATAAATAAAAACATTATTAAGAATTTTATTTATAATTATGTTTCAGTGATAATATAAATATATGTAGAAAAACTTCGCATTTTACTTAGAACTTAATCTACAATACTTATACGCACGGTTATTTTTTTTTGTTTAATACATTTCTATAACTCAATTACGTTTCGAGACAATTTAGAAAATTTTCACTTTACTGTTGATTTGTGTACATGCCACTACATTAGATATGAAATTTAAAATTAAGTAAAAAGTATAAACTGTAAATATTCATATAATAAAAAATACATCCTGAATAGAGATGTCGCGAACCGTCCGCGAACTTCTCGCGAACGGTTCGTGGCGAACTCCGGTCAGCTGACACATCCCTGCCAATCTCCAGCAGACGCTCCCTCCCAGACCCTGCCACCTCCTGGACAGCATCCATGTTGAAGCTGCCTTCAACGTGGATGCTGTCCAGGAAGTAGGAGGGTCTGGGAGGGAGGGACTGACCGGAGTTCGCCGCGAACAGTTCGCCGCGAACCGTGGCGAACCATTCTTGAGAAGTTCGCTGACGGTTCGTGACATCTCTAATCCTGAATCATTTTGCAACCACATTCAAATTACAATGAATACATTACTATGTTTAACGTTTGAATAAATAGTTTTATTTGATTGCATTCCACTGCTTATGTTTTTGTTTCTGTGTTATGGTTTTAACACTGTGAGTTTTCATTTGATAGTTTTTGCTTTATTTATCATTTGTTATGTTTTGTTTTTAATGTAAATTTAGGATTAGTGCGGTTAATTGTTATATATGATTTTCGTGGTGTGGTCTACTTTACCTTTCATCATACGAAGTTGATAAAACGAGTAAAACGGATTGATATAATAATATAAATACTATCAACTGTAACGTCTTATATAACTTTTTCAAACCAGTTTTACAAATACAAGGTTTTTCACAAAAGTGGGAATTTAAGGTAAATTCAAAGTGGATTTCAAATTTAAGCTAAAAATAGCCAAAACTAGAAGAATTCTCCAAATCAGCTATGCTTTCAGTTTAGCCACTCTGGCCCTAAATTTGAATTTCACGCTGAATTTCCACTTTATTTAATAATCCAGTTAATGTCTAATTTCGTGGCTGAAAGCTGTAATTATTCATTTCATTTGATCACCACTTAGATCCCTTTAAAATATAGTAAAACTTTTAGTTTTTTTATGTGCATGCTAGTTAGTATCAGAGACCTCAAAATGCTTGAAAACAAACTTTCGTTTTATTCTTGGTCAAACACAAGCACTGCAGTCTTACATTATTTGATAATTATTTGATGATTAAAGCAAATCAATCTATTTTTCTTTTTAATTTAATTTGGCAGGAATGGAAATTAACAGGTGAAGATAGCTCAATTTGTTTTACCTCTCACATGGACTATGCCCCAACATATGTGGGAACTCACCCGTAAGCAACTATTCATTTGACTGAATAAAGTCCTTGCAACATATGAATATTTCATCAAACTTTACAGATAATGAAATAAGAATATATTATTTGCTTTTACTAGTTAGGATATGTAACCAATCATGTTGAAGAAATCAGTCACAAAATAAAGCATTATTGCACAGAAATATATTCTCAATTATATGAGGTTTAGAATGTACTTAAAAAACAAGAGAGGTCTCATTCTATTTTTCTTGATGAAGCAATTTTGTAAAATAAATGAAAAATGTGCAGATTTTGTATTATCAACCATTCAAAGTTACGTTGAGCTATAAAAAATATTCACTTGCATATTAAGTACGGTATTTAATATTCAACAAACATTTTTTAAAAATTAAAAAAGTAAATTTCTAACATAGGACTAATGACTATGAATAAACACAATACAGAACAATTCCCAGACCTACACTGGGCGGCTGTCCAAGTTTCAGTTACAAAACTGAAGGCCTACATCAATTAGTTGAACAAAAAAAAAGAACAGATGTTCTAGTCCATCGTGAAACTGACAGCTTTGGTTCTACACTGCAAAAGCTATCTTATACTCTTTGCATGAAAAATGAACCCGTTTTCCTGTGAATTCCAACCTCAGCATCTCAGAAATGTTTTTCAATCATCATTAATTTAGAATAATGCAGGCAAAAGGGAGATGTTTTAGTAAAAACAATAGACAAACACTGAAAATAGTGTAGTTAAAAGGTTTCAAATCAATCTAACACCCTGCAAATAAATGAAAAGAAATGCGTTCTACATATCATCCTTGTTGATGGTCTTTCATTAATACTGATTTTAATAATATTATTGAATATTCATAATAAAGAAATAAATGGCATCCCCAATGTGTCATTTGCACTGAACTTTAAAATTGATGTCAGATGTAACTGCATGTTCATAAAGCTAGAATTTCTAAAATGAACTACAATCATGGCACAATATCCAAAGAAAATATGTTTCATTCCCTGAGCTGATGTATTGTCCCCATAGGCCACTTGTTGCTCCTCATCTCCGATACATTGTGGTTGTTTTTGTGATTGCGTGGATTGAATGCACCATCAGTTTATGCCAATTAAAGGAACAATCAAAGTATTCTGTTGTCCGGGAGATTATCAGTGCTGATGAACTCCCAACAGGCAGAGTGGATCTGTGGTGGAGAGTTGAGCATATTGCTGCTGAATTAACGCTTTAACTCTTAATTGTTATGTTAACTTTTTAATTTTTAATTTTATTTAAAACTTTTAATATATGATATTTATTGAGAATTTTCAATAGTACATAAGTACAAACAAACAAACAATATTAATAGCCACTGCAGCAATGATAGATGATAAACATAATGGTAAAGCAAAATAAGCGTAGACTTAAACTGGATTTGGTGCGGTGTGGCACCTCACTGAAAGTGAGTGAGGTTCTTTTCCCAAGTTTTCTATACTTTCTGAAATTTGTAAGTGTTCTTCATAGTCGTATGTGTTTTGTAGAGAGTCAGAGATTGGCCATGTCGTCAGAGTCTATGGAGACTTCCAATGTTTGGCTAGATTATTTTTTGTTGCAACTAGAATATTTGAGATCAGTTGTTTATCCCACATGCTTAGATCATTGGGGAACATATCTAATAAGAAAACTTGATGGAGCCAGGCTCATATATTATTATTATTATTATGATATTTATAGAGCGCCGTCAAATTCTGCAGCGCTTTACAATGGGTGGACGAATGGACATGTAGTTGTAACCAGACAAGTTGGACACACAGGAACAGAGGGGTTGAGGGCCCTGCTCAATGAGCTTACATGCTAGAGGGAGTGGGGTAAAATGACACAAAAAGGTAAGGATAGTATTAGACTATTGACAGTTGCAGAAGAGGATATATACCATGTGACTTCGGCAATGAGCCTTTGGACAAATTCCAATATGTGGATTTTATCATAGCTCCTGAAGATATGTAGCAGTGTTCTGGTGGATTATTTTTTATTATTTTTTTTATTTCTAACACTGGAGTGTTTCTTTAATCTGGTCTATATTAATTTTTAAACCACTGAAATCCAATAACATACATTGTACCTCACTAAAACTGGTTCCTAACGATCAGTCACATACTCATAGTGAAGCAAAAAGAGAGAATATAAGTACACTGAGCATGGAAAAAAATCTATTAGCTTTGGTTAGTCTATGCTCAGATATCAAAATAGTTTTTGCTCACTTGGGCCATTCCAGGGTGAACCTATTATTTTACTTATCAGACTGATCTCACTCATAAGGACAGTCTAGGTTTGAAATGTTGGCAAGTTGTGTATGAGACATACATCAACCTCAGAAAAATAGTTTGGCCTTTTTAGGAACTGATCCCTCCCACCTGGACACAGTGAGCAGAGGCCCATGTCTAGGTTACCCCTTCATCTTTGGGAGACCTTAAGCAAATACATTGAAGCAAAAACGGAAACAATGAGAACAATGAAAATAGGCAAATATATAGTAGCTTTTCCTTTGGTTAGTCCGTGCTTAGGTCTCAAAAATTGTTTTGCTCACACACTAAAAGAGCAGTCCATATATGAAATGCTGCTAATTTCCCTTTGTATGAAAGATATGGCAACCATGGACAATTGTTTTGGCTTTCTTTAGGTCTCAACAGATATCAATGGGTGTTATTGCTACTCCTAGGCACAATGAGCACATGTTATGTCTGGATTACTCATTTAACAAGTAAGTAAGTGCACTAAAGCAAAAATAGAGAATATTAGAACACTGAGAATGGGCAAAAACTGAGAAGCTTCAACTTACCATTGGGTTAATCTCTAGTCATGTCTAAAGAAAAAAATTCCTATATTGCAATGCATTCAGGTGCCTACAATATAATGCTGTGTTCACTCAAGATTGGAACAGTTATAAACATTCTCCTTCTGATCATTCATTATCTTGTGATTAATATTGTACATGTATGGAAATGCCCAGTAAGCATAAACAGCTTTGTATATCTGCATTACAAAAATATCCTTCTCATTCACAGCAATAATACATAGATCCTTAAGCCGCTCCAATTCAAGTATAAAACATATTTAACCAAGAGTCTTCAAGCTTCACTCTTACAATGGATGAGAAGTATAGCATAATTGTCCGTATCTCTGCATCTTATGCACCCTTTTAGGAAAAATAAATAAACTACTTTGTAATTTAGAGATAAAAGAGCCCCTCTGTCACTCACATTAACCAACTGATATGAAGACCTGGGACAAGTATGGACACTGTCCCAACCTCCCCACAAACTTGACTTCATCCATAAAAAAACTAAAATCCCTTCATCACTATATTAAGTACTGAGACAGGGAAAATACGGTATCCCTATCACTCATAGTGATCACGAGGGATTAAAAAACGTATGTGTGAGCATAGGCACTGCCTTAATCCCCCTAGTATCCACAATCTCTCTGAAAGCTGTAATTATTCTTTAATTTGATCACCACTTTAAAACATTAAGGTTTTTTTTTTATGTGCACGCTAGTTAGTATCAGAGACCTTAAAATGCTTGAAAACAAACTTTTGTTTTATTCTTGGTCAAACACAAGCACTGCAGTCTTACTTTATTTGATGATTATTTGATGATTAAAGCAAATCAATCTATTTTTCTTTTTAATTTAATTTAAAAATAAGACCTTTCATATATACCCTAGTTTCTCAACCCCTGGTACACATACCTCAGGGGCTATACATACCAAAGGCATTGGGTACGCCAAGAAGGGGCTGGATGGCCACCTTAGCAACTTACGTCGGGGGAAGAATGGAGGCAGATGAGGCTGACTGAAGGAGAATGAAAGCAGAGGCGGCTGTCTGGAGGAGAATGGAGTTAGAGGTGGCAAGAGAGCTATACTTTTCGTGATCTCCTAGGACTGCTCGCTTGTTTACCCTAAGGTGATGCTAGGAGTTGGGTAATGATGTGACTCCATCCCCAGCATCACTAAACAGAAGGCAAGTGAGCAGTGCTGGAAGAGCACAAAGATTACACAAGCCCCATACTGGACACTGGACTACAAGGAAAAGGAAGGCAGGCTGGATGGACTACCACATGGAATGGATCAATTCCAGCTCTTCCAAAGGTAGGGAGGCTGGGTGGACTTAAATACAAGTAATCAAAATATAATAATTTGTGGAGTGTATGAGAGAATGTGTATGCATCTGTCAGTGAGTGTGTGTGTGTGTCAGTAAATGTGTGTGTGTCAGAAAGTGTGTCTGTTAGTGTGTCTGTCAGTGCGTGTCAAAACTGTGAGAATGTGTCAGTCAGTGCGTAAATCTGTGTGTCAGTTTCCAGTTTGTGTCTGGCAGTAACTATTTGTGTCAGTGTAATCTGTGTGTAACTGTGTGTGTCTATTAGTGAGTGTGTTTGTCTGTCGGTGTGTGCAAAATCAGTGAGAGTGTTTATGTCAGTGAGTGTGTACTCTGTGTGTAAGTGGATGTGTGTCAGTTTCCTCTGTGTTTAAATGTGTTTATCAGTTTCCTCTGCATGTAAATGTGTGTGTGTGAGTCCTCTGTGTGTAAGCATGTGTCAGTGTTCTCTGTGTATGTAAATGTGTGTGTTAGTGTACTCTCTGTGTGACTGTGTGTGCCAGTGTTCTCTGTGTGTAACTATTATGTGTTTATTATATTTTCATTTTGTGACTTTTATATTTCAGATTAATATTTCATATACTCCTCCTTACATGCACAATCTTTACATTATGTCATATTTATTTTAAACATATTCTTTAGTACCTTTAATCAGGATTGTTCTCCAATATGATATTAACTTAAATATCAGTTTCTACTGATATTTGGAATTAAAACCAATAGAAATTACTTTTTCGAGGTAGGGGTATATCTCCTTCACATCTTTTAAACCTGCAGGGGTACATCTCTTTCACTTTGACTATGAGTAACAATGACATTTTATGTACAGACAGTTACAACAAATAAAAAAATGTGCTTTCTTTCTAACAGGTAATTATATGCATATTAAAGGGAAACTATAGTGCCAGGAAAACAAACTAGTTTTTCTGGC
This sequence comes from Pelobates cultripes, assembly GCA_933207985.1. Taxonomy (NCBI): domain Eukaryota; kingdom Metazoa; phylum Chordata; class Amphibia; order Anura; family Pelobatidae; genus Pelobates; species Pelobates cultripes. The sequence continues at coordinate 335,677,627 of OW240914.1, read as the reverse complement.
ACTATAGTTTCCCCTTGTGTCAAGGCCCACCCCTATGGTGAAGAAGGGGTTACTTCTGTCACTTACCTGGGTCCAGCGCCTTGTTGGTGGCTCAGCTCCGCCCATGCTCCACACCCGCCGATGTCCGCTGGTGGGGGAGACTTAATGCGCATGTTCGGCAATGGTCACGCTCACATAAGGATTTCTCCTTAGGAAAGCATTATTAATGCATAGTGTGAGGAGATCCAGCATCATTTAGACTACCAACAGTCGTCTAAGAACCTGAAAGACCCTCTAGTGGCTGTCTGGTAGAAAAAAACTGCAATAATTACATGCTCAGGGTTAGGGGTGATGGGAGTTTGCACCCAGACCACTTCAATAGGCTGAAGTAGTCTGGGTGCCTACAGTGTCCCTTTAATTCCAACTTTATCTCCGATATGGAACAGTTATCTAGAGGTATCTGGAACAAAACAATAATGCTGGGAAGGTTAGAACTGTTTGTATGACCCATATAATGGATCTTTTGAATGTGTTTGAAAATATTAGTAACATATAATATATAATGAGTATAGTAGAAAAGATTTTCTCTCCCTCTGTTCCTTCCATCATTTCTCATCTTCCTTTCACTTTCGTCTTTTCTTGCATTTCTTCTATTTATGTTAAAGTTAAGTTTAATTGTTACCAAAACTAGTTTAACCATGTACATTGGCTGTTCTTCTAATATTATCAGGTGGTCATATGATATCAGAACATCTGTAAACCTACCATGGCTGATAATGCTCACAACACTAATAAAAATATACATGAGTTACTGCTATATTATGGACTTTGAAAAGACAACATGATTTCCGTTTCTGATGTTCTATTATTGAAAAAAAGAAAAGAAAAAAAGATTTGAGAAAAATTGCTCTGGAACTCTGCCTTCTATATTTTTTTTAATATAGATTAAAAGTTTTAAAACATTATATAGCTGAACGTCTCTTAAAATAAAACCACTGAACATTGTTACAATATGTATAAGAATGCATTGTAACTGACATTAGTATATATATTTTATATACAGATGGTCTTCATTCTAACAAGGCATGTAGTATATATAGTATATATTCAATGACCTTCAATCCTAAACAAGAAAACTCTCCATTCCAAAATATATTTTTAGTCTATATTTAAATGTAAGCTCACTAAGGAATTACATTATATGCAGATATTTCAATCATTGTAAATAATCAGGAATAGCATTACCATTTAAATGTTTTATTTTAATAGCCACTAAACATCAGTAGTTTTTATGGCATCTACTATGTATTATCACCAGTAGACTTGGTTTGCTAAGAATTATGTTAAACTATTTCCATGATATCTTGGCAATACTAAGTATAAGAATAAATGAGTGTACAATTGGTAAATTGTGGATATATCATCTCCTTATCACACTATATTGGATTTATTGAAGTTAACAATGACTACTATTACTATGGCAATTACTCAGAACTATTCAATTTGATTTAGATTCATTTAATATTGAAACATTGAACTATATTTGGATATAACAACAATTTTCCATGCTTACTTTTTTATTACAAAGCTACAAGGCGTTATTTATGATCGTTAAAACTGTTCAATCAACAAAATTCATAATCTGTTCTAAAAGTTATTAATACTCTCAGTAGCACTTTATTAGATAGGTTTACTTATTGATGCACACAGTAATTCATGTAATCAAATTTTGAAATCTAGGCTAAGTAGAGAGCTTATTAAAATAGATGAAAAAATTTGAATTTTATATGTAGATTTGTACATATATACACTGATCATATAGAACATTAAAACCACTGACAGGTGAAGTGAATAACATTAATTATATTGTTACAATGGCACCTGTCAAGGGATGGGATATATTAGGCAGCAACTCAACAGTCAGTTCTTGACTTTCATGTGTTTGAAGGAGGAAAACTGGGCAATTGAAAATATCTGAGCGACTTTAACACGGGCCAAATAGTGATGGCTAGACAACTGGATCAGAGCATCTCCAAAACAGCAAGTCTTGTGGGATGTTCCCAGTACGTAGTGGTTAGTAACTACTGAAATTGGTGCAAGCAAGGACAGCAGGTGAACCAGCATTAAGGTTATGTTTGTCCAAGGCTATTCATGCACTTGGGGAGCAAAGGCTAGCCCATCTGGTCCGATCACACAGAACACACTGTGCTCAAAGTGTTGAAAAGCTTAATGCTGGCCTTGAAAGAAAGGTGTCCGAACACACATGATTTCCGTTTCTGCATATGGAGCTGAATAGCTGCAGACCAGTCAGAGTGCCCATGATGACCCTTGTCCACTATGGTGTTCCCTAATGGCTGTGTCATCTTTCAGCAGTATAATGTACCCTACCACAATGCAAAAATTGTTCAGAAATGGTTTGAGAAACATGCAAAACCTCTGTATGTACCTATAAATTCTGTTCTTTGCCAGGTGTACTGTTCTTTTACCATTTTGAAAAAAACTCAAAGGTGAAACGCGTAAATGGTTTTAATAAGTGTATTTTAATCAATAAAAGTTATTTTTGGTTACCTTTTATACTAGGACCAATCTTATACTTATTTTTATTGTATTTTATACATTTTTACTACTCCTGGCATTCTTATATTTTATACTATTTTATAGTTCTTATTTTTTATCCTTTTATTTTTATTTTTTATTTTTTAATTCATTCTCAAGTGTATCCCGTCCAAAGAAATCCTTAGGTGGGGATAATTCCACCAGCGCTGTGGCAATAGAGCAGTATCTGTCTGCTCTATTCTTGTAAGTATAACTTATTTTATAAAATTATTTTATTGTCCACACTGAGAGCACTATCTGCTGTTTTATATATATCCTGTGGATACCTATTATCCAAAATCGGAGAGGCAGACCGATCTCCTCAGCACCAAAGAACAACGTACATCTGAGTAGGTCCTAGCCTACACCAAAGGAATCCCAAGCCGGACAGACGGACCAACCATCCAAGTACATCCTATAGTGGGGATTAAACCACTAAGTGCCTCTTCTCCTAGAGCTGGTTCAAGCTCCAACAAATGTGAGTGAAACATCTTTCTCTTGATTATATACCACATCTGGACATACAATATTTCACTATTGGCAGCTTTCTCTTCTGTTTTCTATCTCCACATATATGGACTATCTGCCATACGGACGGATCAACACCTGAGGACTATTATCCTATCACCACATATCAGTGAGACTGTTTCAACTTATAATTTCTAATTTTTTTATCTGGATGAACTTTGTCTATTGATTACAACCTGATTTTATTACCATTGCTGATTTTATTCATATTTATAAAATATTTTCTATTAATTGTTCAAGCACAGCCCTTTTTTGGATTTTCTTGTTTCTCAAAGGGTTTCTTGAGGGATTTCCCTTTTAGGGTTGCTGCTCATTTGAGTTAGCACAGACTCTTCCCCCCTTTTTGTTTTACAAGTGTATACAAAATTAGGTCTGCAAACCTGTAAATATGCTCTATTATGTACACAAAGTTCTAAATTATCTTTTATGGGAGCTAAAATTTAACTTTTGGCTTGCTGAGCCTTTTGAGCGCCCATGCATAACAGACAGATTTTCATTATGGTTTCAAGAAAATATATTTTTGGTGAATAGGTTAAAAAGCTAGAGCAGAGGCCAAGATGAGCAAATGGTATTAATCTAGTTTTAGCTAGTGAACACATACAAATTGGAAGAGAAGATATTAATGAAAAAAGTCAGAGGAGAATGGATGGACTTTATTCAAGCTGATTGCAAAGTCCCAGGTACCACAAAAAAAAATCAGTTTGGGAGTGTAAAAGTTTATTGTTCAATACCCAAATTATCAAGCAGTTTGGTGCAGCAGAAAAAACATGTTCCAGAACTGCATAACTGAAAATGTTACCAAATCTTGCAAATACATTTCTTCTGTGCCACGTAGTGGATATTATCAAAATTAAATTACAAACTGCATATTTATGAATTTAATTAAGCTTTTTCTCCTCTGTACAGGTAGTAATGGAATTATATTGGAATTTCAATATTGCCACATAATAGTCCCTGTATATAACAACTTTACTTTAGAGGAACACTATAAGGTCAGGAACACATACATGTATTCCTGACCCTATTATGTTAAAACCACCATCTAGTCCATTCCCCCTGGCCCCCACTTGCCTCCCTAAATATAGTAAAATCTTACTTGTATTCAAGTCTGTAGCTGCTGGTTCTGCCCCTGTCTGCCTCTGAGCTGCCCATGTCTGCTGACATCAGCAGAAGTAGTGGTCTGAGCCAATCACAATGTTTTCTCAAAGCATTGGCTGAGACTGTCAAGGAGGCAGATCAGGGGTAGAACCAGCTCAAGTTAAACACAGCCCTGGCCAATCAGCATCTCCTCATAGAGATAAATTTAATCAATGCATCTCTATGAGGAAAGTTCAGTGTCTGCATGCAGAGGGTGGAGACACTGAATGGCAGTGCTGCTTACTCTTCAACACTGACCAAGGAAGCACCTCTAGCAGCCAGCTAAGGAGTGGCCAGTGAAGTTATCACTAGGCTGTAATGTAAACACTGCATTTACTGCAAAAAGCCTGAAGAGAATGATTCTACTCACCAGAACAAATACAAAAGCTGTAGTTGTTCTGGTGACTATAGTGTCCCTTTAATACATTAACTCATAACATGGACATATCTTTATTGTCACAGTCTGTATAGATAGATACTTCCATCCGAAGAATGGTCTGTTTCACTAATCATGAATCATGTGAAACTGAGATTTAACCGTGACTAGTTTATTAGCATGGTTGCTGAGCTACTAAGAGTTACATTGAATACCTTTAGAATGAGGTGGACAGACAATCAATGGTAAGAATGTGTGGTTGAATATTCTCCAGAACCCACATAATGCTTTTGTGTCAGCATGGTCCAAAATCTTTGGGGGATGTTTTGGGTAATTAATCTAAACGTATTCTGAGAATTGAGGTTTGTTTGGAGGCAAAACAGAGTCCAACCAATTGCTGGATAAGTGTTACTGCTAAACTGTTCATTTAAGTGTTTATTGAGATTTATTGAAATTCAACTTTTTTAATATGATTTTAGGCTCCCTGCAATTAGTGGTTTGTTTTTCTTTATTTTATCTGTATTCAGTTTACATAAGTTGCTATTATTAGGTTTTTTTGTTAAAAAATATTTGTAATTATTTCTTCTAGATTTTAATGCATTTTAATATATTTTTACATTTTCCTATGTGTGTGAAAATTTGAGTCATACTAGAGACTTTTCTTATCTTTACAACTAGATAAAAAATAGCTATATGAAATAATTATGCAATTGTTTTTTCTGTACATAAGCAAATATGATCCTGTGACACGCTGGAGTGAGCATAATGTCAGCCCGTGTATATGTGACAAACAATAACAAACTTCTAGAGTTAATTAAAGATCTTTTGCGTACACTGGAACATAAATTAAGTATTCTATCTAGTCCTGAACTCAATAAGGTTATATTGGTAGTAATTACATATCTCATTATAAATTAACAGGTAATTGGCCCATTACTAAGAAAAGTTGCAATCCTTTTTTAACAGAACACTGTGATGCATTGAAGAGCTAAATATAAATAGAAAAGTGCCTGGCCTTAGTGCTACTAGAGACATTTGGGAGAAGACGTAAACCTTACACATCTTGATATAATTTAAACCATCTGCATTACACATATCTATGTATATATCAATCAATCAATCTATCAATCAATCAATATATATCAGGCAAGTGATGTATCTCACCTTGGCATTCCTGATGTTTGTTAACTATGTTTCCCGTGATGCCATGCCAATTAAGGATTGGAGCAGAACAAGTACCACTCCATTTTTTTTTCTGTTTAACATAAATAATTTTTTTATACTTTCCATTATTCTACTGCTTATTCAAGACAGATTTTGTGTCAGTTGGCAAGATTCAATATTGTTTCTAAAAATTGTTTACATGTTTGAACATGGATTTATTGTTGTATTGATTTATTTAAAACCGAGGTATTGTTTAACTAGGGGTGAATTTCATTGTATTTTATATACTCATCAATTTACATATATCAAATATATATTAACTCATTATTGATTACAGTGAGTTAAAAATGAGAGCTGTGTTGTATTGTCATCTGTGCTGAAACATTTATGTTTACGCAGCCAAGTTGAAATGAGTGTCCACATCAGTTTTGTTAGTCATTTTTTCCCAATTTGGCTAGCTTGCACTATTAAAATGTGGCTGACAAATAACCACAGATGATTGTTTACAAAAGAAATGGCAAGAATGAAAATGAGCATTTTTTTTCCTGCAGTTGTTCCATTCCCCCAAAATTAAAATCTTTAGAATTTCTCCAAAGCACACACAAGTGTAATGTTGTGAAAGCAGTAGTTTTATGGCACCCGTTGTCTCTATTCCAAACTCAATATTTTGAGAGAATGATCTCTTATAAATCAATTGCAAACAATAAATATGATTTCAATGAGCCTTGTGACTCTATTAAAATCAAATATGTATAGAGTCACATATTATCGTGATGAAGGATAGTAATTAAATCATAACGTAAAAGAATAGAATATTCACATTTCAAGTTGTTATGGCTAACTATAAAGAAAAATGATTATGAAATAAATAAAATCGGATAACATAAGGTGAAATAATAGCCATTGCGAATCAAGTGTAATAATACATTTTACATTTTGTTTTATTATTTTAATTAATGCAATATATTTTTTTGTAATAATTTCTCAAAACGTTTTCTTAGTCCTCAAAGTCACACATAAGACTCTGTTCACTAAACCAGGAATTGTGGTTATCTGAAAACATTACTGGGAAAGTTAAGTTGAAATCGCTGTTTTGGAAAAAGAAAATTTAACTTGGCTATAATGCGGATTTATTTGTTGATTGCTATTATTGTAACTATGTTCCTCAATGCTACTATTTGAGAAGCATTGGATTAGCTTGTTATCCTGGAGGAATTTTTCCAGCATGATTCAACCTAAGGAGTAGGTCATAGTAGCGCCAACGAAGACTAGGCACTAGAGAAAAATTAACCCCTAAGTGACCAGACTGTTTTTCAATTTTCTTACAGTTTACCAGGGCTGTTTTTACATTTCTGCGGTGTTTGTGTTTATCTGTAATTTTCCTCTTACTCATTTACTGTATCCACACATATTATATACAGTTTTTCTCGCCATTAAATGGTCTTTCTAAATATACCATTATTTTCATCATTTCTTATAATTTACTATAAAAAAATTATAAAATATGATGAAACAATTTAAAAAAACACATTTCTTCTAACTTTGACCCCCAAAATCTGTTACGCATCTACAACCGCCAAAAAACACTCATGCTAAATAGTTTATAAATTTTATCCTGAGTTTAGAAATACCCAAAGTTAACATGTTCATAGATTTTTTTTTTAGGGCTATAAGTAGAAGTAGGAAATTGCTGTTTCAAAAATATATATTTTTAAAATTTATCAATAGTGACATTGTAACACTGTTATCTGTCATAAATCTCTGAAGCACACCTCACATGTACATATTTTTATAAAGTAGATAACCCAGGGTATTCAATATGGAGTATGTCCAGTCTTTTTTAGTAGCCACTTAGTCATAAACACTGGCCAAATTTAGCATTTATATTTCTTTGTATGTTAAAAATGCAGAAAAAAATTATGAACGCTAACTTTGGCCAGTGTTTGTGACTAAGTGACTACAAAAAAAGGCTGAACATACCCCATTTGCAATACCTTGGGTTGTCTTCTTTTGCAAATGGTATGCCATCATGGGGGTAATTCTCATTCCTGGGATACATACGGTCTCAAAGGCAACATAACCAATCTGGCAAATTTCAAGCATTATATTTGGCCCTGTAACTGTCAAAAACACTATAAAACCTGTGCATGGGGGTTGCTGTTATACTCGAGAGACTTTGCTGAACACAAATATTAGTGTTTCCAAAATAGTAAAAAACATATCACAACAATGATATCATCAGTGAAAGTGCCCTTTGTGTATGAAAAATGCAAAATACTTCACTTTCACTGACAATATCCTTGCTGTGATATGTTTAACTGTTTTGAAACACTAATACTTGTGTTCAGCGAAGTCTCCTGAGTAAAACCATGTACAGGTTTTAGGGTGTCATGGAAAGTAACAGGGTTAAATACAAAATAAATTCTCTGCACTTTACGCCTGGGTTGTCAGGCAGGTCCCTCAAATTGCAATCAATAAAATTACTTAATTATGTAAAAATATTACATAAATATGAACGTAGAATTTAAATATATACTTAATATATATATATATATATATTTATTTATATATACATATAAATATATATATATATATATAATTTCATTCTGAGTGTATTTTGATATAGTCTATTGTGACTGAAACGTCGACATTTTTGTATTCTGCATAATAAAGCAGTATTTATTTTGATATAAAACGAAGACTCCAGAGTGCTCTCTACTTGGATGCTATATATATATATATATATATATATATATATATATATATATATATACATATATACAATATATATATGTATATATATATGTATATATATATATATATACATATATACAATACATATAGTTATTAAATATTACATATGTGTGTAATTTAATTATAAGTGTATTTTTATATTAATATCTGTATATATTAATATAAAAATACACATAGTATGACATTATATATTGATATATATATATAGATATTATGTATAGATATAATACATGTATATATATCTCATATATATATACACATATATATTTTTAATTTGTTAACATATTTTCTTATTTTTCAGAAGCAGGGAGACTGCCTGTCAGTTTAGGCAGTCCACCTACAGACAGATGCATGGATGCCTATTGCAGCCATGTGATCGATCTTTTGGAGCCAAGGTGGGACTGTCTGGGCTGTCAAACAGTCCCCCCAGACCGGGAGGAACATCGATCGCCAACTGGGGAATGGTGGTGATCGGGTAAGTGATAAGGATGGGTCGCTTTGCGTTATGACAGTTCAGGACCGTCATCAATTCTCCAGGGAATGTTTCTGATGAAGTCCTGAACCATCATTGGTCCTCAAGGGAGACTTCACAGGGCACTCAACACACAGGCAGAGCATCAGAAGCCTGCCCGATGACTTCCGATGCTTTGCTACACTACCGGGTGCCACATGGGGCAACCTGGAAGTGATCGCTCCTGGGGAACGATCACTTGGTGGCCTGGCAGTCAGGAGAGGTATTGCAAGATGCCTCAACATTGAGGCATCGCTGCAATACCCTTAGAGGAGCTGGAAGCAATCACGATCGCTTCCAGCGCTCATATTTGCCGCAGATGTACTAAGTACGGCCGCAGTCCTTAAAGGGACACCGTAGGCACTGTATCTGCTTCATCTCACTAAACTGGTTATAGTGTCTGGAGTCCTCTGGTACCATCATTTCTTTCAGCATTAAACAGTTTTTAAACTTTTAATGTTTTAATGCTAAACAAAAGTCCCCGGCAATCCATCCCCTCTGTGCTGCTTTGGCTAATAAGGAAGTATTAGCCTGAGCAGCAATAGGCAGCTGTGATTGGCTGAGAGTGTCAGCTGACTGTTTTTAGCCTGTCAGAGTTCCAACTGACGGTATGAATGGGTATGACAACAAGGAAGTGTGTAATCTCTGCCTTAGCTTCACATACTGAAGGGGCTGGACTGTGGGTGGCCAGGGACTCTTATTTTGTGGCATACTGCACGAACATGGTGCAACACTGAATGGAAGGACAGTGCCAGGGCACTCCAGGCACTATAACCAATTCAAAGAGATGAAATGCTTATAGTGTCTACAGTGTCCCTTTAAGGACCGTTTTTTTCAGACGTACCTAGTATGTCCATGGTCCTTAAGGGGTTAATCAATTTGTTCCATTTTTTTTAATTTCAATTTAATTTTTGAACAGTTGGGTAGAGAGGGGACAAAATGTAGTAGTACCAGGACTGTAGCATTAAGAATACAAATATGTATTCCTAATGCTAAAGTGTTCCTTTAATGCTTACCATGATAGAAAGGTGTCAGAACACTCAGTGCATTCCAATTTGCTGCATATGGAGCTGCATAGCCACAGACCAATCAGAGTGCTCATGATGACCCCTGTCTAAAGTACCTTTAATGGGGACCTGAGTATCAGAACTGGACCCTGGAGCAATGGAAGAAGGTTGCTTGGTCTGATGAATCGGGTGGATGGCCAGGTACGTGTGAGTCATTTACCTGGAGAAAAGATCTGAATCAGCAGAGAACAGCTTTCCTTTGCAATATTAACAATGTGCATATACAGGTTCAGAGTATGGGTGCATACCCTGGCAATCATGTATACAAGTCTTGTGATGAAGGGGTTAAAGCATAATTAAACCTTACAGGATCAAACATTCCAGTTTTGTTTGCTTTGATAATGACTGATGAATTTTAATTTTCAACTTTGATGAACTGGTAGTGTTGGAGAGTATGCTATATTTTAGTAAGTATACATGCAGGTTATATAATTTGTTCTCCAACTTTTTTTCAGTGTGCACTGTAACTATCATTTATTTTAAGGTCGTCATATTTTATTCTTATATTAAACTGTTATTCTAGAACATTTTTGTAAGTAATTCCGGATGATGTTTCTTTTTGATATTGTTTTTAGAAAAAAAATAACACATTAACTTTTTGACCACTTGCGGCACACACATTTTTTTTTTTTGTTATGGCAAATTTTTATTTAAAAGAAACACATTGAATAAACAACCTTTTACGGCGTGATATTATTTTAAGACTATATTTCCAGCTAACAATATGAGTCACCAATCATCATACTCCAGAAACAAGTTCTGTTTCATCCAAATGTGTTTTAGAAAAACATTTCTTGATCTAAAGCAGCCTACTCCATTTTTTTAGTTACTTGATATGCCTTTGAATAAGCATGTGCATATAGAAATGAATTATATGTATTTAGACATCTGTAAAGACAGCTATATAAGTTTGGCAAATGCTTCCACTAAACTCTGAACAAATCTTTAAGAAAAGTCAGTTAGAAAAGCTAACGTAATACTGAGTATGAGAAAAAAAACAGGGACAACATTGATAATGTTACTATATAGGACAAGAGGAGAGCTGATGTCTCTACACTTGTCCTGCGGAGGCTTTTAACAGACTAGGGGTTCCAAAGATTCATTCTTCACATGCAGAAAGGTCCCCAGTAGCCTCTTACTACAGGTTTTGGATTGGTCTGCATCTTTTTAATTGCTTTTCTCCCACAAAAATGGGTCATGGAAAAGTAAAAGTCTAATCACACTGTATAAGTAGGATTCCAATCTATGCGGGTCTCTTACACCAGAAGCTTCCACCCAATGCTTACTTATTTCCATCATCTGTAATGAAAGCACTCTCAAAATCAATTGCATCACATGGACATGTCTGTAGTGACTGTTTTATATAATGCCACATGTCTGGCAATGAATATCCCTAAAGAAAGTATGCTGTATGTAAAAAGCATGTACATATATGACCTCCTTTTGAAATATGCAGCGTAAAAAAATAATCCAAATGAATTTTTAGATTTACTGTACAGAAATAACTCTAATTTAACCTTTAAACTGTGATAGGGCCATAGCAAATAAATAAAATGTGTACTGCTTACTACATCAAGTACTGTATTGGTAGAAATTGTAGACAAAATATATTTTTTTGATAGCTGTCCAATATTTAAATTGGCTTCCCCATATTTAAATAACGCAATTCATTATAATATAGTTGCTGTATAAGCCAATTTATTTTGTGTTAATACAAGTTATACTTTGCAACTAAAGAGTAGTGTATAACTTTTGAAAACATTTCGAATTGCTAGTACACTTGGGTGCTAACTTTCTAGGGGGGTGGAGTGATGATGCAACGTAAACGTGTGTGTCCTCGTGAAACGCGGCTGAGGGGGCACTTGAGGGAGCCGACCAAGAGTCAACGGGGTGGCTTGATCTTCATGGCATGCCAGTTGGGGAGCTCACGGATCCCCACTCAATGACCAAAGAGCACCAGATGCCGGGCCAAGAAAAAGGGAGCTACCTATCATCCCGCCAGACAGAGCTATGCAACACAGTTAGCTCCTCCAGGAGGAAACAGCAAGCACTACAAACCAACCCTGGAGCATACCCCAAAAAGCTAAGTGTTTAATCATACTAAATGCACTATGGCAAGTAGGGGAATATACAAGTAGCAAAGGGTAAAACTTATAGTCAGCGGAATACCAAAGGACCCTTGTGATAGAAAGGATTTAAAGTCCATTCAACTCTGGTCATAGTGCTGAGCTGATAGCCTGACAGTCTCAAGTGGGTTGGGTTAAATCTCCTTGTGATTTCTGTTTGTTTAATTTATTTATTTTTTCTCTCTGGCTGTTCCTTCCAGCCCCCTTGTACACCATCCTAAAGACAATATATCAAAAGTAAAGAAACCACTATTCCAAAGAGTTAATAATTTCTAGAGAGAGAGTAAATAGAATGGCTACAAAAAAGACACAAGATGGCAAGCATTTGAAGAAACAAATAAAACCTGAAAATAAAACAAATAAACGCCCCTCTTTTTTTTCACCACATCCAGCAGGCAATAAAACAAACATGGAGGAATCTCTTCTGTCAAATATCCCAATAGAGGGAGATATCAATAAGGGACAAATGGAGGACAATCAAGAGTCAATAGTGGGAAAGAATGAATATGACCACCTACTCAAACACTTATATATACAATTTGGGAAATTAAGAGAGGAAATACAAGTCAACACCCTGGATATTAAGAAAGAATTGTTGACTCTTAATGTACGAATACAAGGAATAGAAGAGAAACTAAATGGGATGGAATATAAGGAAAAAGTCCACAAAGAAGAACATCTGGCACTAGAAAGAAAAATAGCAGACATGGAGAACAAATTGAAAGATCTGGAAGATAGGTCAAGATGGAACAACTTAAGAATCAGAGGAGTATCAGAACAAATAACTGCAAAAAATCTGGAGCCATGTATAGAAGATTTTATCAAACATCTGGATGTGGAATGGGATGCCAGAATGCCTATAATGGAGAGATGCAATAGAGTGATTAAACCTAAAGGTGTCCCACGAAAATTATCATATCATACGAAGGAAAGACTACTCCTATTGACCGAGCAGAAGATCTAAAAAGCTGGCTAATCACAAACAATATTGGAAGTAGCCCCAAGCACCCATCAACAAACAGCGAGGCCCCAATTATCTAAAGGAAAGAAGAAAAGCTGAAAAGAAAGGGTACTTGTGACGCTTAATCCTTTAAGTAGGGAACAGAGTTTGAAAGCACAAGGGGATAATGAATAAAACAATCAAAGTATAGGGAAAAAAGTATACATATGCTAGGAAATGATGAAGTACACAGAAAATAAGTTAAGCAATGCACAAAGTGAAATATATTATCCTCATATAAAGGTAGATACCAATTAAGAATCAAACTACATAAATGCACACTAAATAAACAAGAATAATAGGAAATTATAATGACACAGTAAGATACACACACACAAGGAAATAAAAAAAAAGGAAATAGAAAAAACAGGAGGAAAATAAATATTAAATAGAGAGGTTAAATTATTAATAACATAATTTTTTGCACAATGAGGGGAAAAAAGGAAAAAAAAGAGGAGAAGAAAAGAAGAAAAAAGGAAGTGAGAAAGAAGAAACTAAATATATATATAAAAAGTAATAATGACTAGAAATACTTACATAATGATTGGGTCTACAATAAGTCGGCAGGTGGGTGTGGTTTAGATTAGTGGGGTCCTTTTTTTGTCCCCAACCCTTTTCGACTGTTTTCCTCTATGTTCCAGAGTGCTTTAAGGTTGGCCCTCCTCAGATCGTATACCCTCAGTACGTTCTTTCCACATGACATGTGGGACCTAATGTTTTGTAATACTCGAGATACTGTATAGCGGGGGATTTTTGCCATACAAGGTTGATACCAAATCCCTTGAACAACCCACCATTTTTTTATGTAAATACAAAAGAGATTGTTTTCTTGTTTTTAGTTTCACGGTAACTTCTGGAGAGAGAGATCCCCAAGAACAGATAGAAATCTGTAACTTAAGTTAGTTTCAATAAATGCCCGCGGAATCAACACACCGAGTAAAAGATCTATAATTTTGCATTTTCTAACAAAAAAACGGGTACAAATCTGCGCCCTCCGAGAAACTCATTGGATAAAACCAATATAAATACAATAGGCTCAACAAGATAACCCACCATTATAAATGACACTTTGGAAAAAAAATAAAAGAGGTGTGGCATTCGTATTTGAAAAAAATGTCTCCTAAGATATTAAATATGAAGAGTTAGTTAGTGGAAATAGAATGCAAAATTTACTGAATAACTATAATTTGAGAGATATAAGGAGAACACTTCACTCCTCTGATCTAGACTATACATGCTAGAACAATTAACTCTTATTCCAGAATTGACCTTATGTTGGGAAATGTGGCCATGCTATATTTAAAAGAATAGAAATACAGGATATAACGTGGTCAGATCACAGCCCTATTATGTTAGAATATAAAGATACTTTTGATACCTTCTGTAAAGAGTGGCATTTAAAAGATTATATTATTACATACAAAGATTAATGTTGATGAGATTAAAAAAATAACCATTCTCTTTTTCTTAGAAAATAAAAATAAAGGCACACCAGATATCACAGTCTGGTGCACATATAAAAGCATAGTTAGAGGTCACATAATAAAAATGGCATCTAATGTAAAAGAGAAAGAAATACCACCTTTATTTAAACTATATATAACATTAAGTGATTTCAAAAAGTAGAATAAAACAACACCCTCCACACAAATGGCAAGGAAGATTGCAGAAATAGAAAAACAGATAAGCAGCCAAACAGCTAGAATCCTTACAATCTAAGTGGTACTTAAAGGGCAATAAGCCAGAAGCACTAATGACAAATAAACTTAAAAAGAAAAACATAGAAGAGTAATATACAAAATAACGGATAAAGAAACGTATACAATGGCCCCAGAAAAAATAGGAAAAGCGTTTGGAAAATTTTATCAGGATTTATATAATTTACTAGAAGAAACATATGGCAGGGAAGAAGAGATTGATAGATTCTTCCAAAATATACATATGCCAAAAACTTCTACCCAACCAACTAAAATAGATAAATCAACCCATAACAGAAGTAGAGGTCAGCAAATCAATAGATAAGCTTAAAATAAAGACTGCTCCAGGCCCAGATGGTTTTACAAACCATCAACAATCAACTAAAAGGTGAACGCTCTAATATTTTTAATTATATAATGAGAACAGGACAATGTCCTGGAGAGTTGTTGAGAGTGAACATTGTGCCCATCCCAAAAACAGATAAAGATCCAGAACTGATTGGTAATTATAGACTTATTTTGCTAATTAATACCGATATTAAAATTCTTTCTTCTATTCTTGCGGAAAGGTTAAAAATAGTTATACCATAATTAATTAACAACGATCAAGTGGGATTTATACCAGAGAGGTCCTCAATTAAGAATCTTAGGAAAATAATAAATATATCAGAAGAAACAGACAACAACAAAACCTCTTTAATGGTTTTCAATAGACGCAGAGAAAGCATTTGATAGGGTTGGTTGGGGTTGTTACCCTAAAACAATTTGTTATCACTGATTCAATACTACAAGCTATATCTGCTCTTTATACCGGCCCATCGGCAAAGGTCACAGGGTCAGGATTTACATCACAAAACTTCAATATAAAAAATTAAACAAGACAAGGATGCCCTCTTTCCCCTTTTTTGTACATAATTGTGGTAGAACCTCTAGCGATTTCAATAAGACAAAATTAAAAAATTAAAAGCTTTACTAACATGTCAGGACAGACGAAGCTAAATATCTATGCAGATGATATTTTACTAACACTAAAAGAACCAAAAATCTCGATCCCAGAGCTATTGTAGGAGATAAATAAATATTCTGAAGTTTTAGGATATGAAATGAACCTAGAAAAATCAATATTCATTGCTAAGAATACGAATAAACGATTAACTAACTTTTTTGTACAAAATATAGGGCTCCCTGAAAATAAAGACAGGCTAAACCATTTAGGCATAACCATACCTCCAGATTTAAAAGACCTAATTGAAGCCAACTTCAATTCAACGTAACCTTATTAAAACAAACCAATAAAAAACTAAGGGACTGGAAAGGATTAGGCTTCTCTTGGTTGGGTAGAATTAATATTCTAAAAACATATATTTTACCAAAATGGCTGTACTTATGGAGAATGATCCCTCTCAAGTTCCCAGAAAACTGGTTATCTTTACTACACTCCTCCTTTTTTTAATTGTGTATGGGGTGGCAAAAAAGCAAGGGTTAAAAGGAAAAATCTGGCTAGGTCAAGGCAGGATGGAAGATTGGGGTGCCCAGAAATTTTTCAATGTTACCCGACTAGCAGACTTTTCCATTTATTGCTCTCCCAAAACTATGTGGCAACTAAAGAAACACGGTACAAAATTAAAAGAACGAAAACTGGGGTAAGCAATCTATCCTCCCTATTCTCGGTCTTAGACTTGGATAAAAAAAATCTATTGAAGTGGCACGGAGCAAGCCACAGATACTCAAAGAATTAACGAGCTGGTGGGATAAATTTACAATCAATATAGGACTCAGAAATAGAATAATAGAGGTGCTTCTATTTTCTACCATTTCAGATGTGCTGGAAAATATAAAAATAAATACCTGGAAGATCAGGGGGATAAGGGAATTAAAAAATATATTAGTGGAAAATAAAATTAAGCCCTTCAACCAAATTATGGAGGAATTTAATATTTCCACTAAAGAAACTTTTAACTATCTGAGATTCAAAGGTTTTATTTAAGAATATCTACTTAAAAATAAGGGGGAGAAAATTACAAATTTTAGACATCTTCTCAAACTAAAGAATTATAAAACCTGTTGGCAAAATGCGCCAAAGTTATATACGGTCTGATCAACAAATGGGAAAAAGAGCTACAAGTACACAAAGAAGAAGAAGAGTGGATAAGCTCCCTAAATAAACCATACAAACATATACATTGTCTAAACCTCACGGAAACACAATTCAAACTCTCTAATAGATGGTATCTAACACCGCAATGATTAAAAATAATCTTCCCAGAGGCATCAGATAGGTGTTGGAAATGCAATGTCAATGAAGGTAACTTGATTCACAGTTGGTGGCAATGTGCACCCATAAGTCAATATTGCAAGGATGTAATATAAGTAATATATCAAATAACAGATATGAAAATTAAACTAGAATTCAAGTCTGAAGTGGCCCCGTTAAACCTAAATTGGCCTAAAATGTCACAAAAAGTACAAATGGTAACATTATATATCATCATGGCAGCTAAACTACTCTTAGCACATAATTGGAAAACAGAGAAATTCCCATATACTCAAGAATTAATAGCACAAGTCATATGGCAAGCAAAAATGGAGAGGACCATATTTGTGAACCTCAGAAATAGATTATTATTATTTTTAATATTGCTACTATTATTATTATTAGAAGTATATAAAATAAATAATTTTAAAAGATAACTATATAAAATGAAGAACTGAACAGGAATGTGTGATGCATTTTAATGACTAAATCAACCCAAACACTGATGCTCCATATATAAAAGGAAAAAAAGTAATTTGACAAAAAATATAAAGCTGTTACAATAAAATTTTTTGCTAACTACATATTTCTTACATTTGAAAAACAAATAATATTTAAGGGTCAAAAAGCTAAATATAATCACACATAATAATACATTCGAAGAAGAGAGTAAATTAAAAACTCAATTTAAAAAAAACCTCCATATTGAATGCACATTAAAATATTAATTTCATGAATCATTGTAAACATAAAGGTTCAACCTGTTTTATAGCCCAAACATTTTTATATTTTCATTTGTGCACTTTCAACTTTAAATTTGTTACATTCCATATTCCAATAAGCAAACTGGTTTCAAAATACATTAACATTCCACTTACTTTTAATCAGAATATTTAAACAAATATAAGGTCAAAACAAGCGTAGTATCTCTGGAGACTAATTTACTAAGAAGTCCTAGTTAAGAATTATCTAATAACCTCATAAAGAAATAATTAGAACACTTAATTGGGCAAATTAAGGAAATGTAATTAACAATAACACAGGCAATTGCTTATTATTTTCTAAGAGCTTCTCCTAAAGTGAAAGGATTTATGTTGAATGATAAATTCTAGTCATGTTGTTAAGTGAATCAAATTTGTTTGTCATATTAAGAAGGGCAAGTAGCAATTCAGCTGGTAAAGAGACTTCTTGGCTCTTACAATTCCTCACTGAGAGTTGCCAGCAATAGGCACTATGCCAAGAAAATCCCATTGCAAGCACAAGGGGATTAACAAATCATGTGGCAGAGTTCAGTCTTTAAAAACTCTTTAATCAAGATCTGGTAATAAGTCAATTAGAATATGTAGTCCGGTTTCCTTTGTAGGTTGTCTAGTATGTAATACATTTTAAATGTACAGAAATTAAAAGATCTATATAGACTTTTGTTAAAAGTAATTGATACTAATTAATAGTATGTAATTAGGTTGAACAATTAGCAATCCTGCTTTTGTTGGTTATTGAGAAATTGATACAGAACCATTGTTTAATTTATATATTCACTCCCATGCATTGCTATATGCTACCTAGTCTCCAAGTTTAGAGTCAATGGGGATAAAAACTAGAATGACAGCAAACTTATAACATAATATTTACTAGCTTATATATTATAAACATAACACAACACATGTCTGTCAATGTGTAAATTCCTACAGAAAAGCATAGAAACCACAATGATTCATGTTTTCTGCTGGATGTCTGTGATTTTTTTTTACAGTGATCTTTACATAATTTTTCACCAGATTCAATTTAGCCTTCTCCACCACTCAGTCTCGTGGGTTTTTCCGATCTCCATATGTTCCACTCTTTCCAAGCATCAACTGCTTGAATTGGAGGAGAGGAAATGGTATAGAATAAAGTTTCATAGCTCTGGCTGTTAACCATTTATAACATAACACAACACATGTCTGTTAATGTGTAAATTCCTACAGAAAAGCGTAGAAACCATTATGATTCATGTTTGCTGATGGACGTATGTGTATTAAATTGGTATATAATTGGTATAAGTCAGTAATAGCAACATTTGTTTTGCTATTTATTGTGTTTTATTAAGAAATTTTAGTTTTTCACAAATAAGAGGAGGGGGAACAGAAAAAATAAAAGGGGAGGGGGTGGTGAGGGTTGGAAGGTGCAGTGGTATTGGTACATCCTTTCCAGACACAGCCAAAGACAGATGTTCCATTCCAATTCTGGGTTAACCAGTCTGGAACCAGTTTTTCAATTACACAGTATGTTGAAATGGCAATTTTCAGAAATCGTTGTTCCTTATACCCCAAAATGCACCTTAGAACTTACATTTAGTTCTGGCTCAGTATACCAACCTTTTATACTGATCAGTTACATCATTTTCCACCAGACCCATGGGGGTAGCCAAATTCAATTTAGCCTTCTCCACCACTCAGTCTCATGTTTTTTTTTCCGCTCTCCATATGTTCCACTCTGTCCAAGCATCAACTGCTTGTATTAGAGGGCAGGAATTGGTATAAAATAAAGTTTCATATATATGATGTTTGTCTATCTCCAACAACAAATTGGAAGGAGAATTGGTGGTTTGTGACTTCCAAGCTCTGGCTGTTATGCGTTAAGCTGTCAAGAGGTTATGTAGTGCTAGTTTCGGCTTAGGACTCGGCATGGTCTTAGGTACATCTGGTAGGAGGAATATGTGTGGTTGGAACAGGAGGGATACATTTGTAATGTCTAAGGGGAGTTTATGGAAGGGCAAGGGAAGCCACCCCTCTGCACCAAAAAGGTAGTAAACAGGAGGGTGGCTTAAAATGTGTACATTTTGCCTGTCTGTGTGCAAATGTGTCTGTATGTGTGTCTGTGTATAAGTATCTGTGTCTCAGTGTGTATCTGTGTATATGTGTGTCAGTGTACCCATCTATGTCTGTATATCGGTGTGTTCATGCTGCTGTGTATCTGTGTATTTGTGTATCTGTATGTGTGTCACAATTTGCATGAGTGTCATTGTGTGTATCAGTATGTCTGTTTACCTGTATGTGTGTCATGGTATGTGACTGTGTATCTGTATGTGTTAGTGTGTATGTCAGTGCATTTGTATGTGTGTGTCTGTGAATCTACATGTGTGTCAATGTGTGTATCTGTGTGTCAGTGTATCTGCATGTGTGTGTGTATCTATGTATCTATGTATTTGGTTGTGTGTATATGTAAATATGTATACATATATGTGTGTGTATGTGGCAGTGTATATGTGCATACATCTCAGCATTCAAACTTCAACAATACACACAGACACAAACATTCAACACACCTCTATATTCAAAGGTAAACACTACACACAAGGAAACCACTGCTTTCAAATGGCAACAGTACATAAAAACACACAACACTATACACAAATACACCCCTACATTCACACACATATAATCCATACAAAAAACATGCTTACATTCAAACATACATACACTACTCAATGTTAAATACAACCCTGCAAGGATTGACAAATAGTATATCCCAAGCTAACAAAGCATTGTGGGAGTTGTACAACAGATGGGTATCTACCTTTTTTTCTCCATCCTTGCAATAGGGAAGCCCCTCCCCCCACCCCCCACTAAAAAAGAAGAAGAAAATCTTGCTTCTTTAGTTCCATCCCTGGCCTAGATACATGTAAACAGTACCAAATTGCAAAAGTACATGTGTTCTCTCTAGTTGTGGATCATCTTAGCTTACTTCAATATCATTCTCTTTTGCTATGTATATTTGTTCATTCCCTACTTCTGCATTTCTGTTTACTTCCCCACACGCTGAGACTTTTATTTTCCTTCTTCCCTTCCCAGAATATGGGTTTAGATCCATTCATATTTCATCTGTTATAAAGCATACACATCTTTATTTGTGAAATTATGCTAATTAGAAGTCTTGCTTATTCTTAATATGTAATATTTTATTAGACAAAATAGAGAGTGTAAAAAAAAACAACTATCCCAAATGATAAGAAATGATAAGAGTATAAAATGTCAAATTTAAGTCCATAAGTGTTCTAATTAAGTTGATCCACATGATAAAATTTCAAAAAATCTGCAAATAAACACAACCAATTTCTCTTTGTGCCTTTTATGCTTCTTCACTACATTGTTACATAAGGGAATGAAAATGGCATTGCCTCTAATAAGCTGCAGTTAGACTATCTTGCTATTTGTAGATATTCTTGGACACCAGACACCAACATTTATTGACATTTCTGCTTTATAAGGGAAAGAGAGGAGCGTTGTCTCCCACTACTAAAGGAAGATCCTGTGGCTTCAGAATATTTTTAGACATTATTATTTGGGTATATGTAGTTGTGTTAAGTGATTTTCCTATGAAGGGTGTTTTTTTTTTTTTTAATCTAGCGGGGTTCACTTTTTTTCACGATCTGGCGTCATCAAAGGATTAATCTAGCAATGTCTATACTATCCAAGCACAACAACCCATACTGCTTTCTGTAAAAACAGATCCTTTTGCACACAAAAAATGAACAATTACAGAATGTCAGAAGGTAGCAGGCATCTCAGGAGTATAACTTTCCTAACATTTAAATACAATGGCAAGATAGTGTGGAAGAAGTCCTCTCCAGTAAAGGCTAGGTAAAAGAGATGGCTATTCGACCAGACCCGTTGCTTGGTAAATACCAGATGAAATATTTTGGATTGCGTTCCAGAATATTCTAAGCAACAGCTTTGATGGAATATTTGTCTCTTTTACCTGACTGGTAACAGAAGATTAGCTCTGGTTTATACAGCCATCTCAGAGTCTTTGATATACTTAGTTTATGCTGGGTTTATTATTTGTTTATGCATCTATTTTTTTTTCTTTCTGTTTTTCTACTTATTATTCTTACTGCAAATTGCAAATTGTATACATGGATTTCAAATGTCACCTAAGTATACAGGACTTTATTTCCCAATAAGTGGCAGTTTTATCCTCTTTAAGCTTGTCAATCCCGTTGAAAACGTATTAACTATTGGTAGTGATCATCTGAAAAAATACTAATCAACATTTCTAATACACATAAAGACATATTTAATGACAATATGCAAAACAGCTAAACTCCACTGCTTCTGATCATACACTGATCCAACTATGGCATTCAAAGGTATTCAAGTTGATGAAGATAGAGAAAGAGAAACATGAGACTGAAGGAGGACAATTTGAGGGTAAATGACCGGTTCCTGTGATTGTAACGTTATCTCTGTAGTGAGTAAACCAAAAGCTTCAACAGTTTTAATGCAAATCTTTTCTCCAGATAATTTTCTTTTAGCAGCAATAGAGCCTACTTCACTTACCACCACTCTCTAGGAAATAAAGGTTATCTCTGATGATGATCCTCCACTCCAGCCTTTTATGCATAGGTCGATGTAGTGTTTTATTAAGTTTATAGTTGTTTTTGTGACTCCAAATTGTTGACTGAATCCTTAATCCTCTGCTAGGCTACTCATTCACATCATACATAATTTTCTTTTTCTCTGTGCCAAATAGATTGATCACTTTCATTCTTAAGCACCTTCTTCTCAATTTAATTGTGTGGGGAATAAGCCAACTTATATTTTTACTCATCAACAAACTTGACCTGTGAACTCTGTAACTCAGAAACAGAATAACCCCAACATATTTGGAACTGTCTAAAGATATCACTTTCCTCCATACCTGAAAACAGGAAAAGGGCCAGGCAATTGTATTGTTAAATAAGAAAAATCTTGATAAATATCCAGAATGCCTGGTCCTTTTGTTCTTTTCAAAAATATAACTACCGGCATGCAGTTTTCAAAGAGAGTGTTATATGTAGGGCAACAATAGTTAGCTGCACAGTGAGTGAATAAAAAAGAAAGGGACTGGGAAATATTTCAAATATATTTATTTTTGTTGTAAACCTGGCTGGTGACTGTATACTTAAAAAAATAGAATTCCTAATAACTGGTTTGACCTCTTTCATTCCCAGTTTGAGTAAATGTGTTCACTTAGCTGTCTGAACATCTGGATAATTATAAGTATCCTCAAAACAGTGGTATTACTTAAAAAGATGCAAATATTGTTTGTTTTAAATTAGTGCCTCACCTTTGTTCTAATGCATTGACAGAAAACGATTGACTTATCTGGGGATTAAGCAAAGCTACTAGATTTCTCAATACGTATATTCAATAAAAAAATAAATAAGCACTGTAAATAAATGCATATTTTGGAGAAGCATATATTCTATTTGCAGCTATATAATTTAAAATATCAAGACATATTTTCTTTGGTGTCAATGCAGTTCTGTTATATATGAGAGAATAAATTATAGAGCATTTAAATACTAAATACCTAGTGTTAAACTGCACAACCATATGAATACATTCTTCATTCTTAGCATCCTTCGTTGCTAGGAAACTGAACAGAGAAATATGTGTGATATTATATGATTGTATCTGTTAACAGCTTCCATTAATTATGTATGCCTTCTGACCATTTGTGTACCAATCATACATACTTTTCAAGTGCCAATCACATGAATAAAGGCTAATGAAGACATCAAGTAATCAGTAACCTGAGACCTCCAATGAATTACATTCTAATAGTCTGCAATCTTTGCATCCTTTACAAAATCCAATAATCAGAAAAAGCATTTTGAGTTTTCTTTATGTCCGATTTCCAACAAATCTTCAAACGCCATATTATACTCTAAATTGTCTAGTGTTATTGCCATTAATATGGTATTTATCAATTTTTTGTTATCAAAAAACATTATTTCATGATGGAAATGTTGAACATTTTCACCTTGCCCTTGAGACATAGGTCTAGCATTTTAAATCTGAAGTCAATTATTTTGCTTAGACATGTAAAAATGTTCAAGCCTATTTTTTCCATAACTAGAATAGGGCACAAATATTGTATAAATTTAAAATTGTGAGAGGTGACCCTGTATAAATTACTTCTAAATTCCCAGCATAGAGATTTAGTGTATATTTTGTAGAAATAAAAATAATAATCTTTAGCAATTCTTTGTAAAACAAAAAAAAAATAAACAAAAGTGCAAGCTACTAACATACAGCAGCCAATATAATTTACACCCAGTGTTACCTCTATCTAGTTATTTAAACCTTGTGAGATAATGGGCAATAGATATATTTAGCTCACATTTGAAAGGATCATAACTAGTCTCCTACTGCTCTATTGTCTTGATCTAGGCTTAAAAAACAGACTTGTTTCCTCAAATTCTAACTTTCTTACATCTGTTGTTGAGCCAAAAGAAGAGAAAAATCCAGTTTGAAAAACCTTCCAATTTTGCAACAACCTAGGAAAAAATTATTTCTCAACCCCAGAATGGCAGTCAGATCTCTTCTTGGATAAAGAAGCTATTCCCCCACGTATTAACTATTAAAGCCCGAATATTATGTTTTTGCAAGAATTTATTAAATGTGGAGAATCACTTCAGTTTGTACTGCAATTCATCTAAATTAGGTAGATTGGATGATTAGTCAAATTCCCAAACTCTAAGCCAATTTACAAACAAATCACAAATCAACAGAAAATACAGGGTAGCAGTATAAAGCACAACAATTATATTTATTACATATTTAAATGTACTTTATTTGTTTATAAATTATATATTAAATATATAAATATATGAACCTCTATTGGATAGTTTTTCTCACTTGATCTATAAAACAAATTGTGGGAAAACTTTCCAGTTTTTGTGCCCTTTTTTGTTTTTCTGATTCATTTTCTAATTTCAGGAAAAATGGTTTGATCAAATTATCTCAGCGTGCACAAGTATAGAATTCATCCAGTATCTGTTTTAAATTCTGTGGAGACTTTCATAAAACCAACTTTTGAGGCTAAGAATTCCACATCTTTATTGTTCTTACTTTAACCAATCCTTGCCTTTGCTTTAGACTAAATATTATTTTTTCCACTCTAAATTGGTGACCTTGTGTACTATGTAGAGTCCTATTAATGAGTAGAATTCTGGACAATGAATTGTATCGGCCGCAAATTTATTTGTATTTATTTTATATTGTATATATTTGTATATGTTTTGTATACGTTATGCAATATGTTGTCATACCCCCTCTGAGGCACTGTTTTTCTAAATTAACAAGATTTATATTTCTTAGTATTTCACAACTAAAATCTTCTATTCCCCTTATTAAATTTGGTGCCCAAAATTGCACAATATATTCAAGGTGTGGTGTTAAAATTGATTTATGAAGAGACAAACTTATATTTCTGTCCCACAAATGAATACCTCTTTTATGCATGACAATATCTTGTTGGCATTAGCAACTGCTAATTGACATTGTTGTCTAGTTTGATATAAACAACTACTCCCAAAATCCTTCTCGTGCTCTTTACCCTAACTCACTACCATTTAACATATAATATGTATGATCCTCACCCCAGGTTCATAACTTTGCATTTATCTACATTAAATGTCATCTACCATTTGAATGCCCTGTCACCTAAACTATCTCTGCAATTGAAGCAATATCCTGCTCACACTGTATTAGCTTACATAGTTGTGTGCAATCTGCAAGCACATGACTTTCAATGCCTCTTTGAATATCATTTTTATATAGATTGAATTAAACTGGTCCCAAAACAGACTCCTGAGGGACACCATTTACCACTTTTGTCCAGCTTGAAAATGTACCATTTACCATGACAATCCTCTATACTTTCTTTAAGCCAATTCTCTATCAAAGAACAATTTTCATCTCGACCATTTATTTTTGCAACACAAATAGAGAATATGAGAACTCTGAGAATTGACAAATGCTTATAGACACTCAGTAGCTTGCCCTTCAGTTAGTCCCCGCACAGGTCTTGAAAATGTTTTTGTTCACTTATGCCATTACAAAGTAGAACTTATACCATTTGCACTTCAGACTGATTCTACCGATAAGGGCAGTCCTGAACAAAAATGTTGGCAAGTTCTTGCTGTACGAGAGATACAGATACCCTGAATGATTATTATGGAATTTTTGGGGCTCCTCAGTGATGTGTAGATGATACCCCTCTAGACACAGTGAGCAGGATGTCCACATCTAAATGACTCTTTATACTTAGGGAGAGCCCAAGCAAATGCATTGCAACAAAAACAGAGAATTCTAGGCAAAAGCCTAAAGAATCTCAGTAGCTTGTCCTTCAAATTTTCTTATATTTTCAAAAAAAAATTAATGCAGAAACCAATGAAGCTGTGTGGCATTTGCTGCCTTGTAATGATGTGGTATTTTTGTTCTGGCACATGTGTAATATTTCAAACAAGTTCTACAGCTGTTTGACACATGGCGAAAGCCATATATAGTCATTACCGCCTCTGTGTTTTTCCCTGTTGTGATTAACCTGACTGATAGCCTAGTCTAAACGTTTCTCTCTATTACCATTTTAACTTTACTTGTATTTCTGATTAATTTGAGTTCAGCTTGTTCTGCTACCACACATACCTTTTGACTATTACATGATTCCGTGTGTCCAGGATATTACTTGCTTCTGTTTGTTTTATGTTACCAGTTATACTGTTATCAACTATTAGAATGAGTCTATGTTATGAAGTGCTTAATAGAATATTTTCCTTTTCCTTGTTCCTGCAGTTAGAGATCCTCCAAAGTTTGTACAAGTTGGACCTGCCACTCATAGACATTGTGTAAGCAAAGTCACTTAAATAGATATATTTATACATGAACTCATGGAACTCATAGAATTATATATATATATATATATATATATATATATATATATATAATATAATGAATATGTAATTCTGAACATGTAATTTTTAGCCAAGTGTCCAGGATTTACTTACATGACATCCTTGTCCCTATTCCAAAAAAATAATAAATATTAACATAATCCCATTTTGATTTGAGGTATATTTCTTGGTGTGCTTTATTTCTTGGTTATTATGAGAAGCACCAACTCTTACATTTGACATGCTGTGCATGTCTCTAATTGGGTTGTCACCTACGGTAAGTGGATGCGGACACCTTACACACTCTCATTTATTCATTTCCAATTTCCCTTATAATTCAAACCCTTTTTTTTCAATCCAGTGGATCTCAATTAATGTCACATGAAATAAAGCTCACTCATGCAGTAACTTCTTAATAAAGTAGTAAAAGCGATAACAAAAGTAATTACCATACTTATTCAGTGCATGGTTTAGTCTGTACATCTTTACACTAATTCTTTTTGTTAGTTTGCCTGATTCTTGTTATATACGTCTACTTAGTTTATATTCAGTGAAAGGAATGTAAAAAAAAATTCTCACACAAGTGCACTGAACAGAAATTAGTACGTACTCATTGCCTGTAACCAGTTCCACGTGCACTCCCCAGAAATAATAGATAGTAATACTAATATTTAAAACTGAATTGAGTTAATGTTGCCAAAAAGGTACTCTTTTGGATCTATGCATGAGTTTTTTTATACAAAAACATGGACAATTATTTTGGCACATTAATTGACTATTCCAACATTTTCCATAGATAGAAACATAGAAACATAGAATGTGACGGCAGATAAAAACCGTTTGGCCCATCAAGTCTGCCCAATTTTCTAAATACTTTCATTAGTCCATGAGCCTTATCTTATGTCTAGTATAGCCTATAGTAATGCTTCCTGATATTATTTTCAAAAGTTCACCCCTCTAATGTAAGACTATGATACATATGATTCCCTTTATGTATTTAAATGTTTCTATCATATCCCCCTGTCTCGTCTTTCCTCCAAGCTATACATGTTAAGAACCTTTAACCTTTGCTGGTATGTTTTATCCTGCAATACATGCAACAGTTTATTAGGCCTTCTCTTAACTCTCTCCAACGTATCAATATCCTTTTGAAGGTACTGTATCCAATACTGCGTACAATACTCCAAGTGAGGTGTTCTGTACAATGGCATGATCACTTCCCTCTTTCTACTGCTAATACCACTCCCTATACTACCATTCTGTTAGTATTTTATGCTGCTCTGTTACATTGTCTGCCCACCTTTAAGTCATCTGAAATAATTATCCCTAAATCCCATTCCCCAGATGTTGAGGTTAGTAGTGTATCAAAAATGCTATACTCTGCTCTTGGGTTTTCACATTAACCCCTTAAGGACCAAACGTCTGGAATAAAAGGGAATCATGACATGTCAGACATGTCATGTGTCCTTAAGGGTTTAAATGTCAGTTGCCACAGCTCTGACCATTTTTATAGTTTACCTACATCTTTTGCCATTCTGGAACATCAACCCTGTTACAAATCTTTGTATCATCGGCAAAAATCAAGACCTTCTGCAATATCACTGATAAAATTACAATACAGATCCCTTAGGTACCCCATTGGTAGCAAGACTATGGTTTATTGACTACAACCCTTTGTTGCCTGTCACTCACCCACTGCCTAACCCATTCAACAATAGTGGGATCCAATCTTAAAGATTGTAGTTTATTGATAAGTCTTCTAGGTTATTATTATTATTATTATTAATTATTTATATAGTGCCAGCTTATTCAATAAGAGTGGAATTTACCAAATGAGACAATAACAAATTGTAACAGGAAAATAGGTAATTGAGGACCCTGCTCAAATGAGCTTACAATCCAGAGGAGGTGGGGTATAAAAACACAATAGGAAGTGTATTGAGGGAGACAGCAAATAGACATGGTGGGAAAGTAGCAGAACTGGTGGTGAGAGTGTAGTGTGGCCCTTTAGGAGAGAGAGCAAGAGGAAGATTTGAGAGATCAAAGTTTCTCTTGGAGGCCATAAGCAATCCTGAAAAGATGGGTTTTGAGGGACTTCTTAAAGGAAGAGAGTCTGACAGGGGTAGGCAGGCTGTTCTAAAGTAAAGGAGCAGCCCTTGCAGGGGTGAATTTGTCGTAAGGGTGCGAGCAGCAGACAGGGGAAGGTCACCAGTAGAGCGGAGAGACCAAGAGGGGGCATACCTATGAATCAGTAAAGAAATGTAAGAGGGGCTAGAGTTGGTTAGGGCTTTATAGGTAAGGGTTAGTATTTTAAATTTACACATGTAGGGTACAGGAAGCCAGTGTAAGGATTGTCAGAGAGGTGAGGTGTGAGAGGAGTGACAGGAGAGAAAGATCAGCATTGGTAACATCTTGCATTAGAAAAGGGTGTATGCAGGCAATGTTTTCAGGCTGGAATCAACAGGTTTTAACAACAGACTGGGCAGGAGGTGCAAAGGTGAGGCCAGGATCTAAATTTACACCAAGACAGCGAGCTTGAACTGATGGGATGAGGCAGGTACCGTCAACCTGCAGAGAGAGTGAAGGAGGAGGATCAGTGTTATGAGGAGGAAAAATAAGAAACTCAGTCTTAGAGAGATTGAGTTTCAGAAAGCGGGAAGACATCCAATCAGGGATAGAAGAGAGGAAATTGGTGACATATTGTAGAACAGCAGGGGAGAGGTCAAAGGAGGAAAGATCTATCTGGGTGTCATCATCGGCAAAAAGGTGGTACAGCGTACAGGTGGTAGTGGAATCCAAATGAATTAATGAGTTTTCCAAGAGAGGCAGTATAGAGAGAGAACAAAAGGGGACCAAGAACTGAACCTTGAGGGACTCCGACTGAGACAGGACGAGGAGAGGAGGTGTCATTGGAAAAAGGACACTAAAGAGATACGAGGAGAACCACGAGAAGGCTGTGTCAGAGAGACCAAGAGATTAAAGAGTTTCAAAAGCCTTATTTAAATTTAGGTAAGCAGCATCTACTGCACCACCCAGATCTATTATTTTTGATACCCATAAAAAAAAATCAATAATAATGAACACAAAAAGATCACACGTTGGCACTTACTAAAACAGTTGCCCTTAAGATACATCCTCTAGAATTGTTTTGCTAAGGCCCTGTTATTTCTCTGCATTAAAGGTAAACTATAGTCACCAGTGTATTTGTTCTGGTGAGTAGAATCATTACCTTCAGGTTTTTTGCAGTAAACACTGTATTTCCAGCGAAAAAGCATTGTCTACATTACAGCCTAGTGATAACTACACTGGCCACTCCTCAGATGACTACTAGAGGTGCTTCCTGTGGAAGTGCATCACATTGTGCAGTGCTGCCATTCTGTTTTTCCACCCTCTGCATGGAGACACTGAACTTTCCTCATAGAGATGAGGAGATGCTGATTGGCCAGGGCTGTGTTTGGCTTGTGCTTGCTCTGCCCGTGATCTGACTCCTTGACAGTCTCAGCTCAGGCTCAGAACACCACTTCTGGTTATGTCAGCAGATAGCAGGCACGCTTTTACTATATTTAGGGAGGCAAGGTGGGGCTAGGAGGGGCTAGATGATGGTTTTAACACTATAGGGTCAGGAATACATGTTTGTGTTCATGATCCTATAGTGTTCCTCTAAGGCAGACATAACTGCCCGTCTACTTTGAAATTGCTCTGAAACGTGAAGTTTTGCATTCAGTATATTGCTATAATATCCTCATGCACTCCAGCAAATTTCTCTTTCCATAATGGTGGCTAATAACACAATAAACATTTCCCAAATTAAAATGGTATGAAAATAATTTTCTCTGAAAACTTTATTTTATTATTTCATAGTCAGCTCTGTTCTTCTATACAAGTGCACAGCATTACATACCAACTGAAGTTTCAGAAATGTAAGATGGATCTGCATACATAGGTATCATAACAGAAAGACTGATGCCACTGATCTTCTAAACGTAATAGTCTGTTTCAGAAGTAATCCAAGAGGAGTACATGTTACTAGTTGAAAAACAACGGACAATATGAATTCATCAGTGATACATTGTAAATGAGGACTTAATTACATCACCTTACATCATTGAAATCAGTTAAGTTGGAGAATTTCTACATATAGGTTTGATAAATAACATATGGGAGGAACATATGAAAGTGTTGCACTCTGAAAAGTGCTGCAAAGATGAATAACTGGAGTTGTCACCAATACAATGTACCTGTTTGAAGGTTTCCATTGTGATTATTTTACTTTCAGACACTTTGATAAATCTCCCATACTATGTCTGACACATATCAGTATATTATTCACAATTGTTCCATATTACAAAGCACACATTCAACATTTTATTATTACATCTAAAATGTATACATTAAACCCCCAAACTCTAAAAGTTATATTGTATGAGGGCTTTTATTAGTAGATTATTGTTAATCACTCAAGTTTTTTTTTTGTCCAGTAAACACTTTTATGTATTGGTGAAAATATTTTCTTCCATCTTGCAAAAATTTATTTTTCTCTACGAACAACAAAAATAGCAGCTTTATTGGGGCAAAAGCAGCAACGTTCTGACCCTACCGGGTCTTTACCAAGCTTGATATTATTAGTAGAGTTTCAACGGTAGAGTTGAAACGTTGCTGCTTTTGCCCCACTAAAGCTGCTATTTTTGTTATCCTGGAGTGCCTGAACTGTTATTTATTCCGCATATTTTGAAAATCATAGTGATTTGTGAGATTCGCTTTATAGGTAACCTGATTTATGCTTTGGTAAACACTTGAAAAAATGGATTACGCTTTCTATTCAACCAAATTCATCAGTTCGAACTCTAAGATGGCCAATTCTGAACACACACATGTTTTGTGTATAGTGAATCTTATTTCTTATTTTTTTCTTCTTTATTTAAATAACCCAATTTCTTAAATACAAGTTCATTTATTTTCTAGCTTGCTTAGCTGCAGATAATATTTATTATTCATCTTTCTCTGTTCAATTAATTATTCTTGTCTGACTACTCATCCTCAGTTAATACATGAAACTAATTAATTCACTACTTTGTCTCAATCACTGCAGTTAATTATCAGTATAGACAAAAACAGTTATAGGCATTTTGTTGTTTCATGCCCAGCATAATATGCTTTTTCTTTGTTATTTTTTAATGCTTTGCATTTTATTGTGATCAATATATTTTTCAGTTGTCTTATGATTTGTTGAATATGAAGAAATCCCATTTTGTGATCCACTGGATACAAACATTTAATAGCCATTACTACCTGATTATGTAGTTATTCAAAATTTGGCTTCAGTTTATATTCAGTGTCAATATTTAAGATTTTGTCAATTTCTAATTATTGAAATAAATTGTTCTATTTCAAAGATTTTATCAACCATGGGAATATTTTTTTTAAAAATCTACAAAAAGGGATTTTACCAAGGCTTTGCTTAATGAAGCATGTAACAGATAGTATAGGAAATGCACTGGTTTAGAGATTAGAGATATAGCT
This sequence comes from Pelobates cultripes, assembly GCA_933207985.1. Taxonomy (NCBI): domain Eukaryota; kingdom Metazoa; phylum Chordata; class Amphibia; order Anura; family Pelobatidae; genus Pelobates; species Pelobates cultripes. The sequence continues at coordinate 335,645,216 of OW240914.1, read as the reverse complement.
TTAATGATGTAGACAGATTGTTTAGTTTAAAAATCCAGAATTTATTGTAGAAATGTTTAGCTTATCAATAATATACTATTACAGGTTCATCTTTGATCAACATCAATTTTAACACTTTATTTAAAACTCAAATGAGTAAATTAATAAATATAATGCAACGTATACAAAATGTTGCTCACTCTTTATTACTAAGTGCATGAAACACAAAATGTATTAATGCCCACTTTTTCACGCAACATATTTTAAATTATGTAATATATGTTTTCTTAAATATTTCATTATACAGTTCCCTTCGTTATGCACATACATAATTATACAGTAATATAAAACTGTTACTCACTTGTGAGCTTCCATGAAGGTGAATAGAGTACTATACAAACCATTAGTGAAGTAAACCAATGTAACTGCACTCCTTTGTATAGAAGTGAGAAAGGAAATTCAGCCAACAGAATTTAGGGATCTTAAATACACAACCATGACCGCACATTCAAAAATAGCATCTAGTAGAGCCTGTAAATGTATTGATTATATTTCTCTGGTCCACTTACTTTATTACTACTAGTAGTTTAATGCTCAAATTAATACTGAATTCTGCTCAAATTATTTCAGCAAGAACCTCCCTTTCTTATATGCCTATTATCACTACGATGATTATTGGTATTTAAATGGTGTCAACTTATTCCGCAGCACTTTACAATATTATGAAAGGAGGGAATTTAACAATAAATAAGACAATTAAAAAGTGTTACAGAGTAGACAAGGACTCTGCTCCAATGAGAATACAGTCTAGAGGTGTGGAATATAAAGGTACAATAGGTAGGGCATCAAGGGGAACAGCAAACAAATAAGATGGAAAAGGAGCAGAACTGGAGGTGAGAGTGGAGTGCGGCTCTTTAGGAGAGAATCAGAGACGGATTTGTGACATAGACGTTATTCTGGGGGGTTATAAGCAATTCTAAACAAATGGGTTTTGAGGGACTTCTTAAACAATTGAAGACTAGGGGAGGTTTGATAGGGTAGGCAGGCTGTTCCAAAGGAAATGAATTGCCTGTGAAAAGTCCTGCAAGCACTAGTTAGCAGTTAGGGTACGAGCAGCGGACAGGAGAAGATTACCGGCAGAGCAGAGAGTCCAAGAAGGGGCATATCTACGAATCAGTGAAGAAATGTCACAGGGGCTAGAGTTGTTTAGAGCTGTATAGTTAAGGGTTAGTATTTTTAATGGACATCTAGAGGATGCAGGAAGCCAGTATAAGGATCGACAGAGGGGTGAGATATGGAAGGAGCAGCAGGTAAGAAAGATCATCCAGGTGGCAGCATTCTTTATAGGTCTGTGAGTCTATCAGTATTGTATTTCCTTTTATTATGTTTTTACAGCAAATGCACTTACTGCACTTTACATTCAATGAAATGTATCATGGGACATGCTAGCAATATATAAATAAATATACACACATAGAGTATCTCTCGATATATATTAGTACTGATTGGACTATTTATCCGGTCAATGGTAGCCAGTATCTTCTTGAAATACACTGGAAGTGGGTGAGTAAATGCTTGAGCAGCAATTTTATTAAAGGTTGGTAATTAAATTATTGTTTTTTGGTTTGTTATTTATACAATGCATTAAAAATAGTGTCGGACAGTCAACATCAGTGTGGTGTAATGTAATGTAAAAAATAATATACACAATAACTGTCAAAAAGTGTTCCTTTATTATAATAATATCCTACAAATATATTTAAATAAATAAATAAATTCTATATATATTTATTTGCTTTGGTTAGGTATTTAAAAAAAAATCCAGCTATTACATTTTGCGAGCTTTAAAATTGCTCACAATTTAGTCAATGAGTGAGGGAATGTGTGTTGAATGTATTGGCCCCAGCTGCACCTTTATAATGTATGCTTGTTCAGGTGAGTGGAGCCTGCTTGGTTTATATATAGACTTTATATACTCGCGAGTGGTCTGGACACTAATGTTGATCCCCTTTACACAATTCAACTGATCCCTGTAGGCAACCAACAACTGCTAGATCTGTGGAATGTGCTCTTTGAACTGTACAAAAGCCTTCAGCCTTCCCTGTATGGCTGCAAACAAAAACTGCCAAGTGTAATTATTTCAGAGATTAAATGTTACGGAAGTGTTGCATCATTTTCTTCACAGTTCTCAAGCAAAACAAAAATAGTGTAAATAAGTTGCTTTTTATTTTTAAATACAGCTGAACAATTGAACAGTCAATGGTACATTTTAGCATTGGTAGAACGTGTTATTTTGTTAATATTCTTATTTTTTATAAAGAGTCAACATATTGCGGGGGCCCGATAAGTGGTTGCAATATAACAAATTGGACATACAGGAACAGAAGGCGATGAGGACCATGCTCAAATGAGCTTACAGTCTAAGATAGTGGTCCCCAACCCAGTCCTCATGGACCACCAACAGTCCATTATTTATGTATTTCCCTTTTTTATTCAAATGGAGATACTGACAAAACCTGGGCTTTTGGTGGTCCACGAGGACTTGGTTGGGGACCACTGGTCTCAGAGATGCAATAACATGAGATTTATTATCATTAAAGAAAATTAAGTTCCACAGGAGCAGTGAAAGCTCTAGAGAAGTATTCAATGAAACAGTCAGAGGTAGAAGTATGGGTGGAGGATGATCTTTTGCAAAGTTGAGCAGCAGTGATGGGACATAAATTTTTTAGGATAGATATAGATAGACAGACAGACAGATCACTCTTCTCAAGCCACCCTTCAAACTGACATTTTGGCAGACAGCCGTGCATGCTACTTTACCGACAAGATTGAACAGTTAAGGAAAGAATTCTCCCCCTTTGCTCTCCCCTTTTGCAACCACACATCAAACGTACCTTCCCTAACCTACAGGCCTTCTCCCCAGCTATAGAACATGAGGTGGCTTTGCTTCTCTCATCCCACCACCTGTCCGCTTGATCCAGTACCTTCCCACCTTACCAGATCTCTTTCCCTTAGTCTTGTACCATCCTTAACACACATCCTAAGCTGCTCTCTTTCATCTGGTGTTGTCCCTGCTCTCCTTAAGCATGTTACTGTCGTACCCATCTTAAAAAAACATCTCTTGACCCATCCTCCTCTTCTAACCATCGTCTCATATCCCTGCTCCCTTTTTCCTCAAAGCTTCTGGAAAGACTTGTCTTTACCCGTCTGACTTGTTTCCTCAATTTCAACCCTCTCCTTGACCCTCTTCAATCTGGCTACCGCCCCCTCCACTCTACTGAGACTGCTCCTATTAAAGTCACTAACGACCTAATTGCAGCTAAATTCAAAGGGCACTTCTCCATACTAATTCTTCTTGACTTCCCTGCTGCCTTTGAAACTGTTGATCATATTCTCCTTCTCCAAACACTTCAGTCACTCGATCTCTGTTACACTGTCCTCTCTTGGTTTTCCTCCTATCTCTCCCAATGCTCATTCAGTGCCTCCTTTTCTAATGATACCGCCTCCCTTTGTCCTGTCTCTGTTGGAATCCCACAATGCTCTGTACTTTGTCCCCTTCTAGTTTCTCTTTATACTGCCTCTCTTTTCAAACCTATCACCTCATTTGGATTCCAATACCACCTGTACATTGATGACACTCAGATATACCTCTCCTCCCCACACCTTTCCCCTGCCGACCTGTAATGTGTCACTGCTTGCCTTTCTTCCACCTCTGACTGGATGTACTTCTGGTTTTTGAAACCTTAATCTCTCTAAAACTGAACTTCTTGTCTTTCCTCTTACCATTAATGATACTCCTCTCTCGCTCTCCCTTCAAGTTGGTGGTACCCACATCAGCCCATCCTTCCAAGCACACTGTCATGGCGTTATATTTGATTCTGGCCTCACATCTGAGCCTCACATCCAGTCTGTCACCAAGTCCTGTAGATTGCACCTTAAAAACATAGCCTGCATCTGCACCTTTCTTACGCAGGATGCTACTAAGGATCTTGTCCATGCTCTAGTAATCTCTCACATGGATTATTGTAACTCTCTCCTAATAGGTCTTCCCACAAGTCGTATTGCTCCGCTACAGTCTGTAATGAATGCTGCAGCTAGACTGATTTTCCTCTCCTGTCGCTCCTCTCACACCTCTCCCCTCTGTCAGTACTTACATTGGCTTACAATATCCTATAGGAGTGAATTTAAGGTACTAATCCACAACTATAAAGCACTAACCAATTTTAGCCCCTCCTATATCTCTTCACTGATCCACAGGTATGCCCCTTCTCGGTCTCTCCGCTCTGCCAGTGACCTTTTCCTGTCCGCTGCTCGCACCCATATGGCCAACTTATGGCCTCCCAAAGTAACCTCTACCTCACATACCTGTCCCTTGCTCTCTCCTAAAGGGCAGCATTCTATTCTCTCCTCCAGCTCTGCTTCACTCCACTTTGTTTGATTGCTACCTCCTGTCCTGTTGTGTCTTATGCCCAACATCCTATGGACTGGCCCTCTTCAACCTATTGTTCCTGTAAGTTTTTGTAATTGTCTCATTTATTGTTAAATCTCCCCCTTTGACAATATTGTAAAGCGCTATGGAATATGCTGGCGTTATATAAATACCAGTAATAATAATAATAATTGATGATAGAGGATTGTTATGAAGCACTATGATTTAAATTAAATCCTCCATCTTAATACAGCCAATGTAACGACTGACAGAGGGATAAATATATTCTTCAATATAAACTCTTTACTGAGGGGCAGTTTTCTGTCATTTACATTTATTGGCATATTTTTATATACACATTCACATGTATGTATGTTTTAAATAAATGACTGAGATTAAGTCAGGATAACTAAAGACTGTCTATGAGTGAATGAGACCAGAGTGGAGAGTGGAAAAAGGATATGATGGTTAAAAGGGCAGATGAGCAATAAGACATGCTGACATGGGAAAGACAGGAGTTATCCTGACATTGAGCTAGGAATAGGAGGATGCAAGCAAGATCAAGTGTGGAAAGCTATAATAGACACATAGAAGAAGAACCAATGGGGCATTGAAAGTCATAGAAAAAGGCCAACGCGTCTACACATAGTGAGAGTCAACACAAATTGGGCTCTAGGGCGTACAAGCCTACATTTTGTATAGTTATTATTATAATTTTTTCTAAAGTATTTTTTCTAAATTGTTTTAAATATCAATATATCACTGCATTTAGACAAAAAAGTGATCCCTTGTTTATCTTTAAGAGGCTGGACTATGCATTTGTAATTAGTGGTAACACTTGTGGGTGGAACTATTATTGCTCATATATGTTCCCCCACTGCTAGTTGAGACTATACTACTTATGTACTGAGGAAGCCAGAAGGTGAAACGCATCCACGTAAGCACGCATTAACGTCATTAAGGTTGGCGGCTCCTACAAGCCCCGTGACCTGACAAAAGTTTCCCCTGCTTATCGGCTCATTTGGGACCATAGCTGAGGGACATGAACAGAGCCAGAACCACCTCCGGACTCACATTATTGTTCCATCCGGTAGGACGTCTGGGATTTCATCTACAGACTGCTGCCACTGTCTGGATATTTGATATAAAACTCTTGTGAGTAGCGGAGCCTCTGTGCCCGCATAAATCTCACCAACTTACACACTGTAAGCAGTATTTAACCATTTCTCATGTAATTTTATTGTTATTAAATTGTTTACTTTTATCTATATTTGGATATACTGCACAATTATTATTGTATTTTCTCTTTGCAAGCTATTGAGAATCTACTACAACTTAAAGGTATGCATTTTAAACAATTTTCTTTTATATAAGATCTATAGGCAGGTTTTTCTGCCATTACTTGTGCTCCACTTATTCTATTCCTTTTGATATTTCTCCACGAGTGTTTGTGTCTGGAATCACAACATTTAAGTGTGCAGCGGCATGTCAATTTTCTCACACATAATGTGGTACTATTAATAACATATATAAAGGTGGTGTGTATTTATATATAATTTTTCCCATTTTTTATCATATTCACCTTGAATGCCTTCTTAGTGCTTTTTTACTCCACTTTATTTTTTCAAGCCTACATTTGCTCTGGTTAAGAGTCTACAAGAAAACAAAATGAGCATGTTTAGTGGTGGAAGCGTGGAAATGACATACACGCTGTAGGGGTCAAGATTGGTGGAAGGACAAAGTTGCAGTCAACAGTGTGGGGATTACCAAGAGGACAGATAAATTCCTCAAAACTCAAAAAAAGTATAGGAATGGTTGTAAGAGGCCCAGTAAAAAAAAAATTACAAAGTTGGAGTAGTGAGCCTGCACTTGAAAGCAAGAAGATGACCATCTACAGCTAGAACATGGAACCTGGGAGGAGATAATCAGCTAAAAGTGGAATATTTACACACTGGAAGCATATTCTGGTCTAACGGGATAAAAAAATGACTGTCTAAACTGTGCTTTACTTTCATTCTTATGTTACTTTATCTCTCTCCATTTACATGCTGTAAAATAAAGTAGTTAGCTCAGAGTAAGGGCCGAGTTAGGATTGCATTTATCTCTCTTACATGATACTTTTTAGGAGGTCTTCAAGTGAAAAATGTTGTCCATAAATTCTGCTCAGCTGCCTCAGTATTACAACTACCATAATCTGTGTAGCTGGGAAGCCATGAGATGCTTATGTAAGTTAAATTTCCATTTCCTACTCACATAAAATGTACCAGTCAGTTAGTTAAATGCAATTACATTGATACATGATGTATTCAGTGTAAAATAGTGACATCTACTCGCCATACCTCATCCCACTGTTGCCATTTCCTCATATTGTGGCTTTTACTGGATGTTACTCTTTTTGCAACATCCACGTTCAATCCTTTGTCAGCTCCTCGTCTGGTCTTCTTTGACTTGCTCTACTTGGGGACATATTCCCAAACAGGGCTACCCTCCTCAGTGACGCTGGTCTTTTTGCTAGCATGCCAACTTCAGAATGGTGTAACATCAGTAACTCCATTCCTATATTCCCTATGGAGTTTCCGCAGCAACCAAAGTGCATGAAAAGTGGTTGCTATGCTTGGAAGAGCAGAAAGACTCCCTTATCAGTTAAATCATTGTCATAGAGTCTATGCTGAAGATTTGACTGAGCAGTGGGAGAAAAAACAATAGGTTCTTTCCCCAAACTATACATTGTGATAGAATTGCTAGTAAACTTGCTAGTACAAAGTATTATCCTCTTTCAAAAGAGTATGAGTAAAAATACAAGCACAGATATTCTTTAACTTCATATCTGAGATGGTCACATTCCAACAAGCATATTAAACTTTGTGCACTTGTTCTACAAATTAATTAATTTAGTATATCGGTGCAAGGTATGAGTAATAGAAAGCCTCCCAATCAGGAAATCAGCTAACCTCAAAAAAAGAAAAAACAGCTGAAAAAACAGTCCAGAGTGTGTTCCCGTTTTCAGATTTTATGTTGAGCAGAAAGAGTTGCTTCACATAACTCAACTATTCGATGGTATCAGCATGATAGGTCCATAAAAATGGCAGATCCAATAATGGGAATTCTTCTAACTTGCTATGCTTTTATAAACACACCCACTCACCCACTATTCTAATAAGAACCTATGAGAGTTTCAATCATTTATTGAACTACTGCTAAAGAAGTAACAATATTCTTGCTATTTACTTCCAAACCGCTTTCAGTTGTGCCAACTATTTAAGGAACAAAATACCAAGGCTTTATCTTTTTTTATGCCTTAAAACAATATTCTTTCAAATATTGTTTGGTTATGTCTATGAAGAACAAGATATACTGTAACTACTAGGGTCGGAAGCTATAATTTGTGTTTCAAAGCATGTAATACATTACAGATCTGCAGGTCATTAAAACAGATAAGCACACCTAAATAAGAAAACACTGTCAGTTCTTAAGACAGAGAAAATTAATCATCTTCAGCATTATTTGACTTTGCTAAAATCAGCTCTATTGCTTTTCCCCTGCAATATTTAGTCAACATGTTTTACATTATGTTTATTCACTGAAAAAGAACAATCCGATTAGAGTATAATACATTTACAAACAAAACAGTGAGCAGTGGACTTAGAATTTGGGTATTCTTAATCCTTTTTGGGTGAAAAGAACACGAAATTCAGCTTAGAGAGCCTCTGTTTCTGTAGTAAAACATGTGTTCCATTTATTTAAAAAAAGCAGAAGAAAGTAAAATGTCATTACATCATTCATCACTTTTATTAATATTTACAATTATTTTTTTCAAAAGTATACATATTTTCAGAAATTTCAGTACAGTTAAACAGAGGTTAGAATACAATTAATCAAGTTATACTTAGAAACACAAATCACAGATTAACCGTTTCATAGCAAATGGTATAATTTGACCGACTTAATATAAACAAATTTGGAGTACAATTATTCAAAAATATCTACACAAAGTTGCTTTTAGTGATGGCCAAATGAAATGCGCCTCTAAAATATACACCAATGTAGATGCTTGCAAAAAGCCCTGTATCATTTTCCCAGTGCAATGGAGATTAGACGAATGCATGGTGAAAAATCAAATCAATTGCCCCACAAAAAATTTAATTCTGTTGATTTAGGATGCATCCATGTGCTGATTCAGTTCAGACAAACCTAGTTGATGCAACACTTTTGAGAAGATCAATTTTGATGAACCGTGTGCTGCAAAGTGTTGCAAACTACTATATCTACAAAACTGGTTGCAGACCAAACAAAGTGCATTCAATCACACATCGGAATCCTCTTGATCACTATAATTTAATGTTATATAGGGTTTCACAGGCACTTTTCTGAGTGGACCTACGTGAGGATTTTATGCATTACAATGGGCATTAACAGTTTTATCATATAATTGCTTATCTTTTGCTTGAAAAAGGGGGGATAGGAAACTGTCCTTTTACTGGGACCAATACAGTACGTCATTTTGCAGCAGGAACCATTACTCGTTATGGGGCTTATTATCTGCTATATGGTCCCATAACATCGAGTGTGGAGTAGAAGAACCTAATTATAAAATGTTTCACTTCCTTGTCAATTCCAAAATAGTTCATAGTTGGTGAGCGTTAACTCTGTATTATTATTACTATTATTATTATTATTATTTACTTTTGACAGTTGGTTGTTGTAAAGTCCAATGCAATTTACAAAATGTACATTATATATATATCACGTAATATTCAGTAAAATATTGCATTCTGCCCAGTTTCACCAGCCCAGAGAAATGGCTATCTGTCTTACCTATAGGTAGACCTATAGGTAAAACAGGTGGAGGCATCCATAAGTGAGTATAGGTGTAGACACCTTTTTATGCCACACTGCAACTTTAAGGCCCAGTTTCACATCCATCTGCAATATAGCAATTTCATTCATACACTGCAACTTTAAGGTATTAACTAAAATTCAGGACATACTCCACTGGATTTATTTCACTTTTGTTACTACATTATTAATTTACAATAGTAAGCACTACCCACCCTGGTTCCTTCTAACTATTCCAGCTGTTTGACATCACAGACAATCACCTCCTCATTCCCTTCACATGTTATTAGTTTCTGCCTCCGATGTTGTATATCTTTGTTTTGTCTCATGGACAAATACTCCTTAAATACTCCTTACTATTCACCCAATAGCCTGTGGCTTTATACTTCTAGTTCCTGAAATTATACTATTAATTCTCTCTGCCATCACCTCCAAATTCCTCTGTTACCTCTTGTCTCATCACCTCATTTTACCTTTAAGTTGTACGCTCAACGGCTTTTGTATCGGTCTGTTTATATTGTATTGTCTTTTTCGCAAATGTATAGCACTGCAAAATGTGTTGATGCTTTATAAATGCCACTGGTAAATAAATATGAAACAGTATAGACCAGTGACAAATGTGTTCATTTTTTCACAGTACAAGAAACGGTCTACATGAAGAATATTATTTCAAAATTTAATTATATCACATATAACCACCTCTAAAAGTCAAGAAGCATTCTTTTATGCTGACCAAATGATGGTTCTCATGTAACTGTAGGCAATGTGTTCCTTCAAAGTCTTGGACATATAAAGGCTAACCTGACTTCTTGGATAACCTGATTATTAGAAACAGATAAGAGTAATAGTTCATGATTAATGTTTACATTTGACAGTGTCATTTATTTATCTTGGCATACACAATGATGCACTGTTTATGACCTTGTGATAGTATAGATTTACTCCTTTTCTTGACACAGTGAACTTATTTGTATCATACATCCTGAGTGGAATATATACTGAATCACTAATGGTAATGCTTTTACTGATGTGTATCCTGTAACACTGGAGCTATGATGACTTTTTGTCATTGATCACTGATCTTCCACATAGTCGACCATATTTAAATCATCTTGGAATCTTTTTGATATAGCAGCTGAGGGTATGATAAAGTAAAGGATGGCACACAAGTCTAAGGGTATAGTTTGTAACAAAGATGTATTTTCTTACAAAATGCCATTCATCCGAATTTGGGTTGATTCAGGTGTCTTCAAGTCATAATTTAGCCGAATCATGAGCCAAATGAATTGCACTGTGGAGAAAATCATATTCATTTGCTTCGTGATTCAGAATTCCACCCATGATGCCAAAAAGGAGATGAATGGTGGGAAAAAGAAAATTGATGTTTATGGAACAGCCACTAAATATATATATATATATATATCTATATATTTTATTTTTTTTTATTTTTTTTTACTGCTCCTCCTTTTTCTGCTCCTCGGTTAGTTACTTTTTCTCAGTTGGTCCAGACAAAGTGGTTGCAATTTTTTTGCCATGCAAACTATATACAGTGAATATGTGGTTAAACAAAGATCTGCAGACACCAAACAAGTTAGTTAAGACTTGATTTTCTTACAGAAATCTCACATTTGCAGTGCTGTTTTGCCTCATTTATTCCACTTTATACACAGATTCCTTGAAGTATATGTCTGCTGTTTACAACAGCTTTTTATCTTAACTCTGGAAGAGATGCAAAGCCAGTGGACCACTCATGGACAGCTGTTTTATTGTAATGCAACTCATCAGCATGTGGTTGGTTACTGGCTTGCTAGTGAGACTTGGCATTACTTGTGTAGCACAAAAATAGTCTGTGATCATAAAGGAAGTGAGCAGCCCAACTTCCTTTCTCCTGATGCCTCTTATTCTTACTTTTTTGCCTTTTCTGTCTTTTCTCCTCCAATTTCTTTTATTTTCCATGCTGTTTCCCATGCCGGAGGTCCGCCCTTCACCCTACCTTGCTTTGTTTTATATGCTATTTTTAGTTTCTTTCCAACACATCAGCCTCTGGATTTAGTCCAAGGCTACTTTTGCACTACCCAAGTCAAATTACCTTGCAATTTGAGACTACAGAATGATTTGCACAACCTGCTTATCGTTCCCATGAGCTCTATTCTGGAAATCTCTATCACATTTTTGGGATTTCAACCTCTTGGTTGCCATATTTCTGTTTTCTTTGCCTCCCACATGGGATATTTTTTTCCTTATATGTTTTTATCTTTGATATATCTTATATATATAGTTGTTCCCAGACCCACTCAACATTGTTGACTTGTTAACTTAAATTTTATTTCACCTATCTGCCTATCTCTAAAGACTTTCTCTGTTATTTCTGCATCGCCTTTTATTTTATTGATACCCACCCAAATATCTTGCTTGACCAATCCTCACCTCCTCTGTGCATCTCCATTCCATAGCTTTATTGCAGGCCTTTTTTACGCTATCATCTCTGTCTTCCACAGTCTGAGTTAAAAAAAAACAATCCCTGTTGGAAACCAAAACAGTTCTCAGTTGCCCGCCAACCCCACCCCTCCCCTCCCCTCACTACCCCACTTCACCCTAAGCTCTTTATTCCTTTTATAGATAGAATCTCACATACAATTTTAGATAATTGGAAATGACAGCTGCAAACAGTACCTGCAACACTCCTACAGTCCCTTAACCCCTAACACTCAGTCCTCAGTCTCCTTACTTCTGCCCATTCTGCTTTTCTCAATGTACTTACTCATCTCAGCAATGCTTTATCTTCTCTTTTCTTTTTCTCTCCTCTCCCTCAGCATCAAAATGTCTCCTTACACCCACTTCCCTCAACAACACAACCACATCCACAATAATCCATCTCTGCTACACTCCCCCTTCTCTCATCTCATGCCTGCATCCGCACCTATTTAACACCAGACGCGACTAAGGTGCTGGGCCATGCCGTTGTTCTTTCTTGCCTTGACTACTGCAATCCCGTTGTCAGTGATCCGCTGCAATCTATAATGAATGCAGCGGTGAGGCTCATTTTCCTGTCCGCCCGCACGTCCCACGCCTCCCCCCTCTGTCAGTCCCTACATTAGCTTCCAGTTAGATATAGGGCTGAATTTAAGATTCTGGTGCTTGCTTATCTCTCATGCTGCTCCAACCTATCTATCCTCCCAATGTCCTGTTGAGTCCCCTGCGCTCTATCCCCTGTCCGTACTCCCACATCTGATGCTCGCCTCAAAGACTTCTCCAGGGCTGCACCTTTTCTGTGGAACTCCCTTCCCTTCTCCGTTAGACTTTCACCCAGTCTCCACTCCTTCAAAAAATCTTTGAAAACACACTTCTTCAGGAAAGCATATAATTTAAATCAAAGTTCATAGTGAATACTTTTCTAGCAACCTATTGCATTACCCCTACTTATACCTTTTGGGTCACTATACCCCACTCCCTCTAGCATGAAAGCTCATTGACCAGGGCCCTCAACCCCTCTGTTCCTGTTTATCCATTTGTCTGGTTACAATTATGTGTCTGTTAGTCCACCCATTGTACAGTGCTATGGAATTTCCCAGCGCTATATAAATAATAAAATAATGATAATAAATTAAAGATTGACAAAAATATTTATAATGGAAAATAATATGATTTAATAAATTGACTTAACATTGATAGTGTTATTTTTTATGATGGAAACTTCTTCCTAAATGAGCCAGATACATTTTTGATCTTTTGATTCTGCCTACTTCCAAAACAATGTAAATCATTAAAAAAAATATATATATGACCTTTATTTAATATATTTTTATACGTTTTACAAATTCTATAATATTTTTGGGAAAGCTTTGAAAATTATTTGATATTTTTAAATGTTTTAAAAATATTTTAATATGTTAACATGTTTTATATATTGATATATTTTTTTACACATACTAATTATTTTAGATATTTTGATATATAGAAAACAATTTAAAAACAGTTCATCCAATAATATTGCCTATATCTGCAATAGATCCATTTAAAATAGTTTAACAGACAAACAGAATTAAGGAGATGAATATTGTTCCATTGTTGTCACTTAAAAATCAATAGAAATAATTATGTATGTTCACTGTTGAGTACAGTTGTTGTTTTTTTATGTCGCAAACACTGTGTGTAAATCGGCAATCTGAGTGGAAGCTTTGTAGAAACTTAAAAAAAAAAAAGTAAATTCAACTATTCTGTACAGAATTGATCCAAATTGATTGCTCACTGGACGCAAACAAAATATCTCTCAATGTTATGAAACAGCCACAAATTAGTCCTGATTTAAGGCTGAATTGTTTTGGAATTTATTTCTAAGTAATTCCTGAACTACTCCAAGAAATAAATAAATTAATGGCCTGATGGCTACGTAGGTTGGCAGCATCAGCAGTTTAATTGTCTTAATTAATTTACAAGCCCCATCACTAATTGTGTCACCTGTGTCTGACTGTGCACATGATTATTCTGCTTATGTCAGGACAGCCAACTGTGACAGAACTAGAGTTCATTGTATAGCGCTGAAATATCAATTCTTTGCTCAGTTGGAACTGCAATAGCAGCCAAAACTAGAATTCTAATATTCTCTGTGTTTGCCCATAACACCCTAAAGTATGATCTGACTGAAAATGATGCACACAGTGTTGAAATAAACTACGAAAGATAGAGACATATGCTTTTTTTTTTTTGTAGACTGCAAAGGCAGCTTTGGGTGGATGGCAGTGTCTCCTAAACTTCGAAACATACTGTCGAAAATGTAATTACGCTCGGTTTCAAATCTCAACATTACTGCTGTTGTTGTATTTTAATGCTCTTTGTAACTTGCATGCTATTTTAACTTAGCAAAGCTCTATCTTGACCATATAAATTAACGAAGAATGCAACAAAAGCTGCAATAAAAGAACTTTATCCTTCAAGCCTCCAAGATGCAGCTAAATGAGATTTCTTTGAAATGCAGATCAGTTGAACTAGATTAGTGAATTTTAGCTCCTGTCAACATCATAACAAAATACAAATACAATTGTTCTGTGGCCTTATCTCCATGCTTCCATCTGCTGCCTTGTTATTTACTTTCCTTGATTTACTATGCAGATCTAAATAAGGCACATCAAGGAGGGCTTACAACACAATGGCTTCTTAAGCTTTACATCAAGGTATTTGAAACTGAAGCCCTGAAAAGGCTGCCATCAAAGACATATCTCTAATGAACTTCCATATCTGAGAAGGTTTGGTATTTAATACTGCTGTGAAAAGAGGGAAAAAAATCAGAACAGACTTCGAAATAAAATGCTGGAAAATCTTGATGAGATTAGCACCTACTGGAATTAATATCCAAGTAAAAAAAAATTATGTCTTGAACTATGCAGAGTTAACTCCCAACCTCTAAAAAAAAAAGTCTCAAATGGACCACAACTGCTGACAAGGTTGAAAGGTCGTTGAGGATTTCTATGTTTTCACAGAAGACAACGAAACAGCTTTGGATTTTAATAAAATCTTGTATGTCAAATTATCAGTAGCATGCTGTCATAGATCACTAACAGATCCGACAGCTTTAATTTTTCCAAATAGATTTTTTTTTATTATATATTTTTACACATTTATAAAAGCATCAACGTGTACCAACATAATCTAAAATGACAGCAGGCAACATTTGTTCATCAAGTCTCCTTTTTGATTTTCTCCCCCACAGCCATCCTTGTTTGCTCAGGGTATTGTCCCCTGTCAGAAAGCTTTATAATAAAAAAAATATATATATATATAAAGATTTCCAAAGTGTATTTTGTTTTGTATTCCACAAAAAAATCCCAAAACATTAAAACATTAATTATAAAGAATACATTTGTTTGTAGTGATGTTTTTGGCAAAGTCGAAAGAGCATTCTCAGCTGTGTCTTGTCAATAGGAAAAATATTTTTTAAATATTTAGGTACATGTAAATTAAAACTTTCTCCTGTAAAAAGTGTGTCAGTTTATTAGAATTTCCCTGGAGCATTTGCTGGCCAAAGTCAAGACGAAGCATTGTAAGCTTCAGTGACTAGAAATTCTGCTCTCAGCACACCAGATGATGATGATAAATAAAATACACATGTGTATCACATGGCTTTTGGGCACATCACACTTCAAATCGTTCCTTATATCAATGACAGCAAACACCTTCAGTGTAAGTAGAAATAAAATGGAACGTGTTGATAAAAGTTGTTTGAAAAACTTTACTTTCTTTTTTTTTGTATCAGATGTACCCTATTATAAACTCGACACTGCTGAAGAAGCAAAAAAAAGTTATTCGCGGGAAAAAAAATCCTAAACATTATGACAATGACAAAGAAAAATCTTCATTACAGTTATCATCCAATTATCACTTACTATAGTAAATCTCACTCTCTTTTGAGTATTGTTTGCTTTAAGCCACCTAAAATCCAGAACCTTCTGTTCTTTAATTAAATTCTTAAATTAAAGAATTGGCTTAATTTACAAACAGGTGCTTGAACAGAATTTACTCGCCTTGATCTTACACGTGTAATGGCAGTTATTAATAACAGGTGTGCTATGGTGATGTCACTTTGAATGGGTAGTCAAAAGCTCATTATCCGTGACATATGGTAAATGTGATTTTTATTAATAAAATGCATTTTATTTTATATATATTTCTTTATAGTTTATATATTATTTATAATATGTTTGGGATAGTCACTGTAGTTCTCCAAAGCTGATAGAAATTTGAATATGTGTACATATTACAATCATTTTGTGTTAATTGCCCCAGAATTAACCAATAATATTTAGTTACAATTTAGAGAAATCCATGATCTACTAAAAATGACACAAAATGTCCATATTCCATACACACTATAGGGACTCACATATGTCAAACACGGAATTTGGATATTTGCTGCATATTCAGATTTTTTTTAGTCATCACCCCTACTTACTTATGTAAGTCAGGAGTAATTCAGAAATTGCCCTGAACTTTATTTACAAGGAACATCCGAGTTAGGTAGCACTATTTAACTGCTACGCATAGCACTATTTAACTGCTAACCTCTCTATTTACTAGAAGCCAGACTTAAGTATATTTTGCGTTGGGTAAAAGTTACTCCAAAATGCCATTTAGTAGTGTCCTTATTTAATCAGTTACGCTGACGTAAAAAAAACTCTCTGAGTGAGTTGAAAAACTCCAATAGTGACTAAAACTCCCATATAGTGACTAAAACAGCCATTAGAGAAATGGTCCCAACCCAGTCACTACTCCAAACTGACTAATAAATAAGGAGCAATGGTGGATTGGCAGTTTGCTTTTGATGAACACAGGGGTTTATCTAATATCGCTGCTACGTCAAATTCTTTATGTCTGGGAAACTATTAAATGAAAAACTGTACATGGAGACTGGTGTAACCCTTTAAGTTGTGTTGGTGCCCTATACATTTCTAGAATGTCTTTTGAATAGGATACATGAATCATACATATTGATTAGACCCATCCTTCCCTCTGAAATGTTGTCATTCCTCTTGTCTTCCTTTACCCCTTTTCTCTGAGATTGTAAGCTTATAAACACAGGCTATTAATCTTTTGTGTGTCAACACAAATTAATCTGTCTGTTGTTTAATGTTATGTCACCACATTGTACAATTGTAAATGATGTTGAATATATTTGCCACTAAACAAATACTACTGCTACTACTAATAATAATAATAAAAAAGGATTTTCTATTTCTTTGGAAATTGCACAGATAATTGTATTTTATGGACTACTTATACTTTATCCTTTTAGTGACTATTATTTTTAATATAGTAAGCTATCAGCATATAGTGACTAAAACAGCTAAAATCACATTCCACCCCAAACAACAGGTGGTCTCTGCTCCTTTCTTTATCAATTTCTACCAAAAACACAGCAAGGTACCTCCATAACCATTTCATGGACTTATCCACTCTACATTATCTCAGAGCTCAACCTTTCCGCCTCTATCACCATCTCACAGTACATCAGATACTTTTCTGTTCACCACCACACACTAATGGATAGACAGAGTCTTCATCTAATCTCTTTGATTAGCAGCAGTGACATATCACTTCTGGCAATACATTATCCTGTTCACCTGGATAAGTAGCAGTTTTCATGGCCAAACAAAGCACTGGGGCTTACTTCGTACCTTCCTTACCTGCTAATGGCTATCATTTCCGCTTTCAAGTTAGTGGTTGGATGTCATCACATCTTAATGTAGTGTTTAATGTGTCTATAGCATGTCCATGCAGGCTCAGCAATGAAAACATTGTCTACATTGCTGCCTTGTAACACTTTTAGGTGCAGTCACTTTGACGGCCACTAGTGGTGCTTCCTATTTCAGTGCTGCATAGTGTGCAGCACTTGTGATTAGCATCTCCACCATCTGCTGAACACTCCCCATAGAGTTGCATTCATTCAATGCAACTTTATGAGGAGATGCTGATAGGAACAGCCTGGCATTTTGCTGCGCATGAGCCATATCCTCCCAAAGCTTTTCTGTGGGACAGCAATGGATTGGATGAGATTAGCCATGGAGTTGGGGCTAGCCATGGAGTTGGGGCCAGCCATGGCAAGACTCGCGCCACAATGGAGAAAAGGTAAGTTTAAATACTTTTTAACTCTGTTCTGGGAGTGGGGGAAGGCGGTCACCTAAACATGTATTTCAGCACTATAGTGTTGAACGTTTCATAAAAACAAACTGGGACAAAGGTACTCAGAAACACCATAAGATAGGGATGCAATTGTCAAAAACAAATCAGGTTCTATTGTGTGTGCACAGTATTTAATGTTGAGAGACATTATGTTGTTTTATTGGTTTCTATGGTGAATGATCATTATTTAGCCTTTTGCACTAGTAAAAAAGCAATTATAACAAAAGTGACTATAATTGAAGTAAATGTGTTAATTTGTTTATTCCTGGAGGAACAACCTGTGTTTTAAATGACCTCTTGCTTTACATTATTATCATCATAGAGCTATGCAGGCAGAAGGTAGCACCATATGCCCCAAGCCTGACGTTTGATGCTCTTTCTGCAGTCAAATGTGGTTGTCAAAATGTGTTACAATCACAAATCTACGATCACTATGTGTGGTTTATTGCTGTGTAAATTATAACGCAAGATTCCTGAAGATTCTTTTTTTCTAGGTTATGTGATGCATTGCTTATACATTATCCACATCTTATATGTAAATAATAATGATAATAAGTAATACTGCTTGTTAAAGAAAGGAACACTTTTTTTTCCACTAGCATTGTAAGGAAAGGCAGGACACATAATGAGTAGGTAGGTAAAGTGCTTAGGATTATCTTAAAAAAATAAAAAAATCCAAACTATTTTATTTGACTTTTTTTTTATAATTAGGGTTAGTGTTAGGGTTATGGCTAGGGTTAGAGTTTTTTTTAGTCTCGGGGTAGAACTGCTACATACATGCTTGAGAATGGTGGGAGTTACACTGCCAGATAGTAGCTATTATTTGTTGTTGCCACCATTAAGTCTGTCCCCCCATCGCCTCTCCTACCATACAGCTAATGGACGAGATTGAAATAGTGGCAGCTGTAAATGTATCATTCAGGTACCTTCTTTCACTTAACTATTTTAATATCACTGGTGAATACTTTTAAAGTACAATAACTAGTTTAGCATCACTGTGGAGTTATATATATATATTATAAAAATGCATGTGAGGTTCAATTTAAAAATATATAGCAATCATATTAGCATTCTCTGCCGATTTGTAAGGTAATTCCTCCACTAACTATTTTTCCAAGAATTATCTTTAACATTTTTCTGTAAAGGTTTTGGTAGCGGTAGGAAGAAGCATTTGTTGCACAACTGCATTGTATTGGTATTGAGTTAAAATAGAAGAGCAGCATGCATCTAGTACTACTACTTTAAAGACATACAGGCCAGGGGCAGATACAGAGCCTAATCTCTAGAGGGGCACTGGTAGTGGATTGTAGAGTGGTGATATGCTCTAGTGGGGTGCTAAAAACTATAGTAGGGGGACAGGGGCTGTAGTTGAGGGTTAGGGGCTATAGGGGAGGGTATGGGCTATAATTGGGGGTTAGGAAATGTAGTAGGAGTCCATGTCTCGCTCTCTCCCTCCATCCATGCCTCTCCCCACTTCAACCCAGGCCTCTCCTTACCATTTCTCCCTCCCTTTTCCCTCCATACCCTACCCTTCCATCCCTCCCCATCTTCTATTCATATCTATCCCCCTTTCATCATGTCTCCCCACCTTCTCAAGCAGCATTTAGCTGCCTCTCTCACAGAGCCGGCGATTAGGCAAAGGTGGCGCAGGATCTGCATCCAAATTACATTTTGGTTCTGAAATATTATACAATTTTGATATATTATAAAATTTTGTAAATAACCATACAATTGGTTATATTACTGTATTATATTTTGACAGGAACAAATTCACTATTTTATTATTATACATTTGGATAGTACCCGTCCCCTCCCTTTTTTATTTTTATTTCTTTTTGATAATTTTTTTCACCTTCTCTTCTTGTTTCTACTCATTTCTATTGTAAAATGTTGATTTCTTTATATACCAAATTAATGTGAAATATGCTTTTAAAATACTATTCAATAAAAATAATTTGAAAAAAATCTATAATTTTATATGTATTTATTATATATTTATTAAACACTGCTCCTTCTTTTTCTCTCCATTGGTTGCTTTTCACTTGATCTGTGAATAAAATGAACATTTAGCAATTGTCCCTTAACCATCAATCATCTTTTTTTTTTTGGCACCAGAGATAGATCTCGGAATCACGAAACAAAGTAAATGACTCATATATAGCACATTTTGTTTGTTTTGTGATTTGGACATTTGTCAATTTGGAGTTGCGGAATTCAGATAAATCTCAGATCACCTAAAATTCAGACGAATTGCAATTAACTTGTAACCAAATGGACAAGTTTAAAATTTTATACCTTATTATTTTAATTTTATTATATTTTATTGCTAAACCAGGAACAAAAAAAATGTCACAAAGATTCCCCAGAGTGAAAATGCTACAATGCAATATCTCAATATAGTGCCCTTATCAAAGGAAAACTTTGAATGAACTCTTTATTTTGTAATAACACTAGACAGTTCTATGTCGGTGAGTAATACTTGGAGCAGGCAAAATATTTCAAAAAGTAAAGTAGAGAATATATAAATGCATAGGTATCATTAAATGCAGCAGAAACATTGATATTGTAAGTCATAAGTGAAGACACGCTGTTAGTCAAAACTAAAAAGCCTCAAGACAGTAAGGAGTTTAATATTTCCTTTACCTACAAAGTATAATTGTTCACATTTGAAGTGATCAATTAAGAGACATTGGGACGTTTTACTTGGAGATGAAAGATTAAGAATTTTTTTTTTCCCACTAGGCCTAAAATAATATTTTAAAAGCAATGAATTTAAAATTAGAATTAGCTTGCTTAGAATCACCTGCTGCTTTAAAATCTGCATTTGCTATTGTAACGTGGATAATATAAAACTTTATCAGTTTCACAAAAAAAAGAGAACACCATATTTTAACTTGATACCCAACATGTTAAAAAAGCTCAGATGACTGTAAGTTTGATCATTTTTCCATGAATTTATTCCTGACTTGACTGCAGTTAGGTAAATTTGATATTAAAAGGGATACAGTTACTTCCTATACTATTTAGTGCTATGTTTACTTAGCCGTTATATTTAACACGTGTGTGATTGTGAGGTCTGTCAAATAAAATAAAAATGTTGAAATCCATGCCACTGTATTTAGCTGTATCCTGGGCGTGCGTGACTCCATCTTGGCTTCTTGTTAATCAATCATTGCTACAAGCTCTGTCCTTTGCACCTGTCAGTCAGAACTGAGAGAGTATAAGAGGAGGAGTTTCACGCCCCCCGCTGGGTCTGTTCCTGCCAGAGAGCAGTATGGGTCCCGGCAGGTGCACATCATTGCGGCAGCATTTCCACATAACAAAGGGAATGCCGCAGAATACTCACCGTGTCCCCAGGCACCCGCCAGGTCCGCTCATGCCC
Source organism: Pelobates cultripes (assembly GCA_933207985.1). Lineage (NCBI taxonomy): Eukaryota > Metazoa > Chordata > Amphibia > Anura > Pelobatidae > Pelobates > Pelobates cultripes. Next base: position 335,623,917 of record OW240914.1, on the reverse strand, counting down.
GGGAGCAGATTGGGACCTGGTGGGTGCATTTCGTTGTGGCCACATTCTCACGTGGTAATGGGAATGCTGCCTATTGCTTACCTCCTCCTGCGACGCCCTGGCCTCTCTGACAGGCACTCTTCCCCTTACACAGCGGCTGGGTCTGTAAACATTAGAGACGCTTGCCGCTGCAAGTTAGAACCTTTTAAGGTTTAGTATTAACCCTTCTAGTGCCTAACCATTTGGAACAGCTGGGTAATGTCACATACACACGTTCACATGCTTTTCTGCAGCCAATCAGGGAGCACCTTAGGCTATTTAAACCTTTTTTGTCCATTTCTCTGTGCCCTGTTGTGGTTGCCATTCTGGTTATCCAAGAGCGCGTTTCTGGTATTGTTTCTTGTGTATTTTGACCTTGGCTATCCTACTGACTATCCGATCTCTGTATTCCTTGAACTTTGGCTTGACTCTTGACTATTCTGACTTCTGTATTCCTCTACCTTTGGCTTGTTTTAAGGCTTCATGTATTCTGTATTCTTGTCCTCAGCCTGTCTTGTGTTTTTCCTTTTATATGTTAAATCCGGCCGTTCTAAGGCCCGGTAATACGTATTAGGGTTTTCTTTATTTTTCTACTTAAGTTCTGCGTGTTTGGGCAAATTAGTATATCTTGACAAGGAGACATTAAAACAATCTTCCTCTGATGCAATCTGTGACCAGTCTGCTCCTAGAATGAATTGCGATGTCAACTGCTAAATTCTTACTATATACTTATATATCACATGAAAAAAAAAAGTGGTTAGCACATGCTTTAGGTAATTTATAATGTTTTATTTAGTGGTATAATCTCCAGAGAAGTGACATCTTAAATTTTTTTTTAAATATATAACTTCCATTCATCATTAACAGAACTAATGAGAGGGTGATAAAACAATATTGTAAATTATAAACTATATACTTTCATACAATATTTCAGACAGGTCCTAAAACATTTGTATACATAGTGGATGTAAAAAATCTAATTTTTTGCAAAACAGACACCTGATTATTGTGAATCTATAAAAAAAAAAAAAACATGAAAGAAGCCCACATGTAAATTGCCCACATAAAAAAAAAACTCATTGTCATAAATGAGCACAAGAAAAATATGTACATATAATAATATGTAGTTGGATAAATTATCGCAAAAAGCTATCCTTTAAACTCTGCTATTTTGGAATTCACTTCTCAATTCTCTTTTTTATGAATAAAGCTCTAAGTCTAAGTAAATGTTTATTTACACAACAGCACTTTTCGCGTTAGTACCAATCAAACACGGCCAACAGATACATCTGGCAGTGAAGGTGTTAAAAATAATTACCAATAGCTTACTGGGGATGAGAGACATTAAATGGAAAGTAAATGAATAAAGGGGAGGGAGTAAACACCAGCCTAAGCATCTAAGGGAAGCTAGCCAATAGGATGATAGACAGAGACAGAGTTACTGACCAATAAGGTGAAAGAGGTGTCATTGTAAGGTAACCTGGTCTATACCATAATTCACAAGTGAGAATGTGAATTAAACGTTTGTTTATGGATTAAAAAAAATCTGTTCACTTTTATATCTTATATTTTCCCTTTCAATTACGCTCAAGAATATTAAAGTCCTCTTTATACATGACCCACTTTTGTTTAGCAATGAATTACTATATAGCAAATTATTTAATTGCACTTGATAAAAATCACAACAACATATTCATATGCAAATTGTTGCACATGAATATGAAATAGTTTCATTATAAGATACCAATAATATAACATTTATATAATACCTATTGTTGCTCATGAATTGGAGATAAGTTGCTATCTACAATTATATTTATCTATGGTACTTTAAATTGAGCATACAGCTTAACCTCTACATGCAAATTACTATATGTGCATATAATTCCATGTCAACATTTTTCTGTGTGGGAGTTTTCCCGGGTGAACAATTTTCCATGTGAGTATTTTTCAATGTGAGCAATTTTCTGTGTGGCCATTTTTCTTGTATGCATTTATGACAGTAAGGGTTTTTTTTTCTATGTGCAATTTTCATGTGCACTTTTTTCTGATCACCACTCAATCCAAAATGAATCTGGTCTGGCACACCTGGGACATGCATTGGTCAGCAGTGTTGCTCCGATAAAGACCCAAATTTACACAAAAAAACAGATTAAGCGCACACACAAAAATACAATTCAACATTTTTACAAGGTTACTCAAGAGCACCTATCTCAGCAAACAAATATGGTGATTCAGTTCCACCATATGTTTGTCTCCCATGTTAAAATTAGTGTAGGACCTATGGATATTGGAGTACTTCTAAAAAAGACTTGACATACCCCATTTGCAATGTCCTACTTTTGCAAATGGTATGCCATCATGGGGGTAATTCTCATTCCGGGGCTACCATACGGTCTCAAAGGCAACGAACCAATTTGGCGAATTTCAATGTGAAAAAACTGAAACGCAAGCCTTATATTTGACTCTGTAACTTTTGAAAACACTATAAAACCTGTACATGAGGGGTACTGTTATACTCAGGAGACTTCACTGAACACAAATATTAGTGTTTCAAAACAGTAAAACTTATCACAACAATTATATCATCCGTGTAAGTGCCATTTGTGTGTGAAAAATGCAAACAAATTCACTGGATTTTTGGCCTGGGTTGTCAGGCAGGTCCCGCAAATTGTAATTAATAAAATTACCTAATTATGTAAAATTATTACATTAATATATACATGTGTATATATATATATATATATATATATATATATATATATATGTGTATATATATATATATATATATATATATATATATATAAAGGGTTAGACAGTACCTTGCACTCAGGCTCCAAAGTTTGCCAAACCGGGTGCAGTACCAGGGCCTAAATATCCAAATAGGAAAATAGTTGGTTGCACTCTCGGAATTCCAATAAAATATAACTTTTATTCCAGCTTCTAAAACAGATCAACGTTTCAGTCCATCTTGTGGACTTTCATCAGGATCACGAATAAAAGTTATATTTTATTGGAATAAACGTTATATTTTATTGGAATTCCGAGAGTGCAACCAACTATTTCTATTTATACTATTTATATATATATATATATATATATATAATTTTTTTAATTATTTTTATTTATACATAGGTATTTATATAGTGATATATACGTATATACTTATGTATATAGATATATATTATTTTGTTCTACGTGTATTTTGATATCAAGATATATATATATATATATATATATATATTATATATATATAATAATTTTTTTAATTATTTTTATTTATACATAGGTATTTATATAGTGATATATACGTATATACTTATGTATATAGATATATATTATTTTGTTCTACGTGTATTTTGATATCAAGATATATATATATATATATATATATATATATATTAATTTTAAAATACAGTTAGAATGAAATTACACATATATATATTTTTTATTTATTTATTTTTTATTATTTTTTATTTTATTTTTTTACGTATTTACATATTTATTTATTTTTATATTATATATAAATATATATATATATATAATGATAATTATATATATATATATATTTAATCAATATCATTCTACGTGTATTTTGATATTACTATATATATTTATATATTAATATTAAAATACACTTAGACAGTATATGTGTATTTATGTGTGTGTGTGTATATATATACATTGATCATATATATAAATTTATATAACAAATATATATATATATGATCTAAGTAAATATAAAGTTATTTTAAACAGTTTTTAACATTTATTATTTTTTTTATAGGCTGCAGGGGGAGTAGCTGTCATTACAGGCACAAGTCAGATGTTTAAAAAAAAAAAAAAAACTTTCATATTTTGTGAGGTCAGAAAAACAAAAAGATCCATCATACATTTTGCATGTTGCAACATCATTTTTTTAATTGTCTGATAACTTGTCTGAATCTTTGTGCTGACAGTAGCAGAAAAGGTGATCATTTGTCTATTTCATCACACAAGACAAGGAGTACAGAACTGTCATTTCTGCTTTGCATTGTAGACACCTCTTCCTGAGATCGTACCTGGAAAATTGTATTGTTGAGAAACTGGAAATCGCAATAGCAGCAAACAGTCTATACCGCAGTCCTAGAAATTGAAGAGTAACCTTAAATTATAAATCAGGTTTGTATGAAAAGTAACAAATACTGTTATTCCAGTTAACATACCTACGCATGGTACATGATGCACAAAAATTGCATCCCCACAGACTTTAGAATTTACTTTGAAGTGGACTACTTCTAAATAATTAAAGGTTTGCTTCCTTTCAGAATACCTGTCAGCATAAAAATAAAAAAAAAACATTTGAAACATTTTTCAATTAATATTTAATTATTTGCTATATTAAAAATGTTACAGATTTTTTGTATCGATAAGTAAAATGTGTTTGACTTCTATCTACTGTTTAAAGGGTAACTCATCAAGATGTTCTAAACATATAGGAAAAATTGTAAAATAGGTACATATGTTACATAGGAATGGGTGCCTATTATCACCAGAATGTCTGGGCACATGGAGCGGGCAAAATTTGATGACTTGTGAGTTAGTGCTCTGTAAATTGTGGAATTGGTAAGATATTTGCAAGTAAAATTTAATGAAAAAGTCAAACATTAAAAATAATACTTTTTGTCTGGGAACACAGTTGCTGTGTGAACAGAAATAAAATGGTGTTGGCCAATGTCTGACCCGCTACTAATGAAGCATCAAAAACATCATGAGGTATTACATCATACCCCCCCCTCCCCCACACACACACACACACACACATACACTGTGTATCAGCAAGGGAAGCTTTCACAGGTTTAATACTGAAACTTCTGTGTCTTAAAACATGTTACAGTAAGTTGCACTGTAAGCTTTACTAATGGATCTTTTGAAGTAACTCCAGCGGTGTGCTAGGGTGAGGGGCAGGACGGTCCGCCCCGGGTGCCACTAAGAAGGGGGGTGCCATGCCCTTGGTCTTGGGGCTGAAAAGGGATGTGTGAGCTGTGTGGACGCACAGTGCTTTGTTAGGGTTCCAGGTGGCTGGAACAACTCTCACACTCAGGGACCAGTTGAACTGGCCTCACAGAAGGAAAGTTGGGGCGGCGCTAAGAAAAGTTGAGGTGGAGCCAAACCGGCAATGGGGGCAGTCTTAATATGGCCCTTATCCACTTCTGTTACTGTTGCACATAGAGGTGCAGCAAGAAGAAATCCCTGCTTCTACAACTAACATGCTCCAAGTGTCACATCCTGTTCCATTTTGCAGAGATTTCTGGCCTTGGCTTCTGGAATCCAGTACTCTTTTAACAAATTTACAAATTTGTGCAATAAATAAAAGAAAGAAAAGAAAACATTTGTAAAATTTTGCAGTTGTTTTTTAAAAAAAATTTTGGAGGGGGGTGGCGGTGGGGGAAGAGGATGCCAAGCACAGGTATGCCCTGAGTAACTCCTGCCACCTCCATCTACTTTACATTGCTTGATTCCTGATGACCAGTGCTCACATTGCACCAGGAGTGGAATGACCATTCGGGCACTCAGGCAATGTCTGAGGGCCTGGGTCAGAGAGAGTGTCCACAAGCCCTTCTTTGTACTGCTGGGTTGGAAGCACCTCCATTCAGGCCAGCCTCTACGCTCATTTTTTTTTTCAATGATCACCACAGCAGTGACCATCTTTATACCTGGACAATACTCAGTGGCCCTGGGATCTCCAGATATAGCAGCAGTCTTTGTATCCTGTGTGCTGGGAGGTACTGATTACACTTCACTTCCTCCCTGCACATTGTCAGAGAGCCACATGGAGGAAAGGGAGAGAGAAGGCAGGGGAATATCAGTGAGGAGAGGAGTGTCATAGGCTCTACTAGGCCACCAGGGACCGGTCACTGACTTACCTGGACACCAGGTAATAGGGAAATATGCCGCTTACCTAGACAAGCAAGGAGTGTCAAAAACTTAAATTTTTATTTCATTTATTGCAACTTGTGGGAGGCTGAAATAGACACAGCCTCCAGAACCCTGCACACTACTCTACCACACACTTTCTTCTGTGCTTCCCATACACAGCCATACATATCACTCACAGCCACATAACATTCATTGCTCACAGCTAAACACACAGTAACACACATCACTCACAGTTACACATACAGTCACACACATCACTTACAGCTACACACATCCACATTCATTATTCACAGCTACCTACACACAGCAGCACACATCACACAAAGCTACCTACACACAAAAGCACACACCAGTCACATCCACCATAAACAGCCAACAACATCAGTCACAGTTACTTACACTTCCACAAACATCACTTACCACACCCTACACCTAAACACACAGCCACCACACACACATGCACACAGACAATATATATCCATGTTACCTCACAATCAGAAATACAGAGTCACAAAACACATCACACACAGCTCCTTTTTTACACTACAATAGCTACAACATTTACAAGTACACTACATCTAAGCAACATGCATGCTGTCACTCCACACACAGCCACAACACACATGCAGCCAGCCATACACTTTACGACACACATCAAATAGATCTACAACTCTAAACAACACACACAACATACATGCTATCACTCCACATACATGGAGGTTTTTAAAGGGACACTTCAAGCACCCTAACCACTACAGCCTACTGTAGTGGTTGTGGTTCCAGGAGTACCCTGTAGTTAAAGTACTGTTTGACAAATTACCAGTGTCCTTGTAAACATAAACACTTTAAAGCCCTAATACATATACTATAACCTCAACCAAAACACACATACACACTTTAGAGCCCCTAAACACACACAGCACCTACACTACTTAGATATGTGCATACACGAACACACTACAGCCCATACATAGTGCACTATAAACAGACCCCTTCACACACATTCTATACCAGAAACAGTCTCCCCTACACACAATCCCAAAGGAGCCTCCAAATACATATGTTACCACAGTTAGCCCAGAACAGCAAATCCCATCCATGGCAGACCCACTCTGCAACTTGCTTACAACACAGGATATATTCAGATATCTTGTGGAGTCCATGCCTCAATGCATCAGAGCTGTTTTGGCAGTAGGAGGGAAACCTAAATAATATTACGTAGGTGGTTACGTAGGTGGTTTTATTGTTATGGTTGATCAGGGTTACATACACACAGATGCACACAGTAATACAATGCATACTATGTCACATATAGTCACAAAGTAGTGACACACAGACAGTCATATGCCTACAGACATACACCGTCACATACATGTAGTCACACAGTGAGACGGTAACAATCACACTGTTAGATGCACAGTCACACACATATTCTGTCACATACTGTCACATGTAGTCATAGACACCACACATAGTTATAAGCAAACAGTCATACACAGTCAGAGAAACATAGATTCACAGTCACACACACATTTACACAGTGAAACACACATTGTCAGAAGCAGATACACTGTCACATACAGCAAAATGCACACCCGCACACACAGCGTCACACACAGTTACAGGCACACAGTCACAATTGCAGTAACACAGAGAAACAGACACACAGTCAGACACACAGTAATTCACAGTTACAGGCACACAGTTATACCTGGTAACACACAGTCACACTCAGTTACAGTCATAAAGACAGGCTCCCAATTACAGTCACACAGTCACACGCAGAGGCACACAGAAACAGGCATGCATTTTCATCTTACCTTTATGTGGGAGGAGTAGTTCAAAGTGTCTAATGGTTGGGAAACCAATGATGTCATCCTGCTTCATTCTCGATATGCTGTAAACAGGCAGTGGGTGCTGCCAACATTCAATCCTGCCCCACTTTCCGTATCAGTCTGAAGCAACTACCTCCCTGCTAGACCTGAGTAAAGGATAATGAACTTGTTTACCTACAGTAGGTACCAAAAGACCACACTACAAATAGTGACAGGCAGGACAGGAGTTTTATTGAACTGGGCATACTAGGTAACCATTTTTTTTAATTCTTCCCGTACTATATGTTTCTCTAGTCTCTGGTTTAAGGCATCTTTTAAAAACATACTTATTTGTGGAAGAATATCAAATAAAAACTATTTCTCTCTCATATAACTATATCTCAACTCCCTATGTCTTTACTAAGCCTGCTGTGTGCACATACACACACACTTACATTTTGCACAGTGTTACTGATTCAATCAGTACATTAAAAGCAATAAATACTAACTCATTCTTCCATAATGAGGCATGCTGATATCACTATTGCATTTACTAACTATAATCTGGAAGTACAATTTTGTTGCACCAATCCAATGCAAAATGTCATATATTTTTAAACGTCTGTATGGGCATGTAATAAGAGAGAAAAAAAAACAGCTCAACCTTAGGGCTGAAGATACTACAGAGATATAAATATAAAATTAAAAACTTGTGGTTGGGATATTTATAATATATTTGCAATGTACCATATCTACATGATCTCTTTAAACAAGTTTAAGATTGGCCTATATAGTTAGACCTTCAGCAAATAATGCATCAGAGAATGTATGGAAGATTTTAGAACATCCTTCTGGGTTACAGAAATATAATACTAATATCATCAGATTGTGGCATAAGGCAAACATGTGAAAATTGAAGAAAAAAATAAATTAGTTTCAGAGAAAAGAGAGAGGGATGTTCTTTTTATCCTTAAAATAAATGATCATGTTATTGAATGTGTGCCTTATTGCTGAATGTGATACTTCTTACTGTCATACTACTTCAGATGATAAGGAAAATGTAGCTATATTTACTGTAATTTTATTTTCAAGGATATATCGATGGCAGCATAACAATAGGGTTAGATAGGATTAGCTCTCTCCACTTGACTATTTAGGACAAGAACCCCTACTACCAGATAGGTCCTCCAGTCTATGTTCCAAGCTCCTAATAAACAAATAGTAGCAAAGGTGGAATGTCATGCTACCACAGATATATACAGGAAAATAATATTTCAATCAGTAATAATTTTCCTTATTCTTGGTAAATACATGATAACGATAGGGTAATATCCATGCTAAACATCTGATGGGAGGAAAAGAAAACAATCAACACAAATACAGTTAAAATGACATTTTCCTAAATGGACAATAAGGTTCTTCTCACAGAGTATACAAACCTTGATGAGTGAATAGAGAAGAAAACTTCTTCATTGCAACTATCCGGTGCCCTCAAAAAATGGATAGGTCAGGGCTGTGCAAGCAGCAGGACTCCAGATGCCTCAGAACCATAATGACTTGCCGTCGTTTTGAATAGCAAAGTACAATGGAAGTTGCAACTCCATAAAACCCAGGAATCCAACACTCGCCCACTCTTGGGCTAGTCCATAACATTCAATTCTACCGACATGAAAGAAAAGCCCAAACAAAACATCAGGAGAAATAGGTCATGGTAACCAGGTTTAGAAATACTCACCATATCGTTTACCATAATAAAAGTGTCAAGTTATGACAAGAAAAATCTGAAACATGCCAACAATTAAATTAATTGAGATAAATGTAAAAAGTTTACTGCAGGCCTGTGTCCCACCAACAAATTGGGATTCTGATAACATGAAAAAAGAAAATGTTAAAACTAGAGGCTTTAGTACGTGCCATATAAACCATTGTCTCTTTCAAGAACGACAGATAGTAGGACTGATTCCCCGGTCACTAAAAGGGGTACACTCATGGAGTTACCTTTAACAGGTCTGTGTGTCCTGGATCTCCGGGGAGTGAGAGAATGAACTGGTTAGGTCTTTTCAAAAGGTAGTCTGTGGGCATAAACTAAAACAGTAAAAGTAAAAAAAAAATATCCACAGGCAGTAGGACAGGAAAAAGACTGGAGAACCGGGTATGGAGGGTTATTTATAGCTTTAATTTCCCATTCTAGACAGCTAATTGGGTGGAGGTAACAGTATTGGTATGCTGCCATGGATTAGCCAGTAAAAACTTTAATGTCCGTCCAACTGATGCTGACGGTCTGCCAGTCTTATTACAACAGCAAGTAACTCTATGTTAACTGTAATTCACAAAAGCTTGAAATTGGAAACATTTGAAGGTTACATTTCAGAGACAGTTCAATGATAAGAAATGTATTAACTAAAATTAGAATTTTCAGTAATTCACAGTGAATTTAAAATTCAAAGCCAAGATAGCTGAATTGAAAGACTTCTCCAAGTCAGTTATGTTTCCAGTTCCTTAAGGATTCATAGTAATAAATAAAAAAGACAACTTCTGCACAGAGGTACCCTATCAAACCTCGCCTGCTGCACACAAGTGATAATAACAGCGGCTGCACACCTACATCACTTGGGTTAAGGAATAATTAATTCATCATTTCATTCCAGAAAACCCCTTTGTCATAACAGGGAATCTATGAGGAGACAATTCTTCTGCATCACAGTATTTTTTTAGATGTGTTTTCTTTTAATTACTATCTTTTTATTTAGCTAATAATGAATCCTATGACATATTTTATTTGAAAGATTGGTGTTTCTCTTACTACATGTATGGTTGATATCAATGAAAACATGTATTTGAAGCTAAAATATAAATTGGTATATCCAAGAAACCTAATGGCCATTTTTTTGAATGCAGATTCCTAAAATGTCACCGAAAGCTGTAAAAAAATTATCTCTGCATGTGGGCATAAATACAGTAAATAGTTACTTGAATAAGACCAGCCTTAAAGGGACACTATAGGCACCCAGGCATCTTCAGCTCATTTAAGTGGTCTGGGGGCAATATTACAGGACCCTTAACCCTGCAATTCTAAGTATTGCAGTTTTTGAAAAACCGCAATAATTACATTGCAGGGTTGCATATTTACAGCTGCACTGTATAATGTTTTCCTATGGGAGAAGTCCTAATGCGATTTCGGGCCGCGGTGTGCATGCGTATTAGGCCACCCACCAGTTGACGTTGGTGTAGGAGGAACTCGAACCAGCGCAGAATAATATCGCGTTGGAATCAGGTAATTGATAAATGTGTTTTTAACCCCTTTAGTGCCATGACGGAGGAGGCAGTATAGGTCACTATTGTGTTTGGAAAACTACTTTTTTCCTTGCACTATAGTTTCCCTTTAAGTGTTCCTTGACACATGCCCCATGCTTACTCCTTCCCCCTAGTTGCTATCATACATCTGCACTGTACTTATTAGACCTTTAGGCTTCTTTGGCAGAATACAGATGTGATTCATGTGAATTGATGTGGGAAACTGTGGTGAAAGTGGGCAATGTGGCATCTTCGGCAACTGTCACTAGTTGAATACTAGCCTTACTTTTTTGTGTCATTTTACCCCACTCCCTATAGCATGTAAGCTCATTGAGCAGGGCCCTCAACCCCTCTGTTCCTGTGTGTCCAACTTGTCTGGTTACAACTACATGTCTGTTCGTCCACCCATTGATACTAATTTTGGAGAAATCTGACATTTTGATGGCAATAAATTACTGGAAAAATGATTAATGGGTTTATAGTGTATGTTAGTGACTAGTGAGCTGATTGTATGAGTGTGAATGGTTAGCTATGTGAATTTTTGTGTGTGTGTGTGTGTGTGTGTGTGTGTTTGAAAGTGGTGTTAGTAGATGTTGAGATTTGTTTCAGACTGAACTGCAATTCGGCCAAATTTGGGTATTTGTCATAATTCCCAAATTCCAAATATTTTAGAGGGTGATGGGTAGATTGGGACCAATATTTAAAATTATAGAAAAAAAAAATGAGAACTGGTCTCAGACAAAACTGGTACCAGGGATCAAAATGTTGCCAGCACAGATGTAGAAAAAAAGGAAAACTTTATTAGATGGCAATGACGTATAGCAGTGCCACAAGTAATAAAAATGAACCTCAATTAAACACTTAATTGTGATAGTGTTACACACAGTGAAAAACAAAAGTGATTAAAAAGGGAGCCAATTGCTTTCAAGGATGTACATAAGGTAGTGAAGATGTAATATTTAATAGCTTGGGGGTAGATTGTATCATGAAATGATTGTAACCGAGAGGTATCCACCTTGCTGTTTGATACAAGAACAGTGTTGTCAGGTTAAACAGTGTCACTTGATAGTATCTGTTTCCTTATGAATTCTAGTCTATAGTCGGTGAACAGTAGCTATAATAAAAAAATAGTAAATGAGATAGCACTTAACCAGTTGTAAACCAGATTATTAATCCATACGTACTATTCACCATGACAAGAAGCCTCCTAAAAAATATACAATCTATTATAATGTAGAATAAATACCAGATAATATATCACAGAAAAACTGCATGTGTATCTAATATACAGCTGCCGCAGAAATTGACAGGGAACCGGGAGGGGAATAGGGAGTAAAAAGGTCTAGCATGGGAATATGATGTTGCTTGTTTGCTTGATAACCTACACCAATGCACGTCCTCCACCCTTCATACTGCTTTGTGGCAGTCCCCTTCATAGCAGTCTAGTATACAGCCGCCACAGTGGTAAACAGGGGATCGGGAGGGGAAAAGGGAGTAATGAGGTCTAGCATGGGTAAATGCCCAGTAACATTGCTTAAGCTTGGTTGCTAAATAACCTACACCAATCCACCTCCTCCACCAGCCTTACTGCTTCGTGGCAGTCCCTCTCAGCATCTAAACTAATAATGAATAAAGAAATTTACATGAAAGCAAAATAAATTGGAATATGAGAATAAAAGAATGAGTAGCATTCTTTTATTAAGAAAAAAGGAAAAAAGAAAAAGCCAAAATCTTCTCACATAAGTGAGGAGAGGGCTCCCTGGATATATACTAGCATCTAAAGTAATTGTGGGATCTCTGTGGTGGAGACAAATGTAACAAAAACTTAACTTACTTGCAAAATGGCTATATACATACATTCCTTAGCTTTATAAGGCTATTTCTATATTAGACGAGTCAGGTTTACCACACAGTATACATGACTGGCTAAATTGTTGTTAAAAAGTATGTCCAGTATAAGGTAGATTCTGTATGTATATTAGTCAGATTTGAGCAAAGATCATCACAGTCTGTGTATCAAATTAAAATACAAAGTAATCATGCCAATAGTATCAATAATACTAGCATGTGTTACTTCTGATGTTGTGCTGGTAATTGCAGAATAGTACCAACTTATGTAGAAAGATACACGTCTGTCAAGTGCTGTGCTTAATACAGAGTCAAAGGGTGTGTTAACTCAGCATTGGTGGTCTTCGCATAGACTGGTAAGAAGGGGATATAAGGAGGAAAATTGTAGTACGAAAAAATGATAGTAAGCCTCTCTCCCTGTAAATCTGACTAGAAAGGATATAGGAAAAGATAGAAAGGAGATTAAATTAGCAGCATATCACTAGGTCGGTGTCTAGTTAAAAATGTTTGGATACAGCCGAACATGTATAAGGTGCCCAGATAAAGTAATCCCACACCATGCTCATAATGTCAAAGTGAGATTAGAGATAACTTGATGTGCATTTTGGTGCCTAGAAGTGTGCTCCCCCCTCGTCAGAGGAAAACACTAACATCTGGTCAAGTATTTTATTTTATTCCAAGAGAAATACGTTTGTTGGATCTGAACTCAAGGTCTTATAGGTTTCACCATTATCCAGGACTTTATTAACCATACTTATATAGTCGTCAGAATTTAAGATGAATATATTGATTCACCATTTTGTTGACAAAAAATTGCCTTAAGCACAATCTACTCTCCTTTAAAGTTTTCACAGGAGCATAAAACATGCTAAAACTTCAGATTCTAAAACCAAAAAAATATGTATTTTAATATACATATTTTAATATAATTTATACATATATTTAGAAGGTCAGTATGATTTTGAAAGGGCTCATAAACCCAGCTTTTCCAAACTCGGGAGGCTAGGTAGGAGTTAGCCCACTGACAACTGCAAGCCCAGTATGTCTGGCAAAGCTGGCGTTAGCCTACCAACGAGATTGCATCTGAGATCATTCTTGGCATTTGAAAACCACTCCCGCCGATGCTGATTGGCTGTACGACGTAATTAAGAGGCGTGGAGATTGGGACCAGCCTCGTTGCTCTTGAGAAAGGCACATTTGAGTGCAGAAATGTGCTTCGAAGAGATGCTACTCACTTTTTTATTCAGGGGTTCCAATTTATTTTGTTTTCACATAACTTTCTTTATTCATTGTTATTTTAGATGCTGAGGGGGACTGCCACAAATCAGTAAGGCGGGTGGATTGGGTGTAGGAGGTTATTTAGCAAATGTAATTAAAAAAAAAAGGAAATGATTGATGGAGAAAACAATAAGTGATGGCTAGAGGACAATACACTAAATGTTGATTTTATTCACAGATCACGTTAGAAGTGGGTAATAAGATAAAAAAATAGGAGAAGCCTGTAAAAATATATATATTTAATACAATAATAATATTTAAATATAGATTTTTTGAACACTCAAAGTGCTAAAGCTTTACCTAAAGAGAAGTTGCAGATTTTTTAGGACAGCCCTTTAGCGTAAATTTTGCATTTTCCATGTATAATGAATAAACTTAAAAATGGATTATCACACTCATTTTTACTAATTTCTCACCAAAAGCTGCAGATTTATCTTTTACATTGACCCCAGATATGGTGCTAAAATTGTAATCTATTGAGAAACAAATTACATAAATTGCTTCTAATCCATACATATTTACATACAACTCCAACAAATCTTCCCAAATTCCCCTATACGGGTTTGCCAGACACACCTCGCCATGTCTTCCTTAACACATTTAATTTTTGTTGATATGTATAGTATGAAAGTTAAAGATGCCCTGTAGTATTGTAGATTCCACAGAAACAGAAATTAAATAAATAACTAAATAAACCCAAATAACTGACTTTATTAGTTAATTGATTTCAGACCTAGAGGATATTAATTCTGCATACAACAGGGAAACCTATCGGAATGTAGAAGTGTTATGTGTCAAGGTAATTTAGGTGAATCTGACAAACATTTACCTACTACATCTTACAGAAAATTGTAACAAAATGTTATAAAAACAAAAAACTACTTCAGTTGGTTCACTGTGTATATTTAAAAGAGCACTATAGAGTCAGAATACAAATGTCTATTCCTGACACTATAGGGCTGGAACACATGTTTAGCTCCCCGGCCACCCTCTCTGTGGAGTTAAAAGGTTTTTAACTTACCTTTTTGTCCACCGCCGCTCTGGTCTCGCTACGGCTGCGTCTGCCTCCATGGCTGAGATCATCAATCTTGAATTAATGCACATCTATGGGGAATATTCAATGCCTCAATGCTGAGCGTGGAGACACTGAATGCCACATATGAAGCACCTCTAGTGGCCATCTGAGGGATTGCCACTAGAGGTGTTACTAAGCAGTGTTTTTCTCTGAAAAAGTAGTATTTACATTAAAAAGCCTGCAGAGACAGACTATAGACACCAGAACAACTACATTAAGCTGTACTGTTCCTGTTGATTATAGTGTCCCTTTAACTATACGCCCATAGGAGATATTTGCCAGTATTATCTATTGTATATCAACACTATCTCTTCTACGACTGACATCTTACAAATATATTTATTGTACTTTAAAGATTTTCTCATAGCATTGTGTTTCCCTTTGAGCTATTTTGTGTGTGGGTTTGAAAACAAATCCCTCTCCTATCTGCACTATTCATATACCTGATATCAAACACTGACACTTGAGATTTATGGGGAATACATATCTCAGCTCTTAGCGAGCTCGTGGAAAGTACAACAAATAACCAGAAATCATAAATCTGTAGGCTGGAAACACTCAACACAATGTGTATTTCATTGAATGAACACAAATCCTAAATATTTGTATATATGTATGTGTTTGTAGCGTCCGCGTATGCATCTTTAGTGACACACATTTGTCTTTATTACTGCGAGGGTTGCCAGATCTTTTGTGTTTCTATACATATCTCTTTAACATTCTGCAGGGATGAGCACTAAAAGTACTGCCTTGCAGTATGTAGAATCTAAATGCGGCAGGAGAGAAGCAAACTAAACAATTAAAGATTGCAATGTAATTTATTACCCTAGTGCATCTTATCAATTCTGCATAATGCAGGGCAAAGAAGAATAGTTACATGGGTGAAGAAGATATACAGCTCCATTAAGGCAAAGAGTGGCAACGCATGCAGGTAAAATGTCTCTCCAAGTGGTAAATGTGTTACATGAGAAGTTTGCAATTTAGCAGGTTTACCTCTGTGTATGCATGTTAATGTGATATGTTTGGCTTTCTTTTTTTTTTTTTTATTACATTCACACGATTTGTGTGTTTTTGTTTTGTTTTGTTTTTTATCCTAAAAACTTCTCTTTTCTAGGGACTTGGTCTTGGGACATGAATGAGTGTCATTTTTGGAGGGCAGTAAATTGCAGCCTCCCGGTAGCAGTGCTTAGAGAATGAACACTGAGCACATTAGGGAAGCTAAAATCATCACACACATTCTTTTAGAAGCTGCAGCCAATGTCCGGGGAGTGAAGCGAGGTTCAGAGTCAGGGCATGCACATTCCTGTGACCTTACACTGTGCCATGATGCTGCACAGCTTGGTGGTTCTATACAAGTTCTCTGTCTTCCTGGCCCAAGGCCTCTTTCTGCAAATTCATTCAGTTCTTAAAATAATGTAAGCTACGTTGGGGCTGGTCTAACCCTCTCATCCTTCCGGGAATCTCACTGTAAACGCCTGATCCTTTGACTTATTTAAATGTGATAGGTACACTTATTGCATCTAAGAGGTTAAAGTAAAGTTGTTGTTTTTTTCCTCTGTAGAACACTACCATAAAAACATTTGCAATCACAGAGACATGAATATATTGCAAGCGCAAAATATTAATTTACTTTAATTTATGAATCATTCATAATTAGCACATACACAAACTTTAATAAAACAGGAAATGAATAAACAAATCACCATGAAACAAGAGAAAAAAACATTTTTATTTAATGTATTTAGTTAAATGAAAGTTACTTACAAGGAACACACAGATATTTGAGTGCTGAATGTTTTAACCTCTGTGTTGTCTTTAATTTATTTAGGTATTTCTATACAATGTATCGAAAATGTTCTGCTTAGGTCAGAGTTTGCCAAGGAAGCGTGAATTTGTTCTGTTTTTTTTTTGTTTTTGTTTTTTTGTTGTTGTTGATCTGATAATCCATGTTGTTTAAACCTACATAGAAAGGGTATTTGGAATGTTTGCTCTGGTAAGTGACAAATTCAAAACAACAAAATGTTGCAAACTCACATTTTTGTTTGTAATTCAAATACGTTCCACTTAAATTGTTTATCGAGATTTTGTGAACTGTTTTCACAGTTTGTTTATTTTATGTATTCAGGTTTATGTAGTAGGTCTATTGTTAAAGGACAGGTATATGAAAAATAATTATTAAAGATAAGTGATGCTTTTAATTTGATTACTCTTTAAAGCTTTCTCATGTTGATTTTTAAAATGATTGTTATCTATTCATATAAGATTATTTTATAATACAATATACTTGCTTATATTTTCTGCTCTTTAACAATATATAGTTTCGTAGTATTGTGTTCTTCAGCTGTGTACACCGTAAGGATTTTAAGAATTCCAGAGTTACATTTATTATGAAACAAATAGGCTTTATCAATGGAACTCCAGCACCACCTGTTGTTTAGTCTCAGTACTGCATAACTTACGATCCCTGAACATATTATGAGGCTAGGCTATAAATCAATAGGTTGGATAATGCAGTGGGCCCAAATTATTGAGGTCTTGCTGCTCTGGTCCAAATATCTTCACAGTGATTCATCAGTTCATAAATTAGTTAATAAAATTCTAGATATGTCTGAAAAATAATTTGATGCTCTGAAAGAGGCAGATAGATCATGGCTGATAAATCTTTTTGGAGCAACCCCTGATAATTAAACACCACATATTATTCTGTTACTTCCTGGACCTTCAGCTCATGAACAACTTCAGATATTCCATTTAATAGACATTTATAAGATTCAAGTTTTAAATTAACATGGATATCAGTATATCCTTCGATTTGTTTAGCAATGTACGTAAACCTTTCACTTGTTTCATATTTATATAGATTATCCTGTGTGTGTGTTGCATTCTGTATACTTGGTTTCACAACAAGAATTTGGGATACATTTTGTGCTGTAATTTAAAATACATGTGATGTCTCTTACAGAAATAGCACATTTTTGTTAAATTATTTACTTACAAAAATACAAACATTCTATTGTCACAGGTAATTTAAATATATCTTTTTCTTCATTTTTAACCTTTCTGAGTTACTGATATGAATTAAGAACTGCCACTTTCTGAGAAAATATGCCCTTAAATATCGTATCTGAATTAAAAAAAAAAAAAACATATTTGAATTTTAGGTGAGTGAAGCTATTGTTTGTCAGCATTGTCCTATTTGTGACTTCTTGTGTAAAGAGGCATTTTCTCAATTAATCTGAATTCTGTTATTAAAACCTTCAGAAAGGGGATCGCAGAGTATGCCGTGTGATAAAAGGTTTGATTTATTTTTTTAAAGATGTAAAAGCAAAGAAATAATTTTTTATTCATAACTTCAAACTGCAACTGTTGTCTACGGCAGTCAAATCATGCCAAATTTTAAACAGTTAACAGTAATACATTGTAAGAAGTGAATATTAAAATGTCTATATTTCATTGTTGCATATTTTGTTATAAATAACATTCCTTTGTTTAGATTTCATATTCCAGAATAATTTGAAGGCTCTGCATCAATATCTGGTATATATAATTAATCAATGTTAGATGCATTTGGTATATTAAAATAGAAACACACAACAATAGGACTTGTCAAGTACATATTGTATAATAATTGTAAAATGAGGATTTTGTATATGAAATATCTTGAAAATATGTTGTTGTTACATTTAATTTATCATACACATTTATTATAGTTTTTTTGGAAATCATACAATACATGTTAGGATATGCATACTTTTTTTTTCACAAAACACTTTTCACACCTTTAACACAAAAACAAAATATTACACCTAGTTATGAAGGATCTACATATACTTTACACCTTACAAAATGCTGTAATTGTTTTCAAAACACACAAAAAAATGTTTTATTAAAACTTCATCTGAATAAAATAACATACTCCAACATTTATTTAAATGCAGCAGTGTTTGCAAACATGTAACCAAATATTTAGTCAAAAATAGTTCACCAGTAATTTTTTTTTCCTGATTCTGCAATTCTAGACTAAATTGTACACGTTAGCTTCAAAGACACTGGGGTTTTCCAACAGTGAATTACAGTGCAATGAAAAATTGCTAAATTTAGGCAAACATATCCAGGCCAGTAAAACTGCCAAATTGGATTGTTTCCAATCAATCTATATCTTTCCAAAATGTACAATTCAGTTTAATGTTTACCACAATCCTAATAACCATACAACAAATCACCCAAAGGGTTAAATGAATCCTTCATTGTATTTCAGCCTCAAAACAAATTGCTCAGCTCTGTCACTCAGACAATCATTATATGTTTCTATTTTTTTTTTCTATTGAATGTTAGTAAAAATAAAAATAAAAAATACTAGTTTATAGAATGTATGACTTTATCTCTTTTTTTTTTTACATTTGTCACCATTGTATCTGTGCAATAATTTTCTGTTCCTTTATGTCACTATTATCCCTGAAAACGACTCTGAACTCTGTACTTAGCAATGTTTGGTTTTCCTGGTTTTAATGTCTATTGTAAAAAGAAAATCCACATTTTAAATGTTATGGGTGCTACAGTCACCGCAGCAGAAAACATCTGTGCACAAGGGCAACATTACCATGAAACTGTTTTGTTCCATATTGTTGTTCTGGCCTTTCAAATAAATCTTACAGACTGTAATTGTTATGATATTTTATTTTAAATTATATGTAGTATCTTAAATGGGGATAAATAGAATTGTTAATAATGCTACATGTAAATTGAATGATATTTCCCAAATGCTTTGCCCGTAATAAACATTTATTTCAATTTAATTGGGTGCTGAGTGTAGCTAAAAAGAAGGAAAAGCAAAAAATTGATAAATGCATGTTTTCTAAGATCCATTTACTTTATTTTATTTATTGTTTTTCATTTAATATATGCATATATTTAATTTGTAGGACATGAGCAGGAAACATTTTGTAATTACATGGCTTTATGAATTAAAGACTTTTTTCGGTTTGTTTGTTTTTAAAAATACAGTTATTAAAAAATAAAATCATAAATCTAATTCAATTATTTGAGAATGTAGTCTCCGTTATACATATTGCCATAATTGGAAGCAAGCATAATTGTCACCATTATTGGGGTTCCAACAGCAGGTTTGCCAAGAAGAAGGTTTTGGCTATTTTTACATTAAAGGTCAGAGTAGCCAAATTAAAGGCATAGCTGACACAGATTTTTTTTAAGTTTGGCTCTTTTTATCTTAAAATTGAAATGCACTTTGAATTCTCACATTAGTAAAGAGCCTTGCTAGTATTCACTCAAGTAAGATGTTGATTTTTCCAATCACCGTTTTTAAGTAGGAATCAGTTTTCTCTGGACGTTCACTCTAATTTAATGTGATACCTGTGATATTGATATATCTTGATAAAATGGGAATTTGAATCAGCAGGATTTATATGGCCTGGAATTGCAGAACATTGATAATAGAATTAGCATTGTTTTAATGTAAAGCTAGCAAAGCTCAGAAAACAGCCAATTTGGAAATGTTTTTTTTTTTGTGTGGTTTTTTTACCTTGTTATTGCTCCATAATTCCTCGATTGGTAAATAAACAATCAAGCCATCTTTAAGTTACATGACAAATGTTACATGTGAATGGCTAAACCCAGGTCAAGTGCATTTTTGTGATGCCAAGTGTGTGACATCAGTAGTCATTAATGCACGGTAGTTCTCAATCATGGGCATGATCTTTGGTCTGACAATCAAAGAGGATGTAAAGATTGCTACTACCACAGAGCAAGGTAAAGCAGAATATAGATTACAATGAGCCATTTTCCCATTTATATGCATTAAAAAAATAACAACTAAACCAGCCTGAAAAGAAATAGATGGAGGATATAGTAAGTAGAAGTTAAGGAGCTCTATGCAGTCAATGAAGATCCAGTGAGGGTGGACACACAGTCAACAACAATGTGTAAGTAGTTGGGTATAGTTGGATGCATTCATGCTAGACTTATGTAACAATCTTAAATAGATGATGAATGGTTATTTAATCAAATTGTCCATAGAAACACAAATATTGTTGCCAAGCCAATCAGATTTGGTAAGTAATGTGGGCATTGGACCTGCTTGATGCAGTCCTTCCATAATCCAAATCCTGTCAACCTTCTCTATTCAGTCCACTACATTTTGAAAAGCTGATTACTTCAAGGAATCTTGAATTTGATCTTTTTCTGTATTGAACAAGTTACAGAGAATACCCTGGGTAAGGTTTTTTTTTTACTTAACCAAAGACTCAGACCACAGACTGCCTGTTTCTACTCATTTTTGTGACCAGGGGAATTATTGCAATTTTAGACTGAATCAATTGATTTTGGTTCTTAATTTTATGTAGTTCTTATGCAAGATGCTACTTGCATATGCATGTGCTGTTAAAAAAAAAAAAAGCAACATAACAAATGTTATCTTCATTGTGTGGGCTGTATTTATTTATTTATTTATTTATTTGAAATTCTATCAATTTTATTGGATTCAGAAATCTGAATTCATTCTCAAACATGACCACTGGGAATGGCAAGGAAGGGCCACCAGAACTCTAAGTTTGTGTACCAGGCCTTTGTTGGGTTGGATCACATGGGCATGCAGATTATTTTTTTAAAGTGGGTTGCTCAAATATACTTGATTGACAAACACTTAGATGCTTCAGATCAAAACTACATGGAAAATATTATTTATTGTAAATAGTGTGTTTTATATATATACACTGAACAAAATTATAAACGCAACACTTTTGTTTTTGCCCCCATTTTTCATAAGCTGAACTCAAAGATCCAAGACTTGTTCTATGTACACAAAAGGCCTATTATTCTCAAATATTGTTCACAAATCTGTCTAAATCTGTGTTAGTGAGCACTTCTCCTTTGCCGAGATAATCCATCCACCTCACAGGTGTGGCAATCAAGATGCTGATTAGACAGCATGATTATTGCACAAGTGTGCCTTAGGCTGGCCACAATAAAAAGCCACTCTAAAATGTGCAGTTTTACTGCATTGGGGGGATCCGGGGTGGTCCAAAAACCAGTCAGTATCTGGTGTGACCAACATTTGCCTCACGCAGTGCAATACCTCTCCTTTGCATAGCGTTGATCAGGTTGTTGATTGTGGCCTGTGGAATGTTGGTCCACTCCTCTTCAATGACTGTGCGAAGTTGCTGGATATTGGCAGGACCTGGAACATGCTATCGTATATGCCGATTCAGAGCATCCCAAACTTGCTCAATGGGTGAGTATGCTGGCCATGCAAGAACTGGGATATTTTCAGCTTACAACATGGGGCAGTGCATTATCGTGCTACAACATGAGGTGATGGTCGTGGATGAATGGCACAACAACAAGCCTCAGGATCTCATCACGGTATCTCTTTGCATTCAAAAGGTCATCAATAAAATGTACCTGTCATTTTCCATAACATACACCTGCCCATACCATTACTCCACTGCCACCATGGGCCACAATGTTGACATCAGCAAACCGCTCACCCACACAACGCCACAACACGCTGTCTGCCATCTACACTGTACAGTGAAAACCGTGATTCATCCATGAAGAGAACACCTCTCCAAAGTGCCAGATGCCATCAAATGTGAGCATTTGCCTCTTCAAGTCGGTTATGATGACGAAATGCAGTCAGGTCGAGACCCCGATGAGGACAACAAGCATGTAGATAAGCTTCCCTGAGATGGTTTCTGACAGTTTGTGCAGAAATTCTTTGATTATGTAAACCGATTGTTGCAGCAGCTATCCAGGTGGATGGTCTCAGACGATCTTGGAGGTGAAGATGCTGGATGTGGAGGTCCTGGGCTGGTGTGGTTACACGTGTTCTGTGGTTGTGAGACTGGTTGGATGTACTGACAAATTCTCTGAAAAGCCTTTGGAGATGGCTTATGGTAGAGAAGTGAACATTCAATTCCCGGGCAACAGCTCTGATGGACATTCCTGCAGTCAGCATGCCAATTGCATGCTCCCCCTTAAAACTTGTGACATTTGTGCTGTGTGATAAAACTGCAAATTTATTGTGGCCAGCATAAGGCACACCTGTGCAATAATCATGCTGCCTAATCAGCATCTTGTTATGCCAAACCTGTGAGATGGATGGATTATCTTGGCAAAGGAGAAATGCTCGCTAACACAGATTTAGACAGATTTGTGAACACTATTTGAGAGAAATAGGCCTTTTGTGTACATAGAAAAAGTCTTAGATCTTTGAGTTCAGCTCATGAAAAATGGGGGCAAAAACAAAAGTGTTGCGTTTATAATTTTGTTCAGTATATGTATACATTTACTTTTTTAGAAAAGAATAAAAAGTATGTAAAGGTATAAAGAGATATAAGCATGCATAAAGGATATGTCAGGTGTGCCGACTCTAATACAGAGCACTTCACCCCATCTTTAATATATGACAATTTGAAATTCAAATTCAAATTCATTTTTGAAGTTTGTCTTGAAAGTGGAAGTTTTCAGTTGATTTAAAATAAACAGCTATGTTTCAACTCATTTGACAAATATAAAGGAGTCTTTTCTTTTTTACCTGTCCGTGGCTATGTTTTCCATAAACAGTCTCCTTTTACTTAAAAAATAAAATAAAAAAATAGTAATAATAACAGTGCATCCCCTACTAGAATGTGCTACGTGCACTTCCGTGTAGAGAACACTTATGAAAGTCACTAAAACCTTGAGATAGGCATATTTACCCAGTGGACACTTTTCTTATGATGATTTCTACTGCATCCGTCAAGAAAACAAAAATTACATGAGACAGCAAGCTTGGTGCTTTCTTTCAATGACAGAGCACAACATTACCTGTCAGTTTGATTTAAGCTCTCCAGCACTTAAGGTGTTGCATTAATGTTAATGCCAACTCACTCAGAACATTTTTTCTTTTTCTTTTGCTAAAACAGCTTCTTTAATTGTGTCTACTATTTGTTAAATAATTACAAAGGCATCAACTTGTCGCATAACTCTATTGCCCATATACTTAAAGATGAACTATTGTAAGAAAAAAAAAGCATGAAACTATGTAGGGTTTTTTTTTTTTGGGGTCAAGTGAGTGACTTTTAATTCTACTTAATAATAGTTTATAGCTGTGAGCGAAATTAGTTCATGATTGTGAGGCATATCGCTTACCTTTTCTAACATTGTTTTAAATTATGAGATAGCTGATTATTCTATAAATGTCCTTATTCCTCCTTTTCTTTGTGCTGCTGAGTGATGGGAAGGTTTGCCTTGCAATGGATACTGGCATTAAATAATTGCGTAGGGGGATAGTCGGCAAATTTAAAACATTACAAATAAAAACATTAAAGGGGAACTGTCACATGTAGGGCTTTGACATAACTCAGTAGCTAACTAAGATTCTATTCTATTCTGTTAAAATTCTAAATATATTCTATTTCATAATTTACATTGTGTACCTTGCTGTTCTTTTTAAAGAAATGAACATAGTTGTGAAGGATGTAACACCTTATATTTAAGCCCCAAATAGGACATAGCTTAACTCTGTTGTTCACTCAAGTTTGAAGTGTGTCTGTATTAAACGTAAGAAAATGATTTAAAGGGACTCTATGGTCTTTGTACATATTATGGTGAAAATTAGTTACTTTCCACTATCTCCCTGCACACAGTGCCTAAATACCCCAAAAATACAAACATCACTGTAGCTATAAGCCTACCTCTCGCTCACACATGTCTCAAAAGAAAACATGTATATTTCACCATAGAAGAAACTGTCAATAAGCTGTTAGCAGCCATTTTGAACATTTTTATGTGATTAACTAAACTGCTGCTGAGCGCTTACTGCAAGCTCTGGTTAGCATATAGTTTTTCATCTGATGACCTGAACTACTGACTAGTGCTTGCTACATACTCCAGAAATCCCTTCAGGTTAGTGGTTTGTCAAAACTTGCTCAATACATATTAGGATCAATGGGCAATCAACAATTAACTGATAAGTGGCAGCAACTTTATAGTCTTATAGTCTTGATAGAGCTCATTGCATTGGAACTGCAAATCTGGGATAAAATGTCAGTCATTTCTGTTAAATGTATTATCTGTATAGTTCATTAATATTTAGAGAACTCCAGTCTCGAGTGTTCATCATATACCCCATTGCCCAACCTTTGCAAATACTCTCCTTTTAACCCCACTCAGACTTCCTGTAGCTGTGGTGGCTACACTGGCTGGACCATTGGTAGTACTACCCCTAGAATGCAGGGCAGATCCTAAGATTCCTTTTTAGCTGGGACAGGAACCCAAAACATAGTACTGTTCCTAGAAATTAGGACAGTTGGCACATATCATTACATCTCTTGTGGTTGTGACTTTCACAGCCTCCATGAAAAAAATGGTTTCATTCTTAATCAGATCTTATGGCAAAATGGATTTATTTTAGAAGTTATTAACTCATTGGACTCCAGCAGAGTCTAGCAGATTATTAACAGAGCAGGAGATAAGAAATTCTAAAGTAAACACACTGTGCAACAAAGGAAGCTAAAAAAATGTAGGGTCTTTTTCGAGAAGTGTTTTGGAAGACTGTGCGAGTCAATGCACAAACAAAGTAATTTGACTCCTAAATGGCAGAGAACTGAGCAGTGACATGTAGAAGCACTGTATGTAGACCAAAACCAATTGATTAAGCTGATGTCTTTTTGGTGCTTTTTTGCACTTAGGGCGTCCCATTTTAAGTTTTGCACATATTCTGTATAAATTGATGTATATTTTTACATACATAAATACAATTTTGCTAACTTATGGTTTTGAAAATATAAAAATTTGTACTAAATGTTAAAATGTTTGCTTCAAGCATGGACATTTCTGCAAATATATAATATTATTCTTAAAATAGAACTGGATAATGTATTCTTTCATTCACCCCAGTAACTGCTAATTTAGGAGGAATGGTAGATCTGAATTCCTGAAATCATATCAGTGCGAATAAGAATGACTCTTGTAGCACCATTCATTTAACCCTTGTTACTCATTCAGGTACGACAAGCTAAATATTTAATGCAGGTTACATTGCGCAAAGTTCCTTATCACTTCTTTAACCCTATTAGCAGGTGCTTTACATTTGCTTTAAAGTCACTTGTTTAATCTTGTCCTTACAATGGGTATATAGTAGGTAGCGTGCTGTAACTAGAACAGACAAGGAATGATTAAATGAAAATGTAGATTTTATACAGACTTCAATGCTATTCAACGACTTACCGTTTTTGCAAGATCCAATTCAGAAATGAAATGATGTAGGCAACTGCATTGCTCTCTGTTCTTTATTTTATTACATAATATATAGATTAGATTAGATATAATATACATATATTCCGGCAGTGGTAATTTAATAATGAATATTACATTGATTTAATAGAAATGATTTTAAACACACTTTCACTTCTATGGTAACTTTCGGCATTGTCATTTGCATGAATATATAATGCAATGCTTATATTCTTGATTAAGTTTCATAGGTTTTTATGTATCTTCTCAAATGGGTATTCCTGTGGGGAGCGATTTCACAGTATAATTATACTATTTCAGCGTGCAACTGTTATTATTTATGTTCCTGATTTGTAGGAGAGCTTTATAAGCCACGGAGAAGCAGTGAATATTTTCTGTGTAATGTATTGTGTGTTAAAAACGCATTTAGTAATCTTCTTAGCAAAGTTGATATGCCCAAGGGCTGTTGTGAAATGAATCCACCAGCGTATGTAAATAGAATCACTCACTACACTTGTATTTATGTCATGTGTTTAGTGTTTTCATTGTTTGTGTTGCCATGAACCTACTGTTTCCAATGAGCCATTGTGCTTCTTTAAGAAAAAAAAATTAAAACATTGTGTGTAAAGTAAAATAGAATCTCCTTAACAAAAGGTTAATTAGTAAGTTTCAATTTGTGTTTGCAATATAAGACAATCCAGAAGATGAAGCATGAATGCAATATATGGTTTTCTAGCCCCTAAATTAATTGAAATAAATCTAAAATTTAAATGTAGACTAAAATGATCACAGAGTATGAGTATGGAATGGCTAGCTAAGGAATTGGTTGGCAATAAATTCCCCAAAAAGCCACAAATGCATAAGCAAAAATGGTGATAGGAGCCGCACTCAATCCCAGCAGCCACCCAGTGCTCTGGAGCAGGACCAGCGATCCCACAACTACAAAGCAGCACAAGAAACTTGGTAGTTGTGGTATTGCTGGTCCTGCTCTGGAGCACAGGATGGCTGCTGGGTTTGAGTGCTGCTCCTATCACCATTTTTGCAATATTGTTTCATTATAAAATGACATTGCGTTCTGCAGTACTGGCTCAAAGCTCATGGTTATTGATGATGTCAAGCTTGACAAAGACCTCTTAGCAGGTCGAAACGTTGCTGTTCCTTTTGTTCTATTAAAACCGCCTGGGGCTTTAACACCTTGGGTGCCTGGAGAATTTCTTGTGCTACAAATGCGTAAGCAGTCCTACAATGCTTATATTATGAAGCAAGGAAGTAAATAAATGAACAAGAATTTTGTGTTCCAATGTCCATCTAATATCCAAGTGGCAACCAACAATAGCAACCCCAGTCATGCATGTTACAACCATAAATATGAAATGAGAATGTATACGACAACATCGTTTACACAATATATAATGGGCATAAGACAAGTGCATACTACACAGCTGTAAAAAATAACAATTAAAAAATATTAAGGGTGCACAAGGTATTACAAGAGTTACAAATTAGATTTACATCCGCAACAAATAATCCAAAAGTAATGCAGTTTATAAACCACATATGGTAAACACTCATTGGGTTATTTATTAAAGGTCAAATGGCTCCAGACCGAATGGGGAAAAACCATCCAATTGCATAATAGGCCATTCACATGGCAGAATCCGGACATTGTTAACGCTATTTAATAATGTCCAGGCCTGGATGCTTCATACATGGGCTCGAATTATAAAAAAAAAATCTTAAAACTATTTGCCCAGAGACAGAACTAGCTGACAGCAAGAGAGCTTGATAACTAGCTGTCAAACTAAATAGTTAAAATAAATAGATAAATAAATAATAATCAATAATGGCCTATTACAATAAGGGGAGTTTAAAACCTCCCTTTGTCACCATCTGCTATGAAGGGGGGTAGAGGGGTGGAGGGCATATCAACTAAATGTCTAACATCAGCAACTGGGCAGGAGGGACATTAGTATGTCCCCTGATTACTTTTAATTAATAGCCCTCACCAGCTTGAGACAGGAGGGGGTAGAGAGGTGGACAGATCACTCATTATTTAACATAAAGGCTGCCACACAATGCCCATGGGTGAGGGTATGAGGGGACTCTTATTTAACATGGGCTATAACAATATAAGGGGGTAACTTAGTAACCCCTGGCCCCCATCCATGGGCGATGGGTGGGGACCTAATTATAATAAAGGTTAGAGAATATAGTGTTCCCTTTGGCACCCTCCCATTGGTGCTGGGTGGGGGATCTAAATATAGGACATTGTATATCTTCACTCTAGACTTTTTGAGTGCATTTTGGCTAAAAAGTTTTGTTTTAAATATAAATAGCATGAAGGAAAGGGAGCAGGATTGCGCAAAATAAATACATGAAAAAATGTAGGCATGAGACATGATTTCCAGTGTGGCTTCCCTACCAAACCAAGAAAAATCGAATGATTTCCTCTTGTTTAATTTGGCTCTTTTTAGGATCTCATTACCTATTCAAATTTACAGTTGCTTATATTTGCGGTCAAAAGTATATCCATATAATTAATAGAATTAGAGTGCAAGTCAAATGCAGTTATTCTTGAGTGATTGAATTTCATGGGAAATATTCACTGAGAGGGCCTAGGCTTTGGGAGTAATCATTTTATAATGAACAATTGCTCCATAACATTGTAAAACAGGCCTTAATCTAGGGAGAGAGGGGATGAAAGGAATCAAATCATATTCTCCACAAATGGTCCAAGATTTTGAACCATGTAAGAGAGGCCAACACTCCTAATTTCATAATAAGTAATGAACAAGCCAGTGGTTCAAGTGCCAATACATACTTTAACTGGAACAACAGCCCAGTGGGCCTGGTGCTCACAATTATGATGGGCCTAATTACAGAATCTTATCGACCAAAAACACTAAAACATTCCCAAGCATCATGTATCTGATGGAGATGGTGCTGGAGGGAAAGAAAACAGCAGCTATAAGAAAACACATACCCTATGCTAATCTCTCTCTAATTTATATTTTCATCTTTCAAGTAAAACCATAACTCCCAACAGCAGTGTCCATAGAGCAGGAAGTCAATGGGAACGGTAAAAGGGTGTGCCACTGACGCAAATCACGTAACCTGTCAAAAGAGGCGACCATGCCCAAAAAGGGGGCTTGTCTGCCCAAAGAATTGGAAGGCCAGCCTGGCATGAATGAATGTCAGGCTGCCTGCCAATCATGCATGCTGGCCAACTAAGGGCATACTATGGAGACAGCACCCTGAACTTGGCATAAATGAGTCTAATAATGTGCTCGCTCAACGCTTTCTAAGGACTGTCCCTTAGCACTCGCTGGTCCACTTGTCTCCTTACCTTCTTACTAGCAGAAGCTCCTGATATATAGTCTGGGACAGAGAAAAGCTGTTTATAGTGAGTGTAGAAGAAAGGGAAATTGCCACAGTGTTGGAGAGATCAAAGTCAGCATTACCTTAACTAATTTAATTGTCATACCGGCCTATGGGTGATATCACATGATGTAAATCACAAGGATTGACATAAGAGAAAATACTGTAAAATCACCAAAAAACTACTTACAGTTTGATTCTGCTGTATAGATTATTATTATTATTTTATTATTTATATAGCGCCATCAGATTCCGTAACGCTGTACAATGAGTGGACTAATAGATATGTAATTGTAACCAGACAACTGGACGTACAGGAACAGAGAGGTGGAAGGCCCTGCTCAATGAGCTTACATTCTAGATGGATTGCTCCCAGTGTCTCCCTGCCCCCCAATGTTCCTATGTATCAGTGTCCCCATGCACCCAGTGTCCCCATGTCGTCCAGTGTCTCAGTGTTCCCTAGTCTCCCAGTGCCTCCATGTCTCCCAGTGCCCTCATGACTTAGTGTCCCTATGTGTCGATTACCCCAGGTCTCAGTGTCCCTATGCATCAGTGTCTTAGTGCCCCATGTTTCCCAGTGTCCCAATGTCCCAGTGTCCCCTAGTTTCCCCTAGTGTCCCCTAGGGTCATGTCCCCAGGTCTCCCAATGACCCTATGTATCACAGTGTCCCTATGTATCACAGTGTCTCAATGCTCAATGTCTCCCAGTGTCCTATTGTCCATGTCGCTCAGTGTCCCCCAGTATTTCCATGTCTCTCAGTGTCCCCTAGTGTCTATGTCCACATGTATCCATGTCTCCCAGGGTCCCCATGTCACTAGGACACTAGGAACACTGAGACATGGGTATACTGTGAGGCATGGGGACACTAAGAGAAATGGGAACATTGAAACACTTAGGGCACTGGGAGACATGGGGACACTGGGAGACATGAGGACATAGACACTGGGGATGCTGAGACACTATGGACAGTGGGGGAAACGGGGACACTAAGACACTTGGAGATTGGCTGGGACACACAGGGACCCAGGGAGACTGGGGACACTTGAAGACATGGGGACACTGAGACACTAGGGACACTGGCTGGTAGACATGGGGGCATTGATACACCTGGGGCACTGGGAGACATGGGAGACATGTGGACACTGACACTAGGGACACTGGGAGACATGGGGACACTGGGAAACTAGATGATACTTGAAGACATGGGGACACTGAGACACTAGGGACACTGGCTGGGAGACATGGGGACACTGACACTAGGGACACAGTGTCCCCATGTCTTCCAGTTCTGTCAAATATCTTCCCATCTTGAGACAAAAGACAGCATTGGTGTGGAACTTTTTGGCCATTGGAGTGGAACTTTTTCTTTGGATTTATTGTATGTATTGGGGCTGATGTATACTGTGGTCATTGCTGCCGCCCAAGAGTAGTGGGAGTTTGAGTGCAGAACTTATTTTTGTGTATTAGCATCTGTCAAATGTTCCTGTGAAGTTTTATAATACATATCCTTGCTATTTAACTATCAAGCTACAATATGTTCTCATGAGATATATCCAGGCTCTTGTGTTTGGCCATCTCCATTACTGCTGGCAACTATTATTATTATTAATAATAATTATTAATAATACTAATAATAATTAAGATTATTAGTATTCTAACCATGCAACAATACTATTAAAATTTTTTTGTTTTATTAAGATTGTGTTAAACTGGTCAAAATAATGAAAATGGCCGCCAGACCACATGACCTATGATCATTGTACTGTAACGTGTACAGGTCTCTACCACTGTACCAAGATTTTGCACAAGTCTGCAGTGGTAGACACCTATGGTGCACTATATCCTATACACAAAAAAAAGTCAAAAGTGAAATGGTCATTTGCAACAAAAAGGTCACACAGCTTATTCTGATCTCGGCAACCAATTCCACAATATTTAATGAGTTAATTCTCAAGCAACCAACTTTTAAAAAGATTTTTAGCTCCTAGCGCTAGGTGGAATAGTATAAATTTCCTTTGGCAACAATTCCCTTTGTAAATGCTGCAGGGTAAGTTTTTTCCCTCTGGAGAAAACTACAAGTTAAATGCAAACATTTAAGTATATGTAAAGAGGCATTTTTTATAACCACATATTGCAGATCTAGCACTTAAAATCAAATACAATTTATTCACATTGATATAGGTCTTTAATGCAATGTATCTGTGCAATGTAATAACAGTATCATTAACAAAATGAATTGAGAGGCATGCATACAGAAGACCAATAAAGATAAGCTTGACCACAGTCTTTCTAAATGTGTTAATGTTAATGTTATGAAACATGTAGGCCGTGGTTGAGGTGATCTCTCAGGATCCAGTGAAAGCAGTGGAAAAGAAAAAAAAATCTTTATAATATCAGCCAAAGAACATCATTTATTTAACATGTTGTAAAATCTATACTTTAAGTAGAATCTATACCACCTTGAAACATCCAATATACACAAAACACAAATTATGGTTAAAATCACATCATTTAGGCTGGGACACAGCAGTAGGCTGAATCACTCTCAGCATGGTCCTAGTGCCCAATCTGCACCAGCATTTTGAAATCTGCAATCAGATTTCAAAATGCGGGAATGTTCTCTGGGACCAATTTTTGCTGAGACAGTACCCCAAAATTCAGAACTGTACTTGCAAATTCAGGACTGTTGGCACCCATGGCCAACAATCTGAAAATATGATAAGATTCATGGAAATGTGTGGAATTGTACAATTCTGTGGCAATCTGCAAGCCACGTGTCACGTGAAATGGTGGCCATTTTGTAATTTGCACACTGTTTAAAAAAACTCTAAAAATCTTTGATAAAACTATGTATACTGCAGGGGAAATGTTGTGCGAGGAATTATGTGATGGGCTGTATTTGTTCAGGAGAAGTTAATAAGGCAATCATTTTAAAATATTCCAAATCACTTCAGTGCATTTTTAAAAATAACTGTACAATTAAAACAGCTGAAAAAACTCTATAAAAACCTTTGTCTTGGTTTGGTAGCCATAACGGTTTATATTACAATAGTAACAAAATCTCAAACATTTTTATAAAGTAAAAATATTCGTAATTTACTTCTCTCTTTTCTATAAAGTATATCTATGTGTATGTGCTGTATTCATGCACTTATGCTTGGTCACCCACAAGAGGCAACCAGTCATGATTTTTGAAAGCCATTTAAAAATTGTTACAAATGTTTACATTTATTATTCAAATAACCTCAAAATTAAAGCCATTTGAGAAAACCATTTTTAAAATATTCCCATGCTAAATATCTATGGTGTGCACTGCCATTCAATATGGAGTCCATGCATTATTTTGGTATGCTATGTATATATTTTGCAGCTTACAGATTGGCCCATTTTCTCAACACTTTGGTTTGTGTTTCACGTTTAGTTCCTGAATTAACAGTTAGCTGAGCGGAACCAAAATCCAACCGAATGGAAGGTGTCTGAAAAACTTCTTACCTTTGGGGAAAAAATGATTTGGCAGAACCACAATTTCTAGCTGTGAACAAGTCTTGTTCTCATAGTTACCTCTTCTTCCTGGCACCTGAAGACTTACATTTCTTGTTTCCACATCCCCACTTGCAGATGAAATTGCTGGATATCCATCTATTGGACCAGTGTATGTTTTCCAGCTCTTTGTGTTTTGACATTTTTACTTAATACACAATGTACAGATGCAATCAGATGACCCAGAGATTTACTTTCAACTCTCACTCAGGGATTTACCTTCTGTTTCTTGCCAGGGGAACGAGTGCATGGGTAAAGGGTATGACTGCACACACCTGTCACACACCTGCCACACACCTGCCACACACTGAGATTTCAGGTCCAGCAGAGCAAACATATAATAGGGCCCAATTACAGGAGGTGGATTGTAACTGAGTGCACCTTCAGCATCTTCCAATCATGTTTCCACTGCCTGCGTAACACAAGTGGAGATCTCTATTATCTTCCTCAAAATATTATCAACATGATGATACCATGTTGTTTCTTGCACAGTACAGCACAACAGCCTTTTGTGTCAAGTACAGAAAAAAGAACAAAAAGATAGGTTAGCGCTAATAATAACAGAATGAATAGGCAGCGGCCTGACAGAGGGTAACCCTCTAACCTTCTACAATAGAAGAACGCAACAATAGAAAAGAAAGGCTGCGCCAAAAGGAGTGTTAAAAAACAAATGGTAAAAGTATATATAAATAAAATACTAAAAAATAGTCCCAATATATATTAGAGGTTGAACTGTAGTGGAAAATGTCTTAGGCAATGCTTCAGATGGTAGAGTATCTTCTCTGTTTATAGTAGTTCTGATCGTCTCGTGATATAGAAGATACAAGAAGAGAGGACCAATTGTGCGGAGTGTATAAAGTAAATATTTGTAAATTAAAATATAAATATTACACTCACATTTGGATGAGCTATGGCCAGCTCAGGTATAACAGGCATACAGCGGAACAATCCCCGGTTGTAAGATATATGGATGCTTGTCCATTAATTGTTTTTATGTTCCTTTTTCCCTGAGAGTTGGACACCATTCCCCTACGGAGGACAAGCATCCATATATCCTTCAAGCGGGGATGTGTTCTCTAGAGTAATGAATTGCTGTTCACTAAATAGCAATCTGATGTTAGAATGTGAGTATGGTGGATGCAAGAAAAGAGATACCAGATTGCATAGAATGTAGTGTAGAGTTTGGTGGAGGATGGCTAATGGCCTGGGGCTGATCTTCTTTGGCTAGGCCATTCCAGTGAAAAGTAACAGGATATACAGACATTATAGAAAATATAATGCTTCCAACTTTGTGGCAACAGTTTGGGGAAGATCATTTCCTGTTCCAGCATGATTCTTCCACAAGTACATAAGAGGGCCATGAAGGCATGGTCAATCTCTTAAAATATTAGCTACATAAATATTGCACGAGACCCCAAAACAAATTAAACATATAAATTACCTGAGGATAATGTTAACATGGGTGTATTTTTTTAAGGTGTAGCTCGGTTTTCTGTACAAACACACACATACACACGTTTGTGTGAAAGGTAAAATAAAGGAAAAGCATATGAGGCAAATATTGTTTGAATATGATATATACTTTTTACAGACAATACAGGTAATGTTCATTCAAACTATATTCCAGTACTACAAATAAGAAAATGGAAAAAAATATAGAGAGAAGATCCTGGTTATCAAAACAAGCAGAAAACAGGATGATGATGATGGAGGAAAAAGAGGGACGAAGAAATATGAAAAGAGAAGAGGGATTAAAGTAGCTATAGAGGAGAGATGGGAGGAGAAATGGAAAATGGAGAAGCAAAGGTAGTTAAATAGCAATATTTTAGGTGGCAAGATGTTTGTAGTCTAAGGAGGAAAAAATAATCCAATTGACCAAGTAGCCAGAAGCTCTAAATATACAATATTAGAACACATATATGAGGTAGCCAACTTCTCAATGTCTGTGCGAGTTATCTGAGGGAAAAAATATATAAGATGGTACATAGTCACCTTGCAAGCACAGACAACAGTAACAGCTGTTTGGTGCCATCTTGTGGCAATAGGATCATTGATGCATATTGGTTTATTAAATTAACTGATTTAAATACAATTTAGAATCATTGATATGTTCTTTCAGCTGTAAAATGAATCACTTGTGCAGTTGATTAAATATGTTTTTTTTCTCTCTACTTGCTTTTGCCAGTGTAATAAACATGAGATTTTCCTGTCACAGAACAATGTGTCTGCACGCAAAACTGATTTGGTTTCTAAATAGAAATGATGCAACCAGGTGAATACTTGTAGAGATTGTTATCTGGGACGATGCTTTTCGGAAATAATTGAAGTTACTTACTAAAGGTCAAATTTGCAGCAGTACATTTAAAGTAGGTTAGTTTTGTTATATTTCACATAAAGTTTTTACTATAGGTTACTAAAAGACAAACTGACTTGAAATATCAAATTAAATGGAAATCTTAACCATTTCAAATTATTTAAATATCTGAAATGTATATAAATAATTTCCTGAATAATTATTTAATTTTATTGAATATCAGCAAGTATAAAAATAATTATTTATTTTTGATGGTTAGATGGAAATATCACCCCATATGAAATATATTTGGCATATTTAGTTTTACTTTTACATTTTTTATTTAAATATTATTTTGGTTAATATATAACTTTTTTTGGGGGGAAAAACACCCTGTAAACACATATGTTTGATACATTGCAATTACAAGTTTGTTTCTCTAAGGGAATTATTTGAAAACACTCCATGCCCATATATTTAGAATCACTGGCATGAACTGGCCATAACTGGGTTTGGATAACTCAGCCTTGTCTACACTCTCTGCATTTTGGAGTTGGCCGTCTCCATTGCAAGTGTAAAGGTTAGATAGATGATGGAATTGCCTTGGTCCACTCTGTATCTCTGTCTATTGAACACTCCACAAAATGAGTGAAGCAGCATAATCCCTTCTTGTTCCTGATTGCTATTATTAAAGGGACACTATAATCACCAAAATAGCATTAGCTATGTGTGACTCACACAACCTACATTTAAAAATGGTTTCACTTTCAATCAGATGTTAATTTGCTTTAGAAGTATTTTTTCCTGCTCTGTAAATTGAACTGAACCACACACTGGAGGCACATGCAAGGTCTAGTAAGCTATTAACAGTGCAGGAGATAAGACATTCTAAATAAAGCAGAATGTGCTATAAATAAAGTAGAAACATTAGATCTAACTTTACAGGAAGTGTTTAGGAGGGCTGTGCATGTTACATGCAGAGAGGTGTGACTAGGACTGCATAAACTAAGTGATTTGACTTCTTAATGGCAGAGAATTGAGCAGTGAGACTGCAGAGGCATAATCTATACACCAAAACTGCTTCACTAAGCTAAAGTAGTTTTGGTGACTATGGCATCCATTAGCAATGGCTAATGCCCATATCTATCCGGAGGATTCACCCCTGTCTTTCAATTTCCTAATCACTCTATCCAGGTTGTGGAAGAAGAAATAGATGGGAATCCACATGCTCTCTCTCACTGTTACATAAGGTGTTACCCTGCCACATGTGGACAGTGCTATGCTGCCCCCTTATCACTACCCTAGTAGCTCTGATAATTAATTTGACTGATATAGTATCAATAATGTTTATTGCATAAAACAATGCAACCATAGAGTCAGATTCTCAATTTTTTTTTTTTTATTAAAATTCTGACAGGATTTTTGAAGCGCTCAAACAGCTTAAAGGGACAGTGTAAGCACCCAGACCATCTCATCTCATTGGAGTAGTCTGGGTGCAATGTCCCTGACCCACTTAGTCCTGCAATGTAAAACATTGCAGTTTTTTGAGAAACTGCAATGTTTAAATTATATTACTTAGACAGCCACTATAGGCGCTTTCAGGAGTTTATCGGAATCCAGGTCCCCTATATCAGTGCTCCTCAACCCTCTCCTCAAGGCACACCTAACAGTCCAGGATTTAGGGATTACCCAGCTGTGTCTAAGGTATTTAGAAAAAGAAATAAAAACACCATAAAGACTAAGGTGTTTTTATTTTTTTATTTTTTTAAAACACTTAGACACACACGGGTAATACCCAAATCCTGGACTGCTGGATGTGCCTTGAGGAAAGGGTTTAGGAGCACTGCCCTATATGACACTGGATGTCCTCATGCACTGCACTGCATGAGGACATCCAGCATCAGTGAAATCCCTATAGGAAAGTGCTTTTCTATGGGGAGGGCATAATGAGGTCAGTGCTTTTCTATGGGGAGGGCATAATGAGGTCACAGAGCTCACTGCGCATCTGCATTAGGTCCACCCATTGGACGCTGGAGGAGGTGAAGTGCCGACCTAGTGAAAAGGCACATCGGCACTGGAATCGGGTAATTAAAGGGTTTGAACCCCTACTGAGGGTAAGTAGATAAAAGGTATTCCAATCAATATAGTATCCCTTGAAGAATACTTTGAAGAGTGCATTTGAAAACTCTTCATCACAAATACAGAAATCTTGTGAAGTTGTCACTTTCCTTTTTATTAATTAACAGCAACTATATGTGCTATGTTACACTGGAGCAACAAAAAATTGCATTACAAAACTACCTTTCCACAGTTTTCTCTTATTCAGTGTAAAATTATTTATCTCTTTACTATACTGACTGTCTTTAGTTTGTCGGCCTGTGGTGCAGATTTTCACCTTCAAAACTAGAAATCTCAGGTTTTTTTAACATATAAGTGTTGTTCATTTTACATACAATTATTCTTCGATGAAAATACGTTTGTTGAACCATAACCCCTTTGCCATTTTAGAATGCTGATAGAGGACTTAAAATAGGGGTAGTTCTATTTGCCTGGAACAACAAAAATCCAAAAAGTCAAGGAAAGAAAAGAGACAAAGTGATAAAAGGAACATATCTAAGCTTTGGGACATGTCACCAAGGTATCACAAAAATGGGAGAGGGGAAGAGGGTAGGGAAAGGGAAAATAGGAAAAATATAAAACTAGAAGTCAAAAACAAAGAAACCTCTGACAGAGTCTAAGAGTTCCACATTCAGGAAAAACAAATAAAGATTAAACATCCTTGTGACTGTGAGGTACAAGAGTAAGCTTTCCATTACCCTTCTGGATTCTGTTGTAGACACTCTTGATTAGACACACTCTTGATTAGACAATGAAAAGGTCTGCTAACAAGAAGTGCTACTAACTCATCAACATGTCAACGGTTATGGGACACATTCGTTCAAACACGGCAGACTATTATCTACAAACACAGAATTACATATTTAAAACTGACAGATCGGTTAAATTAAAATCTGGCCATTTTACTTATAGCTAGGTGCCAAAAAGATTGTGGTGAGGCCAAACGCAATAAAACCCCACAGTGCAATTAGAAATAATATTTTTATAGCTGCATATCTCAGGTTGTACTTTGGACAGTCCATCTTGGGTATACAGGCTACAGAAATCATGTTTCCATAACAACCCCAGAGTTCCCAGCTTGATATGCAAATGAGTACAGGCAGGCATTGGGTTTTAGACTTCATTTTCCATTTCTTCAGGTACCCTTGACAATGGACACTGTTTTAAACATAGCTTTTTTTTTAAATCATAGCATAGGTCGTGATCTGAAAGGACTAGTGACCAGAAACCAACCATGGACTGCAGTTTGGACCTCTCATCATATATGTAATTACCTGCACCACTGGCTGGTCCATTTAAAGACAACTTAAGAGTCACTAGAAGAAACAAAAGTAAAATAGGTCTCACTACACCACCAAAGGGAAAGGAATAGACCAATTTTCTCTCTTTCTTATTTCAGATTGCCAGCATTAATCTTTGAAGGAATGTCTGTCATCTCACTAATGTCAAGAGAATAAATGTGGGTTTTGGTATAGTACAAAACGTATCCTCTCACAGTTATCATGTAGGTCAGACATAGGCAACCTTCGGCACTTCAGATGTTTTGGACTACACCTAACATGATGCTTTGTCAGCATTATGTATGTAAGAGCATTATGGGGGATGTAGTCCACAGCATCTGGAGTGCAGAAGGTTGCCTATCCCTGATGTAGGTTATGATACATATTAGGTTTGTAATGGGTGGTCCAGTATGCTGTGTTTTAATCATATTTCACTTGCATATATCATCTACTTGTGTTACATGTACCTGTCACTACTTGAACAAAATTTCTCCCAGATATCGTACATCACTTTGTCAGTTGTAGATGATAAAGTAGTGATTTATATTTAGATAAATGAGTGCAATTGTGGGGATATGGAGTGTGATATATGGCTCTTAAATTGTCATGGATGTGTCATAGTTCTTGCCTTGAAATCCGGAATAGTTATAAGACTATTTCATTATCACTTTTGGAATGCTTCCTTTGGCGGAGAAGTCTAGATATATTAATATGTAGCAGTCATGGGTATGTGCCCTTTCACATTTATTTTTGTTAATATTGTGTAATTTTTAGAATTACTTTAATTATTGGTCTTATTATTGTAGCTGTGTTTGGGTATATTACTGTTTTTCCTTTTTGTTTGACAGTGTTGATGGGTTAATTATTTTTTGTATGTATGATCTGGTCCATGCATAAAAGCTTTAACATTTTTTTGCCTTGAAGATAACTAAAAAAATAAATATTTTATTTTGTCTACTCAAAGGAGACATAGGTTTAAGTCCAATAATACAAAAAAGTAATACATCCTTTAGTTCGTCCAGCAAATTTAGTAAATATGAGCCAAAAGGCCAGAATGAGCTTTTCTTCTATTTGTTGAATAATCCTGAACGTTTTTTATTTGTATTAACTCTATCATGCAAAGTTGGATTTCACAACTGAAATAACAGTAATTGAACTACAAAATAGACGTGTGTCCATCAAATTCAGCCTGTCTCACATTTGATTTTTGCTGTTGATCCAAAAGAAGGCAAAAAAAGTCTGTAAATAATTCTAGTCTCCCGATAACCTTTAATAATAATAATAAGAATAATAGTAATAATAATTTTATTCTCCCCATAGACTGTATACATTCTATTCTCCCAACAGACTTTATTAATAATAATAATAATAATTGTGTTCTCCGAATAGACTTAAATAATAAAAAAGTATTTTATTCTCCTGATAGACTGTATAAATTTTATTCTCCCAACAGACTTTAAAAGGATTATTTGAACAAAAGTACAATGAAAATTATATTTTATCTACATTTAATAGAGTAATTTTATTGTCAATCAATATTTATTCTTTAAAAAAATTAATTTTCTTTTTATTTGTAAAAATGGACAAAACATGAGAAAAAAAAAGAGAGAGAAATGTCCTACTATGTTCAGATTTGTTTCTACAAATTCAACTTTATTCACTAAACTTGTAATAGCTCAGTAATCAACATACAAAATATATACTGAAAATGATTGCATTTGATTAAAAGCATAATTCAGTTACATGATTTTTCTGACATTTTATAGTCTAAATTTAACAAGTTGGTTTCTGTTGTCACTACATGTTGCTGTTTAGTAAATAAACCCCGGATGACTTTCAGATGTTAAATTAATTTTATGAATCATGTTTCACATTGAAAGAAACAGATTCGTTCACAACAAATAGCCCCAATATATCTGTATTTGTACTCACAATAGAGATGCAAGTATTGCTATAACACTTCTAGCAAACAAACTGAAAGAGGAAGTGAGAAGATTAAAAAATCAATTAAATAGATCAATACACCTTAGTCAGGTTATCAAAGACATCTAAGTCATTAAATAGAATTAGATACAAATAAAACCTCTTACATCTAGATGCTTTTTAAGTTTATTTCCCTAATAAAGAAGCATAAAAAATGCATAATGAAAGACAATGTGAGAGCAGTAGAAACACTACAATGAAGGCAAAAAATCAATGAGGTGGAAAAATGTAAGGACAAAGATTGGATTTCATAGCTAAATTATTCTGTTGGATTTCACATCTTGATATTATATTGAAATTTTATGTGCATACAAATTGTATTTCATGGCAGCATTAAAGGGTAGCTTTTTCAGTGCACTTTGTGGGGAATTAGAGATGCAAATCCCATTAACATTAATGGATGTTGTGCACTTAATTCCCTTCAAACTGTGCTGACAATTTACACTAAATAAGCGTGTAGTTAACACTTTATCACAAAACAGTGGGAAATGTCAGCAAAGCATTTTGTTGAGAATCCATAAAAAAAAAAAAAAAAGATCATTGATGGTCATAGTTCAAAATTGTTTGGAACCTAAAAGAATTTGTGTAGATTTTTTTAATTTATGGGCGATCAGTAATGCTTGGTGATTCTGTTCAAAACACCGACATTTGTACCTTCTCTATGGCGCTGGTTGCTCAATGTCAAATGGTTAACAATCAGAACAATCTTGTTGGATGTCAAACGCCCTACGTCAATCCTAACGGCAAAAGATTAATTATTTGCGGTTACGATTTATGCATATGTATTAGGTATGCACTTTTTTTTTTATCTTCAATTGATTCTAAGATTGTATTATTCTTATGTTTCTGGACAAATTCATAAGGATTTGGGCTTCGTAGACTTTTAGTTTGTGAAATATACATTCTACTGTAATAATCAGTGTAATTATGCCATGTTGCCTATTTATTTTGCCATTTGAACAAATGTTTTTAGAATATATTATGTTATTCAAAATGGGTTTGTTGGTGAAGTATGGTCATTGGAAATGCTTAGGTCATGATGAACTAGAATAGTTTATGTACTAAAGGTCAACTTTGCTGTAACAAAGTTGCCCAGAAGGACATGGGGCAATTTAAGTCAATTTGGAGCCTAGCTTGAATGGACTTCTCTCTGTTATTAATTCAAGTGTGAATTGTCATGAATTCAAAATGAAATTAAAGTTTTGGACCAAAATAGCCATAGTGGAAATATCTCCAAGTCAGTGATGTTTTCAGTTCTAACTTTGAATTCTCAACAATTTTAAAGACAATTGCACATCTTCTTGTAAGGTCCTTTTGTCTCCTGATTGCAAGGATAAACAAGGAAATGAAGATAGACTTGGGAACAGTGAGCAAGATATTTAGGACTGTGCACTCTACAGCTTAGATACCTTGGCAATAAATGGACTGATGCAGACTG
Source organism: Pelobates cultripes (assembly GCA_933207985.1). Taxonomy (NCBI): domain Eukaryota; kingdom Metazoa; phylum Chordata; class Amphibia; order Anura; family Pelobatidae; genus Pelobates; species Pelobates cultripes. The sequence goes on along the minus strand of OW240914.1, from coordinate 335,581,408 downwards.
CATTGTGGAATCAGGGTATGGTACCTGATGAATAAAGTTAAGACTTTACATACTGTAGAACAGGGTTGTCAAACATGCGGCCCCCCAGATGTTGCTGAACTACAACTCCCATGATTCCCTGGCTATCTGTTTAATTGAAAGAACCATGGGAGTTGTAGTTCAGCAACATCTGGGGGGCCGCATGTTTGACAACCCTGCTGTAGAACATGGAAACCATGGCTGCAAGAATATGGAATGGAATGAAAGGAAGAGATCTAGAAAATAAGGGTAATTGAAATGTGTACTGAGTATACTGAAGAGACCAGCAATGGGATTCGAATGCCTCTTTCAAAGCTGGCCTGACTGATTGTAAGTGGTCTGTAGACTGAAAGTAAGAGATCTGTAAGAGACAAAATACCTGGTAAATGAATCCAAAATAAGTGGACATTCAGAACAAGAGACCTAGGCATGTAGCATTAGAGACTATGAAAAAAGGGGACTAATGGTAAGAGGCATAACAACTGAGATTAAGAATCGTAGGAGTTGAAGGCAAGGAACCCGTGAAGAGTCAGGGTTAGAGATCGTGGCAATGTGAGGATAGGACTAAGGAACTGAGCATAAGAAATCTTGAAACTGGATAGACTAAGGGTATAAAAAAATAACAATAAAGAACCAATAGGATTCAATCTTTCAGTGGAGGAAAAAACTATTAATTATTAAATTAGTAATTGAATTCCTATTATACCAGACTTTACCATTGGTTAAAATACACATCATTGGTTGTAAGAAAACAGCAAATATTGTTTTTGAAATATTATTATTATGATATTTATAGATCGCCATCAAATTCAGCAGCGCTTTACAATGGGTGGACGAACAGACATATAGTTGTAACCAGACAAGTAGGACACACAGGAGCAGAGGGGTTGAGGGCCCTGCTCAATGAGCTTACATGCTAGAGGGAGTGGGGTAAAATGACACAAAAAGGTAAGGATAGTATTAGACTAGTGACAGTTGCAGAAGAGGAATCAGTTGGGAGCTATTAACTGTTTAATTGATATGATTTTATGAAGAAGTGGGTTTTTAATGATTTTTTGAAGGAGTGGAGACTGGGTGAGCATCTAACGGAGGAGGGAAGTGAGTTCCACAGGAACGGTGCAGCCCTCGAGAAATCTTGAAGGCGAGCATCAGAGGTGGGAGTACGGACAGAAGATAGACGTAAGTCTTCAGCAGATCGTAAGGGCCTTGATGGGACACACTTGTGTATATCGGAGGATAGATAGGTGGGAGCAGCATTATTTAGAGATTTGAAAGCAAGAACCAGAATTTTAAATTGAGCTCTATATTTTATAGGAAGCTAATGTAGAAGGATGAGGCATGGGAGGTGCAGGCGGACAGGAAGATGAGCCGCGCCACCGCATTCATTATGGACTGTAACGGCGCAAGTTGGGAGCACGTAAGACCACTGAGAAGCAGATTATAGTAGTCAAGGCGAGAAAGGACAGTGGAATGGACCAACACCTTAGTCGCATCTGGCGTTAAGTAGGGGCGGATGCGCGCAATGTTTTTGAGATGGAAATGTCAGGATTTGGCGATAGATTGAACATGAGGCTTGAAGGAGAGGTCGGAGTCAAAGAGAACACCTAGGCAGCGAGCCTGCGTGGTGGAGCTGATGGTAGCACCGTTGACTTGGAGGGAGACAGACACAGGAGTAACAACACTAGAGGGAGGAAAGACCAGAATTTCAGTTTTGGTCAAGTTTAGTTTAAGGAAGTGGGCAGCCATCCAGTTAGAAACAGCAGAGAATCAGTCAGAGACACTAGTCAAGAGGGATGGGGAGAGATCAGGAGAGGACAGGTAGATTTGTGTGTCATCTGCATAGAAATGATATTGGAAGCCAAAGGAGCTAATGAGTTTACCAAGGGAGGCAGTATAGATGGAGAACAGTAGGGGACCAAGGACTGAACCTTGGGGGACACCAACATAGAGAAGTTGGGGAGAAGAAGCAGAGCCAGAGAAGGAAACACTGAAAGAGCGCTGGAGGAGGTAGGAGGCGCACCAGGAGAGAGCAATATCTTATAGACCGATATTGCGGAGGATGAGAAGAAGCTGTTGATGATCAACAGTGTCAAAAGCCGCAGACAGGTCAAGGTAGTGACCATGAGATTTTGCAGCGAGTAGATCATTGGATACTTGGGTCAGTGCCGTTTCCACAGAGTGCTTAGCGCGGAAACCAGACTGAAGCGGGTCTAGCAGAGAGTTGGACTCGAGGAAGTCTGTCAATCTTGCATACACAATTCTTTCAAGGATCTTGAATGTAAAAGGCAGTAGCGAGATAGGACGATAGCTGGATGGGGAGTTAGGGTCAAGATTGGGCTTCTTTAGAATTGGGGTTACAGTTGCATGTTTGAAAATATGGAAATATACCAGAGGAGAGATGAAATATGATTCTTTCCTTGTGCTAGGTTAGGTGTCCTGAAAAAGTAAATTACCAAATCATTTTCCTCCCATCCCTATGATGACCTGCTCTGAAGACCTCTTTTAATGAAATTGTCATAGGAATTGTCTTCAACCCCCAGTGCTCGTACATGATCTCCCTAGCCAGTGTTAACTGCACTCTGCTGCTTTACCAAAGACAAACATAATTTGATAAGCTTATCTTAAATAATAGGATTTGGCCCCTCTTCATGCAAAATCAGCCAATAAGCACTGATAATACCAACAGTCGGTAGATGTTTGCAGCTAAAAAATAGCAACAGGTTTCCTCGCCTATATTTAACATCTTCATACTACTCACAACTGGTTCCACTGATGCTGACCAACACTTAGTGTTTATTATTTTGCAAATTGGACATATATTAAGAAAACACCTTCGCCTCTGATTCATTGCTACAGGACAACAAGAAAGTATACATGTATACAACTCAACTAGGAAAATATAAAGGTGCTCTTAAAGGGAAACTGCCATGTCTATCCTTTTAAAGAGAATACCATATTATGCAAGGAGATTTGGTAGCAAATATATAGATTTAAAGCAAAACCTATTTAAAAATATATATTTATTTTACCTGTAAGCCAATTCTTTGTCATAAACTCTTTGCTGAAGAACTGACTGCCACGGGAGAGTAGAAAGGACCTCCCACATGCATGATCTCTTCCTGCTCTCCACACATAGTAGCAACAGCACATGCACTGTGATTGCTATGGTAACTCACTAGTCAACACTTCTAGCACTGGCTAGGGAATATAGGAGTGGAGTGACTAACATCACTCTGTTCAGATGCTGGCAAGTTGGCAATAAAGCCAGAGTTTTGGCATTACAGAAGAAGATGGCTAGTGAAATTCAGGAAAAGACTGGGCAGAGCAAGGGGTTGACCTGAAGTGGGTATTATAGAAGATTAACATACACAACGCAGAGGACATGGCAGCACTGTATTGGATGTAAGGTGACTGTATCTCAAAACGTTACATTGAATACATCATGTATCTCTGTAACACACTTTGAATATTCAGTGCATTTTGGGCTGATTTAGGTAACCTTCAAATATGTATGACTGATTGACCTTAAATATACAGGATTATACCATACCGTGCATTTTTAAAATATCAGACATACTGAGGTATGCAGTTACTCACTTATATTTTGCACTTTTTACTTAGCTGAAGTAGACATAAAGTTCAGTGAGCTAGCGATTGCATCAAACCTAGTGGTAATTTTTATCATCTACCATGGAAGCCAGACGGTAGTTAGCATATATCATCTCCTAATAATCTCTACACAAGACTTTAACACTTTACTTTAACCAATTGTTAAATGTTACGTTTTGTAGCATGGATACAGCCAGATACCACTATTGCTAACTATGGCCATTTTATCCTTATAGAACTTGTCAGCAAATTAATTCTCTAAGAATGGAAATTAACCCTCTGTTTCAACAAATACATTTCACTGATAGATTGCATGCATATAAATGTGAAAACGTATTTTATAATATGGTGGAAAATGTGTCCTATAAATTAATAAATATTCAGGGGTCACAGTTCCCATTTTTTTTAGACCTCACTTTTAAAAATGTTTGAATGGATTTTCAGAAATGCATTGTTGATAACTTTAATGATTTGCTTTACCTTTTCAAGAATTCTTTGTGCCAGACCTTTGTGTAGAATTGCGTTGTGTTCAGGTGACTGAAAGAGAATGAAAAGACAGTATGAAACAAGGAGTGAATATCGAAGAACTATTATTCACATTGAGTTGATTTTTTTTTCCACTTTAATATTTAATTCAGTCAGAACATAAATTCATACTGACAGATGTAGTTTGACCTTCTAAATAAAAGAAATCTATTGCGGTATAATTAGTAAAATTAACTTTGCTTAGTTTCTTTTCTCTTGCATTCGAAAAAATTACTGGCCTGGGGAGCAATTAAGTGACCTAACATGTCAGATCGCAAGAAAATGTGTTACATATGCTTTTGTTTGGAATGACAGGCTAACCGTATAGGCTGTATTGATGCAGACTCAAATCTCTTGTTGCTTCATTTTTAGATTTCCAAAATTGAATAATTACATTGATTTCTAAAATGCTCAGACAGTTGTTACCATTATTACTACAATTGACATGGTACATAATTCATATAATATATCAAGGACTGAAGATTGAAAAACAAGTTTTGTAGTCAATTTTTAATCCGACTTTTCATCAAATAGCATCTCAGATACACAACAGATATCTTTTGTGTAAACTATGTTAGGAACTTTTGCACAGTTACAGTTGAACACCATGGGCTATATAGAGTTATTCACAAAAATGTGAATTGCCAGGAATTCAAGATAAATTAAAAGTGAATTTCAAGTTCAAGGCCAAATTAGCTAATTTAGAAAGATTCTCTGTCAGCTATATTTAGCTATTTTAGTCTAAAATTTGAAATTCACTTTGTATTGTCTTTGAATTCCCAACAAGTCTTTCTTTAGTCAATAGCCTTGTGCACCTATTTCTGAATTTTGCTCAGACAAACTCAACACAATAATTCCTGCATGCTTTAAAAAAAAAAAAAAAAAAGGTGGTAAATCACACCTATGAATGCTGACCTGTCCTGAATTTCACTATAATTACTTGCTAAGTTTGGAATGTGAATGAGAAATATGTAAAGAATCGCCAAAATGTAATTAGAATCGTGAAAATGTATTTATTAAACCCTTTACTACCAAAAGCTTTTGTATTGAAAAAAATATTAGGATAAACAGGGGATGCCTAGCAAGCACATACACATATCGCAACACAGTGATTTTATGTATAGATTACTTTATAGAAAAACTTTAAAATACAAATTATGTACATGTGCACAATTTTTATTTTCACTTATTCATCCTTTATAAAAAATATTTTGGAAAAGAAAAACTGTAGACAGTATACAGTGTCCTTTATTTTGCAATATTTCACATAGGTTCTAAAAATATTAGTATACAAGCAAAAATGCTATTTTTCACACATACGATACAATGACAAACATACATACATAAAAATGATCAATTACCTGCCCACATACATTAATACAGTTAAATCATATATATGTAAACATTTCTAATGTAATGCTGGCAGTGAAATTAGTCCAGTCACTCCTTCCTAATTGCAGGAATGCTATCACCAATTGAAACTTAATTTACTGTTTGATATCAGGGTTTAGCTTACATTTTCAGCAACTTCACATTCATTATATCAGTGACTATTAGCTTCTGGTATAGGTATTTGTTTTTCTACCAGCTGGCAACCATAACTAGAGTGTAAATGAGGTAAAGAGATACTTTGTTGGCTAGATTTCTTCCTAAAAAATCCATAAAAATAAAAATGTTTATGCTCAATTTTGATATTAAGGCGTTAAAGATAATTTAGATGCATATTCAGAGATCTGTGCAAGATAAAGTAATGTCAAAATGTTTAAAAAAGTAAACTGTACCTGAAACCACATAGTGTGTCTTGGAGCAGCTGTATGGAAACTTGACTCTTGAGGACAACCAAGGAAGCATAGGCAAGGAGTCGTAGTGGTCCAAAATTCTGATTAGTTATTGTGTTGGCACTCTACTACAGGGCGGTGCAGGTATTACCCCCATAAGGACCTCAATAATATATACAAATAAATCACTATTAAGGCTGCACTCAATTGCATTTGTTATGCGTCAAAAAGAGTAATCAATGTGTTGAAATGTAAAATTCATTTATTGTACACTAATAAAGAGATCAAAAAAGCAAAAAAAAAAAAAGGACCACTATTGCGAAAGATATACAGGATGGTGCACACTCTAATAAATCATCTACTGTACAATAGTTTATAGAAAAAAATCATAATATATACAAAATATGTACAAAGTATATACACCCTTCAAATTGATAGTTAATGATGAGTGATAGTTCATAAACAGTCCGGTGAATCCACCAATAATTGATCAAGTGTTTGATAATTTTATAGACAATTAATAGTCTGATTAGACAAAAACAGTTATCTTATATGTAAACAAAAAGCAAAAAATGAAACCGTAGAAAAGAAGTAAAAAATGAAGAAAAATCTAAGCAAAATCAGAAGAAAAAAATAATTTAATTAATTCTGAACAGTTGGCAAGTTTGTGTTAACCTTCATATAAAACGTGAATGCAACTTGATACCTTTATATTCAAATGGTTTAAGCCTAACCATTGCTCTTCACATTATTAAATTAGAGAGTTGGAGAGTTGATGAATGCACTGTTCATTCCATAGACATCCACCAAAGTATTTTTGTTTCTTTTGTGTTTTAAGAGGGTTTCACACCAATTACTACATTATTAAGATGTATACAACACCATGTCGCTTACCTATTGATACATAATAACTGTGTGCACAGCAGCAAGGAAGACTGGACATTCTGACCGCACAAAGGATGCATATTTCAGAGACAACTCTGTGAACCCTTCCATGAGCAGATTAGTGGCAGGAATTTGACCATAAGCATACAACAGTAACTTTTATTGGTAAACATTTTTCCAAGGCATTTGGCTACTCTATTTCTGCAAATCTTAGCAGGCACACTATATCACAATCACTAAGATGTTTTCAAAATCATGTGCTGTTTATTAATATCTTGGTAAGATGAAAAACCATTTAGTATAAAAATGCATATGGAGCAGGCAAAAATATATATATAAAAAGAACCATAATTTGCAAAACATGATATAAGGTAAAAGGAAAAAAAAACCACAAACCCTTAAAGTCGTTTGCCGTGTTTTGTGTCTGGGGTTGCTGTATCTCTCGTGCAGAGAGAACTTGCTGGCATTTCGGATCTGGACTGCCCGTATGGGTGGGACCAGTCTGATATGCTTCAGATATGTTCTCTCTGTAATGGCACAAGATGAGCAAAAATCAGCTTGAGAACTGAGCGGGAACCGACCGAAGGGCAGGCTATTTCAGCTGCTGCCCGTCCTCAGTATTCTCTTGCAACCTATTTTTGACTCTCTAACAGATGCTATCTTAACAGCTTGCCCTAAATGATAAAGGGAGATTATAGAGAGAAAAGAATAGAGTAAAAAAAATGAGAATTGATTCTAGGTTCTTTTAAAATGTTGATTTCTGCAAAAAATTGTTCTTTCAATCTTAAAAACAGTTTCCATCACTGACGAAGAATTAGCACTTTCTAAATGCTAATTAGTCATGGGCATAAGGCTGTGCTGATGTTAAGACTGGGAGGCATGCAGATCAGTGTGGCCAGTTTTCAAATTAACAAATACAAATTAACAATCATATAATAGAAATTAGTTCAAAGTATTTCATTAAAGTTTAGAAACAACTTTTTTATTTCTTGTCTGTATTAAAACTACATTTTTATCAAATGTTATCAAAGTCACAAAAATATTTTAAAACTTTGTCTTCACTTGTCAGAAAGCTATTTTTAAAATTCTATTTGTATATTGCATATTTCTGAAAGGTCACATTTGAGTCTAGATGCTATTTTTATGTACAGTTGTGCATGAAGCAGATTACGTCTGGATTACCCTGCTGTTAGAATACAGTTTATTGGAATTTAACTCTTTCCAATTGATCCGAGCCACCGTGGTAGCTTAGAGTATTCGAAGGCATAACTTTAATTTATCTAGTATTGGGTTTTGGATTTTATTTGGTGAGACATACCCAGGGGTAAGAAAAGGCAGGATTGCTTGCCAGTAATGAAATGGATTCTTTGAATGGATTTGTGATGTATGACAGATGGTAGAACACAGTTTGATGAGGTTCATACAGCTTATGAGTTAGGGCTGAAACATTAGATATAGCAAGATATTGCTGTGAGATACATAATGGTTAACCATGTACAATAGAAAAATAATGTAACTGAAGGTTATAGAGATATTGTAATAAAGGTCACAGTTTGAGTGGATTGTGAATGTTTTCAGAACCCCAAGATGTTATATTCACCAAATAGTTAACTGTTTGTGATATTACATTGTATTTTTAGGTTAGGATTCATTCTGTAAGAGTTAGAGAAGTGTAGGGTTTAAAGGGACACTACATACACCTAAAGCACTTTAGCTCTTTTTTCATTTTGCAAACATGTTAGATTTGAATAGAAATTGGCACAATATAAATTACACCTGTTACACCACCATGACTGTCAATCAGGCAAAGATCACCTGCCTTGCAAAGACTTCTCGTTGAACTGCATTTGTAATTGTGTTCTGGATTAGAAGAGATACTTTGTTGGCTAGATTTCTTCCTAAAAAATCCATAAAAATAAAAATGTTTATGCTCAATTTTGATATAAAGGCGTTAAAGATAATTTAGATGCATATTCCAAGATCTGTGCAAGATAAAGTAATGTCAAAATGTTTAAAAAAGTAAACTGTACCTGAAACCACATAGTGTGTCTTGGAGCAGCTGTATGGAGACTTGACTCTCGAGGACAACCGAGGCAGCATAGGCAAGGAGTCGTAGTGGTCGAAGCATACGCTTCCTACAGGAGATCTGTGTTTTTGATCTGCAATCGGAAAACTTTTATTAAATGACTTGCTTTCCCCATAGCTCATTATCATACTTACTGTAGAGAAATGTAGAAAATATAAGTCTTATATCTACATATGCAATCTAAGCACAGTAGATAAGTGGAAAGTCTAAAGACATTCTCCAAAAAATAATTTCTCAATCCAAATCACTGGGAAACAAATGGAAGAAGAAAAGTAAAACCCATGTGGAATAATAAAGGGATCAGTCAAGTAATAAATAATAAGAAAAGGACATTTAAAATACTTAAATCAGATGGGTAAATAGCTTCCTGTAATTACTATAAGCACACCAGCAGGGCTTTCAAAGGCAGTTGGATGGGCTACATTAGGAAATGAAATATTCATAGCCAAAGAGAGCAAGAACAACCCTCAATAGTTTTTTTTAAGTACATTAATGCCAAAAAGGTTAAGAGTAAAAGTGTTGGTACATTGAAATCTGAGATATGTGTGTTATTTAAGGAGGATCAGAACAAGGCTTTAAATATTCTGTTTTACTTTGGTATACAGCAAAACTAAATCTTATGATATAGATTTGCTAATCACTGGTGCAAAAGAAGTGAATGGTTAACAAAGAATAAAGTGCTACAGTAATTAAATAAGATAATCATATAAAGCTCTAGGTCCAGATGGTATTCACCCACAAGCACTTAGTGTAGAAATATCCATAACACTGTTTTTAATGTTAGCATTCTTTTCTTTCAGAAATCGTACCAAAGGTATTGGAGACAAGAACATGTATTGACTATATTTAAAAAGTGTTCAAAAGCTGTGAGAAGATGGTTCAAAAGCTGTGAGAAAATACAGACCTGTGAGCTTAACAATTGTGATTGGGAAATGGTTTAAAGGACTGTTAAAGACTAATATTAAAAAAATGTAATTTGAACAATCATAAGTTGACATTGACATGGTTTTATGAAGGACAGGTCATGCCAAACTATCTTAGTTGCCTTCTATGAAGAAGTTAGTAGAAATACTGTTTAAATTTAAAACTGTTGGTGTAGATGAAAAGTTATGTTCTTGGATAGAATACTGGCTTAAATATAGAGTGCAGAAAGCAGTTGCAAATGGAGCATTTTCAAATTGAACAAAAGTGGTAAGTGGAATACCTCAGGGTTCAGTCAAGGGTCCACCCCTCTTTAATCTGTTTAGAAATGATCTTGAAGTGGGAATTCCAAGTCATGTGTCAGTGTTTGCAGATGACACTGTGTAAGATAATACAGTCCGAACATGATAGAATTTCTCTTCAGTCTTGCATTTTGGAATAAGGAGTCTGTTAAGAGGCAAACTGTGTGTTCATTGCCCTTGTATGTACATGGCACAGTGACAATAATGTTGAATCTGAATCTGACAAGCATGTATGTAGGAACAATTATAGATAAACTAAGCAACAACGTGCAATGCCTGTCTCCTATTTCAAAGGTTAATTAGGGGCTGTCATGTATAAAAATTTATATTGATTCGCATGATCAAAATATAATTTTGCCTATTTATAAACCAATGGTAAGGCCCCTCCTTGAATATGCATTGCAACTTGTGGCACCAATTTTAAAATACATTGCAGAACTAGAAACATGCAGAGGTGATCTACAAAGTTAATAAGGAGGATATAAAATATTAGTTATGAAGAAAGGCTAAAGGCTAAAAACTTCACATGTTTTCTTTAGAAATAAGGTGTCTCTGAGTAATAGAACTAAATAAATAAAGACAGGGCAGGAGAAATTGATATGTGCTAACCTCTTCTTAAGTTTGGAAGTAACGTGTTTTCTCTTTCAGCAGAGGAAAGAGTTATTTACAGTAAGAACAATAAAGATGTAGATTTATCTACCCAAACAGTTTGTCTGGTCAGATTCCAGAGATAAGTTTAAAAAAATGTCATATTTTATTGTAAAAAAAGAATATTCAAGGATATATGTGTATGAACAGGTTGTTGATCCAAGCAGAATCTGATTGCCATTATGGAGTCAAGAAGGAATGTTTTTCCATTTTTGTGGCAAATTAAAAAATCACTTCAATGTGTTGCCTTCTTTTGGATCAACAAAATAAAGGAATAGGTGAATTTTAAAGGTTGAACTTGAGTTGTTTTTCAAAACAAATTACTATGTAATTTGTTTTGAAAAACAAATTACATAGTAATTTATCCTTTATGTGAAGCAACACACGTTTTATCCTAGTGTGTTGCTTCACATAAAGGATATTCATATACAAGACAGTGATAACCCTTGTTGAACAATATCCTTCTTAAAGAACTATAAATATTTAGTATTGGTACTAAAGTAATCTGTGTTGCAAAAATACATGTTATTACCTTATTTCCTGAACAAACACTCACGTTTAAAAAAAAAAAAAAAGCATTTGTTATAATAGATCTGTCTATCATTCACATCACCACTTGTGTGGTGAGGGTGCAAGTTACTATATAATACTATATTATGATAATTATATCATAATAATTGTTACTATGTTATACAAATATACACATTCCCCTTGCTGCCCCTTGCTCCTTCTTCCAACTCATGCATCATGGGTTGCAGGATTATGCAGATTTCTTATAATTGCTCCATATCTGCTAATAAATAAAATAAAATGTATGGTTCCTATTTCCACACTCACCTGCAAAAAGAGACGGAATGAGTGGACCTATACTTCTTACTCACACCATAGGCAGTGGACTTTGGACCTACTTGCTCCAGGCTCTATAACACCTCATACTGCCTAGAGGAGATCAGAATTATATTTTTCGATCTCACCCACGTGTACATAGTGAAGTGTTTATAATAACAAATAATAGTCAATAGAACTCTCATTCATAGTTCGTAGTTTTGTTATTTCAGTTTTACTAACTTAATGCTTTTGTTTGTCGAGTCCATACATTTGTTCCAATGAGCAAAAAAACACAATTTCAAGTTCTATTCTAGGCTTACAAGTGACAAATGTCATCATTCCAGTATTTGACCATTCGGTAACCTTGACCCATGTTCCAGTTATCTTTAGCTATGTTTACAGCATGTAGTTAAACGTTTTACATGCTGACGTTCACACACGGTACATTACGGCAGAACATAATCATGCGTGCAAACTCATCATGAGGCAGAGCCGAGCATTAGAATAAAAGCCCATCCTATTTCTTTATTTCGATTACATACGACTAATACACACAGGTCACATGTTACAGTTTTCCATCTTCTACGAAACTAACATTTTCACCCTGCATGTTAAATCAATTTAATTTCGTTCAGCATTTAGTTTATAGGCTTTGAAATGTGTGATTGTGCCATTAACTGCTGTAATGGATCCTACTTATTTGAAGGATTTATTTCCTGATTAATGACAGAGATGATCTAAAACTAATTTTTCTTAATATCTCAAGCTTGATATTAAAATCATCCCTGCTCCATCTGCCCTTAAAATTGCTTTGATTACTTCAGTTGTTGAAACTCAATTGCTTTATCCAGATTCATAAAAGAATTAGCATAAAAAAGCACATCTGTGACTTCTTTCTACATTTTACATCATATTATAGAAGCAGAGTTGCCCTAGATGTTTTTTTTTTTTTACAATGGTGGTGTAAATTATTTCCCTATAAAAAAAAAAAAAAGAATTCTAGTGCTTATCACATCATGTACGAAGAGCTTAGTTTTATTCCCAAAATATACTTGTCTTTCATCCCCGGTTTTCATTTACTGCAATTTAGATCCTTTTCTTGACTGTTTTTTTGGGTATCTTGATGTGTTATATTATCTATATGCTGTTGTACAGCTTAAACTAAGAACACAGCCCAGAATACGAGATGTTAGGTGCATTGTGTAGGTCAGACAACAGTTACTCAACCAGTGTTTAGTTTTTATAATTGTATAAATATAAGAACTAAGTCTGCACCCCTTCATCCACCTCCCCTTTCTTCCTCTAAACATGTAGCCCTTTTCTTCAAGTGTATCTGATGTCACTGCATTTAACTGAACTATCTGGATATAATATAGTTTTAAGAGGACACATACTGCTGTGTGCAGTTGTGCCTAAAGATTTGCATACCCTGGCAGAAATTGTGAAATTTTGGCATTGAATTTGAAAATATGACTGATCATGCAAAAAAAAAATATATATATTTTATTGAAGGATAGTGACCATATAAAGCCATTTATTATCACATAGTTGTTGGCTCCTTTTTAAATCATAATGATAACAGAAATCACCAAAATGGCCATGATCAAAAGTTTACATACACCTGAATGTTTGACCTTGTAACAGACACACAAGTTGACACACACAGGTTAAAATGGCAATTAAAGGTTAATTTCCTACACCTGTGGCTTTTTAAATTGCAATTAGTGTCTGTGTATAAATAGTCAATGAGTTTGTTAGCTCTCACATGGATGCATTGAGCTGGCTATATACAGAGCCATGGGGAGCATCCAGAATTGTTTGGGATACAAAGAAAAACCCACAGGTAACCTCAGGAGAAATACAGGCTTCTCTGGAAAAAGACAGTGGTTGTTTCAAGGAGCAAAACTACTACAATAGTTATTATTATAATTGGCATTTATATAGTGCCAACAGATTCTGTAGTGCTTACTTTTGTTTACTTGAACAAAAATGAGCTGCATGGTCGAGTTGCCAGGAAGAAACCTTTACCACAAAAAAACACATTGCCACAAAAAAGTCTGGTTACAATTAGCCTGACAACCCCTCTGGCACACTGGAATTTGGAGTGATAAGACCAAAATAGAGCTTTATGGTCACAACAATACAGATAAGCGCTATGTTTGGAGAGGGTTCAACAAGGCCTATAGTGAAAAGAATACCATTTCCACTGTGAAGCATGGTGGTGGCTCACTGATGTGTTGTGGGTGTGTGAGCTCTGAAGGCACGGGCAATCTTGTGAAAATTGATGGCAAGATAAATGCAGCATGTTATCTGAAAATACTGGCAAACTATTTTCATTCTTCTGCATTAAGGCACATGGGACGCTATTGGACTTTCCAGTATGACAATGACCCTAAGCACAAGGCCAAGTTGACACTCCAGTGGTTACAGTAAAAAAAGGTGAAGAGGCCATTAAAGTCTCCTAAGCACAAAGCCAAGTTGACCTTCCTGTGGTTACAGTAGAAAAAAGTAAAGGTCTTGGCATGGCCATTAATATCATTGATACTACTCTGGGGAGCAGTTCATGCAAGACGACCAAAGACTTTGCATGACCTGGAGGCATTTTTCCAAGATGAATAAGCAGCTATTCCACCTGCAAGAATTAGAGGCCACATAGACAACTATTACAAAAGACTGCACTCTGTCATTGATACTAAAGGGGGCAATACACAGTATTAAGAACTAAGGGTATGCAGACTTCCGACTAGGCCCCTTTAAGCTGGGATAGCCCAGAGGAGTTTGGGAGGGGAACCCGGGCGGACCCAACTCTCCAGAAGTACAGGGATAGAGCAGATGCTGGAGAGGAAGGAGTAGATGGGGAACGGTATGAGTGGGTGGGGGACAGGCTGTATAGGATCCCTAAACCTTCCCAGAAAAGTGTTGCCACTTTCTGATATAATCTACCGTTGAATATGAATCCCATAAGAAATAAAGAAAATGTGTTCTGCCTGCTCGCTCATGTTTTCTTTAAAAATGGTACATATATTACCAGTTCTCCAAGGATATGCAAATGTTTGAGCACAACAGTATTGCTAATTGTATGGATATATATATATATATATATATATATATATATATATATATATATATATTGGTCATCACTTTCGAAAGCTATTTAGTTAAACACAGTATTCCATGATTTTGCAATGTTCTGGGCACACTGCTCAGAGTTCCTGAACCTTCCAAAGTGTAGCTGTTTAATCACATATTGGAATCTCTCGAAGCATCTGGCCAGCACTCCGAAGTGGGCTGCTGTCCTGTATTTTTGAGTAGCTGCACTCTCGCATGTTTGAAATGTGTATGTCGCTTGCATAAACTAGTTAGGTCAAGCCCTTTTTTGTATGATTTTAATAGCAGGTTTTTTTTAGGTTTTGTCAGAAGCCAAAACTGTGGGTGGGTGCTCCGTGCAGTGATTTGCCTGATTAACCTGAGACTCATGCATGTGACAAGGCTGAAAACAGGCTATCCCGCCATGGTAGTTGCCACGATATAGTTCCACAATAGATTAATCGGTGACGTATTACTTTATTCTTGTGAAATTCTTATAATTAGAGAGATTGTACTATATCAGGTAAAATGCAGGTAAAATGCAGGTGTCTTTACTCTAATACTTTAGTTTCTGAAATCCTGAAAGTGACCGACCACTACCACTATTTTTCTGGAACCACTATATAGCGTGAGGCACCCCAAACAGGTGAGGGGTAGCATTAAAGCATTAATTGATTGGATAAGAAGTGCTAGACTGCTACTATAATCACGAGTAGCACTTAGGATGGGGTAGACAACCTTTGGCACTCCAAATGTTGTGGACTACATTTCCTATAATGCTCTTACAGCCATAATGCTGGAAACACATGAGGGGAGATATAGTCCACAACACCTGGAGCACCAAATGTTGTCTACCCTGTGACAAAATGCTGTCTTTTATTATCCCAGTTAATTTCCCTGTGTTCAGTAATAACAAATCTACCGAACACCGATCACTCCCTGGCTCATTGAACTTCAAAGAAACCACAGACTTGCTCTCCCTGTGTCGCACAAATGCAGGCAATGGGACTAGGTCATTGAGTGTCTGGAGCTATAAGTCGGACACTCGACCTCAAGAACACCGGTGATTTTAAATGAACACCTGCTTCTTTTTCCAACAAGACAGGTGTGCGGTGTTCTGTAGGATTGTTCACATAAACTAGGCCAACAATTGCTACCTATAAGCCAGTCCTGAAGGTGACGACCGTTACCACTATTTCTCTGGAACTAATTTGGGAAGGCGCCATGTGTGCGGTCGGTCAAAACTTTACCTCGGTGGCGATTCGGCTGTGTTCGTGGCATCTGAGAGCTATTTGGACAACTTGGGTGCTTAGATCCAGGCTATCCGGTGATATCATGCTTGTGGGGGTTCAGATATGTTATGCGTATTTTTTATATTTTATGTTTTATACTTTGTAACTCTAGTGTCTGGGAGATAATTAGTTTAAACAAAGTACACTAAATTGTCTCCCAGACACAGAGACGTGTTTTGGGCGTTTTTTTACCATGCCTTTGCTTGAGACCCCATGCTTGATAATAATAAAACATTAGTTCTACCCATCATCAAGTCTCGACTGATGTTTGGGTATGCGAACAGAGAACCGATTGATTTTTTCCCACGACCTTAGGATTATGGAAGAGTACGAATCAGCGTACTATGCGAACGGGCTATAATCACTTAAGCCTCTAGCATTTCGGGTGTATACGAATGAACGGAGTATACAAAATACAAGGAGTTCGTTACACCAGGTACCCGCGGACGAATGGGTCACTATCCTCTCTGGGAAGTTATCCGGCCGGGCCAGCGAGGCATTCCAGGCCATCCCAGAAGAAGAAATCACCAGCTACTGGGCAGTGAAAGATGCCCTTTTGGCCAGATACGCAGTGACCCCAGAGGCATACCAGAGGCGATTCCGGGAAACAAACAAGCAAGCTAGCGACTCCTACGTGGAGTGGGCATGCCAAGTACACCGCACAGAAACCCACTGGATGGTGGGGTGCCAAGCTGTAACTGGGGAAGAGGTGCTGCAAGTGCTGCACTGCTTTGACCGATTATCTACAGGAGTCAGAGAGTGGGTCCGGGACCGAAAACCCTCCACCTTGCCCGAAGCTGCCCGTCTGGCAGATGAATATATGGACGCACGTAAATTGGACAATGTAATCACTAAAGTCCCTGCCAGAGTTGAGTACAGACCAGCAGCACCTCCAACCCCTACCGTTTACCAACCTCCAGCGCACTGCACTCCAACACTACTGCCAGCTAACCACTATACCCAGCCAACCTGGGTCAACGCCCGGGATTACTCTCATCCCATCAGGTGTTTTGGGTGTCAACAGTTGGGGCACAAGAGACCAGAATGCCCCCTGAACAACGCCAACCAGGCACAGTCGTGGAGAAGGCCGGCCGGCCGGCGGGAATCAACATCCACCCCAGCCTGCTGCTCACTGTATCGAGCAGGAGGAATTTTGGGGCATATTACACGAGGCCGACCCTGTCCAAGCTGCCCATCAGGACAATCGCCAGCAACACTGACAGACTGTCAAGCTGAATGGCAGAGTGGTCAACGGATTACGAGATACCGGGGCCACTATGACTCTGCTCCAAAAGAACTTGGTCTCAGAACACCAACATACTGGAGATACTGTGGCGGTGAGGGTAGCAGGAGGTGCCATGTTCCATCTACCTGTTGCCCGGGTTCATTTGGATTGGGGAGTAGGCGCTAGACATGTTGATGTGGGGGTTATGAAAGACTTGCCCTCCTTGGGAACGATTTGGTCCCTTTGGTTTCTGCCTATGCCCCGATGGTGCTAACCCTGTGACTACCCGTGCTCAGACCGGCTCACCTGCTGCTGAGACCCAGGTAAGACTTGCTTCCCCCGACTAGGCCCCTTTAAGCTGGGATAGCCCAGAGGAGTTTGGGAGGGAAACCCGGGCGGACCCAACTCTCCAGAAGTACAGGGATAGAGCAGATGCTGGAGAGGAAGGAGTAGATGGGGAACGGTATGAGTGGGTGGGGGACAGGCTGTATAGGATCCCTAAACCTTCCCAGAAAAGTGTTGCCACTCCGCTGAATCGACAGCTGGTGGTACCGGCGAAATACCGGCAGGAGATTCTGATTCTGATTCCATTAGCTGGACATCTAGGGTCTCGCCGCACAGCCTATAGGATCACCCAGAATAAGGTAGAGACCCCTGGACAGACTCCCCTGCGACAGCCCCCCTACCGTATCCCTGAAGCAGTCCGAGAAGGAATGCGGAAGGAGATACAGGAGATGACCCCACCTTGGGGTCATCGAACACTCCGATAGCCCTTGGGCCTCACCTGTAGTTCTGGTACCCAAGAAAGACGGGACCACCTGTGTGGACTACAGGTGACTCAACAAGCGGACCACCACTGACGCCTACCCGATGCCCCGGGTAGACGAATTATTAGATCGTATTGCCAGGGGGCGCTATCTGACCACCATAGACCTATGTAAGGGCTACTGGCAGATCCCCCTGGCCGAGGATGATATCCCCAAGTCGGCATTCGTCACCCCGTTTGGACTGTACCAATTTAAGGTCATGCCCTTCGGGATGAAGAATGCCCCGGCTACCTTCCAACGGATGGTGGATAGGCTCCTTGATGGCTTCCAGGAATTTGCCTGTGCATACCTGGATGACATGGGTCCTGGATGGGTAGTGCTGGATAAGATTCGGGCCACTGGCCTGACATTACAGCCAGAGAAGTGCCATCTAGGTATGGCTGAGGTGCAGTACCTGGGTCACAATGTGGGGTGTGGGAGCCAGAGACCAGACCCAGCCAAGGTAGAGACAGTGGCTAACTGGCCCAAACCTATCACTAAGACCCAAGTGTTAGCCTTCTTGGAGACGGCAGGGTACTACAGAAGTTTTGTCCCTGACTACAGTACTATCGCCAAGCCCCTGACTGACCTGACGAAAAAGAATTTGCCTAAGCAGGTCCTGTGGTCTCCAGCTTGTGAAGCCGCGTTTCAGGCACTGAAGCAGGCTCTTGTGAATGCCCGTGTCTTGGCTGCCCCAGTCCCTAATAAACATTTTCTCGTTCATACAGATGCTTCCATGTATGGACTGGGGGCTGTGCTGAGCCAAGTCGGGGAAGATGGAGGAGAGCACCCTGTAGCATAACTCAGCAGAAAGTTATTACCCCGGGATGTGAGTTATGCGGCAGTGGAGAAAGAATGTTTGGCCCTGATCTGGGCATTAAAGAAGTTAAGCCCCTATTTATACGGACAGGAATTTTCCCTTGTGATGGACCACAATCCCTTTGTCTGGCTTTACCGGATCTCAGGAGACAATGGTAGACTGCTGCGGTGGAGTTTAGCTCTACAACCTTATAACTTCACCGACCCGGTAAGCAGAACGGGAATGCAGATGGATTGTCCCGGCAAACTGACATCCCTACCACCTCCTAGTCCGTGCATTCCCAAGTTGACCCGCCAAAGGGTCAAGCCGGATCTGCCGGAGTGTCCCACAAGGAGGGAGCCGTGTGACAGACCCATCTGTATAACTATTATTGCTGGTTCATCTAGTTTGCCTCCCCTTCATGGAATTGCCTGTCCCTACCCTATTGGTATGTTTGACTTTTTACCGAATGAACTTACCGAATGGACGGCACCCTAGAAGAGAAGTGTGCTGCTGGTTAACATCTTGATCCCAATTAGAACGTTGTGGTTAACCGCAGACACCTCTTAATTATAACCGAATGCAGGGTGGTCGTCGTTCGTATGTTGACCACGAGGCGGTGGCCATTTTAAACCATGCGAAAGACCAGTGGTGTTCGGCACAGATTCTATGGAACTAAAAACGGACACTTTTTCTGCCGAACACCGCTGAAACCACAGACCGCCCTTCTCGTTCGTCAAGGCATGCGAACACCGGCCATTTGGGAGTTTGGATTATACGAATGGACTTAACCCAGATAGCCTTCCCATGGAGTCAATCGCATACCGAAAGACTGTAAAAGACTTTGACTCCATGGCGATTGAACTGTGCGTATGGGATCTGAGCGCTATTTGCTAAGAATATGCACTCAGATCCAGGCTATCTGGGGATACGTTGCACGAATGTAATATGTTCGGTAGTTGTACAATTATTTATTTTAATGTATTTTTTGTGTCTTACTTAAAATGTCGATTTGCCTCTGTCCTGGGAGATAATTGAATTACTTCTCAATTATCTCCAGGGCAGAGGGGAGGAAACCGGGATGCATTATGGGAATATTTTGTGCCTGTATGTCTTAAGGTGCCATATGTCTGTCTGTCATTACAGTCTCCCATTTGGTCCCCTAGGTGAGTGTCCACCAAGTGGGAGACCTGCATAAATACGGGCGGGTAGCCCACAGTAAAGCCAGTTCTTGTTTTACCCTCAATGCGGAGCTTGGTCTCGTTATTGGGGGGATTTACGACACACGGTTAGCGACTGATTGCTGGAACCTTAAGCCGCTTGGAGGATATATTTGTTCGTCTGTTAGCCGCGATTCGTGGATTTATTGTTCGGGAGCTTGGAGTACGGGTCCCGTTCGGGAGATTAACGCATTCCGCTGGTTGCAGTTCGTACGGTGGAAGTATATACGAATGGAGCTTGCATTATTGCGAAGGGGAAGCTTACCTAAACGGTGTGCCAGGGGTGTCTTAACAGTTTCTATGTTAGACATTTTAGTTTTTAGTACAGCAATGACTTTTTTGGGGGTAGGGCAGCTGTCTTTATTTTCTTGTTGGTGTATATAGAAAGACAAAAGCAGAAAGGGCGGAAATAGTGTAATACGTCAAATCTAGTTATATAATAAAAAATTGACAGTATCACACTCACATTTTATAAAGCCTTGGCCAGCACTAGCGTATATCACGTGGGATAGTAAAATCCCCACTTATAAGATGTATTGTAGGTGTTCATTTTGTTCACGATGACAGCAACCCAGGGAGAAATAGATAAGGCGACAGATAGTGCTCTCTATAAAACAAGTGATGTATATGATAAAAATAGTTCAAATATACTCACAAATATAAAGCAGGTTAACGTTGGTGGTTTGATCCCCACCTAGGATTGCTTTGCAGTAGAGATAAGTAGAGAGAGGAAGTATGAAAACAGTATTAAAACTAAACAAAAAGGGTAATTGGCACAACACACAAGTGTGGTGACCAAAATCCTTTAATAGTTAGAATACAAAGTAGTAACATCCATTAACGCGTTTTCACCAGTATATCTTTTTCAAGTGGAGTAAAATGGAGTAAAAGAGTTTTTACTCTATTTGAAAAATCCATCTATTTGAAAAACTATCAAGAGACAATTATTTGTGAGGACTATCACATTGACTTATTTCTTGTTTGTACCAAAAATCTATTTCTTTTTTATATTGTTTATTTGCACAACCCTTTTTTATCTTTTTAATTCTGTATATTCTCTAAAGGGTTTGGAGGGATTTAGGGTTTAGGGTTGCTGCCTTTTTCTGTTGATTAGCGCTGAACCATTTTTATATTAGATCTTATGAACTACAGCCTTATCAATCCCTCCCCTCTTTTCAGTCTCTTTACAGTGAAATAACCAATTCTCTCATTGTGAAGCCTCCGACTTGAGACCTATTTCTTTCCTTTAGTTCAGGGCTGTTTGATTGACAATCGTTATTCATTCCATATTAGTGTTACTTTCTAAGAGTTAAATTATTACGGGAACATAGACCAGGAGTAGACAGCCTTCAGCACTCCAGATGCTGTGGACACAAGTTTCCAAAATGCTCTTATAGCCATAAAGCGGGCAAAACCTAAGAGGAGATGTAGTCCACAACATTTTGAGTGCTGAATGCACTACCTGAATGCATTCCTGACTTATTCATCACCACTGATTATTTCATTCTAAGCTGAGACCAGTGCAGATAGGGATATAAGGTAATCAAAACTTTAAAAAAATATATATATTTTAGTGGTACACAAATCTAAATAGCATCTAAATCGCATCCATCCAGGATTGAACCTGGTCATATTACTGGTGACATCACACACATGTCCTTTTTAGTTCTAAGCTTACATCCATATTTTTCCCAAGTAGCATATGCATATATTGTACTGTGAAGGTAATTGAAGGATACTTCAAGCACTATAACTACTGCAGCTTATTGTAGTGGTTATGGAGCTAAAGGCTGAGTGTGCAGTCCTTTGGTTTTTCAGCTTTCAATTGGTTTGACAAAAAAAAGAAGGAATCTCTATTGCCTAAAACACCACCCCTTTATGGTGAAATGTGCAAATCGAACTTCCTCGTTATTTCACTAATCATCCTAATAAACCATGTGAGTTTCTGCAACACACCATGCTGTGCTGTGAAAAGAACAAAGTGCAGGGATATCAGGTGATTTACCCCCTGCAAATTGTCATACCCCTTGTCTTCACCCCTGGATCATCACAGTTTCTTCATTACAACACAAGCATCATGACAAGCAGTGGAGGTTTTGTTACTTAACTTACCCATTAAAAAGTTAATCAATGCCTTCTTATTTAGACTAATGTAATATGTATCAATGTGTGATTGTTTATTTATCCTGACACTTTTTTGCAGACAGAAAAGGAGCAAATATAATAATAAACAAACTTTTTTTTTGTTATTACATATGGATTATCTCGCGCTAGATGTTGTTAAAGGGGAAGATTGTGTTTCATGTTTGAAGTGAAGAGTTGGCTGCAGTGACCTATAGCTTGATGAGACAGTAGCAGCTGAACAACTCCTGACAAACCACACAGCAGAATTCTGTTACTTGTTTGGGCAATCTGTTTCAAATCTCCATGGCTACAAAGTTTGTTCCTATGAGACTGCAGGAAGCATTTAAAGAACGTGTATATTACATGATCTGCTCGTTACTTCAATGCGCAGATCATGGGTTAGAATTCTTCGCTGCGGAATGATGATGCAATTTGTGTAATAATTTCCCATAATGACAATAATGCAAACTCCACTTCCCCACAGTACAAACCTTTTTTTTTTTGATGAATGATAATATATGTAACTACAAGAAATACATTACAGTATTTAGATAAAATCAGGCGATTTCTGTTACATAAGATAGGTGAACAAAAGAAAAGAAACCCTATATTAAATGGACCTCTAAAGCATATTATAGCTTGCTTACATGTGAAATTTCCTATTTTCTTTAATTATTGAAAAAGTGGAGAATTCAATAGGAATTAACACTTTGTACAGGCAGCCCCTGCCTGTCAATCAGACAACAGGTTCTTACTAGTGATGTCCCGAACGGTTGGCCGAACGGTTCGCGAACGGTTCGCCATGAACGGTTCGCCACGGACTCATCATTGAGTAAACTTTGACCCTGTACCTCACAGTCAGCAGACACATTCCAGCCAATCAGAAGCAGACCCTCCCTCCCAGACCCTCCCACCTCCTGGACAGCATCCATTGTGAAGCTGCATTCTTAGTGAGCTGTCCAGGAGGTGTGAGGGTCTGGGAGGGAGGGTCTGCTGCTGATTGGCTGGAATGTGTCTGCTGACTGTGAGGTACAGGGTCAAAGTTTACTCAATGATGAGTCCGTGGCGAACCGTTCGCCAACCGTTCGGCGAACCATTCGGGACATCACTAGTTCTTACCGGTAATTTTCTCTTTGCCTTGTAAAGACTTGTCATTGATTGGACAGCCACAGAATGTCTGGGCAGGGTTAGAAGAGGAGATATGCACAATACAACAAAAGTACAAATTAAATCTCAAGAGTTAAACTGTCAACATTTCAGCATCCACAGACTCCTTTTTCAAGGGCCAAATTAGATGGGGGTAGGACTTGTGGCACATGGGGGTAGGACATATGGCACATATTTTGCACTTTGGCAAGCTTAAGATTTAATTTGTATTTTTGTTGCATTGTACAAATCTTGTCACTATTTATACAATTTGGAACAAACACAGGAAAATACCAGTGTCAACTCACATGCTTTACAATCAAACTGAAACCAAAGTAAGGCTACAATGATGCACAAGTCAATTTCTAATAATGTCCCTAAGTTCAAAAGTAGAGAGCGATATTCTATATATAGCATGTGGGGGTGGGGAAGGGAGAATGGATTTATGATCTAGGCTCTTTAGTATTCCCAGTCCGGCATTGTTTTGCAGAATCACAAATTATGCATCCCAAAAATTTTTTTTTTTTTTTTAATGATGACATGATGGCATCACCAGCCAAGTCAACAATGTCACAAGTCTAATTATTATTATTGCTATTTTGGGCAATTATGTAGCACCAACTTATTCCGCAGGACTTTGAAATATTATAAAAGGGTGAAATTTAAAAATAAATGAAACAATTACAAAATGTTACAGGAACAATAGGTCGATGAGGACCATGCTATAACAAGCTTACAGTCTTATGATTGCTTGGTCTTTTTACAGCCAAGGACTCTGAGGTTATTATACTCCCAACAGGTGTAGCAAGGTTCCCTTATGATATTACAAACTTACTAGAAGACAATGCTTCCATGACCTAATGCTAAACCAAATCACAGATGTTCACTAAGAAGTCAAACACAATTCATGGCCTCCTTATTCAACAGATTTGGATTTACCACCCATACTTTTTTAGCATTAAAAAATACATAGTAAAAGAAAAGAAAATGTTTTTAAAAAGTATTTTCTTTCTCTTGCAGCACAAAATTCCTTTGTTCCTCCTCAAATTGTCTACTGGAACAAGGAAGTGCCAAATCCTGATGTTCTACTGTAAGAACGCTTATGAGTTTGATGTCACACACTCAGGCTCAATATTTTTTTATTGTTGTTAATGAAATGTTATGCCGCTTAAAGTTTTATGAGTTTTATCATGTATTCATAAAATAACTTCCTCAACTACAAAGAGGGCATGTATCTAGATATCCCGCCAGGACCTTTTGAGAGCTTTAGTGGACAAGGCTTTTATGTTTGTTTATTTTATTTTAACTATTTGTCTGCATGCTAATTGTTTTTAAACTATATAAAATAAGCAGTCAATAGTATAGTCTGTGCCAAGCATAAGCCATACATTATAGAAGTTTTTTGTTTGTTTTTAATTAGTATATGCAATTTAATAATTATAACAAATAGCCAGGTCTTAAGCTGCGTAGGTTACCATATTTTTATTTTATGTCACAGGTATACTGTAGTTTACGTGCTATTATGCAACTTGCTTCACTTTTTTGTTCCTATTTTTTTAGTGAGTATTTGAATTATTGCCAAGCTCTTTTGCATTTCATATTTGAAAGACCACCAGATGATATTTATATTCCAGTGACATTAAGATTACATGGGGTGCATTTTCATATGCTAGCGCCTATGAGCTGTCTGGCAGCTGCTGAAATAGAAATAGCTTTCTCCTTAGTTAAATATTCAATATTATAATTTAAAATATGTAGTCTTAAGTGAGTTTGAATAACATGTAAAAGAGTGCAATTGTAAACACAGACCAGAATTGCTGAGATGCGAGATACTAAGTGACTTTTTTATTATTTGAAATGTGCATAATTTCTTGGTCTCGGGAGGCGATGTATCCTATCGATTAGTAGATCTGTTGGAGACAGGTCTGAGACACTGCGTGGAAGAGTTCTGCCGCAAAGGATGGCAGGTCTTGCGGGGGTATTTTTCAGGGATGTCCCTGATGCATATGTTGCTCCTTCTGTCCCTATCTTCATGATCTGCCACTTTATCTGTGAGTAATTCAAGTTTGGCAGTGATGTTGGTATATGCGTCTGCCAGTGTGTTATGTGCAGTTATTATTTCATCAGTTTTATCTTCTAAATGTGCTGTGCGCTCACCTATTGCCTGGATATTAGCTTTGATGTCCTTTGCCAGCTTAGAGAATTCCATCTGCATAGAGCCTTTGAGTTCAGACAGCATTTTCTGAATAGAGGAGTCTGTGGCTGGTGCAGAGGCATGTGTGGAGATGGACGTGCAGTCTCTCCTGTCTGAGCAGGATGCTGGTGAAGATGGGCCACTGGCGCCATCTTGGATTTTCTGTCATGGTGAGGTGAGAGCTGATATTTGTAGTTCCGGCTTTTGCTTCTCTTGTTTCGCCGAGCGGTATGCCATGGTAGCTGGGCACTTAGGTGGGATCGTTATGTGTCGATTTCCGCTGTTCTTTTGCTGGTTTAATCACTGGGTGTGTGTCTCTCGTGCAGGAGCTCGCGGCTTACGCATCCATTTAGGATCATTGCTTGGCCACGCCCCCTTGAATGTGCATAATTTCAATGTAAATTTGCCATACACTGTATAGTTTAAAAGGTTTACATGTGCATTACTGAGGGATTAATTGAAAGAGAGTGACCACTTTTTTTTATTTTTTATTTATAAGTAAAACTTGAAAATTCACTGGCCTCTGCAGTGTTTCTTTATCCCATCAGTTGTATTAGTGTTCTGTTTCTGTATGACACTCTCCTCCCAAAAAGATCTGTCTCTTTCATTGCACTATCCCCTTTTCGACTGACCTAATACTATTCTGGATTTGTCCAGTCCACTTTTGAGGACCAGACTCTCTCATTCTCCAGGAAGACGAACAATAACATATCTGTAACATTTTCTCAACAAAATAACATAACTCTTAATTGTCCTGGGTTTGGTAGAACAACGTGAAATCAGACTCCTGATCTGCCATCCAAGTTTAGGTCCCTGATGTTCCACATCTCTGGACACCAGGTAAATGTCCCAATAAGCATTCAATTCATGAGTGTATCAAACGACACACTAAATGTGCTATGCAAAATATGGTCAAGGCATTAGGCTCACGCCCAGAACCCTACAATAGCCCTTTATGCATGCGGTGCCCTCAATGATATTGGCCAAATGATCTGTCTGGTGCATTCACACCAGGCTGACACACAACTCCTCGGGTGGACCAATTCCCTTTCCAAGAAAGATTGACCCTTTTCAGCATTCCCAGTGATGCAAGTGGTGTCACTGACACACACCCCTAGATGCATCCATCTCCTGTCCTAATAGCATACCTTCCAGTAGTGGGATGTATGACATTATCAGGAATGTTTATTAAATACTAAACTGCTTCAATTAATTGTTACTTTTAAAAAAAATTTAATCATTGTGTTACCTCTTTTTTATTTTGTAACTGTGTTGAGAGAACTAGGAACTATTGTTCCCTGTGTGCGTGATACATACAGGATAAACACAAGATTGGTATTTCATATGATGCCCATAGTTTTAATTTAAGTAGGTTATTTTAAGTAGGATTGACAAACTTTATTTTTGTGTATTTTATATAAACAGCAAAGTAATTTCCTTCTTCACCCCAGAGACAAAGAGACCACAAATGTCTCCTCTCTAATTTGGAGTGTAACCTACTTAAGGAAATTTTTCATGATTCAAGGTAATGAGTTAAAACATAAACTGTTTTGGAAACAGTTGAAAAGTATATTTTAAAATTTCTAACAAATGGATTTAAGAAAGACAAAATAGAAACGAACATCATTACAAAAAGGGTCAAACGTAAAAGTGAGAAAAACACTGCAAAGTCTACTATAGTTCTTTAGGCACTAAAATGTATATTTCATAAATTAGGTATAATCATGTATTACATGCAGAAGACATCTGATCTGTGTTGATTTAAAGTATTTACAGTATTTACAGTATTGATAAATTATAACCTACCGGTGGACAAGTTATATTGCTGAGAACCCCTATAGAGCAGTACACTCCTTACTCAAATATAGTGTTAAAGAAAACAAAGTAAAACTAAAATCTGAAAACAGCTATAAAAATACAGAAGGCATTTACTAATTTTTTGGAACTGCTATACGCTAGTAAACCCACTCACCTAGGCATGACAGAAGTAAGGTACCCCTAATGTAAATTTGCCCCACTCTTTCCTGTCAAGGTCACACCAATTCCTGTTAAAGACTAACACACACTTTGACTGACAGACACACACTCTCAGATACACTGACATACACACACACACTCACTGATTTGACACAATCTGACAGAGACACACAATAACTGACTCACTCACAGACACACACTGACACACACACACTCACTGACATACACACAAATGATTTAGACACACACATTCACTGACAGACACACACACACACATTCACCGACAAACACACACACTTTCTCACAGTTACACACTCACACACACATTCACTGACAGACTCACTGACAGTCACACACAATCACTCAGAAACACATAATTACTCAGACACACAGGCTCCCTCACAGACATACACTCATTCACTCATAGACACACACTGACAGAAATATACACATTCACTGACAGACACACTGACAGATATACACACACAGACTCAATGACAGACACACACTGCCAGATATACAGACACACGCACTGACAGACAGACATACACACATACTGACAGACACACACTCCCTGACAGATACACACACACTCAAATTCACTTACAGACACACATTGGTAGACACACATAATCACTCAGACACACAGGCTTCCTCACACACACACACTCATACATTCACACTGACATACACGCGTTCACTGACAGACACATACCCTCACTCACAGACACACACTGACAAATATACATACACAGACTAACTGACATACACACACTCACACACACACACACACACTCACTCACAGACATACACACACACTCATACACTCACAGACACACACTGACATATACACGTTCACTGACAGACACATACTCTCACTCACAGACATACACTGACAGATATCCATACACAGACTCACTGGCATACACACACACACAGACACACAACCACATTTCCCCCCCAACACTCACAGATTATTGTTATATTTTTAATTTTAATTTAAATCCACCCAGCCTTCCTACCTTGGAGATAGTGGATTTTTTACCTGGGTTCCTGTGGGGCTCCTGGCCAGGCTGCTGGGCAGGAATGCAGGAAGGCGGGTGGGCGTGCAGGCGCAGAGGCGCGATCAGCTGTCAGCGAGGGAGCTGTGATCTCCCTGCTCAGCTCCCTTGCGCGCGACAGAGTAATGCCGGGAGCAGGAGTGATGTCATATTCCGGCTCCTAGCATCACTGTGGCCTGGGAAAGAAGGTGGCCAGCCGGCCAGCTCTTCGGCCCCCTTAAAACGAGGCTAACAAGGCATTAGCCTGGGCATTTGGGGGTGGCCTTTTTTTATGCCCCCTGGAAATTGCCGCCCAAGGCAGATGCCTTGTTTGCCTCGTGACAAATACAGTGCTGCAGGTAAGCAAACCCCAAAGACCCACAGTAGGTTTAAACAATCTGTTTCAAACCTATTTAAGCCCCCTCATCAAGTTTTGCAGAACAATAGAGAAAATGAGAGACAGTCCTCAAGGTTATAGTAGTAGTAGTAGAAGAGTACTATCTAAACTAGTATCTACATCTAAATATTATCACATTCAAGTAGACATTATGGCTGTCTCAGAGACATTTCCTTCCTCGCTCACCCCTAGAAATGTATCCTTCTAGACACATATATTTTCATTCAAACCATCAGCCCTTAAGCTACATATTATCCACCACCCGTTCCTGCAAAAGATTTTGGTCTCCCTCTTAATTTTGTCAATAAATCATATAGTTGGGTGGGATATTATCGGTGCAATAGTTCAGAGAACCCAGCGTTGTGTAAGTAATGAGCATATTGCTTTTTCTAACTGTGACTTATGTAGAACAAAGCATGATGTGTCAATCGAAATATATCTGAGGATAAGAAACAGTGCCAAGTAAAGCCATGTTTGTAAAGGTTTATACACAGTGTCACCTCTTGGACTTTGAAGAGTCTAAAGACATTAAAATAAAAAAAAACAAGCTCATAATGCAGAACCAGATCAAGGAGATAAAGGACATTTGAATAGGATTAAATATTTTTTCTTGGCAATTAAAATGACACCTGACTAGAGTTGAACTGTAAAGTTCCGGTTCGTACCGAACATTACGATTTTTTGACCCGGAACCCGAGCCCGGACATTTCAGTAACAGTTTGGGTTCGAGTTCGGTGTTTGGTGATTTAATGGCGCGTATTGAAAAGCTGCAGGGCAGCCAATCAACAAGCGTTTGACTCGTGTGCCCTAGCTAGTAGGGGCATGTCTATTAAACAGTGAGCAGCCTGTGGCTGTTCACTGTTAAAAAAATTTTTTTAAAACCTGGGCCCCCCTTCTGAGCACCCACTCATGACGTGCGAGTGGGGGCTTTTAATCTAAAGGGGGGACCTATTGCCCCACTCCAGACCCCACCCCAGAGTGGTGGGTGGGGGCCCTAATGTAAAAAAATTGGGGGGACCTAATGTCCTCCCCCCGGCCCCCACCCCTGAGCGGCGGGTGGGGTCCCTAAATACCAATTAAGGGGGGACCTAATGTCCTCTCCCCTGGCCCCCACCCCTGAGCAGTGGGTGGGGGCCCTAAATTAGAATAAGGGGGGACCTAATGTCCTCCCCCCTGGCCCCCACTCCTGAGCGGTGGGTGGGGGCCCTAAATAAAAATGTAATCCCCCCAGGTGTAATTTGACTCATAACACTCTGATTGGTTACTTAATCCACCAATCAGAGAATTATGAGTCAAATTACACAGCGTGGGAAAATTCCAAAGAACTTTCCCACGCTGTGTAAAATGACACAGAGCACTCTGATTGGTGGATTTCAAGCCAGAGTCAGAGTGCTGTGACAGGTAAATGTAGAGACTTATCTGTCAGTCTCTTCATTTACCTGTCAGAGCACTGTGATTGGATGACTTAAACCCACCAATCAGAGTGCTCTGAGCCTAATTGCAGGACGGGGCAAAGCTTTATAAGCCTTCCCCCGCCCTGCAGAGCTCAATCTGCGCAGAGCTCTCCATGGGTGAAGATGGATTATTTTTTTTGCGTCGGTTATTATGGATTTTTATTTGGCCTTTTTTGGGGCTGAAAAAATAAGATTTTAGAAGAAGGAAAACATCAAATGATTAGGGTGAGGGTAGGTAGGGTAGGTTTGGGGACCCCTAGTCACCTGGGGGGGTTACATTTTTATTTAGGGCCCCCACCCACTGCTCACGGTTGGGGACCAGAGGGGAGGACAATAGGTCCCCCCTAATTGGTATTTAGGACCCCCACCTACCGCTCAGGGGTGGGGGCGAGGGGGAGGATATTAGGTCCCCCCCAAATTTTATTTAGGGCCCCCACCCACCGCTCACAGGTGGGGGCCATGGGGGAGGATATTAGGTCCCTCCCAATTGGTATTTAGGACCCCCACCTACTGCTCAGGGGTGGGGGCCAGGGGGAGGATATTAGGTCCTCCCCAATTTTTATTTAGGGTCCCCACCCACCGCTCACGGGTGGGGGCTATGGGGGAGGATATTAGGTCCCTCCTTATTCTAATTTAGGGCCCCCACCCACCACTCAGGGGTGGGGGCCAGAGGGGAGGACAATAGGTCTCCCCTTATTCTAATTTAGGGCCCCCACCCGCTGCTCGGAGGGGGGCGGGGGGAGGACAATAGGTCCCTCCTTATTGGTATTTAGAGCCCCCATCCACCGTTCAGGGGTTAGGGCCATGGGGGAGGACAATAGGTTCCCCCCCCCATTATTTTACTTTACGGGGGGAGGACAATAGGTCCCCCCTTATTTAAATTTAGGGCCCCCACCCACCGCTCATGGGTGGGGGCCGGGTGGGAGTGCTGGGTGGGGGCTAGGGGGAGGACAATAAGTCCCCCCCCTTATTTTACTTCAGGGCCCCCATCCGCCGTTCAGGGGTGGGGGCTCAGGAGGGGGGAACCTTTTTTTTTTTAAATTCTGCTCACTGTCTAATAGAAATGCCCCTACTCACGGTATAGCGAGTGTAACGATGTGATCTATTTGATACAGTTCCACACAAAAGATTAGTGTTTAAACTCAAGGAAATCAGTCTAGATGAAAATGCTTGTTCTTGGGTAGAACATTGGCTTAAAAACAGAGTACAAAGAGTTGTCATTAATGGTACATTTTCAAGCTGGATAGAGGTGGCAAGTGGTGTCCCTCAGGGGTCTGTTCTGGGACCCCTTCTATTTAACATATTTATAAATAATCTTGAAGACAGCATTGAAAGTCATGTTTCAGTGTTTGCAGATGACACAAAACTTTGTAAAATAATACAATGAGTGTAATACAATACAGTGAGCAAGATACTACTTTGCTGCAGAGGGATTTAGATAGACTGGGGGACTGAGCACTCAAATGACAGATGAAATTTAATGTTGAAAAATGCAAAGTTATGCACTTCGGCGTAAAGAATACACAAGCAACGTATACCCTTAATGGAAGCGAATTAGGGATAACAACACACGAAAAGGACTTGGGAATTGTTATAGACAACAAACTATAGAAACATAGAAACATAGAATGTGACGGCAGATAAGAACCATTCGGCCCATCTCGTCTGCCCAATTTTCTAATTACTTTCCATAGTCCCTAGTCTTATCTTATAGTTAGGATAGCCTTATGCCTATCCCACGCATGCTTAAACTCCTTTACTGTGTTAACCTCTACCACTTCAGCTGGAAGGCTATTCCATGCATCCACCACCCTCTCAGTAAAGTAATACTTCCTGATATTATTTTTAAACCTTTGTCCCTCTAATTTAAGACTATGTCCTTTTGTTGTGGTCGTTTTTCTTCTTTTAAATATAGTCTCCTCCTTTACTGTGTTGTTTCCCTTTATATATTTAAATGTTTCTATCATATCCCCCCTGTCTCGTCTTTCCTCCAAACTATACATGTTAAGATCTTTTAACCTTTCCTGGTAAGTTTTGTCCCGCAATCCATGAACCAGTTTAGTAGCCCTGCTCTGAACCCTCTCTAAGGTATTAATATCCTTCTGAAGATACGGTCTCCAGTACTGTGTACAATACTCCAAGTGAGGTCTCACCAGTGTTCTGTACAATGGCATGAGCACTTCCCTCTTTCTACTGCTAATACCTCTCCCTATACAACCAAGCATTCTGCTAGCATTTCCTGCTGCTCTATTACATTGTCTGCCTACCTTTAAGTCATCAGAAATAATCACCCCTAAATCCCTTTCCTCATATGTTGGCTTGAAATCCATACAATCACAGTGCTCTGTGAAATCCATCCAATCACAGTGCTCTGTGTCATTTTACACAGCGTGGAAAAATTCCAAAGAACTTTCCCACGCTGTGTAAAATGACACAGAGCACTGTGATTGGATGGCTTGAAATCCATCCAATCACAGTGCTCTGTGTCATTTTACACAGCGTGTTCGCCAGGAACTATTCGCCAGCGAACCGTTCGGTACATCACTACTGAGAGGGGATATGATAACATTATACAAATATTTTCGGGGCCAATACAAACCGTTGTGTGGAAATCTATTCACAAACCGGACTTTACATAGGACACGATGCCATGCGTTTAAACTGGAAGAAAGAAGATTTTGTCTAAGGCAAAGGAAAGGTTTTTTTTACTGTAAGAACAATCAGGATGTGGAATTCTCTGCCTGAAGAAGTGGTTTTATCAGAGTCCATACAGATGTTCAAACAGCTATTAGATGCATACTTGCAAAAACAGAATATTCAAGGATATAATCTTTCAATGTAGGGTAATAACTGCTTGATCCAAGGATAAATCTGACTGCCATTCTGGGGTCAAGAAGGAATTTTTTTCCTAGCTTGTTGCAAAATTGTGCTTCAAACTATTTTTTTTTGCCTTCTTTTGGATCAACAGCAAAAAACAAATGTGAGGAAGACTGAACTTGAAGGACGCAAGTCTCTTTTCAGCTATGTAACTATGTGACTATGTAACCACTCTGATGAGACACCCCTACCCATGACCCTGGCCATAGGATTGGTATAGAGAGACCAAATTGAATCATATATAAAATCTTGGAAGCCAAATGCTTTAAGGACCCTCGACAGGAACATCCAGTTTACCCTGTCGAAGGCCTTCTCTGCATCCAAAGCCACGAATAGTGATGGGATCTTATTATTCTCTATTAATTAGATTTAAAAGCCTGCGTACATTATGGGCTCCTTTTCTACCCATTATAAATCCAGTTTGATCTGGGTTAATTAAAGACGGAACAATTTTTTTTATTCTATCAGCCAGTATCCTCGAGAAGATCTTTATATCAATGTTTAATAACGATATAGGTCTGTAATTCGATACAAAATGTGGATCTTTCTCTGGTTTTAGAATAGGTATAATCATTGTTTGTAGCATTTCCTTAGGGAAATATTTCTGGTCCCTCATTTCATTATAGACTTTAAACAAAAGAGAAGAGATAGGAGTGAGGAATGTTTTGTAAAAGGCATCAGTGAGACCATCTGGTTCAGGAGCTTTCCTTTTACGGAGTGTTTTTATAGCCTGGCGAATCTCTTTTATGGATATAGGAGATTCTAAATCGTTAGTCTGTTCTACATTTATTTTTGGTAAATTACAGTTGAATAGGAAGGTATCTATATCTTCGATAGTTAATGGGGTCTTTGATAGGTTATATAATGATTCATAATATTAACCAAATACTTCCCCTATGTCAGTTGGTGATAATTAATCTTTATTATTATATTTTATCTTTGTAATCTTTTGTTGTCTTTTTTTAAATTTTAATTTATTAGAAAAAAGTTTACTCGTTCTATTTTCTCCAAAATACCACTGTTGGTTTAACCTTATAATTGCATTGATTACTTTATTTGATAAATTGGTTTTAATTTGAGTTTGTATTTCTTTAATTTTGTTTAATCTTAATATATTAAAATCTTTTTTATTAATATTTTCTAATATGGCTAATTCTATATAGAGATCCGTTTTTTCCCCTGATCTTTTTTCAGTTTTGCTCCAATTTTTATAAGGTTTCCCCTCATAAAACATTTGTATGTGCACCAAAGAGTACTGTTAGAGTACTTCTTTATTATCATTGAATCTTATAAATTCTTCTGCTTGGTCTTTTAAATATTTTAGACCATATTCTGAGTCTAAAATTTCATCATTCATCCTCCAAGATGTCCTTCCCTGAGTATCATTTTTTTGTTTTATGTTAGTTATTATCGGTGCATGATCTGACCAGGATATATTGTCAATATTAGAATTTTCAAACCTCTGTAAACTACAAGAATTTGTTAAATAAATGTCTATTCTTGAGTACGTTTTATGTACATGAGAGAAATATGAATAGTCCCTATTATTGGGATGCTGAACCCTCCAGATATCATAAAAATCATGTTCTATCATAATGTTACGAAATGATCTAGCGTTATTGGTTACTTTCCTGGTGTAGTGATTGTTCTTATTAGTTAGTGTTCTATCCATTTTTACGTCTGGTGTAGCATTCATATCTCCAGCTATCAATAGAGTTCCTTTTTTGATTTTCTCGATTTCATTGAAAACAGATTTGAAAAATTTACTGGAATAGATATTTGGTGCATATAAGTTTACCAATGTAAATATTTCTTCATTTAATTTACAAATCACGATTAAACTGATTATCTTTTTTTTCTAAAATAAGTTTGAATTTAGTTACTGAAATTACTATTGCAACTCCTCTCTTCTTTTTGTTATAATCTGATGTAAAGATTAATGGGAATTTGGTACATTTCCAATAGTTGGTATTCTGATTCTGCCAATGTGTCTCCTGCACAAAACAGACATCGATTTTATTTTTTCTAATTGTATCATATAGATATCCTCTCTTTTGAGGGGTATTTAAACCCTGGGCATTGATGGATAAAACCCTAACCATATTCATAGATCTTAGCTGGTCCTTTTTGATCTATGCTTCTATTTTTAAAAACCTCCCACCCATTCCTTCTCTGTGTGGCTTTGGTACACACATTCATACAAACCAATGAACCTGTATCCTTAAGAGGAAAACAGGGTCACAATCTTACAATAATCCCTGAACCGTATAGTTGTGTGAAAGGGAGAGGAAAGAAGGGAGGAAGAAAAAAAAAAAAAAAAACATTTCCCTTTTTTTTATAATTGCTTTGTATTGGTCACTTAACCATTCACCCTCATTAGGATTTTAAAAATAAAATTGAGATTTGTGTTACATATGTAACAATTCTAACACAGCATGGTGCTTGATGTTTATATTTTTCTGTGTAAAATAAAATGTTACTTCCTAAGCACAAATACAGCCTTCATATGTTATGGACACACACCAACATCATACAGTTGGATTCATAAAAATCTTTTGCGCTGGAGAATGTGTCGAAATGCTGACTATCGATCTGTCCATAAGCCCACCCACCTATCAGACAGTCTGTCTGTCTAGGGTACTGATGGATCGATTGAGTGATTGATTTACTAAAATAATCATCATCTGTTACTATTACAGACATTTTGTTGTTTGTTTGTTTGTTTTTAGTAATTTTAGTTAGTAATAGGTATTAATTGGAAAAACTCCAGTCACACTGTACCTGGTTACATTTTCTAATGTTGACACTTTCTTATTTATTTGTATGCAGTGTATCTTATGATGTACTTAAGGAATTATAAAATAAAATAGTACAATTAGATAATACAATTGCAGGGAGCGATTTATGCGATGAGATATTAATGTTAGTTTTAACCATTTAGTTCCTTCAAGAGCCACAATCTAAAATGATCATATTCAGTGTTTGGAAATGCATTTGGGCCCTGAATAGATTGGTAAAAACAGGTGGTGTCCCTTTAGTTGCCAAAGCAGAGCCCTCTAGATAAAAACTGCCTCAATTCCCACTCTTTTTTATTCCCCAAGTGGTATCACCTGATAGGTGAGAACCAGGAGTGCTATGCATGAAGTATGAGAGTGTCAGACCACTGACATTTGTTTCCAGTTCCCGTTCTGTAATCTGGGCCTAACGGCAGATCTCATGACATAGTAAGGTAATACGTCAATATGTTAAACATGTTACAATGTTACACATTCTACACAAATTAACTCGTGATTTGTCTTTAAATGAACTAACATTTCATGTACTTTCTAAGAGCATCCCTGTCACTTTGCAAGTATTGCTTTTAACCCCTTAAGGACCAAACTCCTGAAATAAAAGGGAATCATGACATGTCACACTATTTCTCCTTGCTTCTATTTGTTTTAAAATGTTGTATTTAGCATTTATTTTTGCAATGAACTGAGCTTAAACAAAGTTTCACTTCAGTTGCTAAGCTAATACATTACTCAGAAGAATTGTGCAGAAGGACAAACTATAGACATCATGGAGAGAGGAGGACAAAATGGAGGCGACCAGGTACTGAGATCTTGAGCAAGGAAGAAAAGATGATACATATAAATAAAGGCAAGCGGAAATAGGGAGCATGTTATCATTAACGTAAAATGGGAATGAGGATAGAAAAACCATAAACATTCACCAAAAAGGCTACTATAATATGTCAGTGCATATGTATGTAGTATAAAATTTATTTTGCAATTGTTTGGAGGTAATAGTTTTAATGAAATGGTTAACAGGTAAGGTATTAAGGAAGCATGTGGGCTATTTGATATTAAAACACAACAGATGTAACTACAGAAATATACTAACGTTAGTTCTGTATTGTGAGCACTTCATCACAGCAACTACAATATCTATACTAAAGAGACAGAGTTATCTTAGTGAAAGAGTTTTATTTAAAAGTATTGTTTAGCCTAACTCTCTCATATGTCTACTTTTTCCATAACATCATGTTGGAATCTTTCTGAAAAACCTATTGCAGTGCATGCTATTTGAAAAATATAAATTAAAAAAAATGTCCCATTGTTTAATGAATAAACCTCTTATTATAAACTAGAGCAGCACAGGTTGGAAGATGTGAAAATGTATATGAGTAAAA
Organism: Pelobates cultripes; assembly: GCA_933207985.1. NCBI lineage: Eukaryota > Metazoa > Chordata > Amphibia > Anura > Pelobatidae > Pelobates > Pelobates cultripes. The sequence goes on along the minus strand of OW240914.1, from coordinate 335,543,996 downwards.
TGCACTTGGTCTGTTTTATAAGCCAGTGACAGAAAGTCTATCAGATTAAAAACCTTTAGAGAGAAGGCCAGCATAGTTTACAAGCCACCAGACTTATTAATAGGCCTGACTCCCCTTTGCAATGTCAACTGAAACCTTAACCCTTATCCCAAGTCACAGTTTCTCAAATGTCAGCAGCCAGTAGCTGTCCTGCTCCTCTCCTGAGTACATCCGAGAGCCCAATGGAGAATTTGGAAGAAAATCTAAATAAACTTAAATTATTAGAAGCCCCAACCGGTGGTGATTCTTGTGTAGATGATGAAGATGAAAAAGCTACACTCAAACCTCGATTTTCTCCTCTTCCAAGAAGACGTAGCTCCGTGTCTTCAGATGATGGAGATATTGAACCACCAACATCCATAGCAAGAAAAGTGTCCTTTGCAGATGCATTTGGATTTGATCTAGTATCTGTTAAAGAGTTTGATACTTGGGAAGTACCAATTGTGTCTCAAATCTTCGAAGCAGAAACTGTTCAGGTAGAGGAATTTATGTTTATACCAAGCTTTGTACTACCTTCAGCAGATGGAATGATGGAGAAACTACAAGCAAAAAAAGTACTTCTAGAATCTGTGGACTTCATACCAGGGACAACCTGTATGAAGGGAATTATTAGAGTTCTAAATGTGTCTTATGAGAAACAAATATATGTGCGTATGTCACTTGATGGTTGGCAGAGCTATTATGATCTTTTAGCAGAGTATATTCCAGACTCTTGTACTGGGGACACTGATCAGTTTTTCTTCAATATCTCAGTGGTGGCACCTTATCAAAAAGATGGAGCAAAAGTTGAGTTCTGTATATGTTATGACACAGCAATTGGTACATTTTGGGATAACAATGATGGACAAAATTACATCTTGACATGCCAAAAGAAAGAACAAATAATGTCGCAGTCGGATAGCTTGTCTGAAGATCTCGCAGACAGATTAAAGAAAAGTTGTTTAAAACCAGTAGCAAGGTAAGTCTAAAAGAACCTTACAAACAAGAAACATTTGTATTTTATTTGAAAATGATCTAGTAATATGCATAATATTTCATTGTACCACTAAAGGGCTATATGGTATTTTACATCTGCCTGTTTAAAACCCAGAAGCTTTTTACACACAGTTGCAATATCAATTCATCCTTAGACTGAATAATGTGATGCAATCATTTTCACTGTCTTGTTTAAATAACACTATCCTTAAGGCAGTTAGTGTGTCCTGAACAATACGCAAACATTCCCCTTGAGTTTACAGCCTTAGAGGTCAAGCCATTTTAAGGAAGAGCTTCTCAACTATTTTGCCCTTTAGATACATTTAGATACAACAATTGGTTAAGAACGTGTGATGTGATGTGCTGTAACCCCTGAAGTGCAAGAGAGCCTCATGCTCATAAATCATTTTTTAAGCTAATTCATATCAAAGGAATTCTTTCCCATAATAAGTGGGATCTCTCTATTAATAAAGTGGTAATTAAGGATTGTCATTTAATAAAAACATATTTTAACACTGAGTACTTTGACAATTGTACATGTAAATTAGGTCTGTTATTATATCCTTAGTGTTCCAATTAACTTCAAGAGCCACTCAGTTCTGTATCTGTAATATATTCTTAGCAATTCTGTTTGAAGTAAATTTAGGAAGCCAGTTAATTTACAATATTTAAGAATAATAATTTGGATTTTTTTTTTTTTTTTACTGTTTCAAAGAATACTTAGTAGGCAAGAATCTTGAGTTGCTTCAAATGTATAATGACAATTTAAAATATTATTTATTATCTGGAACAAATAACATTGTTAACCTGTTAAAAAAGTAAAAATACCTTTGTCCCTCTCTTATATAAATATAGCTGAGCTTCTCTTTGTTTCTGGAAATCTAAGTAGTGCTAGAGGGTTTCTGTTATGAGATTGCTTGTGCTTTTCTACAATAAACCAATTGTGAGTATTATTTACAGCACATCAGACAGTAGTCTAAAATATTTCTGAGTATATTTGCCTTGTAATACTTTTCAGTCCTGCCTTGGAAAACCAAAAATGCACCCAGACATGAAAGGAATTGAAGATTTCCCATAATTCTATTATTATCGTGGTTTATTTTGTTATGTTTTTCCCTGGAGAACTAATGTTGAAAATAATATAACTGACTCGTTTTGCTGGTATTTAAATTTCTGCACAACTAAAAAATGTGTTCAAGAGGAGAGGGCACTAAAATCAGATTATTTGATTTAACTTACCACTAAATAACTTCATTTAAAGGGAGATTCCAAGCACGCACCCCTGTTAGGTACAATTTGTAGGTTGGGTAAAAGTTAAGTGGCACTATAGTCACCTGAACAACTTTTGCTTAATGAAGCAGTTTTGGTGTATAGAACATGCCCCTGCAGCTTCACTGCTCAATCCTCTGCCATTTAGAAGTTAAATCCCTTTGTTTATGAACCCTAGTCACACCTCCCTGAATGTGACTTGCACAGCCTTCCATAAACACTTCCTGTAAAGAGAGCCCTATTTAGGCTTTCTTTATTGCAAGTTCTGTTTAATTAAGATTTTATTATCCTCTGCTATATTAATAGCTTGCTAGACCCTGCAAGAGCCTCCTGTATGTGATAAAAGTTCAATTTAGAGATTGAGATACAATTATTTAAGGTAAATTACATCTGTTTGAAAGTGAAACCAGTTTTTTTTCCATGCAGGCTCTGTCAATCATAGCCAGGTGAGGTGTGGCTAGGGCTGCATAAACAGAAACAAAGTGATTTAACTCCTAAATGACAGTGAATTGAGCAGTGAAATTGCAGGGGAATGATCTATACACTAAAACTGCTTTATTTAGCTAAAGTAATTTAGGTGACTGTAGTGTTCCTTTAGCCATGATATATGTTGTGTTAATTATTTATTCGTATGGTTATGGTAAAATAGCACAACGTTTATTGTGTTCATCTCTTGAGCCCTTACCACCAGGGTCGGACTGGGAGAAAAATTCAGCCCAAGCATTTTTGAATCACAATGGTCTATTGAGCAGGGGGTGGGGACAGAAAGGGTTGTTTTGTCATCACCAATTACAAGCTCACCCCCTCTGAAAGTGAGCATGTTGGTTCAATGCTCTTCCAGGGCAGAGCCATGTGTAGAGCCCTGCTAAAGAGCCCTTGAATGAGAAAAGGCCCTGTATTTGGTCTGTGCAGTGCAAGCAAATGTATTAACATGCTTGAGCCATGTTTACTTGTGACTTGCCTCTGGTTTCTCTATAAGTGGGATACCAGAGGACAAAAGGGAAAGTGTATTGTGTATGTGTTTGGAGCCTGCTTTGTGTGTGTGTAAAGTGAGCTGATTGTGGTGTGATGTTTTGTTTAATAGGTCAGTTTCAGTTGTATTGTGTTTGTGGTGTAATAGGGGATCTAGAGTGTGTATGTCGGGAATGTAGTGTGTGTAGATGGTGCAGTGTGTGCCTATAGGGGATCTAGTGTGTGTATGTGTGTGTAGAGGATCCACAGTTGTGTGGAATTTAGTGTGTGTGTATGGGGGGTGCAGTGAGTGTTTGCGACAGATGCTATGTGTGGGGGCTGCAGTATGTGTTTGAGTGGTACAGTATGTGTGAAGGATCCAAGTCCTAGTGGTGAGTAAACTAGCTCCTGGAGCCAGAGTTCACTCTCACGAGATTGGAGCATTGCCATGGTAACCACGGCAATGCTCCCACCTCGTGAAAGGAAGAACCCGGCAGAGATGCTGGCCAGAGCTCCTGGGTCTCCCCTCCCCCACATTGAAGTGTCATCAGGCCTGTGAGGGAGATCATTGATCTCCCCACCGGCCGGTCATGGCACACTGCAGGGTCAGCTTAAATAGTGCCAACTTTCAGGTAATTGCCCGGTTTGTCCGATGGCCATTCCAGGCCTGTTCACCAACAATATTTAATGTTTCCAATATAGTTTGAATAATACACCTGTATGTCGCGTGATCACAAAAATCTTGAGATACACCAAATCGCAAGTATATAACAGGTATGCAGTCCATACAAATGTGAACAAAGCAGTCTGTGTCAGGTTTCTTTTACCCTGTGGAAAGAAAAAAGTTATATTTCATAAATTTTATGATAATTCTACCATTTCTTTATTTCCATTATGATAGCATAAGAATCTAAGGCTCTGTGTATATAAAAAATATATATATTCGATTCATATTGACTGCCATAATGGTAAAGCTATGGAGTTGAAAGGTGGCATGCCACAACTGTTAGCTAAACCCATCTGCTAAGATTGAGGGAGTGCTCTGTATGTGAATGTGAATGTAAATGGGGTGCTGCTTTTGCTGCACCACCCATTGTAAGAGGACATACTGGAGAAGACATAGGTGCTCTTCAGGTTAGAATATATTTTAATCTATAGATTGCACAATTGCCTTGAAGGTGAACATGCCATCTACATGATTCATGAGTTTGAAGTTCTCATATTGCTCCTGCACTGTCACACTAGCAAAATATGTTTGTTTGTTTGTTTTTAGGATATTATCCTGTAGATTTGATTTTGGTTGTGTAAAATTTCATTTACTATATCAGTCTGCATCAAGCTGGCTATTGAGCACAGATAACACATTTCTTACATCACTTATGGCATTAATTCCTTATAGGAAAACGCCACAAATTTAAAAGAACACTCTGTGCATCTCCTCTCTGCCTCTGGGAGACCATCAGTACCGATGATCTGTCAGCTAATGTGATAGTTCACATAGAGAAACATGGGGGAGGGCAGGGCACATGCCTGGTACTCACCATTGCACCTTCAATCCTTCTAATACTGAAGTGAGCTGTGCAGAACAGAGACTCTGCTAACACATTGCAAACAGTAATTAAAAAACTATTTGTTGTGTATCAATCTTATTTCAAACAACTACTGTTCCTTAACCCTATAAAAGTGAAATTGGCAGTGTCTTTTTCAATTTATGACTGTCAAATTCCATCAAAAGACACCTTGAAAGATCTCACCCAAGCAGCTGAACATGTCATTAAAACGCTTGTGGTGACAGAGGCATATATAGAGGTATCTGACCCTTACGATCCTCGTGTAATCCTAGTGAGGTACAGGATGACTCATATTTCTGGTGTCACAGATTTCATTCTTTGCGTCTCATTGATGCCCTAGCATTTGATGTCATACCTGGTGTCTTCACTGATTCAGAATGTTAGAACATCAAAGTAGTAGTTTTGTAGAGTTGCTATGCAAAAATTGCCACATTGTTCACTCCCTGATTCCACTTCTGTTTTATATCTTACCAGGAAGCTGTACTAAGATCTTAGCATAGTTCCTTTCACTAAAGACATGACGTGTATTTACTGCTATAGATGACACATTGTGTCAGCAGTGGTAAACAAAGCATGAAATTTGTTTGGCGCACAGCAGGTTCAGGATGCAGTGACTGCGTAGCATTGCCAGGAACTCATATTTCTTTCTGGTCTTTTCAACACTGCCAAGAGTTTGGTGGGGACAGTGACAACTGTATTTTGACCAATGTCAATAGCAATCAGAGGCGATGAAGTGAGAAAGGATTCAGAGACGATTTTGTAAATTATTCTTTAGTTACAGGTTTGCTGCACTAGACCAAGCAGCAACTGAGCGTAATGGGCAGTGATTTTAATGAAATTTACAAACACAATCATAAAGTCACAGTGGAGCAGCATAAAAGTCTTGCGGCCATTATAGATGCATTGGAAGCTTACTTTGTAGAGTTGAGCGAACCCAAACTGAAAAGTTTGGGTTTGTACCGAACATTAGGTTTTTTTGGACCCCGGACTCGAACACGATCATATCACTGTATGTTCGTGTTGGAGTTCTGTGTTCGGCGATTTAATGGTGCGTTTTGAAAGGCTGCAGGGCAGCCAATCAACAAGCGTTTGACTTATGTGCCCTTAGAAGCCATCACAGCCATGCCTACTAATGGCATGGCTGTGATTGGCCAGTGCAGCATATGACCCAGCCTCTATATATAAGCTGGAGTCGTGTAGCGCCGCACGCACATGCGGTCTTATTAGTGTAGAGAGAGGATGCTGCCTCTGATAGGGACAGCTTAGGAAAGAATTCTGCAAACTAGTACATTAGTGGGGTGGGGTGCACTTCATATCTGAGCATCAAATAGAAGCTTCAAATACCGCGGTTACATCGGAGTTTTAAAAATATATTTTATTTGGTGTGAGATAGTACATTAGTGGGGTAGTACATTAGTGGGGTGCACTTCATATCTGAGAGTCAAATAGAAGCGTCAAATAGTGCGCTTACTGCGCAGTGGTAAACATTCTTATTTTCTAGGTGCTAATCTGCTAAATAGTAAATAGTAAATTTTGGAATCGTCAAATACTGCTGTCACATTGCAGTTTTAAAACTTAAAACATTTTTGGGTGCTAAAAAGTACATTAGTGGGGTGCAGTTCATATCTGAGAGTCAAATAGAAGCGTCAAATACTGCTGTCACATTGTCGTTTTAAAACTTAAAAATTTTTTGGGTCCTTAACTACTAAATAGTATTTTAGTGGGGTGCACTTCATATCTGGGAGTCAAATAGAAGCGTCAAATAGTGCGCTTACTGCGCAGTGGTAAACATTCTTATTTTCTAGGTGCTAATCTGCTAAATAGTAAATAGTAAATTTTGGGTCCTGTTCTTCATATCTGAGAGTAAAATCGAAGTGTCTAATACTGTGGTTACAGTGCAATTGTAAAATTCTAATTGTTTTGGTGCTAAAGTGCTAAATAGTATATTTTGGGGCCTGTTCTTCATATCTGAGAGTCAAATAGAAGTGTCAAATAGTGCGCTTACTGCGCAGTGGTAAACATTCTAATTGTTTTGCTGCTAATCTGCTGCTTACATTGCAATTTTAAAAAGTCAAATCGAAGCGTGACTTTGATTCGAATTTACTACATCGGTCACTTGTAATATTGTTTCACACCTACAACACTTGTTACCCAGATCTAAGTGATAGAAAACAGATTGATATTTTCTACACTAGAAACTACCAGATAACAAGCTGCTATATTCAAACCAGTGATCAATAGCTAAGAGGTACTTAAACAATATTGTAATTCTGGGGCAATACCCTCACAAGTCAAACTGAGAGGTCAGTTTATAGGGAAAACTGTTGCCTGGAGGAAATTCTAAAACAATTTCCAAATGTCCTTTGCAGACTTTAAATGCTGGAAAAACACAGGTGCCAACTGCTGTGGCTTTCTGCAGTGTACATACCGGCAAGGAGGGCAGGGTTAAGGAGTGGGTGGAAGATGATGTGGAGGATGATGAGGTCCTAGACCCCACATGGAATCAAGGTCATGTGAGTGACGTGTGCAGTTTGGAGGAAGAGGCGCTGGTCGCACAGAGGCACCAGCACAGCATAATAGGAAGCAGGGTGCAAAAGCGGAGCAGTCGTCCCCTAGCGCTTGTCGGCATGTATTAGCTCATGAATCACCATGGTAGGCGCAGAAACTGGCATTGAAAGTTGATATGGATGACATCCGCATGCTAAGTAGTTGCCACGAGGATGTGCGATTTGCCCGAGATTCTCTAGAGTCAACAAAGTTCTTGCGCAACTATAATGTCAACAGCTACTCTGCGGAAAAGAGTTGTCTTTTTTATATGTCCCAATATTTTGGGGGCTACCCCAATTAATATATATATATATATATATATATATATATATATATATATATATATATATAAAAACAGTGTTGGCTACCTCATCCTCATCCTCCACCACCACGGTCATGCCTCCTCAACCTGTGGGTCACTTAGTATAAACTAGGTACACATTAGCAGAGGCTTGTGAAGGCCTTTTCTCCATGCATCAGGAGTTGAGCATTTATCCATGCATCAGGACTGCTAGAAATGCACCACAGGCCGCAAATGTTTCTTTATTTGTATGTCCCAATATTTTGTTGGCTACCACAATAAAAAAAACAAAAAAACATAAAATACAGTGTTGGCTACCTCATCCTCCTCCTCCACCGCCACAGTCACCGCCTCCTCAACCTATGGGTTACTTAGTATAAACTAGGCATACATTAGCAGAGGCTTGTGAAGGCCTCTTCTCCATGCATCAGGAGTTGAGCGTTTCTCCATGCATCAGCACTGCAAGAAATGCACCACAGGCCGCAAATGTTTCTTTTTTTCTATGTCCCAATATTTTGTGGGCTACCACAATAAAAAAAAAATACATAAAATACAGTGTTGGCTACCTCATCCTCCTCCTCCACTGCCACGGTCACCGCCTCCTCAACCTATGGGTCACTTAGTATAAACTAGGTAAACATTAGCAGAGGCTTGTGAAGGCCTTTTCTCCATGCATCAGGAGTTGAGCATTTTTCCATGCATCAGGACTGCAAGAAATGCACCGCAGGCTGCAAATTTTTCTTTATTTGTATGTCCCAATATTTTGTGGGCTAACGCAATTTAAAAAAACAAAAAAATAAAAACAAATAACAAAAAACAGTGTTGGCTACCTCATCCTCTTCCTCCACCGCTGCTTCCACCTACACCGCGACAGCCATGTACACAATAGCAGATGCTTGTGAAGGCCTCTTCTCCATGCATCAGGAGTTGAGCTCAGTTTGAACAATGAAAGAGAATACCCTGCACTCCAACCCTCTCTCAAATGGATAATTCTGTTGATCCTCCTGACAGCCATGCTTTAGATTTTGATTTATGTTCGTCCAAAGCTAAAATCAAAGATTCCATCTAGTGGTATTTTATGGCTCAGCTGTATTTTTTATTTTTATGTTATTTTAAGTGATTTCCCTATCCACATTTGTTTGAAGGGCACTTGTCCTACTCTAACCCCCATTTTACTTGCTTTTGCAGCTCTCTAGCTCTTTCCAGGAACTTTTTAGAGGCATTTTTGTGGCCAAAAGTTCGGGTCCTCATTGACTTCAATGGGGTTTGGGTTCGGGGTCAAGTTCGAGCCCGAACCCAGACTTTTTTTCAAAGTTCGGCCGAACCCGCTGGACCCGAACATCCAGGTGTCCGCTCAACTCTATTACTTTGTCATATATAAAACTGCAAACAGAAAGTGAAAGAATCACTTTGTTACCCTTGGGCGAAAGAACAGTAAATTCTGAATATTTCTGGGGATGAGCTAAATAATGAAACTATGGTCTATTAGTGGTCTATGGCAAGAGAGAGCTCATGGTGAAGTCTCAACTTGTGAGACTCAGGGGCTGATCCAGGTTTACATTGCTACAGAGCTGTAGAAGATGGACCATCAATTGAATAATTAAATATCAGTACCAATTGTTTAATTTTGGTATTGATACCTCAGGATTCCTCCTCCAAAAAAAAACCTCTTCTCTATTGGGAGTAGAGGCCCTGTGTACTTCGGTATTAGCGGATGTTAAATAATTACTGTAAAACAACTGCCCCAACTGCAGCTACAAATTATGGTTCCTTTTAAAATCAGCAAGACCTCAACTCAGGTTGGAAATTATTAAATGAAATAAATGAACAAGTTGATGGGTATAGATAAAATGTATTCAATCTACTATGTACCACAAATTATACCAGGCATGTCTGAGCATGATGAGTGTAGTCAGCAGCAGACGGGGAAATAGATTGTTCATCATTATGTATTAAGTAACTGTGCTGTTTAATAGGGTTTCATAATGTTTTCCTGTTGGCACAGTTTCCCAATTTTCTCACCCTATAAATGATATGTGGTTTGGTGTTACTTTCTTAAAGACATATTTTAGGGTTTTTCACTGAAGTGAGTATTGCTGGGAATTCAAAGTGAACCTAAATTTTAATGACTCAATAGCCAAACTAAAAACAGAATTGAATTGAAGATTTTTTTTATGTTGGCCTAAATGTTGAAATTCACTTTGAGTTCACTTTGAATTCCTAGACCTTCAACATCATTAACATAAAAATATTGGGGGAGTGTGGGGTCTTAAAAGGGGAACTTAAATCATAAGTTGGGATGAACTGAGCCTCAAAACTTAAAGTGGCAGTCCAAGATAGTTAGCAGTTTTGGAGCAGAAGACCTTCAGGCACTCATGAAGTAAGTATTGAAGAGTAGGGCATCACAGCAAAGGTTCTTCAGTTTGTATCTCCAGTGAAGTGCAGAAAGAAGAATATCAATGCTTACACCAGGAGCAATAAAATGAATTCTATTGGAATTAGTTTTAAGATTTTTAGATTTTTAGACTTAAACATAAATTATAAGCAATATGAAGATTGAAGATTGAAGATTATAATTTCCAAAGATTAGGCCAAATTGGAAAATTCCCCAACTCAACCAATTCCCAAATCAGTGATTAATTGCTTAATGAGAAGACCCTGGTCAACTTTTGACCATTCCATAACTCTATCAGAGAGTATTTCTAGTCTATGCAGCTACTACATCAGTTTTGTTAAAGTTAGGTTTTAAAAAATATCAAACATGGGGGTGGAGCTTGTCTCATATAGCCAAGCTATATCCCGCAAACCAGGGTTAATTTTCCATACACCCATAATTGCCTATATGCTACTAGGCATCTACATTCCCATGTCATATCCGCAAGCACATATCTACCCCATTTCTGGATTCACCATACCCTCTCTTATACATTTTCTTTATGATACAGACCTCTGTTGGAGCTGGACTTAGTTTGAAACAGTTTTGTTATTTGGAAAAAGAAAAATAGTGCATGTCACCACCTTGTACGAAACTTATTTTTACTCTTCTCTGCTAAATGTTTACATATTGTCTACTATGTATGCAGTCATGAACTACAAAAATAAAGAATTATAAAAAAAAAATCTAAATTTTTTTACATCATACGTTTTCACTTACAATGTCTTTGAAAACTATTTACAGAAATGATGTATTTACCAAAAAACAATGTTAACTACAACAAAAGAAAAGCACTTGGACCCTGCAAAAAACAGTTGAGTACTAAGATTTTTGCACGTGCCTCTTCTCAACAAATTGCAGTGGGTAAAGGAGGAGACACTCACTCAAGGTTCACCAATGCGACTTTATTAAATTATGTGAAGGTACATGGGATTGTTTCATTTCTTTGGACTTTTCTAGCTAATTTGAATTCCGATTTTATTTTTTGGGGGGTGTCCTCCAGCACCATATATTGCTTAGGGAATAAGCAAAGGAAATGTAGCATTTAAACAAATTAAGCAACAAAAGTCAAATGTGTGCTAAAATTGCCCTTAGTAAATGCCCGACATAGATTTTTATTAATTTAGAGCTTAATGTATTCTTATTATTTTTCATTTCTTAATGTTTGTCTTGATGTAAAAGTACTTTTGGTTTTAATTTTTGTGTACACATTTTTCACAAGTAGTCTTGCATGGCTAGTATACCTTAATGCCAACAACCATTAACCCCTTAAGGACACATGACATGTCATGATTCCCTTTTATTCCAGAAGTTTGGTCCTTAAGGGGTTAAAGCATTTATCCTATAATACGCATATGTTTTGTTAGCTCTCTATCAATCTACTTCCTCATTAGAAGCATCAAGTCATCGATGTTAGGGTCATATAGAGTTTCCTAACCAAAGAAATTTGAGACTACATTAACCTCTTCACCCTGTTAATATGAACCACACACTATGAAACTATGATGATAGAAGTGTCTGAGTCATATTCTTCACCGATGTCTGCTGGGTTAAAAATGTTCCCTGGTATTAATTTGGAATTTCTGGAGACTATTCCTAAAGAAGAAGATTAATAATCTATGTTAATAATATAATTTTTGGTAATCATAATGTTAATGATACAACTTAATTTAACAGACCGGAGTGCTTGGGATAAATATTGGAAACAGGATTACATATATGTCCTTTTCTTGTGTTATTTTGATTAAATCTACTTTGAAATGTCATAGAAGTGATGCAGGGTATCTTGATCTGACAATAAAATACCTTTGTACAAGCTTAGCATCGGAAAGATAAAACTTATCTAGCTTTGATAGCAACTGTAAATAGTACCTGGTTTCTGTCCCTACTTATAAAAAGGTAGGTTAATGGAATATATCATAAGTTAAGAAAAAAAGAGTCAAATAAACCAAAATCTAATAATTTTCTTTTTTTAAAGTAATTATACCTCACAAGTCAGGTGTTTGTTCCAAATTAATGTTCATCTAATTTGCAGAAAACTCTAATTAATTAAGAGATAAAGCCTTTCCCAAGTTTCTGTGCCGCGGTTAGACAGGGTACTATAAAAGTTTACAACAGTAGAGGGTCTGTGAATTATGTACCAGGAGTGCCCCAGATTTTTTCAAACTTCGAGAGGGACAAAGTTCAAAGAATTTGATTCATAACTAATGCAATGAGCTTTATGGTGAGGGTGTTTAGAGTATCCCTTTAATTGACTGTATCAAATGAGATTGGGATAAAATCTCAACAAAATTAGTTGTGCTGACATGAACATTTTTATAAATTTGTAACAAAATATTTAAATGAAATAAAGATAATTTTACTTATTAGGCAAACCTTGATTCTGAAAGGTATCTATATTTGACAATATTTAATCCATTCCTTTGATCCTGTTTGCAGCATGTTTGTTCCATTTCTGCATTGATTTATTTCATCTTGTTTGCTAGCTTAATTTGAAATAAGGAAATCATTTTAATGTATGTTTTCCCGCATTACTAGTGATAATTGCACCATTGTATTTACCTTTGTTACATTTCCATAACATGAAAAGTCAAAGTAGTGACATTGGTATAACCTCGCCAGCAAAGGGCTATATTTTACACCCAGCTCCTATTCCGAACTGTCACGAGTTGCTTTCTTATAATAACTGATTCCTTGGCAATGAAAGGATTTTAGGCTTTGCTGAAACTTGTATCTCTGTTCTTCTTGACGTATACAACAATCTCATTTAGAGTATAAGGACGCGCATTTGTCACCAGACCTTTTATTTCCAAATCACTATTTCTTTTGTTCTAAAATACCTTTGTTTTCAATGCAATAGTTTTTGAGATCCAACCTTATAATGTCCTTGTTTGTACAGTTTATATCTAAAGAATGCAAAGCAGTATTGTTCAGTAGTGTTCATATCCTTGATTATTTTAAAATAATATAATTTACAATATATATGATACAATCTGAAGTGACTCTTAATTATACTTATTAAAAAAACATTAAAGGTAATTATTATTATATTTTTTTAAAGGGACAGCGTAGTCACCAGAACAACTACAGCTTAATGCAATTGTTTTAGTGCCTATATTATGCCCATGCAGGCATTTTAATGTAAATACTACCTTTTCAGAGAAATGCAGCTCTATGAGGAGATGCTGATTGGTGCAGCGTGGCATTTTGTGTGTGCACATTAGCAGTGGTGTACTTGAGGCTGGCAAGGCATTTGTCTTGGGCAGCACTTTCAGGGGGGTGACAAAAAAAGCCGCCCCCCAATCGCCCTGGCAAATGCCTTGCCAGCCTCTTGTCCTGGGGGGCCCAGGAGCTGGCTGGCTGACCACCTCAGGGATCCACTGGGCTGGCATGCACAGATGTTGCGGGTGGCGAGGGAGCACTCTCCCCTGAGCTCTTCCCTGCTCAGCTCCCTTGCGCGCACCACAGTGGTGGCAGAGACGGAATATGATGTCACTCCGGCCCCCGGAATCACTAAGAGGTGCTAGGGAGCTGAGCAGGAGGATCAGACCTCCCTCGCTGCCCGCCTCCACCACTCACCTGTCTGCCAGACCTCCTGACCGCCCACCTGCCTGCCAAGCTGCAGCTAGCCCCACTGCACCACAGGGAAAAGTACACTCCAGCACTCCTAAAGGTAGGAGGCTGGGTGGATTGAAACTTCATTTTTTTTTAAATTGTTAGTATGTTAGTGTGTGTGTGTGTCTGTTGGTGAGTGTTAATGTGTGTCTGGTAGTAAGTGTGTCTGTTAGTGAGTGTGTCTGTTAGTGAGTGTTAGTGTGTGTCTGCAAGAGTGTGTCTGTCACTGAGAGTGTATATGCATTTGTCAGTGAGTGTGTGAGTATGTATGTTTTTCAGTGATAGTGTGTATGTGTCTGTCTGTGAATGCTTATCTGTCAGTTAGTGTATATGTGTGTCTGTCAATGAATGTGAGTTGGTGTGTAACTGTTAGTGTAACTGTGAATGAGTGAGTGTGTATGTCTGTGAATGTGTATGTTTCAGTGAAAGTGTGTGTTGGTTAAACAATGTGTGTGACAATGACTGTGTATCTGTGAGTGTATGTCAGTGCATGCATCAGTGAGGGTGTGTGTCTGTCAGGAAGAGAAATTTGGAAGGGAGGGTGGATGCCTGAATTTTGTCATGCCTAGGGCAGCACAAAACCAGAATACACCACTGCACATTAGCCACCCAAAGCTTTCCTATGGGAAAGCATTGGATTGGCTGAGATCATCAGTTCCAAGGAAGAAGAGTGAGGGCAGAGCCAGCGGCGGCAGAACTACGCAGCGCTTAAATTAAAGGTGAGTTGTCACAGTGTTTAAGATGGTAAGGGGAGGCTGATCACTTAAAATGAATTTTTAACACTATAGGGTCAGGAATAGTGTATTCCTGACCCTATATTGTTCCTTTAATTAAAATACAAGCTTGACTGTTTATAAAACTTTCAGCTCTATATTGTTTATATAACTAGCAATAAATAGCCATAAAGAAACAAACTTTTTAAATGGAAACTTGAAACAAAATATGAAAATATTTTACGTTCCTTTTAAAAAAAACAAGGAAAAAAGCTATACATAACATTCTATTAGAAGCTATTTCCTGGAGTCACACAGATAGATTGTTTTACACATTCTAATGCTGTTAACATGACAGGTACTGGCAGGTATCAGTTCATCAGCCTAGTCATGTAGAATCTTAGAACGTGATTATTTTTCACTGATGTTCATATTTCCATTTAAAAGACAAAGTTGCAATCGTTATTACTTTAATGTGAACCTGTCATTCAAAAAATGACATTATGGCCTTTTACTGATAAAAATATAATTTATTGATTGTGCTAGCTAACTTGCTCATTTTGATAGCCAGTGTATGCAGGGGCAAGCTAACCAGGTGCACATGGTGTACAGTACCCAGGTGCCCCAGCTCACATTTCCTGTATAGGTAGCCATGATTATGAAGTTGTTGCAAATTTTCACATTCAGAACTTAAGCTGAATGTAGCCAGACATTTGGTTCTACATCTGTGAGGGTAAAACTCACTTTTAACAAAATGAAGCTCCATTTGTCACTTCCCATCACTAGCACTCCAATCACTTGCTTCAAAATTGAAAAACAATGCACTGAAGCTCTGGAGTGGAAACACAGGAAGAAGTACCAGTCCAAAGTTCTACTTGCTCTTCTACACCAGGGCTACACTGAGCAATGTTTTGATGCCAATGCTAATGGCAGGGGTGAAATGGATAATAATTGTGTGTGAGTGATCAAGTGAGAGAAGTACGAATCAGTCAGATCGCCAAAAGATGTTAGACCACAACTGAGTGTGACATGAGTGGAACATCACACACAGAAAAGGGGAGAGACCAAAATAAGGGGGGAGATGCAGAGAGAAAAAGACAAAGATAGGACCCTGTGTGGAAAGAGACAACCAAATTCAATATGAGGGAGGGATTGGCAAGAAATAAACTGAAAAGGGGAGGATGATGAGTCTATGTACATGACTGAATCTGTACACATGTCTCTGTGTATGTGTGTTTCTGTCTGTGTATGACTTTACCTCTGTATCTGTCTTTGCACTAGTGTGACTGTATATGTGTCTTCATGTGTCATGTGTCTGATGTTGTGTGAGTACATCTATATATGTGCCTCTCTTGATTAGTATGTGTGTATGCATGTCTGTGCATATATATGCGTCTGTCTATGTGTGAGGGCATCTATATGTGTGTCTACCTATAAAAAGTACAGTTTTACAGTTGATAAATTGTTCTCTAGTAATACAACACATATTTTGACTGGGTATATTTATCAATAGGCAAAAAAGGATGAGGATAATATATTTGTCTTTTTCTGTGATTGACTTTATGTGTGTTTGTGTCTCTGGTATGCATGAATGTGTCTCTATGTATTTAACATTGAATTTCTTTTTATATACACGTCTCTATTTCTTTATCAATATGTATAAATCTGTAGTTGCAAGAGTCTGTGTTACTCTGTGCATGTATCTCTGAATTTTGTTTTTTAAGTAATGCCACAAAAAGCCAAATGTTAATAAATGTATATTTCATAGTATGTATAAGTATCAATATCGTGTTTTGGTGCATTTCATTCCCTCTGGGGTAGGAAGGAATGAAGCAAGGCTTGGCATTGGTAGGAAAGGGATGGGGAAAAAAAGTGTATCTAAAGAAAGAAACAAGGTATAATTGTGAAAAAGGAATGGTCACACAATGGCATGTCCCAAAAAAATTGCACCCAGGTAATACAAACCGTAAACCCAACCCTGAATGTATGCAATTGCTCACCATATCATTCAATATTGCAGACTGAGCATTATGCATAATAAGAAGCTGAGGGGTGAGCAAAGCTAACAAATGATTGATCAGTATAAAAAGTTCATGCAAAAATATATTGATTTATACAAAAGCAAACAAGGTGTGATGTCACCTGTAATTATGATGTGAGTATTTGTGGAAGGAAATATATTATTTATTAATTATTTAAGATTTATGCACAAGTGGGTGAAAATTCAGAAAAGTGATATATAAATTTTATTTTGGGAACAAATCGGGACGGAATAAATTAGTAAACGTGCTATATGAAAATACAGAACAAACTTTTACAAAATGCATTCTGTCACACATAGATAATTATTGCTCGGGAAAAGAAGCTTAACACTTTCATCAACCCAAAAAACATGTGTACAGACACATGTTGTCAATTCAAAATGCACAAATTGATTGTTGTGTCTGGGAAAAGATGATAAATAAACAAGTAGGAGAGGGTGGCACAGCCTGTGGGGAGATCAAAGATCTCCCTCACCAGCCAGAATAATTTCATGCCTAGAGAGTTGGTCGCTTTGGCCAGCCCACACAAGAAGGAGACATGCCTGCTTGTTTGTCTTCCTGGTGGGCTCCTGAGCTTCTGCATGAATTGGAGGAGAGTGGGTGGGGCATGACATCACTGACATAACCCCTGTGCATCTTCCTCCATGCATGTATGGGAGAGAGAGGGGATGAAAAAGAAGGCAATGCAAGCAACAGCAATTGCCCTTCCCTAAATGTATCTGCCCTTCTAACCATCCAATCTAGCTAGAGGTCAGTGCCAGCAATCAGTCTGGTACCTGCCCTGCCAGCAGCAGCCTGTCTTGCCTAGCCCAGGGGCCAGCCACCTGTGCACATTAAGGTCAGTCTGTCTGCATGGATCAGTGTGTGTCTGAATGGATCAGTGTGTGTTTGTCTGCATTGATTTGTGTGTGTCTGTATGGATTAGTGTGTGTCTGCATGGGTCAGTGTGAGTGTCTGTATGCATCAGTGTGTGTCTGCATGGTTCAGTGTAAGTGTGTATGTGTCTGCATGGGTCAGTGTGAGTGTCTGAATGCATCAGTGTGTGTCTGCATGGTTCAGTGTAAGTGTGTATGTGTCTGCATGGGTCAGTGTGAGTGTGTCTGCATAAGATCAGTCTGCATTTCTGTATGGAACAGTGTGTGTCTTCATTGGTCAGTGTGTGTCTGCATGGATCAGAATGTGCGTCTGCATGGGTCGCTGTGTATGTCTACATGGTCAGTGTGTGTCTGCATAGGTCAGTGTGAGAGTGTGTTTCTGCATGGGTCAGTGTGCATCTGCATAGGTCAATAAATGTACATGAGTCTTCACAAAGGCCAAAGATTTCATTAAAAAAGAAAGACACTACTACTTTTAAATTGTGGTAGAGTATTGCCTAAGTGTATATATGTATATATGTAGACATGCATTTTAGTAATTGTGTATTATATTAATATGTATATGTACTATATATATAAATGGAGAGACTGCGGGTTATTGTTATTGAGAAAACTGGCCTTGGGGCAGCAAGGAGGGTAAATTCAAGCCTGAACAAGCAGCATTACTTTAGAAACATAGAAACATAGAATGTGATGGCAGAAAAGAACCATTCGGCCCATCTAGTCTGCTCAATTTTCTAAATACTTTCATTAATCCCTGGCCTTATCTTATAGTTAGGATAGCCTTATGCCTATCCAACGCATGCTTAAACTCCTTTACTGTGTTAACCTCTACCACTTCAGCTGGAAGGCTACTCCATGCATCCACTACCCTCTCAGTAAAGTAATACTTCCTGAAATTATTTTTAAACCTTTGTTCCTCTAATTTAAGACTATGTCCTCTTGTTGTGGTAGTTTTTCTTCTTTTAAATATAGTCTCCTCCTTTACTGAGTTGATTCCCTTTATGTATTTAAATGTTTCTATCATATCCCCCCTGTCTCGTCTTTCCTCCAAGCTATACATGTTAAGGTCCTTTAACCTTTCCTGGTAAGTTTTATCCCACAATCCATGAACCAGTTTAGTAGCCCTTCTCTGAACTCTCTCTAACGTAACAATATCCTTCTGAAGATACGGTCTCCAGTACTGTGTACAATACTCCAAGTGAGGTCTCACCAGTGTTCTGTACAATGGCATGAGCACTTCCCTCTTTCTACTGCTAATACCTCTCCCTATACAACCAAGCATTCTGCTAGCATTTCCTGTTGCTCTATTACATTGTCTGCCTACCTTTAAGTCATCAGAAATAATCACCCCTAAATCCCTTTCCTCAGATGTTGAGGTTAGGACTTTATCAAATATTCTGCACTCTGCCCTTTGGTTTTAACGTCCAAGATGCATTATCTTGCACTTATCCATATTAAATGTCAGTTGCCACAATTCTGACCATTTTTCTAGTTTACCTAAATCATTTGCCATTTGGCTTATGCCTCCTGGAACATCAACCCTGTTACATATCTTAGTATCATCAGCAAAAAGACATACGTTACCATCAAGACCTTCTGCAATATGACTAATAAAAATATTAAAGAGAATGGGTCCAAGTACAGATCCTTGAGGTATCCCACTGGTGACAAGTCCAAGCTTTGAATATATTTCATTGACTACAACCCTCTGTTGCCTGTCAATATTGGAATACAAACGTAAAGATTGCAGTTTATTGATAAGCCTTCTATGTGCAACAGTGTCAAAAGCCTTACTGAAATCTAGGTAAGCACCACCCTGATCTATAATTTTAGTTACCCAATCAAAAAACTCAATAAGATTAGTTTGGCATGATCTCCCTGAAGTAAACCCATGTTGTCTCTGATCTTGAAATCCATGTGTTTTTAGATGGTCAACAATCCTATCCTTTAACAGGGTTTCCATCTCTTTCCCCACTACTGAAGTGAGGCTTACTGGCCTATAGTTGCCCGACTCCTCCCTATTACCTTTCTTGTAAATGGGCACAACATTCGCTAACTTCCAATCTTCTGGGACTACTCCTGTTAACAATGATTGGTTAAATAAATCTGTTAATGGTTTTGCTAGTACACCACTAAGCTCTTTTAATAGCTTTGGGTGTATTCCATCAGGTCCCATTGACTTATTTGTCTTTACTTTTGACAGTTGAAATAGAACCTCTTCCTCTGTAAACTCACGTGTAATAAATGACTCATTTATCATTTTTCTTAACTGAGATCCCTTTCCTTCATTTTCATCTGTAAATACAGAACAAAAATATTCATTGAGGCAGTCAGCTAGACCTTTATCCTCTTCTACGTACCTTCCTTCTTTTGTTTTTAATCTAACTAATCCTTGGTTTACTTTTCTTTTAATCTTACTAATCTAACTAATCCTTGTTTTACTTTGACAGAATATAACAAGGAATCCAAGTGCATAATAACTAACTCACTAAAACTGTTCACTTGTAGCAAAGATTCCAATAGTTTGAGATGATCATCAATACGTGATGCATGAATGAATTGCTAGCAAATCATTATATACAACAAGAAAAAATATAAAGTATAGAACAAATGGAAAAGGAGGTGGTCACCTTGTGTTTCACGCAAGTCAATAGAAAATGATGCCCTACGCAGACACTGACTGACATGCATGTTGATGATCTGAAGAAGCAATTTGGAATCAGCATTGACTCAAGTTTCAACATGACCTTAAGGATTACAGCTAGGACTGTGCTTACCAATGGCAGGCAGAGAACAGATGATCAAGTTATAAAACCTCAGCATAAAAGGGAATCACTTAAAGACCTCATGCCAAGTATACGTGTGCTTATTCAACCTTTGGCTCAGATACTTCTTGTATAAACCATCCTCCTCTTGTTAACTCATTATTATATCAATTATGTAAATATAAATGTTTCTTAAAAGTCATGTGCGTGTTAATCTTTTATAGAAATACTTGATGAATGAAAAGCTTTAGACATTATCCAGTATATCTTATTTTTGAATATTTCACATAGGGTCTGAAATGTTTGTTTTAAAGCAGCCATTTTTCTCACATACAGTTATATGACAAAATTAGATAAATAAAATAAAAAAATATCTCTCATAAAGATATCTGTAAGCATACTGAGGGCATACATACCAGTATACCTTACTGAAAGGACAATAGAATACAAAAAGAATGTCTGCATTTGAGCATAACACCAACATTCAGTAATACACCTAAATAATGTTGTTCTAAAAAAAAAAAGGTTATTTTAAAAATGTTATAACAATCTACAGCAATCTCTCTATTGCTAATAGGAGCTGTCATTCATTAGAGATTTCAGTCACTTCTCAACCTTCCCTGACTGAATGGGAATGGTATGATCTTGAAGCTTCCTTTATTTTTTTATTTATTAAATATTTTACCAGGAAGGATACATTGAGATTTCTCGTTTCCAAATATGTCCTGGGCCCACAAACACTGCATTGTTACAATACAATATTACAAAAAATAATACAACATACTATATATATATATATATATATATATATATATATATGTGTGTTGAGGCCGTTTGGCCTGTATTTGTGGAAAGGGCTGGAATTAAACCACTCCCCTATATAAGGTGCATCCCTTACCTGTCTCCACACCATTCAAGGTCAGCTTCTGAATGCACTTCCGGTTCATCCAGTCGCCATTTTGGAATACTTCTGTGTCCCACAAGGTTTCCATCGCTGAACAGTGTCCAGGAATCCTTCTGCAGATTTCTTTGGAGCAACTACTGCTTACTATTGCCGCGGATCACGTCCTAGTGACTACTAAACAGTAAGTAGACCTAACCGTCACGCCAGGCAACAAGGCCCATGGCATCAAATACGGTTCAGGTCCTCACTTACTGTACGTGTTCGGCTATTTCAGCACTCAAATATCGCTATGTTATATCCGTCCGGGTTCAGCTGTTCGCTTACACAGCATTTTCGTTGCAACGTTCGGTACTTATATGACATATAATTAATCGCTAATAATTTTGCATACATGCTTACGTTCGTGCGGTCAAACGCACGAACACGCTATACAAATACATGTTACTGATTCTTCAATATATGCACAAGCTGGTGGACCTGGGGAACAAATATGGTGGATCTGCTTTTTATGACTACCATAGGTCTTTTTCCACTAAAGTGTCTGGAGCTCTCTCTCAGTATGGTACCCGTATCAACTGGAGCAGATTAGATACAGAGCTGTTCTGTAGACACTTCGCAGGTCTCAAAACACCGGCTTGTGCATCTTGTTCTTCTACCACTCATACTACCAATTTCTCACATGGCAGACGACCGTAATCAGTCACCTATCACAAGCTACGCGGGTAGAAACGAGAAAATCACCAGGGACAAACTGGGTCGTCCTATCATTTTCTTTGGTAAATCGCAAGTGTGCAATAATTTAAATGTGGGCACATGTAGCTTTAGTGCATGTAGGTTACTGCATATTTGTTCACATTGTTTTAGGGCACATGCGCATACCATGTGTCCAAATAAAATGTATCCTAAACCGTACCTAACGTCTGTTAACATTCATGTTTTTGCAGCACTTTTAACCAATCACCCTTCCAGACATATGGTAAATTTTCTCAGAGGGGTTTCATACAGGCATTATACATATGCCCACAGGCCAACTCGAATGCCCTAATTTACAATCAGCATAACAAAACCCAGCAGCCATAGACACACTCCTAGCCCAAGAGCTGGCAGAAGGGTTCCTGTTCGGGCCTTTCAAAACCCCACGTTTTACGGCATGGCGCACAAATCCCATAGGGATAGTCACGGGGAAAACTTCCCTCAAACAAAGACTCATAATAGATCTGTCAGCCCCTCATACCTCATCTACACCGAGTCTGAACTCTCTTATTCCCTCTGAGGAGTTTTCCCTGCAATATGCCACTATAGACCATGCTATTACAGCCATTATGCAAGCAGGGATCGGAGCATGGCTAAGTAAGACAGACATTACCAATGCCTTTAAGCTACTACCTATCCATCCCACACTATGGCACTTACATGGCATAAAATGGGCAGATAACTATTACTTTTTCTCCCGCTTAACCTTTGGGTCTAAAAGTAGCCCCAAAATCTTTGACACTTTTGCGGAAACATTGTGCTGGTTGTTACTTAATGTGTCTAGATGCCCCATAGTCATCCATTATCTGGATGATTTCTTACTGATTGAAGCAAACTCCCTTCCCCCCAGGAGTCTCAAAGCAACTATTAGTTTGTTTGACCACCTTGGAGTCCCGGTATCCAACAAGAAAACCGAAGGCCCAGATATAATTATTACATTCCTAGGTATACAACTAGACTCTGCCTCCATGCAGGCTAGTTTACCACAAGAAAAAATCACAAACATACTTTGCAGCATTAACCATTACATTTTGATGGGTAATTGCAACTGCAAGGAACTACAATCACTCATAGGTTCTTTGAACTTTGCCATGCGCATCATTCCTCAAGGGCGGGCTTTCATATTCAGACTTCTCTGTCTTTTTCCACATTTCAAACATGACAACTATAGACTATCCTTGGATGAGCATGC
This sequence comes from Pelobates cultripes, assembly GCA_933207985.1. Lineage (NCBI taxonomy): Eukaryota > Metazoa > Chordata > Amphibia > Anura > Pelobatidae > Pelobates > Pelobates cultripes. Next base: position 335,521,047 of record OW240914.1, on the reverse strand, counting down.
CACGGCAGACCTATATATGAGGAAAGAATTCTTGACCACCTGGAATGGTAAAAGCTTGTTCCTACCAGAATTGACTGACACGTCTCCAACAATATGGTCAGACGCGGCATCTACCACAGGTTTCGCAGCAATCTTAGGAAACAATTGGCTTTGGGGTAAGTGGCCTGCAGAAGTCTTTGACTTAGAAGGCTTTTTTTACAACCTCAGCTCTTTTTGAGATTTAACCCATTGTAGCAGCTGCCGTGGCATGGGGACATTCATGGTCAGGCTTATCAGTCCGTTGCCACACAGACAACCAAGCAACATGTCACATCATTAACAAAGGCCGCTCATCATCCTTAACAATTATGAGATTTCTCAGGAAGCTCACGTGGTTAGCAGCACGTCACAATTTTTACTTGGTCTGCTTTTATATACCAGGCATTTCTAACATAGCAGCTGACAGTCTGTCTCGTTTCAACTTTCAGGCTTTTCAGCAAGCACTCCCGTCAGCAGCAATTACAGCCACAGCCACCCCTCTGTTCCAGCAGCTAACCATGGACTAGAAATAATTATGCAACATAGCAGGGTTCTGTCCACACTGGCACTATCATCCAACACTCACAAAGCGTACAACAGAGCCTTCACACTCTTCACATGATTCCTATCTGACCACAACATAACGCATCCTTTCGTCATGACATCCATTATAGCCTTCGCTTCTTTTTGCCACCTTACATTACACTTATCTTACAACACAATCAAATTATACCTGACAGGCATTCAACATCACATGCTCACTCTACAACCCAATACACAGAGTTTCATGTCATCTTATCAGGTAAAGAATATACTTAGAGGTATTCAGAAATCCGTCCCTCCACCGCTTCCACAGAGATTACCTATAGATAACAACCTTTTCCAGTTATTATCTGACCTGTCAGACTCCAAACCTTTCCACTCTACTGCAGTCATCAAAACGGCCATGTACATAGCTTTCTACGGGTTCCTCAGGCCAAGGGAATTCACTAATATCACCGCCACTCAAAAAGACAGATGTCTGCTACGCACACACATACGCAAACACATGGATCACTACATACTGGCATTACCTCAGTCAAAAACAAGCCAGCACACACCTCCCGTGGAGATCACCTATTTTCCTACACACACCAAATGGTGTCCAGTAGCAACACTGGATTCCTATCTTTCACTTACCTCATCAATAACATCGCTACACCTATTTTCTCTCAAAGGCTCTGTACTCACTACTGCGACTTTCATGCGATACATCAGATCTCTGTTAACCAGGCTAGGTCTTAACCCTTCACTATACTCAGGTCACTCCTTCCGCATAGGGGCGGCTTCCACAGCTTCCAGCGAAAACATACCGGTACATATCATTAAGTCATTAGGGCGGTGGAAATCATCTGCCTACACAACCTACATACCGAAACCTACACAAGATTTAAGAAAGGCTTTTAAAGAAATGTCTGGTTAATTGTATAAATTGTTGACTGTATTAAATCTTTGATTATTAAATTTTTGCCCTCTTTATTTACAGGCCTACCGTATCGTCGGTATCAGCACACCACAACTGACTTTGCTCATTTATGCTATCTTATGTTCTCACTTGAACCTACTCCATATACGGCTAAATTGGCCTTTACACAAATATATATATACATACACACATATATAAATCTAATACATAGCAAGTAATAAAATAGAGTCAACTGCAGTCATCAAAACGGCCATGTACATAGCTTTCTACGGGTTCCTCAGGCCAAGGGAATTCACTAATATCACCGCCACTCAAAAAGACAGATGTCTGCTACGCACACACATACGCAAACACATGGATCACTACATACTGGCATTACCTCAGTCAAAAACAAGCCAGCACACACCTCCCGTGGAGATCACCTATTTTCCTACACACACCAAATGGTGTCCAGTAGCAACACTGGATTCCTATCTTTCACTTACCTCATCAATAACATCGCTACACCTATTTTCTCTCAAAGGCTCTGTACTCACTACTGCGACTTTCATGCGATACATCAGATCTCTGTTAACCAGGCTAGGTCTTAACCCTTCACTATACTCAGGTCACTCCTTCCGCATAGGGGCGGCTTCCACAGCTTCCAGCGAAAACATACCGGTACATATCATTAAGTCATTAGGGCGGTGGAAATCATCTGCCTACACAACCTACATACCGAAACCTACACAAGATTTAAGAAAGGCTTTTAAAGAAATGTCTGGTTAATTGTATAAATTGTTGACTGTATTAAATCTTTGATTATTAAATTTTTGCCCTCTTTATTTACAGGCCTACCGTATCGTCGGTATCAGCACACCACAACTGACTTTGCTCATTTATGCTATCTTATGTTCTCACTTGAACCTACTCCATATACGGCTAAATTGGCCTTTACACAAATATATATATACATACACACATATATAAATCTAATACATAGCAAGTAATAAAATAGAGTCAACTGCAGTCATCAAAACGGCCATGTACATAGCTTTCTACGGGTTCCTCAGGCCAAGGGAATTCACTAATATCACCGCCACTCAAAAAGACAGATGTCTGCTACGCACACACATACGCAAACACATGGATCACTACATACTGGCATTACCTCAGTCAAAAACAAGCCAGCACACACCTCCCGTGGAGATCACCTATTTTCCTACACACACCAAATGGTGTCCAGTAGCAACACTGGATTCCTATCTTTCACTTACCTCATCAATAACATCGCTACACCTATTTTCTCTCAAAGGCTCTGTACTCACTACTGCGACTTTCATGCGATACATCAGATCTCTGTTAACCAGGCTAGGTCTTAACCCTTCACTATACTCAGGTCACTCCTTCCGCATAGGGGCGGCTTCCACAGCTTCCAGCGAAAACATACCGGTACATATCATTAAGTCATTAGGGCGGTGGAAATCATCTGCCTACACAACCTACATACCGAAACCTACACAAGATTTAAGAAAGGCTTTTAAAGAAATGTCTGGTTAATTGTATAAATTGTTGACTGTATTAAATCTTTGATTATTCAATTTTTGCCCTCTTTATTTACAGGCCTACCGTATCGTCGGTATCAGCACACCACAACTGACTTTGCTCATTTATGCTATCTTATGTTCTCACTTGAACCTACTCCATATACGGCTAAATTGGCCTTTACACAAATATATATATACATACACACATATATAAATCTAATACATAGCAAGTAATAAAATAGAGTCAACCATGACAAGTGTATTTTTCAGAAACAATGTAGCCAATACCAGCAGAGGCATCAACAGTTATTAAATTTACTATTCCCCAAAAAACTCTGAATAATTGTGTTTTATAAACATATTTTGCTTATGCAGAAATCTTATGAGATTTTTAAAAAGATTTTGGTTTGGTTTGTGTCTATTTATTTGCTTAATTAAATCAAGATATTCCTTGCTGATCCTTGATCATCATTTTTTATTTAATTTTTTTTGCATTACATATTTGTTCTGGTTCAAAAACGTGTTGTTTCCATTAAAGTGGCACTGTCACCAACTGACCTCGCCACTGATGGTCTGGTGGTTGAGGAGCATGCAAAGGTAAGTTCTACTTACCTGAACCTGTAGATCGCGGGTGCCACCATCTTTTTATCTGCAGATCCTCTTCAGCATGCACGAAAGTACAGTATTGAGGTCTACGGAGGATCCCTGAGGCCACGTGATCCTCCATAGATTAAGTCAATTCCTTTCAACTAAGTTCCTTGTAGCCCAATTCCTTGTGGCTGGGGGATTGACATTTCTAGATGGCGGGAGCTCTGCTCAGTGTCTAGAAGAGTTAAGTGTAGGAAATACACAGTCCATACTTTGTCTCAGTATATCTCCTGGCTGGGTTAAAATGTCAATGAAATTCCAAACAGTCAAAATGATCATTTCATAAAGATTATATTTAAATAAAAACCAGGATCAAATTGCGCCGTTTTTGTTTCTGACAAATATTTTCTCTCCTCATATTGCTGGCTATGTGGCATGTAAGCAGCTTTTGGGTCCTTCCGTGTTTTAGTAAATGTTTTTTTTATTTCCTAATTATTACTTGTTTGTCCTCAAGTTTGTGATTCTTTTTTATTATTAAATAGTTTTTTGCAGGTCCTTTGCTCATAATCAGCGAATTACTAAAATCATAAAAAATGTACAGAGAAATTAAAAAGTAAAATGGAAAATGTATTATTTTGCTCGACTGCAGAAAAGGTGTAAAAAGCATAATTCTATAAAGGGTGGAGAAACATTTTTATACATAAGAAAATGGTGCACGTGCACAAAACCATAACAGAAGAATATAACATACTTTATGAATAACCTAATTTCTCTTTATGATTATGATTCAGATGAATATTGCTTTGTTGCACAAGAAATCAGACTATTCCAAATGGTTCACATGACTTCTCATAGTTGATGTATAGTTGTCCTTTTTAAAATGTGTCTTGTTTATGAAGGAAATAATTTATCAGTCATTGTTACAAACTGTAAGTGACTGTGGGTATGTAAAGATGCAAACGGATCCTGGGCCTGATGGCAGCATATCTCCCAACATTTCAAATGGCCAAAGAGGGGTACTTTAACTTAGGGCTGTGAGTAGGGGGGTGTTTACAGGTAGGTTGTTCTGAGACATTTTAGGTGGCTAAATGATCATATATGCAACTAAAATGTAATTCAGAAAAAACAATGTATCTTATTTACACAGATTTCTAAATAGATTTATTGTAGTTTAAAGATAAATTACTGTGAGTATTATTGCTGCAGAGCTCTGTTATACACTCAGACAATATGGAGCTCCTAGAAAAGGACATGGGGGGGGGGGAGGGGAAGACTGACAGAGGGATCTGGGCACAAAATAGGGACTATACCTCACCAGGCCACCATCAGGGTGATCGGGGGGGGAAATATATATAAAAGAAATAAACATACATATTTATAGCAAATATTGTTATATAGATACAGCTGCAAAGAGGCTATCCCTATCCCTCTCACTGTCAGAACCCTGTAGCCCCAAAGAGTAAAGTAAATAAATTATATCCTTACCAGTTAAAATGGTGCTTATTTCAAATAAACTATGGGCTTACAAGGAAGCAGACAGAGATAAGCGTTCCCCAAGTAAATATAATACATTTTATTGGCACTCGCATTTTGGGCTTAATCATATGATTATTTTGAATTTTGGTCATGTTTATCTAACCAAAAAAAGACAGATGCCAAGCAAATATATTCGTCAATGATAGATATTGTTCTACTTTTTCTTAATTTGTTTTAAGGCAGACCAAATTATTTAAAAGTAATGAGCTCCTTGTAATACACAATCTGCAACTACCAAATACAGATTGCTAACTGAAATACATTGATTTTAAGGTATTTGAGGTTTTTTTTATAGCTTCTTTGATTGCACTAAAGTTCTCATTTTTCATTTTTTAATGTATCTTGCTTTTTTAAAATATAACATTTATCCAATATTCTGTACAAATTACGCAAAAAGAACATAGGTGGGTTGATAGATGGATGAATACAATTAGACACATGCAGGGCCGGTGCTAGGATTTTTGACTACACAGGCAAAGATGCATTTTGACGCCCCCCCCCCCAAAAATAAAATAAAATACAATGCATCTTCACCTCTGTGTCTCGTAGCCCCCTTTTGAATTTCTTACCCCCATTAGTGTTGCATATCCACTCTCTTGAATGTCTTATCCCTTTGGCTCCTTTGTGCCTTACACCCCCCTTTAGTGTGTCTCCTACAACACCTCTTATGTATTTCTTACTTCCCCGCCAGCCCCTATCTATCTCTCTTTTTCTTCCACATAGACATAGATACAGGCAAAAATACATACATACACAAACATACAGACACACAACCATACAAGCACACAGACATAATTTTTCAGGCACACAGTCACAAAGATATACAGACACACAGTCATAAAAGGCACACAAACAAACACAGTCATACAATCTACACATACAGGTACATTGTCATACAAACACAGACATGCATTCATACAGACACAGGCCCTCACAGAAATACAGACAGACATAAAGAAACATAGAGATAGGCATACAGAGACATACATACACAGACAAACAAAGAACCCTGCACACTGATACCGTGTAAATGCTCCGGCCATCAACAGTGGTGGATGCTCCGTGTCAGGCGGACATCGCTGGATCCACCAGTAAAGTCTTCAAAAGGAATAAACGCAGGCAACACTCCAATAGTAAGGATGGTATATTTATTGGTAGGTGAACCACCCCATAGAAAGTGTGATGTTTCAGCTCATGCAATAAGGCTCTGCTGAGCTGAAACAACGCACTTTCTTTGGGGTGGTTCACCTATCAATAAATATACCATCCGTACTATTGGAGTGTTGACTGCGTTTATTCCTTTTGAATACATACACACAGTCATACAGAGACATGCATACTGTATGTCTCTGTATGACGGTCTGTGTATGTACACAGGATGGCTAAAAGATAGATCCCCATCTGTCGTGCAACTTCAACAATGCTTTGAAAGCTGGGGCTCTACCGATTCCCCATGCTTGCAGTATTGTATTTAGCATGGAGCAGTATTTGTGTGTTTGACTGTAAGCATGTGTTTGTATGGAGTATGTTTGTATGATTGTAGCGGTGTGTTTGTATGTACTGTTTGCATTTGAATGCAAGCATGCATTTATGTGTAGTGTTGGTTTTTGAACGTAGGTGTGTGTTTATATATAATTTTGGTGTCTGATACAGAGGTGTGTTTGTATGTAGTGTTGACATTTGAATGCAGGTGTGTGTTTGTATGTAGTGTTGTTGTTTGCATGCAGGTGTTTATTTGTGTGTAGTGTTGGTGTTTGAATGCTGAGATATATGCACATATAAACATACACTGCCACACACGCACACACTGTGATACACATACACAACGATACACACACTGACGCACATGCAGATATACATATACACAAACTGATACACATTCAGATAGACAGACACACATATACAGATACACACAAACACTGACAGACATACAGATAAACATACACTGACATACAGACACGCTGACAGACATACAGATACACACATACACAATGATAGACATACACAAACACACAAAGACACACAGACATACACACACTGACAGACATTTAGATACACACAGACACACGGACAGAGACATTTACATACACACACACACTGACAGACATAGATACACACACACTGACAGACATATACAAACACACTGACAAACATACAGATACAGACATACACAATGATAGACATACACAAAGACACACTAACAGACAGACATACACACACACTGACAGACATTTAGATACACACAAACACACGGACATATACATATACATACACACACACTGACAGACATAGATACACACACACTGACAGACATATACAAACACACTGACAAACATACAGATACACACATACACAATGATAGACATACACAAAGACACACTAACAGACATACACACACACTGACAAACATTTAGATACACACAAACACACGGACAGAGACATATACATACACACACACTGACAGACATAGATACACACACACTGACAGACATATACAAACACACTGACAAACATACAGATACACACACACACTGACAGACATGGATACACACACACACACACTGACAGACATAGATACACACACACACACACTGACAGACATGGATACACACACACACACACACTGACAGACATGGATACACACAGACACACCTACCAACAGGTTCAGGAGGGTGGCTTACCTGGGATCCAAAGTGCTGCCTGAGGTAGTTGGGAGTTGGAGGAGCTGGTCCTGCCCAGCCCCCCTCCTCTCTGCCTTCTGCTGCTCTAGTCTTCTTGGGAGGACTTCCTCCCATGCTGATTAGAAGGGGGGCGGTGGTAGCTCCGCCCCTGCTGGGCGCCAGCCGCGCTGTGTGCTACAGAGGGAGCAGGGATATGACGTTCATATCCCCGCCCCCTCCACACAGTCCGCGGCACTGCAGGGTGGCGCTCGGCCACACTACAAGAAGTGACCGGCAGGAGAGGGGAGCTGTGCGCTTCCCTCCTGCCGGTCACCCGGACATTTGCGCCCCCGGGCCGGTGCGCCCTAAGGCGGCCGCCTGTGCCGCCTTATGGACGCGCCGGCCCTGGACACATGGATACATGAATAGAAATTCCTGCCCATGAGATTTCTAGAAGACTAACATGCTTTGTGGCAAAAGGTAAAATGTAAATTCAGATGGAAATATAACCATTATATTCTCTTTGCTAATTTGTTCTGCTGTAAACCTTAATGCAGTTTGTTAATTATTTTTTTTTTTGTACCTTATAAAGACAGGGTTTGCAGGGTGGTTAACAGGGAAAATGGGACATTGAGGTGAAACAATGTTGAGAGAGGAGGAAAGGAATAATTTGTAGAAGAATCAGCCCCTTTGAGTGTGATGAAAATGAAGGCAGAGAAGATGAAACTCAGAAAATGGGAAGGTTGGAAAAGTCAATAGACCATTGTGGAAAAGTCAAGGGGCCTGTGATTCTTGTGTTTAATGTAGACATTTTAGGTGAGAGTAAAAAAGAAAAGGGGGTTGATTGAAATATGAGATAGTGTACGAAATATTTTATCAGAAAGAATATGGTGTCTTCATTAGGCAACTATATATCAACTTGATGTCAAGAAGATGAGGTCAACATTCACACTATGAATGTGTGATAGTGAAAACTGAGACAGAGACCAACAGATGACATAGGAGAAAATTAGATGTGTTTAGGCAATCGTCACGCAGTAAATTAAAGCCATTAAGAATGATAAGTGGGTAGTTAAGGTGAAGGAAAGAGAGCATATTAAATAGTGCAAGTCATCATGGTAACATGGGCATGTAGAAAAATAAGAGCTGTGGGTTTGAAAGGAGGAGAAGTGAATAAAGGTGATTGTGTTTTGATGCAGGAATCCAGGAATAAGATATAAAATAAGGCATATCTACCCCCAGATAGATGTCCAGTGTAGGAGAAAAGTGATAAATGTAAGGCAGGTGGGTGTTGCCATGTTTGTGGGAAGAATTAATGAGTCAGTTACATTTCAAATTTATATAAATCAATGTGAAATTTTTATCACATGTTCAAATTCTGTGAAAATTGTTAAAACACAATCTTTCAGAGCTGCTGTGTCGTGTCCAATGGATGTTATGTTGCATATAAAAGCAGGGCTTTTGTTCTATACCAGTAGATGTTATTTTAACCCCTTAGTTATCAGACTGTTTTTCAATTTTCTTAACATTAAGGACCAAGGCTGTTTTAAAATTTCTGCCGTGTTTGTGTTTAGCTGTAATTTTGCTCTTACTCATTTACTGTACCCACACATATTATATACTGTTTTTCTCGTCATTTAATTGTCTTTCTAAAGAAACCATTATTTTCATCATACAATCTATTTTACCTTAAACAAATTACAAAATATGATGAAAAAATAAAAAAAACACTTTTTCTAACTTTGACCCCCAAAATCTGTTACGCATCTACAACCGCCATATACACCCATGCTAAGTAGTTTCTAAATTTTGTCCTGAGTTTAGAAATACCCAATGTTAACATGTTCTTAGCTTTTTTTTTTATAGGGCAATAAGTACCAGTAGCACTTTTTTTTTTCTAAATTAACACATTACATTGTAACACTGATATCTGTCAGGAATCCCTGAATATCCCTTCACATGTATATATTTTTTAAAGGAAGACAAACTAAGGTATTAAACTTGGGATGTTTTGACTATTTTCATGCAACCATTTTACCACCAATCTATGCCAAATTTAAAAGAAAAAATAATAATTGGTGATTTTTTTTGACACACATAGCAATTTAAGAATATATGTACTGAGAACTTTAAGGATTACTGCCAAAGAACACCCCAATATGTGTTCAGCAAGATCTCCTGAGTACAGTGATAACACCTATGTATAGGTGTGTCAGGTTCTCTGGGGACTAAAACACCTTATTTGGAGGGTGCGCATTCCAGTTTTCCAACTTAGAATTTTCACAGCTGGTCATGCACCCATGTCATGACATTTTTAAAGTCGGCCAATGTAATTTATCCCCATCAAACCATATATTTTTGAAAAGTAGATACCCTAGGGTATTTCAAATGGCGGTATTTTAACACTTTCCATGCACTAATTCCACCACCAGTCATTGTCAAACGTTTTGGTAGTAATTTTTTGTATGTAATTTTTATTTCACTTTGTACTTTAGGCATGCATTCTCAGTTCCTGTTATGTGTTACTGGCAAAGAACACCCCAATATATGTTCAGCAACATCTCCCGAGTACAACACTACCCCAATATACAGATTTTATGGGTTTTTGCAAACTTACAGGGGTTAAATGTAGGGTTTTCCCCTTTTCCATATTTGCACATTGAAATTTGCCAGATTAGTTTGCTGGGCCTATGTTGCCTTTGAGATCGTATAGCAGCCCAGGAATAAAAATTAACCCCATCATGGCATACCATTTGTAAAAGTAGACAACCCACGGTATTCAAAATGGGGTATGTCCAGTCTGCTCCAATCTATTACTAACATAAAAAGCCTCTCTGACCCTGCCACAATATATATATAAATAAATAAATGTGTTGTGAGTGTATACACATACACACACAGACACACTTTTATTTCCTATGTATCTATATAATAAAATAATTAAAGCATTTTATAATATATTATACATATAATGCATATATATGATTACATTATAAGTGTATTTTGAGATATATGTGTATGTATACTATATTTTATTATTTTATTAAAAAAAATCTACTTTTAGGTGTCAAGGAGACTCCCTGACAGCACAGGCAGTCCCCCTGCTGGCAGCTCTATAGACTGCTATTGCGGCCATGTGATCATGGTGATCACATGGCCCTGGAGAGCCACAGTGAACGGAGCTACTGCAAGGGGACTGCTGGGGTCTCGGGCAGTCCCCCCCGACCAGAATTGCCGCGGATCGCTGGTCCAGGTAAGTCCAGTGGTGATTTTTGCCAGTACGTCCGCAGTCGGGAAGGGGTTAAAGAGATTTGTGGATAGTGAAAGATTCATATTTTTTATTCTCATACAATGAACTGAATATCCCTTTGTATATGATTTTCATATGATATGGGCAGTACAGGGAAAGTGGACACAATTTGAGTGGCAGGTCATGACACTGGAGACTTCCTTAACCATTTGTTAGGTGGAAGAGTTCTTAAGAAGACACAAGTCAATCCTCTGCATTGCATAGTCTTTATATTATGCATGCACATGAGTGCATAAAGAGGTCTAAAATGTGTTAAAATAAGTTCTTAATGTGTTCTTCACATTTGAATATATATATAAAGGCAGTGTATGAATAATATGGTATTATAAATATATTATCATCTATTTAACACCCACCTATATCTTTATTTCAGCAAAGAAGATGAAGCGGATGACTTGGATGAATTTGAAACAAAGAACTTCAGAGCGACAGGTACAGAACAAAAATGTTACCTCCTTGTAACCCTGTAAACTAGCAATGCGTTCTTATTTATCGTCATTCCAAATTATTTTTCAGAGAAATTCATCCCAAGGATAATTTGTTCGCAGGATGATGTTACTGATGATGATAACGTTGAAGAGACTGATAATATCAGAGAACAAAACAATGGATCAGAAAATGAGCTGGAACTGTTTGTAAGTTTTTTTGGGGGGGATATTGGACATGTCATTGCTTCGATTTTTAATGCAATTTTTTATAAATTGGACCAATTTTCTTCCTTTTCATTTAAATGTGTTTTTGAAAAGATAAAGATAGATTTTTTTTTTCTTTTCTATTTCACTTCAGTCATTGTTGGAAGTTTTTTTTATTGTTACTGGATTTTGTATACTCCAAGATTAATTTAGCATTTATACAAAACACGGGCTTTATTGTGTTGTGTATAATAGGCACATTCAACTTATTCTTACTATTTATTTGGTTAATATAAAATGGTTCTATTGTTCAGTTTATAGTTTTTAGTGCATTGTGAATTGTGTTTTTTTTTTTTTAGATCATATTTTGTTCCGTTTTATGCTAATTACCATTTCTTTTCATTCCATTTCCCTGTCATTGAGTAACAATGAATTAAATTTCAATACTAGATGAGAACAGATATGTAAACACAGATAGAAGTTGTTTTTTTATGATTCAGTGCTATATAACAGATACTTTAGTGTTAATAATAGGCTGCCATGCCCTCTGTCTTCCAAAATCCTTCAGCGCACATTCAAGGTACCTTTAGTAGAATGCTTTCAATATTTAGATCTCTGTCCATTTTGCAATCAGAGGCTATTCAGATCTATGTTTACTACTGTATTCAAAATCCATCGGACCTAGTCCTTCGCTAAACATCAACTTCAGAGCTCACAAAGTTGTTGTTTTTTTTGTTTGTTTGTTTTTTAACATTCAACAACAATAATGGGGGTTTAGTTACAGTATCTGATCAAGCAGCACCATTAATTATTACCGTGAGCTAAAAAGCTATTTAATTTAAAAAAAATATGCTAGCTATATAAACCTGCCCAAGATCTGACCTTGGTTATCTCCAGTGAGTGAATATTTACGTAGGTAGCCATTACCTAAACTGCAGAGGATTTTCTGACTATTTAATAACAGGTGTAGTAAGTAAAACATTTTATTTCATTTACTGTTTGTTTACACATGCTTGCGTAAAATACTATGCAATCGATACATACAAAATAAAAATCATATAGATATAAAGACAGAGTATTAGTATGCAGGAGTGGCTAACAATGCCAAATGTTTCATAACAAACTAATAATCACATTTAAACATTTAAACGAGCAAATGTTTAAACACAAGACATCCAAGGCAAGTGTACAAGTTCAGAATGATCTTATAACCTCTATTAGTGTTTGACACCAGATTGATATATCAGCTCTTAATATTCTAATTGGCTTGGGTATCACACATATGTAATAAAGACAAAATTGTGCCTCGTACCATCTACCAGATATGCTTAATAGGAGAAACAAAGAAATAATGTAAATATCGGAAAGTATAGCATAGCTAGCATATGAACATACTTACCCTGCGTAAGTGATCATCATATACGACAACACAAGAAATCTGAAACCAGAATTATGCATTGCATCCCTCCACGCAGTTGGTCTTTTAACCACTTCATGACAAATGAATGTCATACTAAATGGGATTTGCCTAACCCTTCGTCATGAAGAAGTTAAATGTGCATCACTGCTGTAAATATCTGCAAAGTGCTTCAAACTTCTACCAGACCTGTTATAGCATTATGTGTGCCGGGTTAAGAATCTACAATGTACAGCGCTATGGAATTTGCTGGTGCTATATGAATAAAATAATAATAATATTCATAGTTGTTGATTTTGGTTTGTCATAGCTTTGTTAGTGCAGTGATTAATGTTTGCAGATATTGCATCTGTAAGGTTTATTTGATTTTGCAAAGGCTCCAAAACAGTTTAAAAATAAATAAATAAATAAATTACTGGATTAAATATGTACCAACCTATACGCAACCTGCTGAAACAGCAAGGAGAGCACTATATTAATGATATCAGTTCTAGTCAGCATGCTGTATTTAATAATTGCCTTTTCTGCAAACCCACCATGCACTCTAACGTCTCTCTTTTCTAACCCCATTATACCATGTCTTAAACAGCAAGGAAGAGACTTGCTGATGCACTTTTTACTGACAATATTATATGCTGGTATGAGGCCACACTGGTAGGTGTTGTTCCAGAATATTGTGGCTGTGTTTTTTTTCCAATTTCTATTGTTGTAGCCTGCCATAGAGGTGTAGCTTGATTACTGGCACCAGAGCAGGTTATATGTTGGCATCCTCCACACAAAATTGTAAATTGTTTTGTGTGTTGATCAGCACCCCACCATTACCCTATTGTATGTATCTACTAACCACACGTGTGTGTCTTTCCTAGTCCCTTTTTACCCTCGTGCCCAGTTATGGTCCCCTTAGATGGTATGAACCTATTATGAGTGTAAACACACATTCATACATAAATTCATATACATATATTTGCAAACAAATATACAGACACTTGAGCCTTTCTTTTCCTACCAAGAGTGGAGGCTATACTTTGTGTACTCCCTGCCCCCTGTCATTCTGGGCAGACCATGTCGATCCCCATTTCTATGATACTGGCTTGCCATTTGAACATCACCATCTTTGCACCTTCACACTTCTTAGCTAAAGTGATCTACCAGTACTACAATTCAGTATATTACTGCCAATAACATTACTACTGAATATATTGGTTCTGACAACGAATAGAACTCTTAGTAAAGCTTTTGTTTTCTATCCATACTTTTCTCTGCAGTAGATATCCTAGAACTATCAAAGAAATCCCAGTCTTTGGGCTTCTACTAATGAAGTCACTATATTACATTAACCGTTTTGCATGTAGTCTTGAATCTTGATTTGATCTTGCAACCATAATAATAATATTAATAATAAGTAAAACAATCAACAGAGCAGCTAACAGGTTTTGATTGCTTTTTTTGTGTCAAATTCTGAATTTGAAGGACTCTTGTCATATCATGTATAATTCAGCAAATGTTGGACCTACTGTATCACCAGCCCTTCTTCTTGTGTTAAGCAGACTTGCATCTGAAACCTTAATGCCTTTTATGAGTGTGAATTAAAGGAGATCATAAAACACGTCATTTAAACTCAATAATCAAAAACTAAAAGAATGCGTTGGGTATAACTGTACTTTCATCAAAGTGGTTAGAACAAATAGAAAGCTACAATTTCTGTGGAAATTGTGTGAAGTGTTCTTGCCTCCACCTGTAGTCTACAACTGGAGTGGGCGAAGTAACTGTTATCATTTATCATGTCCTGATTTTTCAGCTTTTGCCAGCTCCCACTCTAGCTTTGCCATTCATTCCTATGGGACAAATTGCGCCACAAAAACGACGATATTCCATGAACCATTCGGCGAAACGTTCCACAAAGTAATAGCAATCCGATCGGGAACAATCTGCACGTTTTGGTAAATTTTGGTCTATGTAGTGTAAAAACTGTGGGAGGAGTTAGGGTGGCAAATTTGGCTATAATAAGAATAATAATATATATGTGAGATAACAATAAGTGGTCTTGCTATGCAAGAACACTTAATATATATGTGAGATAACATTAAGTGGTCTTGCTATGCAAGAACACTTAATAACTAGAAAAGCTACAATTTCTGGGGAAATTGTGTGAAGTGTTCTTGCCTGCACCAGTAGTCTACAACTGGAGTGGGCGACGTAACTGTTATCATTTATAAAACACATTTAATTGCAACGTTGTTGCACAGTTACATTAAACCATACATTTATAAAACATTAGCAGGTGTTCAAAAGGCCCTGTCTATGACATCACTTGCTGCTGCAGCCTGACACAGGTCAGAGTATTTTGACGGTTGCCATCTTCAAACGGTCGTATCTTAAAAACTATAACTCCTACAGCGAAGAGCTTTATATTGTGAGAATCACAAGACCCAGACCTACATTTTGATGCATAGTATGTCTCAGAAGTATTAAGAATGAAGGCACAGTCGCAGTTTAGAAATTGCACTTCAAATTTGAGCTTTGCAGAGTGAAGTTTCAATGAAAGTCAAGGGACGGCGTTAGTTGCAAACAAATGGTATATTGTGAAAACTATCAGGACTATGGCTTAGCCGTTGACATGTTTAGTGGCAGCAGGGATAGCTGAACATTTTGATATAAGATTTGTGTAGGTGGGCCTGAAAATAAGGTAGTGGTGGCAGTTTAGAAATCATGTCCTGATTTTTCAGCTTTTGCCAGCTCCCACTCTAGCTTTGCCATTCATTCCTATGGGACAAATTTCGCCACAAGAACGACGATAGTAATAGCAAAGTAATAGCAATCCGATCGGGAACAATCTGCACGTTTTGGTAAATTTTTGTCTATGTAGTGTAAAAACTGTGGGAGGAGTTAGGGTGGCAAATTTGGCTATAATAAGAATAATAATATATATGTGAGATAACAATAAGTGGTCTTGCTATGCAAGAACACTTAATAATAGATATGTGAGATAACAATAAGTGGTCTTGCTATGCAAGAACACTTAATAAACTACATTTGAATGCACTGTGCAGTGCATTCTGATCACCTGGTCTTTCAACATTTTATGTCTTCTAAGAATAGAGTGTAGACAGAGAGTAGATTAATGTAAAGTGTGACCTACTCTTTGATGAGATCTTCTAGGAGAGGTCTATAAGGCTTTATGTAAGATAACGTAAAAAAAAATGTTTTCTCCTCACATAATTATGACATTGCTAGAAATAAATCAGGATACTACTAGGAAAATTATGAAGCATTTCTTGCACAAAGACAGTGTCAGTTTGTGCCACAAACTTGTTATATTAGATGTTTCATACAGACAGTGACAAAATTGATATAATGTTGCTGGGTTTGCCATGATTGGTGAAGAATTCTAGACATTTGTAAAACTCCCCAGGGAAAGTGATTACCAGAACAGTCAGCCCCAGTGATCACATACCTTAATTTAAAGCAGATCTGTAACCTTCTGGAGTCTTTTCATATTTTGCAAAGACACTTTATGGTGACATTGCCACTTGGTTTAAAGTCCCCCTGTGTGAAGGTAGTTTTTAGTTACCTGAGGCTGTCCCTTGTAGCCTCCACCATCTCCATCTAGGGGGTCACCTTCAGCTCCTGGTTCTTTATCTGCCAGGAACCCATGTCAGTACTATACTCTAAAGCATGTGCTAGAGTACAACACTGATGTCTATGTAAGATGCCACGAGACAGCAGGAGGCTTCATAAACAATGCAATATTCCTCACAGGTGTGACACTATGCTTTTTGTCAATCTTTGTCAAATACATAAGATAAAGTAGCAGCTACTTTGTCTTTACAATATATTTTGAAGGTGCTTAAATTTAATTGCAATTCCATTTTTTTTTAATGGGGGGCAGGGGGAGTGACAGAGCTTTGTTAAGCTTGTACATTCTACTAGTAAGAAACATGTAAACATGTACCATGCTATTACTGGACTTTTCAGCACTGAGATTTTCCACTAAAAGCACGAAGGAGATCTTACAAGCATAGGGTCTCTGTGTTTCCTCCTGATCATATCCCACAAGTAAAGCTGTTGGTTGCAACAGGCAATGTTAACATCATCTGTCAGTAGCCTGGCTGCCTTTGTATTGAAGAAGCCCACCAATAATGCCAGATTGGCTTCTGGGTTGTTTGATCCCGGTTATGACGTGCCTTAACTGATAGCAATATATGTGAATAAAAATACAGCAAAATCTGGTGTACTCCTTTTGGTTTACTAGGAGATGTTCTGGGAGTAAATACCGACCGTAAAATAGAGTTATTAAATGGAACACCCTCAGTATAAGCTATTTGAGAGTAGCTTTAGTTGTTTATCAGGTAAATACAATACACCTTATCCATGGAAGAGCTCACTACAAAATTTAGTGGCTCTATGCGAGCTACATACACAACAAGATCTTTCGTGGTGTACCTTCTTGGCTCAGGCCCCCTAGGTCGAACACACCAGCCACACATTTATTATTTTTTTATTAATCCCACTTTCTTGTTTTTTTTTAACAAACCTTCTCTGTTTCTTGCTCTCCTCCCTCACTTTCGAAGTTTATTCGTATCTTTTTTTCTCACTTTTTTCTTCTTAAATTTGAAGATATTTATTTTAACTTTCCTTATAATCCAGGTCCAACAAAAGCCTTTTCTATAATTAAAAAATAAAATAAACCTAAAGGTTCTCTCTTTATTGCAAAAATGGTGTCCCTGTCCTTTGGTCTATTTTTAATGTGTTTGCAGGGCAGTCACCAAGGTTGGCTCATCTTTTGTTTTGGATGTACATCGAGTCCCATGTCTGTGATTAGTCGATTCAACCTTCATTTTATGTTCTCTTCGTTAAGAATGAACTAGCCAATAAAAATACTCCAAATACCATATCTAAGATAGATGAATGTTATACCATGATGGAAGCAAAGTACTGTTGGGGCTACTGTTTTTCTGCAAAATCGATCAATCAATTAATCAAAATTGCAACAGTAAAATAAAAAATTAAATTGACATAGCTGTAATTAGATCCTATAACACCAAGGGCTTACAGTTAAGTAATACTCACCTGACTTTAGAAATAATTTTTTTTAATTAACACAGTTAAACATTCCACTGTTTTACATTATACAAAAAATACAATATTCGTATTTTATAATACAAATATAATACTATATTAGTATCTAATAATATAATATGTAGTAATACTAAATTGGAAATGTTGTAGCCAAACAATAGGCTTTTTGTCTTGTGAGTGGCTTTGTATATTTATCTAGACTCAGTGATCCATTCACAACCTTTTTATATGGTTGGAAGAAGCTTTTTGATATAATTCTTACAATTATAAAAGACCTACACTGGAGTATAGGAATGTACTATGGAACTAATCATTATAGCCAACATGGCTGGCTGCTGGACTTGTGATCCTTTTGTTGACAAATAGATTATTTACTATTTGCAATGACATGTACAGTCATCTAGAGGCCATAAACTATACAGAATCCAGTGAATTTTCTAAAAGAAAATAACATAGGGGACTGTTACTAAAAAAGTAGATACATATCTGGAAAGTTATAAAGGTCTTTTTTTTGCTGTAACTGCCCCACATTTCTTTTAGATCCTATGTGAGCAAAAAAATCTTTTGAACTAGACAATTAATTAAATGTCAGATGTCTAATGTTATATGTTGCATTCTAGTCCTTGTCACTTACAATCTATAGGTTGCACTAAAAGATCTTTTTTATATGCCTGCATATTGGATGTTATATATCTAAACCCAAAGACATGTTGCGCAGTAATAATACCTCCATTAGTTAAATATCATTACAACGACCACAGTACTCTTTGTGGGAACAGATATAATACAAAGAGAATTAAAAGGAATTAACAATAAAACAATAAAAAACACTGATATATGAAAATGGATAAGTATTAAGATAACAAATACCTTGCCAAATATGAATTTATTAAAATTTTATACAGGAGTAATATGTTCTCTTTGGCAATGTTTTTTTCTTCCGATTTTAGAACTATTAAAATTTGTGAAAGTTAGTTCAAAATGTATGTACTGGAAAATATTTATTTTGCATTCCACATGCATTTGACTTTTTTGTATAGTCCGTTAAATGTATATGGTGTTTTCACTATTTTTGGCATGTATAAAAAATTAACAACAAAACACTTAAGACTTCTTAAGATTCACTTGTAATCTACTCTATCATATATGGTCATTTAATATAAAATTAAGAGTGGAGGAGTCAATATAAAAAGTTGCCACTAGAAATGAAAGATTGTTCGAATATGGAAGTCTATAAATCATGAAGCAGACTCTGAAGAAAAATAATAACATTTGTTTCTTATTAAAAGCTTCTTACTTTTTCTCTTTCTGACCCCATTCTAAGCAGTTTGAGCTTATTTGCTATTTGTGGTTGTAAAAAGAATTAAGTACAAATGTAGCATCTTCATTTTTTTTTTGTTCTGCAACAATTTCTAAGTATTATTTATTATATAAGTAAAAAATAAAATATTTTCCTTTAACATATTTTGTATATATCAACACTAAAACTGTGTTTAACTCTTCTAAAAAAACAAAATATATCAAAAGGGCACAGGATGAAGTTAGAAAGAGCAAAGTACGAATACTTCTATCCTAAATGCATTCTGATACTGCCAACATGTGATATATTGGAGTATATTATCACTCTCTTTTTTCGAATATGAACATGTCTCCTTTCTCACTCCTTGTCTTGAATTATTATATACTTTTTTATTTATTTTTATTATACATGTTTGAAAATACAAATCATACTCCTACCCATATGCTGATTGTATATGTGTATATATATATATATATATATATAAATATGAGAAGGAAAAAAATGGCACTCAAGGATTTCCATATATTTAAATCTTCATTTATTGCGAAGAATAAATCGACGTTTCAGTTCCTCTAGGGAGCCTTCATCAGGACACAAAAAAAAAATCAAAAAACTGAAAGACACTTATATAGGACATACAATTAATACAAATGGGTACTTACTCTCAGGTGATCTGCATTTTTGTTTGCCGCCGGACCCGCCAAGATCGCCAACTCCAACAACAATACTTCCGGGTTTGTAATCACCTGGCCCTGAAGAACGTCTCCATTGGACCGGCCAAACATGTTACTGGGGCAACCATAGACACCTCCGTCTCATTGGTTACACCCCTATGTACAGATGCCGGTAAGGGACAAAAAATACACTCTAATTTGATTGTATAAGAACTTTGGCATGGCAATCAGAGCGCGTCTCAGCGAATGGAAGAAACACAATAAATTAAGGAGTCTATTTACCACAAAAGAGTCACATCATGGGGAAAGTTTGAAAGTGATTAAAGAAGCTTAATACTGGGAGGTGTAAGAATGAGTGAATGAGAAGAAACTTGTATAGATCAAGCTTAAGTTAATATGCAAATATATGATCCCCTATTTAAACATTCAAAGGGAACAATGTGTTTATGAAAACTCAGAGAAAGTCCTGTACACACAATAAACATGATGGTGTATAGTGACAGGCAAGACATATAGAACTTGACGCATTCACTGCCGGACAGATTTTGTTATCTATAAATTGACGCGTCCATTACAATTACATAGGCAAAACAGAAACGGCTCTTTGCGAGAGAATAAGAAGCCTCAGGTCCAGTATCCGGCTTTCCTACCGTGATGGCAAATCGGACAAACCAGTGGCCAGACATTTCTTAGAATTTCAGCACCAACTTACTTCTCTTCAATGTGTCGCAATTGAGCATATTCCCATTCCGGGCCATGGAGGTAACAGAGCAAGGCTTTTATTACAAAGAGAGACCTACTGGATTTGCCAGTTGGGAACCTTATCACCCAAGGGCTTGAATTAAAAATGCTCATTTTCATCTTTCTTATAATTTTATACGTTGCCATGGTAAATTAAAAATTATGAATAATATTTTCTATCTTGGATTGTGTATCAAAGAGGTATATCGTCAAGCTCCCAGTTTATGACTTGGATATATAGGATCAACTTCTTTTGTAGTCAGTTTTCCTTGTGCTTACGATCAAAAATTATATGGTTTTTTTTTTTTTTCTTTTATTATTTTTTTTTTATTTCTCATTTTCACATTCATTTTTATTTTTTTATCTTTTATTTATTTCTTATTTTTATTTCATTATTTTTTTATTATTCTATTATTTTTTCTTATTTTTTTTTTTTTGGTACCGTTGACTGACTTTTAATCTATTTTAACTTTTTCTTGTAATATTTGTATCTAAGTGGGTTCTGCTTCCTGGTGGAATATATCTTAGGAGTATAATTAAGGGGATCTTATTGATTCACATATAGTTTATTCTTTATACAGAGTATCCCTGATGTTGGGAACTATAACAAATATACACAATTATCTATTATTCTTTTCCACTATTTAGTCATTTTGTTTGCTCACTATAATTCTATAACTCACTGAAATTCTAAGAAATGTCTGGCCACTGGTTTGTCCGATTTGCCATCATGGTAGGAAAGCCGGATACTGGACCTGAGGCTTCTTATTCTCTCGCAAAGAGCCGTTTCTGTTTTGCCTATGTAATTGTAATGGACACGTCAATTTATAGATAACAACATCTGTCCGGCAGTGAATGCGTTGTCGAATTCTATGTCTTGCCTGTCACTATACACCATCATGTTTATTGTGTGTACTGGACTTTTTCTGAGTTTTCATAAACACATTGTTCCCTTTGAATGTTTAAATAGGGGATCATATATTTGCATATTAACTTAAGCTTGATCTATACAAGCTTCTTCTGATTCACTCATTCTTACACCTCCCAGTATTAAGCTGCTTTAATCACTTTCAAACTTTCCCCATGATGTGATTCTATTGTGGTAAATAGACTCCTTAATTTATTGTGTTTCCGTCCATTCGCCGAGACGCGGTCTGATTGCCATGCCAAAGTTCTTATACAATCAAATTAGAGTATTTTTTTTGTCCCTTACCGGCATCTGTACATAGGGGTGTAACCAATGAGATGGAGGCATCTATGGTTGCCCCAGTAACATGTTTGGCCGGTCCAATGGAGACGTTCTTCAGGGTCAGGTGATTACAAACCTGGAAGTATTGTTGTTGGAGTTGGCGATCTTGGCGGGTCCGGCGGCGAACGAAAATGCAGATCACCTGAGAGTAAGTACCCATTTGTATTAATTGTATGTCCTATATAAGTGTGTTTCAGTTTTTTAATTTTTTTTGTGTCCTGATGAAGGCTCCCTAGAGGAGCTGAAATGTCAATTTATTCTTCACAATAAATGAAGATTTAAATATATGGAAATCCTTGAGTGCCGTTTTTTTCCTTCTCTTATGGTTCAGCCACCAGAGCACCAGGTATTTTGTTTTTGTTATAGTTGGAGTGCAGGGGTTTTCTATATTTATATATATATATATATATATATATATATATAATTTTCTTATTTTAGTGGCCAAATATAGATAGATTATTTATTACTCATTCGGTGTCAGTCAATATAATAGTGGAAACAGTTATAAACTATAGCAGGGTTAAATCTAAAGGATTTTATGATACTAACATATGATGAAATCATTTGGGCAATTCTCTTTTTCCAGACTTTGACAGATATACTCCTCCACGTAGCCATCATCCTACTTGCTTTACTGACAGTGTTGGAAATACCATTTCCATGTGAAAATGTAAACCTCTACTTACAAATCCAGTTTTCAAGAGAATGCAGTAACTCTAACTTACCTAATATAAGATAGAAACAGATTAGAATTTCAATGATCAAATGTTTCTTCTCCACCTCTTAATGTGTCAATTCGAATTAAAACCTAAAGTGTGTGTATGCTACAAGTAGTAAAAGGGCTGAACTCCGATTAAATACTACTTTGTTAATCAAAGCCTGGGAAAATGATGCTAAATAATTGTAATACACAATTTCTTTGCTACTACCTGAATAAACTCTTTCTACTTCAATCATATACCATGGGATTGTCTGACAAGTGTACGTGTGTGTCATATGTTATCTACTAATCAAATATATCCAATCTCTCTTTTATTTTGTTCTCTTCTATAACGTGTAGGTAGAACCCAAAGCTCCATTTAAATTTTTGATATTTTAAAATATTAATATCTAATAAATTAAATAAAATTTAACTATGAAGAGGCACATGTTGTGCCTGCCAAGTTGCCTTCATATTTTATTTAATTTTCCAGTATTTTAGGTTTCTGAAGTATCAAGTTTAACTCAGGATAACTTTGAATCCCTAAATTAGGTTTAGCAGGAATGACAATCACACACACTATTACGATGAGTTTAAGGTATTCATTAGTCCATATTATCCATAGTAAATGGTTCCGATATGGGTATATAACATTTTTTTACCATTTTCTTGGATTTTATTTTAAATATGTATATTTTTAAGATATTTGTAATTTAGATTTGTTATTAGTATACTTTAATGACTTAAACAATGAAACCGTACTAACCCTTGAAATACAGCCATTCTGGAGGTTTGAAACCCACAGGCATTAGCTCACAAGACAGCTGAGCAGTTGACAAGTAGCATGAACCTTATGTTAGAAACAGAAGAAATTGTAAGATTTGCATATAATTACCGAGATCATGCAAATGTCAGTTATGAATATAAAAAAACACAGGCATTTCACTGTTAAATCCTGACAGTTGGCATCACTGAAAAGCTCAAATGCATTTGAGTGCTAGTTGGCAGAGGGTCATTAAAATAGAATTTGCAGATACATTAACACTCTCACTTCTCTTTGAGTGATAGTTTTCTATTTATAGTTTGCACAGAGTTTCCAGAAAACATTGTAGCAAGATGACTTGTAGTTGGCTACCACATAAAAATTGCATACAGAAGTATGGGGACACTGAGGCTTTTTTAATTGATTTGAAGGAAGCTATCAATAACTATGCATAAAGTCGAGATAGAAATGATGGTTGTGACATGTGAGGAGCAAGACAGAGACTGTTGTACAATTTTCATAAGAGCGACAGTCAGCATCTTCCATACAGCAAATTAACCGTAACTAAAAAAATATATATATATATATATATTTTTCCCATAATTTGATAAACTTCACAAAACCAACCCAATACAGCTGGAACGGTCTAAAGATACAATTATGAGATTTCTTCCCATTGCATTAGCATAAATATCATCTGTTACGGGTTTCTGCTGTTTTTGCCACAGGATATAGATTGTCATTTTATACAGGCATGGTGCCTCTTCAGAAATGATATAAGACTAATCACAATTTTTTATTTACCCATAAAAGATGTATTGTGTTTTACCTTAGCTTCCTCATATGTATTACTTTTAATTGTGATTATATTAACAACAAAAAAAAAAAAAAATAGGCCATAGACTTTAAAATATTAAATCTTCAGCTGAGTCTTTATATTTAATTTACTAATGTTTATTGATATTTACAACAGTTCTGTTTGAAATTCTACCAGTTATATATTGAGGAAAAGACAAGTAGATACATAACAAACTTTATGTACAAACACGTAAATACATACAAAACTTTGAAAATGTAATAATTTATTTTTATTTTTTTGGTAAATACAATATTCAGTATTTAATCATTTAACAAACATTTTGGGAAATCATTAAACAAAATATAGAATAGGCCTTCAGCTCATAAAATCACTAATCATCACCATATTAATATACTACCCAAGTGAGAGTAATATATTTAAAATGACAAAAGTAAGTAGGAATTTGGAATATTGTATATAAATTGCAAGTAAGTGGATTGTTACATTACAAAAGTATTGGAAATCTATGTATTGTTAGATAAAAGTAAAATTTTGAAATGTAGTAATAGAAACTAATTATTGAACACTCTTTTCAACTATTTGTTCTAATTTGTTGTGATCCGCACACATTCACAAAAATATAGGAATTGTTTTGCTCTCATGTCAACAATTGTGACATGTCATTTTAGTAATGCTAAAAGATAGAGTATAATGTAATATACTCAATTGTTTATTGCATACAAATTGTTTTGTTGAAGTGATAGTATCCTTGGAGATAACATGTGATAATAAGTGATATTAATGTCTTTTTTACTCTTGAAATCATACATTGATGGGAGAAATGGCAATGGTATACCGTGTGGAACAGTGTGATTTGATGGATATTATTGTAGTAATGGACTAGGTGTAAGAGGATCGTGAAAAAAGCATCTTCTTACGTTTTCTGGCTTTATTAATGTTCTATATTCAGGACTAGTACAGCTAAAACACATTTAGCACCACATGTATTTAACCTACTTTACTAATCTGGAATTAGAAATCATGTTGTCTCAGTTTCATAACAACTTAGGTCTATCTGAAGAAATTATCACATGCTGATATTTCATGATTACATTGTTAAGTTAAATGTGCCAATGTATAATTTTAAAACCATAAAATAATCATTTTATATTTACTGTTGATCACCAACTTTTTCTTGACCTTCTCTATTCCATACGAATTTGCGCTAAAGCCCTTGTTTGGTTCACTTGGTAACTATCCAATCAAGAAATTTCTGTTTCCTTTTCTGACAATTTATTATCCTCACTTTTACTCTTAACCATGACCTTCTACCCTCTTCAGTCTACAACCCATAACTTGATTATAACATGTTTCATAATTTTCACATTCAATCACATATTCTTGCTGCCTCCATCTAATAACATTGCCCAGAGATGTTCATTTCATAACCAGCATTAAAAAAGGATGTGTAATTAACTCGCCAATCTTCTGCATTCTTTCTCTTTATCAACCTCCCGATAACCACTTGACTAATGTCCAGTCTTTACTAGTCACCGCAGAGAAATTTCTTCTCCAACTTGACTTCTTTTACATCCCTGTTTTTGTAACAAACTAGATTTACTCATCCTACCCACTCTTCTTGTGGCCTAAGACTCTTTACTTCTCTTATGAAATCCTCCTCTCTAGCCTGAACAACATTGAGACATTAAGTCCATGTGTCCATGAGATGATCCAACAAGATCCTCAAGAAACACATCAATCTTACAAAGAATGTCAGCACAGTGAGCCAGGCAAAGGAACACTAAATGACAGATAATAAAGAACAATATTTGGTGATGAATTCAGTTTAGCGTGACTATCCAGACACAAACACAGTAACCACTAAGATAAATAACACCTGTCAGCAGACCACAAAAGGGCACGAGGTCTGCATACACCAGATATTTTTAAGTAGTGAGGATAGGGTGTTCTACACAGAATTATATGCTCTATGGGTTGGGAGGTTTTATTTTTTTTTTTATTCTCAGCCTTACTTTAATAATACTTAATTTGTAATGTTAAACCAAAACTAATACTATGCCAAGAAATCCCAGAAGGACATAACTGCACATAACTGATCAGGTCATTGCAAAACGAGCACACTGAAATAGGTTGGGTATCTGAAAAAGTAAATATTGTCTGAGCTTGTTGGCACATATTAGGAGAGTTGTTAAAACACTTTTACTGATCAGATGTGTCTCGGGCAGGGTGGCATTTGTCTAAAATTAATCTTAGTATAAACAGTTAATGTATTACAGTATGTCTTAAACTTTCCATAGCCATGGTCACTGTTGGAACTCAATATGGAAACCCATGGTTTCCTTACCAGGATTGAATATATCTAGTCTACAAGTATGGGCTCAAAATTTCCACTAGCCCACTCACCAATGTTGAATGGCCTGAATATATATATATTCCAGTCTAGTGAGTATACCATGGGTTCCTAACTATTTATAAGGATGATCAGTGCTGTTTAAAACCAGCTGATTATTAAGAGCGGCTGTATCAAAAATGGAATATAATAATAGAGTGTAGATATTGTAGAAATGTGGCTGTTGGCTACCAATGAGAACTTCATATGATACAATACCCCTAATAGAATAAAGAAATTGCAAGTAAGTTTCTTTCTGTTTCTAATCTATGTAGAGATGCACACAGAGACACTTAAAAATGATAAGCTAAGTTAATAAGAAAAAAGTTATAGCATATTAACCCTCTAACTTCACTGAGAATAACGTTTGAATTCAAAATTACAAGAGGGCCGCTCCTCGGGCTGCTACTCTTTCCGTGACCTATTGATATATAGTAGGAGTGATTTTGTGAGACTAATATCTTAGGACTTGATAGTCAGGGCCCTGTATATACAATTTCTTTATACTGACTTGATGTTCTGTGGTCTAGATAGAGGATTTTTTTCAGATAGAGGAAATTATTTTCAGTGGATTTTTGTGGATAGTTACAATGTGTGCTTATTAATAGTGATTAATATTGCCATAATTCATTCAAAAATAAGTAAACACACCATAAAAATATATTGATTTTTAATCAATCTGTTATGTTGCTGCTGTTTTCTCCTTGACTGAACATTCCAATATATGAAGACAGAGACTTGTGATAGGTTGTTGCGTTTTATATTATTAATGCATTATAAAGCAGTAATAATAAGTATATATATATATATATATATATATATATATATATATATATATATATGGAATAAAGAGATGCACTCTTAGGGCTTAAGCAATGAAAAATGATAATTTATTCCAGCAGGTATAACATCAAAGTTTGCCGACATTTCGACCCATTCGGGTCTTTCTCTTTATTCCTCATATATATTTTTTCAACATGGGATTGCACCTAGGCAATATTGTACTATATACATGAAAGGGTGAGTGCCAAGAAAGACATTTTTTGTATATATATATATATATATATATATGTGTGATATAGGGCGTAGACGTGGTTCCACCCTTTTGTTTATGCTTCATCAATGCAATAATTATTCTTCAGATATTGGATATATTTTTACTACATTCAACAACTGTAGCACATACAAGGCTGGCAGTATCAATACATCAAGGAACGGTCTTGATGGGATTTTCTGTTGAGATGTTGGAGAAAATATGCCTTATATGGGTTAAGGAAAGAATAAAGCACAGGGCATTCTATACATGAATGACAGGTTTATTCTCGAGAGTCTACTTGGCATAATGTTGCTGCTAAGAGTTGTTAAAAAAAAGTTGGTTGTATAATAGACTTGGTATGGTATGCCCCATGGACTGAAAGGAGGGGGCAAACAATGCATACAAAAAGTGAAAAAAGTTTAGAGCTATCGCAGGTATTATACTTAACAATAATTTCACAATCGCTCTTAATCCCTTCAATAACAGGGTTAGGCAAATCCATTGCTATTGTGACAGTCCTGGCATGATGTTGATTCTGAAGGGGTTAATGATTGTGGAAATGTCACAGGAAAACAAGTAGACATGTAGGAAAGTTGTCAAGAACATAGTAGATCGCTAAACCAATTCGATGCGCAGAAATGGAGGTGATTTAAAGGACAGAATAAATAGTAAATTGTCCATTCCTCTGTTTCAGCAGGAAATATCAGAGGAAGTGCAGTTAAAAAAAAAAGAAATAGTGATCATCGGCATCAGGCAGACAGAGCATTATAAGAGTTGTATTTCAGTAAAAGATGAAAATAATTTTTTGTCCACTCTTGGTTTAGAAGAAAACAGCTGGAAAGGCAGTAGTTAAAATGTTAATTATTTCCATAATTTCTTAGAAGAAAATTGAAATACGTTTCCGCAATATTTTCGAAGCACGTTATTAGATTTTAGAATGTAAGTTTTTAAATTCCACAGTCTGATTAAATGTAATAATTTTTTACACCAAAATCCTATTACAGAAAAATGTAAAAGTATATATTTAACTACTGTAAGATTTTATATAACTTTAATGAATTAAGTGACGTTCGACTTTCTCCAGCTATCGTATTCAGGTACATGCAGCTTTAACCCTCATGGGCTGCAGCCCCTCACCTATCCTGGAAATGTTCAGGGTACCCCATCCTTAATGACAGGTATGTTTGCTAGGTTGTTACCTAGATTGTAGGTTGACAGAAAATCTATTAACTTGCTTGTTATCTATATGAGGAATGGAAATGAAGATTCGTGGATGCAATTTATTTATGTAACAATTGCACTGTAGTGAAATGGGAGATTGCATCGTATTGCACAGAAAAAAAAATCTAAACAACTTTCCATCTAACCGCTTGATTTCCCTCCTATTCTGATAGCACAGGAGCATCACTGCACTTGTTTTGAAATGCATTCTGTTACCGTGGACACTGTTTTCTTGTTTTCTTCACACAAAAAAATAACAATTAACAGTATTTAAGCATCATAGTTTTCATTTTAAAATATCTTTATTTATTTTCTCATTTCAGCTAAGTCAACATTACACGGAAACAAGGATCACTTCATCTGAAGATGAAAATGATAGTGAGGTGCCAGAACAAGCTAGTTTTTCAAATGGAGGAGAGATAACTGAGCCAGTTGAATTTTTTGAAGACAATAGTTCCAGAACTCTTGCACAAAGTGAACAAACAGCATCAGACCAGCTTACACAGGAATCGGAACATTTAGATAAAACTGAAATAAGACCTACAGTGAAAGATGCATTCCACTTGAAGGAAATTAAGGAATTTGGGGGTACTTTGACGGCTGATGACCATAATTTAGGAGATTCTAAGGATTTACCTCAAGACTACATGCACAAAACTGAAGACAATGAAGAGATTCAGTCTCATGACTTACATGAACAAAGCTTTGAATTGATAAAACCGTACCTGGAAGATACAGGCCCACCACCAGAAAATGAAGAAACAGAGACCCTAAGTATTAGCAAAATAGGTGTATGTGACAAGAAAACAGAAACATCCACTGTTGCACAAATGGACTGCTTACAATCACAAGGATTACTGGATGACAATGCTAACCCAAGTTATAGTCACAAAGCTGTACATGTTTCATATTTTTCAGAAAATGGTACTGATAAAACAGTTTTGGGGCAAACAGAAATTTCTGATAAAATGAGCAAGGAATATAAGGATAGTACTTCTAATATTCTACAAGAGGCTACTGGTTTCCAACTGCTAATTAAAGACAATGAGCATTCACATAAAGATGAAGAGCACAGAATACTTTCCCAAGATCTAGAATGTGAACAAGAGTTTGACAACAATGATGGTGGTGTCAAAAGTACTACAGGTTGGCCTGGAAATATGTCACTTTTAGGTGAAAACACAAACATATGGGATGAAAAGCCTGATGAATATATAAAAATGACAAGTGCAACTAACATTTGTATGGAAGAATTAGAAATAATGCATGAAATAAAGCCCTTCGAATCAGTATTGGATAAAAACCACAAAAAAGACAACAGAGAGGAAGAGGACTTCTCCAATTTCCAAACTGAAAAGGTGCCAATATCCAAATTATGTTATGGTTCACTAAGTGATAGTACTTCTGAATCCACACACTATAATTCTCAAAATGTCAAAGCTTATTCAAGCTATTCTGATGAGAACTACAGAAGAGCAGAACACAATTTCAAAAATCCATTATTAGAGGAACATGTAAAAGGTCTTACAAGCCATGAAGAAGATGAGACATGTATGTATAGCAAAGAGGAATTCACAGAACAAGAGGGTATTCAGGGTACTCACCATGAACTATCTCAGACCAATGTTCCACCAGTCGAGTTGCATCCAGCTATTAATACAGATGAATATATGTCATGTGCAAGTAATATAACATCAGAGAGTCCTGTAAGTCAAAAGAATCCAAGAGAGAAAGTCATCATTGCTGTGCTAACAGAAGAACAAAGCCTTTGTAAAGTGCAAACTCTAAGAGAAGATTTCAGTAAAGAATGTGATACAAATGTCTATCAACAACAGGATGTATGGGCAACAAAACAACTGGATGGAAGCACGGGTACTGCTTTGCACAGGAAAGATAAAGATTTAGAAGTAAATATTTGTTTCAATTCAGGACTTACCAAAGAACCAAAAAAAGAAGGAACAGAGGACATTGAGTTGCGTATTGATGAAAATCCAAAAGGTGTTATTGAAGAAATGTATAAAGGGACAAGTTTGTGTAAAGAAAATGTAATTCATGAAGGTGCTAACGTTGACCAGTGTATATTTTATGCTGATAATGTGCCAGATAGGTTAAAGAAACATGGTGAACTTGATGTACGGTATACAGGTCTAGATAACCCTAGTGATCAATCAAGAAGCAGTTTTTCAGATACTAGTGTAGTAACTGAACAACTGTCTAAAAATTTAAATGAGGATCCAGTTCATGAGAAGGAAGTAGAATACATGTTTACAGAAATGATTTCTGTAGATAACCCCTCATTCACTGAAGATGGAACAGTCAGCTTAGACTCGAAAAGGGAAGATGTATTTATTGGGCCATCTATTTTTATAAGTGAGCCTGATGATGAATTGGAATCTCAAGGCTTAGAGTCTGAAGAACAGAACGATTTAGGTGAAACCACAAAATGTGAATCTGATGATAAACCCCTTCCTGTACAGGCAAATGCTTCTGATAATGTATCCACCGATCTGTTGTCTATCAGTCATGTAAGCTCCAAAGTGCTTTGTTTTTTAATGTTTGTTGTATTTTCTGGTCTGATGTACCATTATGATTTCCTGGTTTGCTTTGCTCTTTATCTTTTCTCATTATACTGGTTATACTGGGAAGGAGACAGGAGTCCAAAGCCAGTCAGAAAAGAGTAGGCGGACATCAGTAGTGGATTAACTATAATATTTTACTACAAGAAAGCAGACAGTCTTGTTGACAGTGTTCCTCTTACAAAAACAAGATGCTAAGTTTGGCTCTTCGTGAAATCATTCTATGACAAAGGACCATAGATAAAAGATCATGGCAAGTTATTTAGACTTTAATTCGTAAGCAAAGGCTTCCATATTTTTGAAGTCATTTCCTTGCTTCTCTCTGTTTAGTAAATATTTCATTGTTTTTGTTATAATGAGTGTTTTGTAAAGGGATCGGCATTACTTAATGTTTTCTTTTTCTTTTTTTTTTCCTTTGGGACAGCATGTTTGATCTATGTTCTCAGTTCCTTCCATTTTATTTCGATTGTGTGGTATCAAGTTTTCTTTCCTCTTTTTGCATTGTCACTTAGGTAACACAGCTTTATAAAAACAATGTCATGTTCTTTGTGTAAGTGCTGTCAAAATAGCATAGCTACTTCAATGAACAATTGACAGACTGATGGATTGAGCATGGGAAATATTGTTGCAAAGACTCACAATGATTTATAAGAGGAATTGCACTAAAAATGGCTGATTGTCCAATTTACATGTATCTGCATGACAAGATATAGAAGTGCAACTATAGGTACAACGTTGAGAGGATTACGGATTTATCTAGCGGGTCTTAACCAATTCAGTGCTATGTTTGTGAGCTATGCATGGTTCATTCCACTGACATTGAAGTGGTTAAGTGGTTTTGTAGTTAATGCAATTAGAGCTGGTAATTTATTACAGTTTTAACAGCAATAAAATTGTTACTGTGTTTTTCCAAAGTGTTGTTGAAAAGTCATCTATATTACATTTGAATAAAAACAACAAAATAAACATAGCTCAGATGCATTCAACAGCTTTTATTTCGATATGATATTTTATGTATTACTTTGTTCATAATTTATAATGGCATTTCATAGAAACATGGTTGTATGTGATTTTATATTAAGCATAGTAACATGCAGTAAAAGTTGAGTTGTGGAGAACTGGAATCCAAATTTGGAACGTTTAGGCCAAAATAGCTTAGAAATAGTTGAAAAATTCTACAATTCACTTTTAAACATCCAATTGTATATATTGCATCATAATTTACTCTTTCACAATTCAGCCATTTAGTTTAAACAATACTTATTTTTTTTTTTTGTGTGTTTGGGACAGGTGATATGTTAACTGTTCTCCATTCAGTGTGAGCTGCTTTGTTTTTTTTTTGAGTATTCTACATATACATATATATATATATATATATAGATATATATATATATATATCTATATATATATATATATATATATATATATATATATATATATATATATGTATTAAGGCAATTTGCCTGCATTTGTGGGAGGTGCTGGTTTTCTACCCCTAGCCTACTTAAGGCACTCCCCTTGCCTGGCTCCTTACCGTTCGAGGTCAGCGTTGAATGAGGATCCACTTCCGGGTTCTCTCAGACGCCATCTTGGTTTCAGTATCCAGGAGGTTTCACCACGTTAAGCTGTGTCCAGGAATCCTGTTCAGGCCTTTCCGCCCGTCCAGCTTCTTCTGACTCCGTTCTCCGTCGTAGATCGCGTCCCAGGGACTCCTAAACCGTAAGTCACGCCAGGACTGGTTCCCACGGCGTACGGTACAGCACGGGTCCTCGCTTTACGGCTTTTCCCTGGTTATGACACGAATGTTTCAAGCCATTCGCGGGCTTTTCATTCGTACGGTCATTCGGCTGAACATGTTTTAAATTGTTCAATAGTCATTTCGCATATCCTATTCATGTTATTTAAACGAATGTTCATTCGGTTGTTTTGCCGTTCGGCAAATTTTACATACGCTCATACACGCTTTGGTTCGCATAAATCATATGGTTAAACTATTCTAACTTCTGTGTTCCCCTCACATTTGCTTTCGGCTGTTCTGTGTGTTCACGTATAATCCTTTCATGAATTATATTAACCATTTCATGTGTATATAACATTCGGTTAAAGTATTGCTTGCTTAAATAGATTATTGTTGATTACTTTTAACAAATTGTCAGTATTGTATTACGTCCACAAATCAAGTCCACTTCTCTGTGTATACCATTTGACTCCCACGCTTTCAGGGGTCTGCATTACTTATCCATTTATACGAATGGACTCAGCCTATGTTACAAGCCTCATTTCTGGGTTATTAATACAACATATACAAGGATAGGTTCATTTAAGCAATAATTCTCGGGTTGATACGTCTTTGCTATACATACATATCATATAGATATACATCACTTTACATCATGTTAAATCATTTTGGGGTATCCCTGCCTTTGGTCTTTCTGCTACATATCATACATAACGCTGTGTTAATTAGGCCATGACCTCATCCATGTCCCTTTCTATAAAACCAGTTACATTTCGGTACAGATCATTGAACTCCCACGCCAGGAGTTTTATAACTATCCATTTCATTTCAATTTACTCAGCCTACATTACAGGCCTCATTTCTCTGTCATGACGATGACACATAAGGCTTAAATCCTTTTGCATGCATACTCGGGTTGAATCACACGTACTGATCCAACCAATCATACGTCCCCTACACAGTCATATACATATGTATATAACCTACGTTTCATGTTTTCCTTTACACACCATTATCACGTAACACATAGATTGTTTGTACATAGGCCACGGCCTCCCTCAGATGTCTTATTTCAAGCATGCAAACATTTCTGAGCCACTCATAGCTATTCCCATGGTATCAACATAATTTTATACATTGCTGCTACAGACTATAAGTCTGGTTCTTTTTACACCCCACACTCATCGTACTACTCTCTTTTACCCATTTTTAGGCTGTCGAGCTTATATAATTGCTCCACACGGTTTATTCCTGTGATTTATCATACTACCAGGTACGTACACCTGCTCATATGGTATTCTACCATACATTTCATTTCATCCCCCTAGTTTAGAGTACTGGCAATAGGGTCACAGGATTCCCAATAGGTATTTACCCCATCTTGGCTGTCGCCATTAGTTAGTGGTCCCGCGAGGCCAACACCCCGCCTCAAACGTTTCGGAGGCAAACACCCATCGGGCCACACGCTAGCTAGCCGCCTCGCATGTTGCAAAGAGAGGGCCTCACCTGTCACTCCCTTCCCCTGTTTTCTGTCGTACAGTCACCGAGAGGCCTAAAACTCCTGCCACTACGTCAAGTGGCCTCAATAACCCCTCGCGCCAACGCATAGATAGAGCCTCTCAAGCCGCTTGGCAATTAGTAGGGCCTCACCTGTCACCAAACAAGCATAATACTTTCGCCATCCGGCCTAGCTAGCCTGCCAGTACAATTTGGTGGTTCTATATACTAATTATTGTTTTATTTATAGTATGTCTCAGGAAGGGGTAGAGGATTTCTCCCTGCCTAGCACCCCGGCTAGAGCTGTCACTCCCACACAAGGAGGAGAGCTAGCTAGTCCAGCATCAATTAGATCCTGGACAATCCCGCGCATAACCACGGAATTAAGGAGACGACAAATCCCCTACCCCGCTACAGCAAGGAAGGCAGAACTTTTCAAACTGCTACGCACATCAACCAATAACATGGAAGCCGGGGAAGGATCTAGCCAGTCCAACCTAGGGGACATACATGCCATGTTATCCTCACTCATGGCATCCATGGGCAAGGTCAACTCCAGGCTGGAGAAACTTGAGTCGGTCACCACGGCCCTCACTCTAGCAGGGCCACCCGCGGCTGCGGTACAAACACCAGCCTTGCCATTAGTCGCTCCAGCCAGCCCCCTGGATGACCAGGAAGTTAGCCCGGCCCACATGATACCTGAGCATATCAAAAGGGATATCCTGGAAGGTAAAGACGTCAACCTGGCTTCCCTGTTGATTGCCTCCCAGGACATTGTGGAACATAAGACGTATGCTTATGATGATGTTTCTGTTATTGTCAGATCTAGGGATGCCCGCCTGAACAGAAAACTGACTATCCCTGAATTTGTACTAGCGTTTGGTATTTACAGGGATGTCGTCTGTGCGGTTTATCCCAACAGAAGAGAGGAGTTTGATCTCTATATGCACAAGCTGGTAGACCTGGGCAACAAATATGGTGGTTCAGCATTCTATGACTACCATAGGTCTTTTTCTGCAAAAGTGGCTGGAGCCTTCTCCCAGTACGGTACACGATCCAACTGGGGAAGGATTGATACCGTCTTATTCTGCAGACACTTTGCAGGTCTAAGAACACCAGCTTGTGCATACTGCTCCTCCACAGCCCATACTACTAATTTTTGTCCCAACACGGCAGACGGACATGCCTCCACACAAGGAACTAGTTCCTCTGGGGATCCAGGGAAACTATCCAAAGACAAATTGGGACGCCCAATCAAGTTTCTGGGCAAGTCCCAGATATGTAATAATTTCAATGTTGGGTCTTGTAATTACAGTGGATGTAGACTATTGCATGTCTGTTCAAAATGTTTTAGGGCACATGCTAAGACCATGTGTCCAAATAAAATGTATTCTAAGCCTTACCTTACGTCCATTAATATGCCAGTATTCACAGCATTGATGTCTCAGCACCCATCTAGACACCTGGTAGATTTTCTTATTTCTGGTTTAACAGAAGGCTTCCACACAGGTATCCTACACATACCAGCTGGCACTCTGGAATGCCCAAACCTACAATCCGCCCAACACAACCCCACAGTGGTTGACACCCTCATAAACCAAGAAGTGGAGGAGGGCTTTGTATTGGGGCCTTTTAGAACTCCCCCATTCACAGAATGGCACACCAACCCTATTGGTATTGTCACAGGGAAATCTTCCCAAAAACAGAGACTCATCATTGACTTATCGGCTCCCCACTCATCGGCCAACCCCAGTCTTAATTCCCTCATACCCTCTGAGGAATTCTCTCTGCAATACACCACCATAGATCACGCCATTACAGCCATCATACAAGCAGGGGTGGGAGCCTGGCTCAGTAAGACCGACATTACTATCGCCTTCAAATTACTCCCTATCCACCCCACACTGTAGCACCTGCATGGCATCAAGTGGTCCGAGAACTACTATTTTTTCTCCCGGTTAACTTTTGGGTCCAAAAGTAGCCCAGCTATTTTCGACACATTTGCCGAAGCACTATGCTGGTTACTATTGAACATAGCCGGATGCCCTACAGTATTACATTACTTGGACGATTTCCTACTGGTCGAGGAGAATACTGCACCTCCCACTAGCCTCAAAGCTACCACTAAGCTGTTTGAGCAACTAGGTGTACCCATCTCCCCAAAGAAAACAGAAGGGCCAGACACGGTTATCACTTTTCTGGGTATCCAGTTAGACTCTGCCACAATGCAAGCAAGCCTACCTTACGAAAAGATAGACAATATTCTCACTTACATAAACAACTACCTACAGCTCGGCACTTGCAACCGCAAAGAACTACAGTCCCTGCTGGGGTCACTAAATTTTGCAATGCGCATCATACCTCAAGGCCGCTCCTTTATTTCACGACTATTGCATCTTTTCCCACTTTTTCTACATGACACGCACAGGTTGTCCTTAGATGCCCAAGCTACGGCAGATCTAAACATGTGGAAGAGGTTTTTAACCACTTGGAATGGTAAAAGTATGTTCCTCCCTCAATTGACTGAATCATCTCCTACCATTTGGTCAGATGCGGCATCTACCACTGGTTTTGCAGCAATTTTTGGGAACGAATGGCTTTGGGGCAGCTGGCCTTCAGCACTTCTGGATTTGGAAGGTTTTTCCACTACCTCAGCTCTTTTTGAGATCTACCCTATAGTGGCGGCTGCCGTAGCGTGGGGTCATTTATGGGCTAATACGCCAGTGCGTTGTTACTCAGACAACCAGGCGACCTGTCACATCATCAACAAAGGTCGTTCCAAATCTCTTACGATTATGAGATTATGAGATTTTCTGATGAAGCTCACTTGGTTGGCAGCTTGTCATAATTTCTTCCTATGTTGTTTCCATGTGCCAGGTGTATACAACACAGCTGCTGACAGTTTGTCTCGCTTTAAATTTCAGGAGTTTCATCAAGCACTCCCGTCAGCAGCACCCACAGCCACCATCACTCCAACATTTCAACAACTCATACTGGACTAGACGTCATCATGCAGCATAGCAGGACATTGTCTCAGTTGGCACTTTCACACAATACAAACAAAACATACAACAGGGCTTTCACACTATTCAAACGATTCCTTCTGGAACATAACATCATACAACCGTTTGTTATGACATCTTTTTTGGGGTTTGCTTCCTTTTGCCACCTTAAACTCAAATTGTCATATAACACCATCAAACTCTATCTCACTGGCATTCAACACCACATGCTCATCTTACACCCAAATAACAACAGTTTCATGGCCTCTCACCAAATTAAGACCATACTCAGAGGTATTCAAAAATCAGAACCCACACATTTGGCCCAGAGGCTACCCATAGATAACCATATCTTCAAAGCTTATCTAACCTACTCGACCTGAAACCGTTTGACACTAATACGAATTCTATCATCAAAACAGCAATATACATCGCTTTCTATGGATTTCTACGACCCAGAGAATTCACTACGACCTCCACGACCCAAACCACTCCATTCCTCCTCTATTCCCACTTGACAAAACATATGGATCATTACATCCTGTCTTTACCTCACTCCAAAACCAGCCAGCACATACCTGTAAACATTCCATACTACCCCACGCACAACAGATGGTGTCCCGTAAAAGTTCTTAATGCCTACATACAGCACCATCACTTACTGCCCTCGCAACCGTTATTACAACTACAAGGTGCAGTACTCACCACTACAACCTTCATGACCTACGTCAGGTCCTTGCTCACACAACTGGGCCTCAACGCAAACAATTACTCAGGACACTCCTTTCGTATAGGAGCCGCGTCCACAGCCTCCAGTTTCAACGTCCCAACTCATGTTATCAAAACACTGGGGCGCTGGAAGTCATCCGCTTACTCACGGTACATACCGAACCCAGTACAAGAGTTAAGAGATGCTTTCATAAACATGTCTGGTTGATAAATGTATATGTATTGGTTGTCTGTTAATAAATTGGATTACTTAATTTTTGCCCTCTTCTTTCTCAGGCCTACCTCATCGTCGGTTTCGGCACACCACAACCGACTTGCTCCTTTTATCATCCTACGCTTATTCATGGTATTTCACACTGTACTATCTTAAGCACCTAACACAAGTATTAAGGCAATTTGCCTGCATTTGTGGGAGGTGCTGGTTTTCTACCCCTAGCCTACTTAAGGCACTCCCCTTGCCTGGCTCCTTACCGTTCGAGGTCAGCGTTGAATGACCCTCCCACCACACCACTTTTAACATTTATTTTCCTTTCTATTTCTTTTCCTGGGTGGGCCCTCTTCTTTCTCAGGCCTACCTCATCGTCGGTTTCGGCACACCACAACCGACTTGCTCCTTTTATCATCCTACGCTTATTCATGGTATTTCACACTGTACTATCTTAAGCACCTAACACAAATATATATATATGATTTTAACATATGAAAAGTTAATTTTATATTATAGTTGCCCTTTAATATCTGCTTGGCTATTTTGTTCTAATTTGTGCGCCTTTCAATGCATCCCAAATGTCCAGCTGAGTATAATCTTACCTTCTTACCTTCTTCACTACAGTTGATCATAGCAGCATTTATTTAGTACAGGGGTTGGCACCCTTTTAACAGTTCCTTAAATTAATGTGTGTGTGTGTGTGTGTTTTCATATGTTTATTGTGTATGTGCATGATAGTTTGTGGTACATGTATGTATGTGTGTATCATGTTGTGTGTGTGAATGTGGGTTGTGAATGGGGGGGCTGCTTGTGGGATTGTGTGCGGGTGACATGTAGTATGGTGTGTGTGTGTGTGTGTGTGTGTGCATAGCGTAAAGTGTAGGAAAATGGTTGTGGGTTTGTGTATGTGTATGTGGGATTTTAGTGGTGTTGTGTTTGTGGGGGCTGTGTGTGTGATTGCAAGTGAGCTGTGTGTGTTATTTGTGTGTGTGGAGGCTTCTTCTTCAGATGTTTGAGCATGTCTGGCTGTGGGGGTGGCTTCTCTGGGGTCCAATGGGGACTGGGCTGGCCAGGTGAAGGGTCAGGAACAAGTTGTGCGGTGGCTCCTGTGGATTGCTCTCCTCCAGTGCAAGTTCCTTTCACAAGCACTGGTAGGAAGTGATCTGAGATCACATCCCCAAGAGCTAAATGAGTAAATTGAGGACTGCTAGTGTTTCAGTTGGCACTAGTAAATATCTGATGAAGTCCTGAGGTCAGCTCCTGTTAGGTCAGCTCCTGAGGAATTCCTCAAGTTTCCCAGCCTATTTGGGTCTTGCATGCCGTTCAAAGGCACCTAAAGTTTTTGTACATCTAACTTGTATGAGTGCTCCAGTGTAAAAGTGATCTTCTGACTAACACTAAATCCATTAAAATATTTTTATTAGTTTTAAAAGAGTGATGGATATAGCACCTTATTCCCTCATTATACAAGTTTTTTTTTGGTGAGTACTTCTGTATAGGTAAGTAAAAACATCCATACTTCTGTGCAATTTCTGTGTTCAACGTGACCTTTAGCATCTGCAGAGAAATTCAAAATGAGCACATGTATGCATTAGCATACCCACATGTGTAACCATATCTGTAGCCCTGTGGGGGGCATTTTAATTTATATGGCATGTCCAGAAAACTGCCAAAAAGTTTGAGGGAAAAAAAAGCACAACTCATAGTTAACTTATAGTTAGCTTCCGATTTGTGCAAAAATCTCAGCAGTGACAGTTCCAAGTTAATGGCTAATAAATTAACATCACAAAGTTTTCCTATATATAACAGAAATTATCTGAATGGTAATTAATTCATGTTGCAGGCTGTAGTTGTTATTATGCAAGCCTTTAATTAACAGATTTCCTAGATCTGTATCTGTAAGACAGGTCACAGCTGATTTGTAACTTGTGTTACCTTCTGCCTTTTATCTGTGCATAAGTCCTAGTGCCACGCAGTTGTTAAATTTCAGCTGTTTCAGCCAAGGCAGATTTGGTATAACTGAAACTGCATGACTTTCAGCTGCCATTCAGTAACCTGCTAAAATTAGCCAAACCGCTAAATAATGTTGCTAATTCAGCTGTTCACCAATAGCTGGATAGGAACTGAATTCCATTCATTTTAATAACTCTACACCACCGACTCACATACCTACCTATCTTGCCTGCCCAATGTCCGAAATAGAAGTGGGCAGGCAAGAGAGTAGATTGCCTAGGGCACAGGTGAATGAGTTAGGCCAAGCAGGATTCTTCTAGACTATTTAAGTTTAGCTACTGATTGGGACAGTCCACCAGCGATCCTGTGTCTTTATACTTGTTGTGCCTGTGTTGGAGTGGAAGAGTCATTGCACCTGCGCCATTGATTCAAGTGTTAGACTAGGTGTAGCCATCTGCTAATGAGTAGATACTGCGAGAAAAACTTAAATAATTTTGAGCGGAAGATATACGAGATTTGCAGGAATTTTGCCATTGCTCCTAGTTTGAAACTAGGTTACCAAAATACAGTTGTGAAAAGTTGATCTTTTTTTGTTGTTTGAAGGAAGGAAAAAAACTTTTTGGGGGGCGTGTGTAGTCTCACTGCTCTATCCACTGCCATGTAGGAGTTAACTCACTTTGTTTATACAACCATAACCACACCTCCTTGCTCATGACTTGCACAGCCTTTCTAAACATTTCCTGTAAATGTACTAATCTAATGTTTATACTTCCTTCATTACAAATTCTGTTCAATGTAGAATTTCTTATCTCCTGTACTGTTTATAGCTCACTAGACAGTGCGGGTGCCTCCTGAATGAGATTAAAGTTAAATTTACAGAGCAGGTGATAATAACTTTTAAAGTAAGTTAACAAGTGATTGAAAATTAAACCATGCAGTCTGTGTTAGTCACAGCCAGGGGAGGTGTGGCTAGAGCTGTATAGACATAAACAAAAGTGATTTAACACCTAAATGGCAGAATATTGAGCAGTGAGACTTCAGAGAAATGATCTATGCACAAAAAATGGCTTCATTTAGCCAAAGTTGTTTTGATGACAGTGTGTGCAAGCACACTGCAGTGTATTTTAACAACAAACACAACGTTGCAGCAGTAAATCCATTTTGCCACACAAACACATATTTTGCTATAGTTATACTTTACACAATACACAATCATTCATATTCCTTACCTAATTCATTGTAAAAAGAAGAAAAAAACATACCATTAATAATGTCCGTAATAACCCCAAGACTAAAATAAGGGAGGGTTAAGGATCCCCAATCCACTGCACCTGAATCTTTAGCAGATGCAATGCAAAGGGTGGGGGATAATGCATCATGATGGAGTAAAGTATGGGATTACTTTGAATGCCTCCCAGAAGGCCGACTTGCAAAGCGCAGGTCATCTCACTAGTGCTGGTATGAAGCAACATCTACAAAGATACCACAAGTCTGTATTAAGGAGAGAAGAAGCAGCAAATTTTGGCAACTCAAAATTGGCATTGCAGAAATGACTGATATTTTTTAGCCATGAGTCAATATTGAAGCCGATATTGCATGTCACCACTGACATGGTCCACATTTTTCAGGTGTTCTGGCTGTCCGAATGGTCTTCCCAAATGTTTCCAGTACCATAATTCAACCAAAGCCAACCAGCAACATGAACGAAATTCTGCCAACTCCAAAATATATTTCTGCCAAAGTGGTTCAGAAGAATCTAAATTTTCAAGTGTCTAATGACCACCACTACCCACAGCATAAATATTTGAATGGAGGAGGAGGAAGGTAAGGAAGTAGAATTACTGCACACTACCCCTGTCGAAGGACATTATATTATTATTATTATTATTATTATTATCACCATTTATATAGCGCCAACAGATTCCGTAGCGCTTTACAATATTATGAGAGGGGGGATGTAACTATAAATAGGACAATTACAAGAAAACTTCCAGGAACAATAGGTTAAAGAGGACCCTGCTCAAACAAGCTTACAGTCTATAGGAGGTGGGGTATAAGACACGTTGGGACAGGAAATATAAATCAAAAAGGTTGGGAGTGAAGCAGAGCTGGAGGAGAGAGTAAAGCACTGCCCTACAGGAGAGAGCAAGAGACAGGTATGTAAGGTAGCGGTTACTCTGGGAGGCCATAAGTTTCCTAAAGAGATGGGTTTTAAGGCACTTCTTAAAGGATTGAAGGAGTCTCTCACGAGAAGTTCTGCAAGCGTGAGTTGGCCGTAAGGGTGCGAGCAGCGGTCAGGAGGTGGTTACAGGGAGAGCGGAGGGAACGAGGAGGGGCATACCTTTGGATCTGTGAAGAGATATAAGAGGGGCTAGAATTGTTCAGTGCTTTAAATGTATGGGTTAGCACTTTGAATTGACTACTATAGGATACAGGGAGCCAATGTAAGGACTGGCAGAGGGGTGAGGTGTGAGAGGACCGACTAAGTCTGAGAGGAAAATAAGTCTGTCAGCGACATTCATTACAGACAGTAGCAGGGCAATATGGCTTTTGGGGAGACCAATCAGGAGAGGATACAATAATCCATGCGGGAAATTACTAGAGCATGGACAAGCTCCTTGGTAGCATCTTGTGTAAGAAAGGGGCGGACGCGGGCTATGTTTTTAAGTTGGTATCTACAGGATTTGGCAACAAACTGGATGTGAGGCTCAAAGGTGAGGCCAGAGTCAAGTATGACGCCAAGACAGTGTACTTGCAAGGATGGGCTTATGTGGATATCACTGACTTGAAGGGAGAGCGAGAGAGGAGGATCAGTATTAGGAGGAGGAAAGACAAGGAGCTCAGTTTTAGAGAGATTGAGTTTCAGAAAGCGTGAGGACATCCAGTCAGAGATGGAAGAATGGCAAGCAGTCACACGTTGCAAGACGTCAAGGGAG
Source organism: Pelobates cultripes (assembly GCA_933207985.1). Lineage (NCBI taxonomy): Eukaryota > Metazoa > Chordata > Amphibia > Anura > Pelobatidae > Pelobates > Pelobates cultripes. Next base: position 335,477,284 of record OW240914.1, on the reverse strand, counting down.
AGGACCGGAGAGGTATATCTGAGTGTCATCAGCATACAGTTGGTAGTGGAATCCAAAAGAGGCAATAGATTTGCCAAGAGAGGCAGTATAAAGAGAAAATAGAAGGGGACCAAGCACAGAGCCTTGGGGAACTCCAACCGAGACAGGACGAGGGTAGGAGGTATCCTTGGAAAAGGAGACACTGAAAGAGCATTGGGAGAGATACGAGGAAAACCATGAGAGGACAGAGTCACAGAGACAGTGATTAAAGAGTTTGAAGCATGATCAACAGTGTCAAAGGCAGCAGATAGGTCAAGGAGAATTAGTATGGAGTAGTGACCTTTGGATTTAGCTGCGATTAGGTCATTAGTAACTTTGATAAGAGCAGTCTCAGTAGAGTGGAGATGGCGGAAGCTAGACTGAAGAGGGTCAAGGAGAGAATTGGAATTGAGGAAGCAAGACACACGGGTAAAGACAAGTCTTTCCAAAAGCTTTGATGAAAAAAGGGTATGGGACGATAGTTAGAGGGGGAGGATGGGTCAAGAGATATTTTTTTTCAGGATAGGTACTAGAGTGGCATGTTTAAGGTCAGCGGGAACAGTGCCAGAAGAAAGAGAGGAGTTGAAAATGTGTGTTAGGGAAGGCAGAAGACAAGGGGAGAGAGATCTGATGAGGTGAGATGGGACAGGATCGAGCGGGCAAGTGGTGGGGCGAGAGGAATGGAGAAGCGCAGCCACCTCTTGTTCAGTAGCCGATGAGAAAGTCTGAAGGGTAGGAAAGGCATGATTTATGTGTGGTTGAGAAAGAGAACGGCAAGGAGGGGAGAGTTCTTTCCTTAGTTGTTCAATCTTGTTGGTAAAGTAGCATGCAAAGCTATAAGCTGTAAGGTTAGTTTGGGGGGTGGCCACAGCAGGGCGGAGAAGAGAATTAAAGGTGTCAAAGAGACATTTATATAACTTGTATGATTTCTGCTCAATGCCTTAATGGCCAACTAATCCATCTCAATTTGTCCTGCTGTGGGAGAAGGCGGCTTGCTGTATGGCTGTCTCATAATCTTTCTGAAATATAAAATTCTTAAAATTAGGTTTTATATTTTATAAAAGACTGGCGAAGGAATATTGGAGGAGCTTCAAGAATGTATAAAGAATGGGGTGAAATGTTAAAAGACTAAATAATGAGGTTGAAGGAATAAAATTATTGTGAAAAGGCACAAAATAGGGACTCTATGAAAAAAGTGAGTCACAGGGTTTTCAGTCTCCTGGCCCATACATGCATATCTATACCAAGTGGATAATAAGTCCTATTTCTAAATATTTTGTATTATCTTACTTTGCCCTGTGAAGGTTGGGAGAAACACTTTGTCTCTTGACCTCTTTTGAAGTAACTTTTCTGCCTTTTCCCTTTCTTTAGTATTTATCTTCAATGATCTTTCTAATAGCCTAAAATTTGCACAGGAATCTGCCTTTATTATTTGCTTTCTCATTGGTCTCACCATCCTGTCTGACTTTTGAATTCTGTTCAAAGATACAATAATTACTGAGAACATGCACTCCAAGTATATAATTGGGTGCAGTCTCCAGAGGTTACCTACGCATTACCTCCTACAACAATAAAATGAAATAAAGGGAGTCGTAACACAAAGTCTCACAGAACCGGAGATTTAGCGTCAACTATGGTGGAATAACTCTCTTATTCTGCAAAATTTAGGAATTTGACTGCGATTACAATTTTGTTAGTTCCTACTTCACTCGCCTCTTTTCTTGATAGCTTTTCTTTATCCATCTCTGTACCATGGTTCCTAGTTCTGTGTCTACCTCATTGAATCTTCCACTACATCTTCCTGTGTTTCCAGAACTGTAAGGCCCGTGTATATTCAGATACAAAATTATATGTATATATACTAAAATGTTTGCACTGTGACAATACACAATAAAACTCCCCACAGTACAAATAGAAAAAATAGTATTGTTCATTACCTGTATACCTCAAGTTTGGTGAAGTATGAAAAAAAAATGAAATGCATGGTGGGCTTCAGGTATACGTTCCTTCTGATTTTCAGAGAAATCATATATTTTATTATCTTGTGGGATCCTGTCCTAGGGTTTTAACCTTTACGATTGCTGGAATAGTATATTATGTTATTAATAGGTTTTGTTCCTTTTATTAAAAATACTATTATCAACTGCTGTTCTTTAGTAACTTCCCAAACAACGATTTCAAATAGATTTATTGTTAGATGTAGCTTTAAGTACTTAATAGAAACTATAAAAAAAGAAACTTGATGTGGACAATGTTACTCTTTAACCAGTGTCATGTCAAGGGTCAGCCAAGGCACTTTATAAACCAACGGTCCCACTAGATCACTTGTGTCAAAGGGGTTAAACATGTGCATCATCACCCAGCCAGACTCTTGTTGCTGTCCCGATATTGGTAAGATGAAATATGAAATCAGCAGTGTATTAATCCAAAACAATATCAGACATCACATGGCAGCAATGGTCTGGAATCTGATACTAGCAACTGTTGCCGTGTGACCTTTTAGTTTGGATGATGCAGACATTTGTACACCTGCATGTGCTCATCAACTTTCACTTCTCCTTCAGCATTCAACAGCAAAGCTATTTTTAAGGATGCACGTAGGCCATGATTATGAATAGAAGGAACCATTGAACTGAAGCATCTTTTCTTCAGTAACCTGTTTATAATGAATTGTAAAGATCCAAGGGCATTCCAAATTACTATGTAATATTTTAAACATTGATTAGCCATAAAAATATTAAAGTGTCCCAAGTGACCTACTATTTTTTTTCTTCGACAATGTTGTTTAATCAAGGTGTACGTAATTATTTTGTAACATAATTTAAGAAATCAATTATAAAAATGTATACAGCAATTAATCTTGGGTCACCCTTTTTGGGTAAAACTTCAATTTTTAGGGTTAAAGCTCTGCACTGATACAGTGAAAAATTTCAATGCTATTAACAGTTGTTAAGTAGTTATGTCCTCAAGGATGTTACAGGTGATTTTGTGCTACTATTCTCTGTGCATTTAAATTAAGCAGTATACAGAAATTATCACTGCCCCCAAACCTTCACTAGTTTTGGTTGGCAGCAATGGCTATATATCAGTTTTATATTGAGATTTGGGACTTTAGACTGGGGTTAGGGTTTTACAGTTCATTTTTATGCTGGTTCTAAGAAATCTGCTGAAAGATTTGTCCATGACTTTTGCACCAATAATGCATGGATTTTTCTAACAATGACAAAGTAGCAGATTTTTTTTTGTGTAACATGACTGCCATGCACAATGTAGCACAGTGAGATTGACCAAGTTTATCTGACGTTTTATGCTGTGGCACATGTTCTGGGTACAATAGATTCAATGCTATAAACATACCCAAAACATTGGCATCCTGTGAAGGGTTAAAGGAGGTGGAACCAGTGACAAGGGGTGGTCCTGTCAAAAAATGGGACAAATTACTGTCAAATCAGTCTAGTGTGAATGCACATCAGGCTGCCTGTCAATCCCACAGTTCAGCCCAGTAAAGGCAGGACTTGCAGGAAGCACTGTTTCAGTGTGTTGAGTGTGTCTAACAATATGCTAACACTACGCTTTTTGGAGATAGTTACTCGGTGTCCACATGTGTGGAACAGCAGAGAACAAAGTTGAGATGGTGAGATAGGATCTGAAAATAAGGACTGTCCTGTAGAAATCAAGATGGTGGTGAGGCATGGTGCAATTAATGGTTTCTTTGCACATGGTAATCAAATTTTCCTACAACTCGGACCTGGATTTTGTGTATTTTTCGCTACTGAAAAAAGTTAGTGGAGTCATCCTAGCTTATAAACATGGTGCATGGACAAACTGACTCTAAATAGAATTGTACATGAAAAAAGTGCATATTCAACATTTGGTACCACATACAAGATCTGCAAGATGTTCTATAAAACATAAACCTTTCTAAATCTGGCTTACTGTTTCAATATTCCACTGGGGTAAAATGTACTGTGGGAATATATGAAACACATTTACCTCAAATATATTACATAAGTTGGGAAGTATGAGATGCCATTTTGAATCTCCCACAATTCCCTGCATTTCCATAATGCAGAGAATTAAAATGAATGCCTTGCTGTTCCATTGCAGCAATCATATTAACCAAAAGCACATAAAAGGCTGTTTTTACTAAGCTGATTGAATAAGTCCTTCATTCCCATGCGACAGACACGTTGACTGCAGAGCAAATAATGTCTGTCACATACTTACTGCTCAGAATAGATAGTTCTGGAACATCTGATGGAAAGGTTATATATGTGAACAATAAAATGAATGGAAATTTGAGTTCCATTGTTTTATCATGCTGGAAGATTTTATTTTTTAAAGCTAATAACTCTCTGAAAACATTACATTAGGAGTGCGGTTGCATCTTGAAGTCTAATATTCTGATGATAAAAAAAATAATAAATTTTTTATTATTGCTTTAATCCCAATGCACTTCAACTGTTGGCCGGTTTTTGGTGCTCTGGGGAAATTGAACTATTTGCCTTGATCTTTGTATAAAAAAAAGTAATTTGATTCCACTGCTAGTCAAACATATCTAAGCATTAGCAGTTGATAAGAGTTGCTCTAGGGACTGACCCTTCTACGAAAGAAAATGCACATTACTAATTACTATTAAAACACATAAAATAAAAAACTTCACAGGTAATTAAACTGAGTAAGTAATGATGGTGATAAAAAAAAATGAAAGGGTATTCGTTGTTTAAATGAAAAAGAAAATCCTAACATAATGTTTACAGATATGTTGAGATGTATGCGGCTTACCTACACAAACATTCTGTTAAAGGAACGAAATATGAGCTCACGGCAACTGTTAGATACATTAAAACGAAAAAAAAAACAGAGGACATTTATTTTGGAAATGGATTCAGAGAGTCTGTTCTGCAGAAAGACTGATTTGTCTGTCACCTATGCAGACTTACTATTTTAAAGTATGTAAAAAGTACTTTTTTCCCCTGGTCTCTCCCTCCAGCACTAGAACCATATTCTCACCCTTTTTGACACCTTAGTTACAAAATATCTATCAAAATTTATCTATCAATAAAATCAATAAATGAGAAGATGGAGGAGTAAGAACAACTTATTTAGTAGTTTAACTGTACAGATCTTGAACGAAATTGCCCTTAAACTTGTATATATATTCACACAGTCAGCATATAATTTTATTTGTGGTTACATACAAGCCATATTCTCACCCTTTTTGCCACCTTAGTTGCAAAATATCTATCAAAATTTATCTATCAATAAAATCAATAAATGAGAAGATGGAGGAGTAAGAACAACTTATTTCGTAGTTTAACTGCATAGATCTTGAACAAAATTGCCCTTAAACTTGTATATATATTCACACAGTCAGCATATAATTTTATTTGTGGTTATATACAATTCTTAAAGCATGAGAAAGAGCTTTCTGAACTTAAACTTCCATTCACCACCCCCATGATGCTTAATACATTTCACAAGGCAACAGTCACAGCAAGACAAGAAAATTAGGAAGCTACTCGATATCTAAAGGTTAGAGGTAATTTCTGCTAAATGTAGAAAAAATAATCATTCATTGGATATGATGACTAAACACGATGTATCATAATTACAGTGAGCAACTATGCCAAGTGTCACCATTAAGTGCTGGAACTGACATTCACACTTTCATGACCACGATAGTTTCCTATTCTCTGCAATGAACTCCTGATAATAATAATAAATGCAGTAGAAAACCGAACTAGAAAACCAGAAGTCAATATAAGCTCAGCTAATAGAACCCCAACATCTGTAAATGATGAAGGGATGACAACTGATGTATTTGAGGGGATGGAAATGGGAATAGTCCAAATCTATGAGAAGCCTGTGAGGGCAGGGATTATGTCAGACAAAGGTGTGGAAACCAGCACCAAGACCTTCACCCGGCGCTGAATTTCAGGTACGTTTAAAAGTTTTACGTGGTGGAGGGGCGCGACTAATAGTAACAGCCAATAGGGCAGTTTATGCTAAAATAACAAACGTCTTGAAAATGGTTAAAGTAACCATTTAATCCTTTTGAGCATTGAGGTAACTCACTACCTGAACACTGGCTTTACATGACAGACGTAGGATTATTTGGGTATGTTGCTTCTACCATTTGTCATCAACAATCAAAGGCAGAAAGTAAATAACCATTGAAGGGCATTTATTTACACGCTAACTCCAAGCATCTGTCTCTTTCTCATGGACACAGAGACACAAATTGATAGTGAAACTGACACAATCTACAATCTTTGTCAAACCTAGTGACATAGTAAATTATTCACTAGAACAGTCAATTTGTCATCAGTTAAACACCAACTTGAAAAAAAAATAGCTGAGTTCAGTGTACCCTTGAACTTTAGTGGGCATTGGACAAGCTTCTAATGGGGTTTAAGTTTGGAGACTGTGTTAGCTATTCCAAAATTCAAAGCCTACTATCTTGATAATTTCTTCCAAGTTAGTTCTGTCATATCCTGGAGATATGTTTTGGACCATTATCTTGTCCGAGGATGAACCCTTGCCAACTAGGCAGAAAGGGCCAAAAATTCTATACCAGCTCAATAATATGTTGCGCCAGCATAGTGTGCAGATATAGAGAAATGAGAAAAACTTAAACTGAAAACTAAAAACAATTACTCCAGTGTGAAAGAAAGCACTCATAGGGCTTCAATATAAAAATAACACATTTATTTAAATGCATTTTCATTGTTTCAGTCCAACTACTTTGAAATATAAACAAAAGTTTGGTAATGGGTCTGAAAGGGTGAATGTATGCTGTTGCACAATTGTAAAAAAAAAAAAAAAAATCTTGTTTATTTTGAAGTACTATGAGTGTGCTCTTCACTCTTTCTGAGGTCATCAAGTCTGATGATCTGAGCCAAAACAATGCTTTCCCATAGGAAAGCGTTGGGAGGCTATTGCGCATGCACCGCAAAACATGGTGCCAGCATCTCCTCATACAGATGCATTGAACCAATGCATCTGAATGGGAGCATTCAGTGCCTCCATGCAGAGTGTGGAGATGCTCCACATAGGTGCTACACATTGCACAGCACTGGACTAGGAAGCATCTCTAATGGCTGAGTGACGGCCACTAGAGGTGTTCCTAGGCAGCACCTTTACAGTGCTTAAACTGCAGGGACAGGCTACAGACAACATTAAGAGAGGGAATTATTCTAACAGTTTTTAAGCTCCACCTATTGTGTATTTTTTTAAATTCTTTATTTTTGTAGTGCGTACAGATATAACAATTACTTAGGAGGTACCCCAAAGGCAGTCCTCTAGCGCAGTATGTACAGTGTAACATAGGGGTTGGCAGTAGATATCGCACATTTTTGTTTTTTTTTGAGTAAGGAGATTGATGGTATAGGTTTACATTGCCTAGGTTCAAAAAGCAGCATACCTTTTGTTTATATATGACAATAAGTATTTACAAGGGTTTCGTTGCAAAGTCTGGCATTTTAAACATTACTAGTTTGTTCAGACCCTGAAAAAGACAGGTTATGAGGTTTCAGCAGTTGGCAATAAACATGCTAGACTGGATCTCTATGTGACAATTCTGTCTACGCTTAAGTTTATATCATGGTTTTGAGAGAACAAGTTACTAAAATGGTGGTTAACTATGAACGTGGTGCTGCATGTCCCGTAACCTAGTACTCAGGGTTCCTGTAAGGTAAGTTTTACACGCTACAACAATCCTGCTTGATCTGGCGTTGTGTCGCCATGAGTCCCACTAAGGTGATAAGTTGCATGTAATTATCTTGGTGTTCCATACCATGTTCTACTTAGATTGGTGTACTATGTCTGCTTATTTCGTGTGAGTAGGTCTTAGCGGAGGCCATGGAGCCACGGGTTCTCACCACACTACTCGCCAATGTATCCCTAGTCCAGGGCATTGTGGCTAGGTGTGACGTGTATAATCTTAGGTTTCCCTATCATGAAATTGGCTCGTGTGCCTCCTGGGTAGGTGTACGATGTGTGTGTGTGTGTGGTCCTTGATCCCTAACCGACGGGGGCCTCGGGGGGGTTGGTGGAGAGGTATTATTGATATATGAGCATGCTCCGGCTTAACGGTGGCTGTTGTGGGGATTGCGGTGCCCCTCAATTGTGGTGTTGGTATGTGGGTCAACTCCTGTGAGTCGGTCGTTTAGCTTAAGTAAGTGTTATATGGGTGTGTGCCCTGCTAGGTTCCCTCTATGGTGCTAAACCCTTGGTATATATGTTAACTGTGAACAGGTAATAGAAAAACATTATGGTTAACTCTGGTAAATTCCCATCGGCGGGCTGAGTGGTAGTCATGTACGTCAAGTGTCCACTATCGGGATTTCCCTTCTCCTCGGTACAAAAGGGACAGTTCTGGTGGGGTCCCATGTATGGGAGCTGGTGGGCTCGTCAGGTGGATCTGGTCTCGGTGAGAGCTTCAGCGCCTTGAGGAAGGAGTCCGCTTCCTGGGTAGAGGTGAGATGCAGAGTAGTGCCGTTGTGGTCCACGGACAAGGTTTTGGGTGTTGTCCAACGGTAGATTACTTTGGCTTCTTGGAGGCCACGGGTCACTGGGCGTAGGTTTCGTCTCCATTGAAGTATGGATCGTGTTAAGTCTTGGTAAAAGGTGAGACTTGCGGATTCAAAGTCCAGTGGCGTTTTGCCCTTTAGCGCTGCAAAGATGGCGTTCCTGTCTGCCTGAGTATTGCACCTGACGATTACGTCCCTGGTTGCTTGGGGGGGGTGCCTGTGGTGTTATTGTGTATTTTTATCGAGTATTTAAGGTGTAGGTGAAGAGGACACCGCACAGGTGTATTGAGCTAGTTATCACTGAATGTTGTACTGTTCTTTTGTTTATAACCACTATATTAAACTGTAGTGGTGCAGGTGACTTAGTGTCCCTTTAATAAGACATCTTTCTCTCACTGTCAATGAACTCTTTAGTATGGACTCCTGCGCTGAAGAACTGAGTTGCAGGGAGAGCAGGAGACACAGGCGAAGATGCATTCCCTGCATCTTCGCCTGTGTTTCTCTTAATTTCCCTTTTGAATTTCTTGCCCCTTTTCTACTTCTTATCCCCTTATTTGATTGTCTTGCCCACTTTAGTGTATCGGATGTCCCAGTTTCCCCTTTGTGTGTCTTACATCCCTCTTGTGTGTCTCTTACAACACCCTTTGTGTATCTTTTACTTCATCCCAGCCCCTTCATGATTCTCTTTTCCCCTTCTCCAGCTCCTCTGTATAACTCTTCCCCCAGTCCTTTTTGTGTGTCTTTCTCTTCCAAGCCTCTTTCATGTGTCTCTAAGCCCCAGCCCTCTTTCTCCCCATTTCCAGACCCTCTATGTGTCTCTTTCCCCCAGCCTATCTGTGTGTATCATTCTTCCCTTCCCCAGCCCATTTATGTGTCTCTTGTTTGCCTTCCTCAGACCCCTTGTGTGTCTCTTGTTCCCCTTTCACAGTCCCTCTGTGGGTCTCTTTCTCCTCCCTAGTCCCTCTCTTTCTCACTCTTTTCATTGTCTCCCCCCACCCCTATGTGTGTCTCTTTCTTCCTCCAGCCCCACTGTGTGTCTCTTACTCCTCCTTAGCACCTCTATGTGTATTTTTCTCTCCCCAGCCGCTCTTTGTGTCTCATCCCCCCATCCTCTCCACATGTCTCATCCTCCCAGCCCCTCCATATCTCTCATTCCCCCAGCCCCTCAATTTCCCCCCCCCAGCACCTACAAGCACCTCCTGTACCTTGTGGTAGTGTGGTCGAGCTGCAGACCACTGTTGATGATCTTCTGTTCCTTTCTCCAGACTGAGAGGAAGCAGTTCGGTGCTCTCTCTCATCACTTCCTATCATACCAGACAGAGGAAAAACAAGCTGCTCTGCCATGGTCCATGGCTCAGCCACACTACTTACAGTGACTGGCAGGAGTGCTTCCCCTTCTACTGGTAATCCGGGGCAATAAATGAGCACCCCCCCCCCCAGGCTGGTGCACCCTAGGTGGCTGCGCACAGGCCTGTAGGTATGCAAGCCCATGTGGAAATTTCCGAATTCCCCCGATGGGCCAGCCGGGCCTGTATAGGACACTGCAGGCTGCTGTACAATGTTGTGGTAACCTTTTTAGAGTAGAATGCCAGTAACAAGTCAAACAAGTCTGAATCTAGCAAAAGAGCCCCAGATTATCACTCACTCAGAAAATACTCTATGTTTGACAGTTGGTATCAGACAATAAGGAGCCATTCTTTTGCCTTCTTGATACTATACGAAATCCCTGCATGGTTAAGCAAGTTTTTACATTTTGATTCACTAGTCCATAAGACCTCTTTTCAGACTTCAGCTGTTCATTGGCCATGTCTTATGGCCCAGGAAAGCCTCTGTTTTGCATATAACAATCTTTCTTTCTGCCACTTTATTTATCAGACCTGCTCAAAGGTGTGTGTGTATATATATATATATATATACCACAATTAATGGCACTCATCCTTATTAATATAATAAATAGTAGAAGTGCCCTGGTGCAATCTCACGCTAATAAATAATTATATTGAAAAAAGATATATATATATATATCAGGTGTGACCGAAAGCAAGGAATTGTGCTGGAGGGAATCTATATATCTCCCCAGATTTTGCAAGGTTCCTACTTTGTGTAATTAGCCCCAGGGAAATGTGTTATGTTAAAATGAATATTGCACTTTAAATATGTGTAAATTTGGGCCCTGTGGTGGAGCACTTGAAGAGTAGGGTGGGCCAGTGTTCCACTCCACATTTTGGTAGTTGCTTGGAACCTACAGGTGAGAAGCCCAGTTCCAGAGATTCAATCCTAATTTACATCACCTGAAAAGGATTGTTAATTACAGGTGCTAAGTACTAAGTAGGATTGTTAATTACAGGTGCTAAGAGAGAGATTGTGTTTGATTTATGTGAGTGGAAACAGAGAGCTGAAAAAACCCTGAAACAGTAAGGTTGTTGTTTATGTTTATGTTGGGAAATGGACAAGCCATCCAACCCAGTTAGCTAATTATTTTGTTTAGTTAGTACTCAGAAGAGCGAGGATTTTGTTTTATATATTTTGTTACAACCTTTTATACCTTACTGTGCATTTATTTCAGAACCACAATAAAAATAGCAAGTCCTTTTACCTCATCCAGCGTGTGAAGTGTCTCTAAAGCCTGAAAAGACTGTGTGTAACACCCCAATCCCAGGACAAGGTCCCAAGGGAAAGGAGTACTTTTGTTAGATATGGTGGAGAATGCGGGCAACACACGGCAAAGTCTGTAAGTAGGGAGAAAGAGACTGCTGAGAAAATGGAGGATGTCATGAAAGCTTTGCTCCAGTCCACTGCTGTACAGCAAGAGACAAACAGAAGGACTGCAGAGACTAATGCAATACAGCAAGAGAGCATTTCAAAACTGCAGCATCTTGTTCTGGCTCAAAAGGAAAATACAGATGCTTTATTCAAGCAAGTTGAAGCAGCACAGGCAGCAGCTCCTCAATTGCTCCGAGAGGAGCAGGAGATCCAGAGTCTATCACAAAGGCTGGCCAGGGTTGCCACAGAATCACCACAATGTCCAAAGGTGATCAGAGTGAGTCACTACTTGCAAAAGATGGTATCCACAGACGATGTAGAGGCCTACCTGATGGCATTTGAGCGAACCGCTGCGCGGGAAGGTTGGCCTGCAGTGGAATGGGCAAGTCTGCTAGCACAATTTATTAATGGTGAATCCCAGAAAGCATACTATGATCTGGAACCAGCTGAAGCCAGTGACTACAAGAAGCTGAAAGCAGAAATACTGGCACGCCTGAGGGTGACAACAGCCGTCCGTGCCCAGAGATTTCATTCGTGGACTTACAGCCTGGATAAAGCGATTCATTCACAGATGTTTGACTTGATACACCTTGCCAGAAAATGGTTGCAGTCAGAGATCAACTCACCCAGCCGCATTGTGGAGCAACTGGTGATGGAAAGATTCCTGAGAGACTTACCTATTGGACTTCGTCGGTGGGTCAGTCATAGCAATCCCCAAATTGGTTGAATTGGTTGAACGGTATATAGCAGCAGGAGAACTGCTTTAACCTCCTGGCCATGAGAGACCCAAGAATCAGAAAACCTACAGCCCCAGTAAATCTGGTAAGACTGTTCCAGGGAAAAGTGGGTCTTTTGATGAGAGAACAGGGTTTTATTACCCAAGACACAGTGTTAAAAGAAAAAAAGACTTTGGGGGGTGGGAAGAGCCTACAAAGGAATCAAAAAGTACTAATTATGGTATAAAATGCTTTAAATTCAGAAACTTTGGGCATATTGCAAAAGACTGTCCTGAAAATGTTGAACTAATGGAGTGTAATTTTGGTAATAATTGGGAAGGAATTGCACTTTATTCACAAGTTGTATGTTCTGCGGAAACAAATGGTTATTTGAATAGTCACCCTGGGTGTACTAGACACGCTTCAGTCTGGTTTCCGCGCTAAGCACTCTGTGGAAACGGCACTGACCAAAGTATCCAATGATCTACTCGCTGCAAAATCTCGTGATCACTACTCTATGCTAATTCTCCTTGACCTGTCTGCGGCTTTTGACACTGTTGATCGTCAACAGCTTCTTCTCATCCTCCACAATATCGGTCTACAAGATATTGCTCTCTCCTGGTGCTCCTCCTACCTCTCCCAGCACTCTTTCAGTGTTTCTTTCTCTGGCTCTGCTTCTTCTCCCCAACTCCTCTCTGTTGGTGTCCCCCAAGGTTCAGTCCTTGGTCCTCTACTGTTCTCCATCTATACTGCCTCCCTTGGTAAACTCATTAGCTCCTTTGGCTTCCAATATCATTTCTATGCAGATGACACGCAAATCTACCTGTCCTCTCCTGATCTCTCCCTGTCCCTCTTGACTAGTGTCTCTGACTGCCTCTCTGCTGTTTCTAACTGGATGGCTGCCCACTTCCTTAAACTAAACTTGACCAAAACTGAAATTCTGGTCTTTCCTCCCTCAAGTGTTGTTACTCCTGTGTCTGTCTCCCTGTTGGTGGAGCCTGAAGGATCCCTGGAGGATCCCTGGGGTGTATTGCCATTTAAAAAGACTATTTCGGGCTTATTGTCTTCTAAATTTTCTGCCCATTTGAATCCATGGGAAGATGTGTCTCTTCCCCTTCCCCGTTTCCTGTGTATTGTTCCAGCAGGGTGTTATCCCAGGCACTCTGCCAGACCAGTTGGAACTTGCTGTTTTGCCCCTCCTCGGTCTCTCATCAGCTCTTGCTATGTTTTAACCCCATGGCGATTTGACTGTGTTTGTGCTATCTGAGCGCTGTTCGGATATAGTGAGCGCTCAGATCCAAGCTATCTGGGGATAGATTGAATGTGGGGGTTTTGTTAAGTATAATAGGAATTATATATTTTATGTGTTTTTACTGTTGTTGTGAATAGAGCTATTTTCTCTATGCTGGAGGTAATTGGCTTACCACACCCAGCCATGCTTGCAGATGGTCACAAAGGGACTTTCAACTAACTTTTGACCCACTGGACCAATTTGTATGATTTTGACGTATGTTTGTATTTGGAGTATGCTGATTCATAAAATGTAATTTTATGTGAATGTGATGCATACTTTTAAAGTTATGAATATGGTGTAAAACTGTGTATTTTCCTGCCTGTGATAATTAAGTTAGCCCATTGTGTTCAGTAATTATATCACAAACAAAGGGGAGGATTTTGTGTGGGAATGTCTGAGTGTATTGTACGTATTGATTGGTTGTTCTGCAAAACCCTGTGGGCAGTACTATGTGTGTAAAATGTGCATAAAAGCAGAGTGTTTGATTAAAAGCTTCAGTTCTACTTCACCCTCAATTTGGAGTGCCATCTCTTATTGGGGGAATCTGCTACAAGGGATTGCTATGCTTGTCATACTTCATTGCTAAATCACTACCAAGCTCTTGTAAGAGCTTGTTCCTGCCTTGCTCTTTGGAGGAGTCTACGGTGGTTATGGTGTCTGCTGGAGTGCTTGGAGCCCTCAGGAAGTGCTAGGAGCATCCTTCAGCAGAGGTACCCAGTCGGGGTGCCAGGTGATCCGTTACAATTATAAAGTAAGGCAACCAGGTAGAAGAAAGGAAGTGCAATTATACCATGTAAACTTGCTAGAGCCATGGAAAGAAAGGGAAGTTCTTGTTACTACAGAGACTTCAACCTTCCCTGATAAGTGTAATATTGACCCTGAAGTAAATATCTCAGAGACCCTGTCAATACACCAGACAAGGGAAGTTAAGGAGTTTATTAGATTAAATAAAGAGGTATTCTCCCCAGTCCCAGGAAGGAATAGTGTGATTAAACATGACATTTTGACCAAACCAGAAAAAAGGGTCAATCTTAAACCTTACAGAATACCCGAGGCTTGCAGAGAAGATATCAGAGCACAGGTTAAGAAAATGTTAGAATTTGGAGTCATTGAGGAGTCACAAAGTGACTGGTGCAGTCCAATTGTACTGGTAGCAAAACCTGATACTACAATAAGGTTTTGTAATGATTATCGCAAACTGAATGCTATTTCTAAGTTTGATGCATACCCCATGCCTAGAGTTGATGAGCTAGTGGAATGACTTGGGAGAGCTCGGTACCTCACTACACTAGATTTAACCAAAAGTTATTGGCAAGTACCACTCACAGAGCGAGCAAAATAAAAGACAGCATTTTCTACTCCTGATGGCCTATTTCAGTACAGAGTCTTGCCTTTCAGCTTGCATGGTTCCCCTTGCCACATTCCAAAGAATGATGGACAGAATACTAAAGCCGCATGTGCGCTATGAAGCTGCATACTTGGATGATGTTGTAGTACACAGTGAGGATTGGGAATCTCACCTTCCAAAAGTACAGGCTGTCCTTAACTCAATACAAAATGCTGGCCTAACCGCTAACTCCAGTAAGTGTACGAATGGCCAAGAGGAAGCAAAATATTTGGGCTACTCTATTGGTAGGGGACTAGTGAAACCCCAAGTTGCTAAAATTGAAGCCATACGAAATTGGCCAAGACCACTGACTAAGAAACAGGTGAGAACATTTCTTGGCCTCATTGGATATTACAGGATATTTATATCCAATTTTGCTACAATTGGAAGCCCATTAACTGACCTTACTAAAGCTAATGCTTCAGTAGTGGTAAAATGGTCCCCAGAGACTGAACTAGCATTCATAAGGCTTAAAGAAGCCATTTGTGCCCAACCAGTGTTGGTAACACCTGATTTTTCTAAAGAATTTATTTTACATACAGATGCATCTGATGTAGGGCTTCGTGGGGTGGAGCACTTGGAGAGTCGGATGGACCAGTGCTCCACTCCACATTTTGGTAGTTGCTTGGAACCTACAGGTGAGAAGCCCAGTTCCAGAGTTACAATCCTAATTTACATCACCTGAAAAGGATTGTTAATTACAGGTGCTATTAAGTACTCCCCTGCCAAAGGAGGAGAGAGATTGTGTTTGATTTATGTGAGTGGAAACAGAGAGCTGAAAAAACCCTGAAACAGTAAGGTTGTTGTTTATGTTTATGTTGGGAAATGGACAAGCCATCCAACCCAGTTAGCTAATTATTTTGTTTAGTTAGTGCTCAGAAGAGCGAGGATTTTGTTTTATATATTTTGTTACAACCTTTTATACCTTACTGTGCATTTATTTCGGAACCACAATAAAAAAAGAGCAAATCCTTTTACCTCATCCAGCGTGTGAAGTGTCTCTAAAGCCTGAAAAGAGTGTGTGTAACACCCCAATCCCAGGACAAGGTACCAAGGGAAAGGAGTACTTTTGTCACACAGGGTTATTTAGTAAGGTAGAATTGTTTGGAAATCAAAGTTGATTGAAAGTGAATTTCACATTTTCCAGACGAAAATAGTGATGTTCAAAGCAAGGCTTAATTCAGCTGCTTTGGCCTTAAATTTGCTTTGAATTCAATTTGAATTCCTGGAAATTATCATTTTAGTAAATAACCTTGTATGTATTATTTAAAGCCAAACTAGGAGTATTCATAGTCAAAATAACTACCTATTATCACACTTTTCCAATGATTGCATAGAGTGGCGGCTGAAGAGTGATCACAGTATAAACTTTATAGTTGAGAAAATAGTTGGGTTTTTTTGGGGGCGTGGGGGTGGTATTACTTGCTATTAGGAGCTACCCAAAAATTTATAATCGGATTAAAAAAAATTGAATTATTATAAACCAAAGCATTAATTGTGGTGCCTAAACAATCATTTATATTATTAAATGAAGCATTTTATAGTTCTGTTTCAAGGAAGATTCTAAAACGAAGAAGAAAAGGATTTCATTGTAACAAATTTAAGAAACTGAAAGAGAAGATCAGAAAGAATACAAGGTGACAGAAAAATATGATAGGAACACTTCTAAAGAATATCAGGTTAATCTAAAGGCTGAGAATTTAAACCACTGTGACCACACTAATCCTTTAAGAATAAGGCTATCGTTTCTTGCACTAATATACTTTATTTTTATCTTTTTGTAGTTTTCTGATTTTTATATCAAAACGGAAATATTTTCTCATAAATGAAAGTAAGTAGCATTGAGGTCACGTTATTACATTTTTTTTATAGTCATCAAAACTATAACTTAAAACTTAAGTTGAAAATGCTGCAACTTTTTCATCAGGATGTTTCCTTGTAAGCCTGTGAAGTCTATAAAAGGGGTTAGATTTATCATGCAATATCTCACCCCAGGGCAAGAAAAAAATTACCATTCATCACCAGTGGCAATGTATTAATTCCTGGTGTTCTAGAGGCTAATTTACATCTGTATACTAGGTTACATAGCATCCAGTCCCTTTATAAATATCATATCTAGTACATTTTACTTTTCCAGAATTGCAGCATTTCGTATGTCTACATAGTAATGATTTGATGTACTTTAATGCTCAACTTAATTGGGATTCATATTTGTATAGACATATATATTTTTTGAAGCACTGGAGGTTATTCGCTTACAGCAGTGCTCCTCAACCCTATTCTCAACACACATCTAATAGTCCAGGATTTAGGGATTACCCAGGTGTGTCTAAGGCATGGGTCCTCAAACTCTGGCCCCCCAGATGTTGCTGAACTACAACTCCTATGATTCTTTGAATTACATAGATAGCCAGAGAATCGTGGAAGTTGTAGTTCAGCAACATCTGGGGGGCCTGAGCTTGAGGACCCATGGTCTAAGGAGTTTAGAAAAAGGAAAAAAAAAACACCCTTTAGAGTCAAAGGTGTTTTTAGACACACCTGGGTAATCCCTAAATCCTGGACTGTAAGGTGTGCCTCGAGGAGAGAGTTGAGGAGCACTACATTACAGGGAATTTGTTGAACAAATCTCCATTTTGTCAAAGATGGATTTTATATTTTTATTTTAATCAATTTGCATTATTGTTGCATGATGTTCTATAATGTCCTCACATTGCTATATAGTGAGCAGAGCCTATTTACTTTTGATAAAGGTAAATAAAAAGAATTAAGAATAGATGGGTCAGTATTAAGCATCAGGTTACTCACCTGACTTACATGTATATTAGCAGTCTTTTCCATAACCGGGTTCAATTTGTAAATTGAGGTGGAAATTTGTTAAAAGAAAATGTACTGAGAATGGCTTGCATAAAAATACGTATATCTCTAGCACATTTGATTTAATTAAAATACTCTGACAGTAAAAAAGTAAACACATTTCTAATCTAGGTTTGTTGACCTGGTGGTTCGCTCATCTGTTCTTTTCATTATCTTTACCATCTCCATGGGCCTTCAGTAATAGCCTCCCCAGTTGTTGGTTCCCATATGTGTCAGTGCTCCGTTCACAAGACCTGTTAAAGAAATCTGAATTGATATTTGAGAATAGATAGAGGTTTGATTCTGGATATCACAAAAACAAAGCATATGAGAATTCTAAAAATGGACAAAAGCTTAGAAAAACACAGTAGCTTGCCCTTCGGTAAATCCCTACTCAGGTCTCAAAATAGTTTTAGCTCACTTGTGTTATTACAGATAACATATTCTGAAGCATATCAGACTGAGCCCACCCGTAAGGGAAGTACAGAACTAAATGCCAGCAAGTTCTCTCTGCACAAGAGTTACAGCAATCCCCGACCATTCTTTTGATTCTGGACGTAACAGGGCATCCATGTTTTTTTTTTTTTTTTATTCATTTACATTTGACAGCAAAAGTCAGCATGACACATTGCAGAAAAACTTCACAGGTAATAAATGTACCATTTTGAAACTATCTGAATTTTAGAAACAAGAGTGACAAGTAAGATTGGCAATTTTACCTTTAGGGCTGGCAACATAACACAGTTACGAAGTAAAAAAGGCCCACGCCCACAAGGGTCTTATACGATCAGGAAGATCCAGTTACTTTATAAAAGAAATTAGAAACAGGAACTATACAAACAAAAGGGGAGAAAAGGCCCAGATTATCCCATTAGACGGAGTACAATAGTCATTCCATAGGAGCTCTTCCTTATGATAATATAATATGGAGTTTGTAACCATTGCAGTGATTTTGTCCATTAGCCTGATGCCTTCAAGTCTATTTAATATGAGACAAGAAGGGGGCAGTTGCTATTAAACATTGGGCTGCCACTGACTGCCAGGGAAATGCTATAGTACAGTTTCTGAAAGTTCCTAGGGAATCAGTCTAAAGGCTTAGACAATGGGACAAACCAAGGACCTTATTTGAATGGGCTCTGAAATACCCTCTCCAATAGGTGTTCAACCTGGGACCAGAATTGTTTCAATTCAGGGCAGTTTCACCACAGGTGCCTCTGTGCCCACAATCCTTCCATCAGAGATCATGTGGAAGCTTTCTCACATATAATATCGAGGGGGTGCTGTCAAGGTATGCAATTTATTTCAGAGTCGGATTAGTTAATCACATTGATCTTTTAGAAGAAAATACATGCATAAATATAATGTTATCAATTCTGCTGCTTTGCTCACACACTAAAAGATCAACCTCATAGTGTTCATAAGAAATATTTGCATGATGTCTTCTCTTAGTTCTGGGACCCAAGAGAAAGCAGACATGATCATCCATCACTCAGTAGAGTAGATGACAAGATAGAAAGGCTACCATTAGGGGGTCACACTAACGGTAACCTCTAGGGTTAGATGGTATTTATTATATTAGTTGTAGTTCTAAATAGGACAGCCCCTAAGGTGTATAGAAACAAATAAGAACATAAATCTTGTGACATAATAACAACGCTCTTACAAAAATATATCTTATATATTTATTCACTAAACACCTTGAAATCTGAATTGCAAAATTATCAGTAAGATACAATTTGGAGTTTAGTGAATATCAAAGTAAAATGATAAATGATTAAATTATTATTAAGACATATTAAAGAATACCTTGGGTACTATACAAATACATTTCTAACAACCTCAAAAGTCAACACTGACTGAGCCGCTTCCTCTGCTCAAATTACTGATTCCACTTTTTTATCTTTACATATGTATTGATAAATATTGCACTAGAGAAATCTCTGTTAATTTTTAAGGAAGTTTTTCATGTTTTTATAATTTTCTTGTTTTTATGAAAACCATATAATTTCTGAAAAACATATAACTCACGGGATTGCATATACAGTGTTATATAAATGCATTACTAAACCAGGTACCGGACACAAAAAAGGAGGAATATCAAACTAGCCACTTTCAAAAGTACACATTTTTAAAGAGTTACTACAGGCACTATGACTATTTCAGTGATTTGAAGTGGTCATGATGACTGGCGTCTGGCGCTGCTGCCAGAGATGTAAATCCACCTAAAACAGCATGATTGGTGCATCATTAGCCAACTCTGAATTAGAGTTCCAGACTAGCTAATGCCAATTCTATGCAAATTTTGATGCACATATGCTCATTCACTTGCTAAGATAGCTCAGCCAATCAATGAGCAATAGGATCTGCATTCAGATTCTGCTGCTCTTCTGCAGCTGGGTCTTGTAAATATGCCTTCAAATAACAGCATTAGCTGGTGGAAGCCAGGTAAGAAGACAAACTGTTACAATATGGTTTGTCCCATTACCGGGGTTTTGGCCAGTGTACTTCAACTATCATAACAGGCTGTAGTGGCTTTCATATTTGATGTAACCCTCTAAGTTATTTTAGGGGGTCCTGTCACCCCCAAAACCACTCATACTATTTGAAAAGCATGACATTTTATCTATACATATTGCTAGTAGTTTTTCTAGCATATTTATAAATTGGAAGAAAAAAACTATTTAAAAAGAGGTTTTTTTCTCCCATCTGTCAATCAAGTATTTGGCATAGATTATATGCCAAACAATAGATTAGCAGGGGAGCAGAAGGGACCTCCCACATGCAGTCATTCTGCTTTCCACCCATAGCAACCATAGTGCATGCACAATTGTTGCTATGGTGACTCCCTAGCTAGTGCCTATAGGGAGTATAAGAATGGAGAGACTGTTTTCACTTAATTCAGATGCCAAGATGTTGGCAACAAAGCGGCATCATGTAGTAGTTTTGTCCTGCTTGGGGAAGCAACCCAAACCAGGACAAATCAGTGAAGACAGTGGGACGAGGTGGGTGCTATAGAAGTCAGAAAACTTTTTTATTTTCCCCTCTGTCATCGGAGATGTATGATTCCATCCATAAAGATGTTTTACGGGTGGACAAACTTGGTATGTTTATTTGATCTGCTCTGTGTGTCATATTTTTTTCTTTTACAAAGGAATTTGTAAGAGAATTTCAGAAAGAAGATGAGAGTGATAAAAAAATAGCTATAACAATCTTTTCAAATGAATAATGTTATTTAAAGGCAATTTAAAGCAACACTTGCGGCACCAGAACCATTACAGTTTAACCCCTTAAGGACCAAACTTCTGGAATAAAAGGGAATCATGACATGCCACACATGTCATGTGTCCTTAAGGGGTTAATGAACCATTAGCGTACTGTGAAACATCATTCGTATTATATATATATTATTTATTTTGCAGTGGACTAATAGTTACATTTTCACACAATTTGGTTCCCCTTTCAAATGAGAAAATGTAAATATAGATATTGTTGTATTTCTCCACGTTTTTCCCTGTATCGGTCACTTTTTGCATTATCTGTGAATAAAATCAACATTTAGTGCCACAGATGGAACTTTGAACTATGAACCAAACACATTCGTCCATTGTGCAAGTTGCTTGTTCGGTTATTCGTCCAAATGGCGATTCTGAGTTAGGGAATGCATAACGACCCGCTAATTAGGCCTTAATTCAGATCAACTGCAATTCGGCTGAAAATTAATGCACAAGTCCACTCTGCATGGAGACACTAAATGCTGCCCTTAGAAATGCACTAAGTCAATGCATATCTACAAGGAGATGATACATGTCTATACATGTTTGCAATTCACATAATAACAAAATTAAGCATAGCTTTCTAATGATATGTATAAATTGTTGTGTTGAAAGGTCTTATTACCAGTATGACCCCTTCAATAATTACTTGCAAAACATTATGTTTCTAAACTTTGTGGCAGAGGTTACTATTAGCCTTATACTTTTAAAAAGCCCAGGATCATTTCCTAGCTCCCTTCTATAAATGAATATCTATTAAAGATCATTCTTTAAAAAGCTATAACTATAAAGGTAAGCCCAATAACAAATGTTTTGATTTTCCTCAGGTGGAAATGACACTTTTCTGTGTAACTTTGATTGAATAATTAGAAAACCACAGGCTAAACCTGTGCTATTTTAAATGCTCTGCAAATAACTCTGCAAATGATAATATATTCAATATAGTAAATCCACATAATCTAGCTGATTTCACCATATATATTTCGGATTTGCAGTCACTCTTTTTATGAGCTATTTTAAGTTACAATGTTTTACTTTTGCCTTGGGTTATTAGCCTAATTTTTTTTTTTTTTTTTTTTGCTGTTAAAAATGAGTCTGCGTAATTCTATATAGGTAATAAACTTGTCAAACATTAAGAATTCCTCAGATCACAAGCCAGCTCACCAATCACCATAAAGTGCCGCAGCATACCTTCAATGTATATTTAAATTGTAATTTTCCATCCTCCATTCAAAAATAAAATGTGATTTATTGATCATGCATTCCGTTGCTGTACAAAAGACAGGCAGACAGGCAGACAGGTAAAAACAGACAGAAGTTATATGCCTAATTACTGTCCTATTTTGTTACTTTTTTGTGCTCCCCAAGCTTACGGTCCATATTTCTTAGATGACTAACATTCTCTACTCCAAGTTTCTCCTTGACCCTATTCCATCTGGTTTCTGCTCTCAACACTCTACTGAAATGCCTGTAAGCAAAGTGACCAAAGATTTAGTTGCTGTTCAATGCAAAGGTCACTAGTGCTTATTGCCACTTTTGACACTGTTGACCACCTGCTTCTTTTACACATAGAACGTAAGCTTGGCCTCCATGTCACTGTTTTTCCTGGTTCTCATATTACCTCTCATAGTATCCTCTCAATATCTTATTTCCTGAAACCTCTTCCTACCTCTAACCTCTTTCAGGTTCCGTTCTCAATCCTGTTTTAGTCTCACTTTAAAACACTTTTCAAAGTAATGCCTTTGAATTTTGATTCCAAGGCCACCTGCACGCTGAAACTAATGATGTACCATTATTTATCTGGTCTTTTATTATCTCTCTCTAATTATTGCAGTTCTGGTGCCATGAATCTGGTGTCTGCAGAGCTACAAAAGCAAGATGCCTATTGCTCTTAGCCGTTGAATGCAGCTCTGTACTCTGTAATAGAAATATGCCCACAATTGATAGTCGCTTGATAGTTCTTTTCTAATTTCTATGACAGAGATAAAGGAAGCTAAGACAAAAAGTGTCAAATTGAGAGAGAGACATGGAGGGAAGTGGCCTGCTGGCTCAGTCAGAATCCACCTTTCATAGCTCCTGCTCAGAAACTCAGATTCTTAGACATCCTGACTTTTTTACGATCCAATCTCAGAATTTTTGAGACCTAGGCGACAACGGCAACCTTTAGTCTATCCAATGATGCAGATATTACTCAGCTAACTGGAATAATTTCACTTAAACACTGGCACTGAGGGGGACGGGGCGCGACAGTAATGGCGGCTGGATGCGTTCTGTGAGGGCTCCTCATGCTTATGGCAAATAAGCCCAGTCGCCAGCACCACTGGCTTCCTATTTTAAGCTGACTGAAGCATCCCGCTATCTAGCATCGACTGACCGGCTCGGGGTCGCATCCAGCGGTCGTCTGCTGAGATCTTGACTGTGAGACCAAGCGGGCCTTGCGGAAGGGAGAGGCAGCTGATCTCCTGGCCCGATGCGCACTGACTCATGGAGCCAAAGCCCCGTTACCCCCCACCCCCATGGACCGGTGGGGGTGATCCCAGTCCCTATCCCGAGGGCTCCTTACCTCCTTGGGAGGATGGCAACAGTGCTGAGATTCCCGCTGTTACCACCGACGGTGCATCCAGCATGGCGGTGAACTGGAGGAGAGCACCTGTATTCTTCAGAGGTTGAGGCACTAACATAGAAACATAGAAACATAGAATGTGATGGCAGATAAGAACCATTCGGCCCATCTAGTCTGCCCAATTTTCTAAATACTTTCATTAGTCCCTAGTCGCATCTTATAGTTAGGATAGCCTTATGCCTATCCCACGCATGCTTAAACTCCTTTACTTTCAACATTTCTTGCAGAAGCTGCAGGACTAGTGTCTACTGCCTGTCACACAGTGTCCAAAGTCTCACCCGCATGCACAGATACCTCAGAACCCCAGTGACAGACACATGGCACAGGGCCCAGCTGCAGCCCACATCAAGCTGCAAGGACCGCAACACCATTACCGGAGATTGGCAGTGCATAACCATCTGCTGAATCAAGGCACACACAAGACAGACAGGAGAACTCCCAGCCAGATGGCAACATACCATGGAATGCTGACTTCCCCCCAACATCTGCCCTGCCATCAAGGTACTATTTCACCAGCACTTACACCGCTGGGCTTGCCCTTGCAAGGCATAGGCTGAAGGACACCTGGAAAATCTAAGTAGGCTGCTCCATGCTCACAACCATGCTGCTGTATCTGTTTCTCCATAATCCTTAACGAATGCTATCTGGACTCTCATGCCTATAACATTAAGCCCTTCGGGGTAGAATCTCTATTCAGACAACTGTCATTTGATAAGTTCCATGCTACTGTATGCATTTGTTGTCTTCTCATGCAAAGTTTTGTTTAGCTGAAAATGTTGCTATAGTCTACCATACTAAGCCTGCTTGCTATATAAAAAATGTGCAACCCTCTTGTCCTATCCTGAAATGCTCATGCACCCTCTACTGTTTTACCTCAACTTATGGATATGTCTATATAAGCTTCTTTGTCAATCTGTCCACAAAAAAAAACAAAAAAACTTGCGCTACAGCCCATCTAGCCAAGTGCTGCCCTGACACCTCGTGGCAGTCAACAAGTCAGGCCTAGCCTCATCAGCTACGCCACATATGGGATGACAGACTAAAGCCCTACTTCATGCTCCTGTTAGGGTACTGATATTGGAGCTGACTTGCTTGAAACTGTTTTTATTTTTTACTTAAATGTTATTACAACTTTTTTTTTAGCTTAATTTTTAACTTTTTAAAGTTTATTTTAAAACTTTTTTTAACATTAACCCCTAGTTAGCCTAACACCAAATCCCCCAAACCCCCACTAATTTCCACCCACCCCAGCTAGCTAAACATATAATTTTAAAATATTTAAATAATTAAATACATTTAACCCCTGAGGGTTAAAAAAAAAAAAAGAATTAACCCTCAGGGGTTAAAAATAATAATCAGATGACAGTAAAATGTAATCCCTGCCAATTTATCACTGTAGTGATCAGTTGGCAGGGAAGGGGTTAATTTTTTATTAAAATGGGTAAAGGGGGGTGGGATTTTAAATAAACTTTATTTATTTTTTTAACGGGGGCAGGATCATCACTGATCCGTCTCTCTGCACTTCACACAGAACCAGGAAGTGCAGGGAGGCAGAAGGTAAGTATACTAAGCACATGTGCTCGTTCTGACATGCTGTCAGAGTGAGCACATGTGCTGGGCAGCACTATTGGGTGCTCCCGGTCTGCCTCTAATACAGAGGCAGACCGGAGCACCATTAACCCCGCGATTGCCGCGATAGCGGCGATCCGGGGTTAATTTTAACGGGTTACGGACGAGGTCTGTCACTCGTCGTTATGGCAATCCCCTGAGTGATGGACCTTGTCCGTCACTCGTTGTTAAGGGGTTAAAGGCATGTGATTTGTCATGACTCTGTTTATTCTCAGTCTGGTGCAGTACTGCACAGTGCCACTACCTGCCTGTGGTGCTATTGCAGGCTGCTGCACCCAAACTGAGATCTATCTCTGTTTCCAGATGGCCTTACTTTGTAATGTATTTAGTTAAGCCTCACTCCTTGTTTTCCAGTTCATTAATTAAGTGTTCTTGCATAGCAAGACCACTTAATGTTATCTCACATATATACTATTATTATTATTATAGCCAAATGTACCACCCTAACTCCTTCCACAGTTTTTACACTACATAATGGCAAAATGTTCAAAACTAGAGTGGTAGCAAAAGCTGAAAAATCAAGACATGATTTCTAAACTGCCACCACTCCCTCATTGTCAACCCCAACTACACAAATCTTATATCAAAACGTTCAGCTATCCCTGCTGCCACTAAACATGTCAACGGCTAAGCCATAGTCCTGATAGTTTTCACAATATGACCATTTGATTGCAACTCCCGCCGTCCATTGACATTCATTAAAACTCCACTCTGGACAGCTCAAATTTAAAGGGCAATTTCTAAACTGCGACTGTGCCTTCATTTTTAATACTTCAGAGACATACTATGCATCAAAGTCTTTTGAGAAAGCTGTAAGCGAAACATGTCAAGTGGAGATTAAGGATTGCCTACAAGGACTGGTTTTATTTATAGTTCTTTTTACTATATAGTTCACTTTTAAATAGTTTTATTCATTCTGTTTATTAATAAAGCTTTTGTTTTAATACCGAGTCACTCTTGAGCTCCTTATACTCTCACCATCACTCTGCTGTTCCGGATCTACATATATCCCTAGGTGGGGATTGTTCCACCTAAAGATCCATACACTAGAGCAGGTCAATGCTCTAGCAAATGTAAGTAGGTCAAATATTATTTACTTTTCCTACTTTTACATACGTACTGTACCATTGGTATACATCCTTATTTTTTTCATATGATGAATCATACCTTGGGAATCTGATACCAGCAAAAAGAAATCCTTAGACGGGGATTGTTCCATCCAGGCTCCTGAAATAGAGCTTTTTAAGCTTTGGAAAACGTGAGTGCCCCTTTGGAATATATCTTTATCACCATATTAGTCATAACATACTGCACTATCATTGTACTTTTATTTCCTTTTTTTTAAGATTAAGACACACAATTGCGAAATCTGCTGCTACCTGTGTATGTATGATTTTATTATAATAATTCTTAGCGCTGTCCACCTAATTTACTAGCTTGTTTTGTTCTATTGTTCACAAAGTAAAAGGAACTCATTGTTGGTGAATAGTTGTTTTATTGGATAGAGAGCACTTATCACTTTTTTCACTAACTGTATGATTTATAGTTTGTAAAATACGACCGTTTGAAGATGGCAACCGCCAAAATACTCTGACCTGTGCCAAGCTGGAGCAGCAAGTGATGTCATAGACAGGGCCTTTTGTACACCTGCTAATGTTTTTATAAATGTATGTTTTAATGTAACTGTGAAGCACTTTGGGCATTTCTCACTCTATCAATATCGGTATCTTTAGTGGCCGATACCGATATTGCCGAAAATACTGAATATCGGCCGATAATATCGGTAAAACCGATAATCGCTCGATCCCTAGTTGTAGACTACTGATGGAGGCAAGAACACTTCACACAATTTCCCCAGAAATTGTAGCTTTTCTAGTAATAAGAATGTTGTTGTTGGTCTGGTCCTTTTGTCCAATGTTACATTCTGTATATCTGAGCATGCTGCTTCCATGAGTTTCTGAGCTAGCTGTCTACCCAATAAGTTGTTTAGCTAAGTGTCACATCTACAAGGTACTTATATTTCCCTAGATACTTTCCTTTATGACACTGACCATCTTTATTGGGTATATCTTGACTTTTAAACTCTATTCTTCCTTTTTTTTTGCCTTCTCCATCAATTTTACCTCATATGGCTAATATTTAATGCTGGGATGGATTTTAGCCAGTCAGGCGGAGTAAATCTCGAGCACTTTCACTACATAATGTTTTTCTCTGCTGGAATTGTTTTTACTGTACTGTACACTGTTTAGACACTGTATATTGCATTACAATTGTCTGCCCCTTTTATTTCCCTCACCTCTATGTGCTATTTGGGGCTATATGTTTGCTGATACAATGCACTAGGTTTTGTATACTGACCAATTTGATTTGAAATCATAGCATTTACAGTACTGTATTCTATACAGCATGCTACTTACTAGATAATATTGGTTCTCAACTATGGTTGAAATTTATGCCCAGCATACTATGTATTATGCACTATTTTCAATTTTAAATAATTCTGGTTCTTGTTTACACATAGATTTCACATTCCCCTCTTTCAAGTTCAACATACAACTGGTATATATGTCTCCACTATGCCAAGGACATTCTGATGTATAAATAAGCCCCCTCCAGTTGTCTCCTCCATGGCTACGGTTTCTCTTGATATTAAATTATTTATGCTTATTTTAACAAAACATTTTTTGCCCAACTATGGGCACACTATCTCAGAAGAATTTTTTTTTTTTTTTATCAATATCAGCCATATTGAGGGACATCAATGGCATGGTAAGGCACGTAACCCTATTTTTCTTTCTTTCTCTTTATTGTATTCTTTACTTTTATTTGTATTCTCTATTCTCTTTTTTCAGGTATTTTAAAAGGATTAGTGTGACAATACCATTTAACTGTATGTTATTTCATATCATCTGTTAAATACTATATAATAGTACCCTGGTTATTGTTATTATTATTAATAATATGTATAAAGCACCAACAAGTTCTGTACAATGGGTGGACTAACAGACGCGTATTTGTAACCAGACAAGTTGGACGCACTGGAACAGAGGGATTGAGGGCCCTTCTCAATGAGCTTACATGCTAGAGGGAGTGGGTATAGTGACACAAAAGGTAAGGGTAGGGTAGAAAAATACATTTCTAGGATAGTATTCACTGAGGGCATAGTGTTGTTTTGATGACACCTGCAGGAGATGAATCAGGGTGTGGGTAGAGAAAGCTGTTCACAGTTTAATTTATATGCTTTCCTAAATAAGTATGTTTTCAAAGATTTTGAAAGTGGAGACCTGGTGAAAGTCTAACAGCGAGGGGAAGGGCCTTCCACAGGATCAGGACAGCTCTAGAGAAGTCTTTAAGATGAGCATCAGAGGTCTGAGTACGAACAGAGGTTATACATAGGTCTTCAGCAGAGCATAGGGACCTAGACGGGACATATTTGTGTATTAGTGAGGATAAGTAGGTCGGAGCAGCAATGTGTAGGGAATTGTAAGCAAGTATCAGGATCTTAAATTGAGACCTATATCTTACGGGAAGCCAATGTAGGGACTGACAGAGGGAGAAGGCGTGGGAGCTGCGGGCAGACAGGAAGATGAGCCTCACCGCCGCATTTATTGTAGACTGTAACGGGGCAAGTTGGGAACACGTAAGACCACTGAGAAGCAGATGCCAGTAGCCACGGCTAGAGAGGACAGTGGCATGGACTTGCACCTTAGTCGTATCAGGTATTAAATAGGGTCGGATGCGCGATATGCTTTTGATATGGAAGCGACAGGATTTGGCGATTGATTGGACATGAGGGGTGAAGGAGAGGTCGGAGTCCAAGAGAACACCTAGGCAGCGAGCCTGCGAGGTAGAGCAGATAGTAACGCCATTGACTTGGAGAGAAACAGGCAAGGGAATAACAACACTTGAGGGAGGGAAGGCCAGAAGTTCTGTTTTCAACAGGTTAAGTTCAAGGAAATGAGCAGAAGTCAAGAGGGGTGGTGAGAAATCAGGGGAGAACAGATACATTTGCATGTCATCCGCACAGAAATGATAATGGAAGACAAAGGAGCTGATGAGTTTACCAAGGGAGGCAGTGTAGATTGAGAACCGATTGTATTCAAAACCTTAACATACTACTCAGACATTGTCAGACAATTGATGTTCAAATTAATGCAGACTGGACACACACATATTTAAGCAACACCACTAGAAGTAAAAATAACACTGACAGACACAGCATATTGAATAACTTCATAGTTAATAAATTAAGGTCGTAACACAATAGTTCAAATCTAGGAAACAAACAGATGATCCTTGGTGAAACCTCTAAAACCACGAGTCAGTCATTGACAAATTGTCCAATTACTACACTGTCCTCTAAATTGTGAATCCTAATATTCTTATTTAGTAAAAATATACATTATCAATTCTGAAATAAGTTCATGCATACGTATCTTTTCTATCGTTTATTTGCCTAGTATAATCTGTCTTAAAGTCACATGTACTGGAACATTAAAGAACCACTATAGGCACCCACAGGGCCGCCATCAGAAATTTTGGGGCCCCTAACACAGCTCAAGGTCTGGGCCCCCCTTCAAGCCCGACTCCAAATCCCGCCCACAGGAATATACACACACTAACAGATACAAATACGGAAACAGACACACACACGTGCATAGGGAGATACTGACACACACATATACATGCAGACATACCTACTGACAAACATACATATACATACACATACTGCATACTGATATATACATACATACATACTGACAGGCAGGCATACATACACACACACACACACACACACACAGGCATACATACATACACACATACACTGGCATGCACACATACACTGGCATACACACACTGGCAGACATCCACTGGCATACATGCATACACTGGCATACATACATACACTGGCATACATGCACTGGCATACATACACACATACACTGGCATACACACATGCACTGGCATACACTGGCATACATACACACATACACTGGCATACACACATGTACTGGCATACATACACTGGCACACATGTACTGGCATACACACATACACTGGCACACATGCACTGGCATACATACACACATACACTGGCATACACACACTGGCATACACACACACATACACTGGCATACATACATACACCTCATTTTCAGCCAACCTCCTCTCTTCCTTACCATTTCGTCGCAGGAGGGGGGCTGGGGATGATGGGCATCGGCTGCGTCCTCCTTCCCGCGCGGAGTAAAGTGGGAGGAAGTGACCGGACGTCACTTCCTCCCAGCAGTTGCTATTATTACAGCGCTGATCGGGCCCCTTAAGATTGGGTGGCCCTAAATGCTTGGGCCACCTGATGGGCCCCATCAGCGTGTGGGCCCCGGTGCAGATGCACCGGCGGCAGTTCCGCTGATACACATGGGGCCTGGGCGGTCACGGTTGTCATGCCCTGATGGCGGCCCTGGGCACCCAGACCGCTTCAGCTCAATGAAGTGGTCTGGGTGCCAGGTCCATCTTGTTTTAACCCTGCAGCTGTAAACATAGCAGTTTCAGAGAAACTGCTATGTTTACACTAGGGTTAATCCAGCCTTTAGTGGCTGCCTCACTAGAGACCGCTAGAGGCACTTCCACGCTTCTCACTGTGAAAATCACAGTGAGAAGACGCTGGACGTCCATACTAAAGCATTGAGAAATGCTTTCCTATGGACTGTCTGAATGCGCGTGCGGCTCTTGCCGCGCATGCGCATTCAGCGCTGACGTCGGGAGGAGGAGGAGAGTTCCCCAGCACAGAGGGAGCCGGCACTGGAGAAAGGTAAGTGTTTAACCCCTTCAGCCCCCTTCAGCCCAGCGGGAGTGGGACCCTGAGGGTGGGGGGGACCTAAAGACCCTATAGTGCCAGGAAAATGAGTTTGTTTTCCTGGCACTATAGTGGTCCTTTAAAGGGACATTATACAGAATTTCTGTAAGAGCAGCTGATGTGGCTGCATCAGAGCCTGCATGCTCAGGGGGCCCATCGGATGGCCCATTCACTTATAGCAAACCAATGGCAATAGTGTTTTAAGGGGCCCAGTCAGTGATGTCAGTCAACAGCGAAACCATGCCCCTATGATATTGGATGCTGGGAGGAAGTGAGAGCAGGTCACTTCCAGCTAACACTAAGCCACGTTGAAGGATGGCAGAGACGAGGGGTTGCAAAGTGGGAAAAACTCTAGCTCCCTACAGCCTCAGCCAGCCAACTGGACTCCAGGGATGCCACCTTCCTGCATACAAAATGTAGGAAACAGGAGGGTGGCTAAAAAAGTAATATTTTGCATTGTATGTGTGTCTATGTATTTATCTGTTTGTCTGTGTGTGTATCTGTGTGTCAGTATATCTAGCGGTGTGTGTATATATATATATAAATATGTGTAGCAGTGTGTTTATCTGTGAGTGTCTGTATGTGTATCTGTGTGTGTGTGTGTATGTGTTTCTGTATCTCTCTGTGTGTATGTGTATTTATCTATTTGTTTGTGTGTGTGTCTATATGTGTGTCTGTAAATCTACATGTGTGTCTGTGTACATGTTTGGCTGTCTGTGTATCTTGTGTGTGTCTGTCTGTTTGTCTGTATGTGTGTCGGTGTGTATGTATGTGTGTCAGTATCTCTCTGTGTGTATGTGTATTTATCTATTTGTTTGTGCGTGTGTCTATATGTGTGTCTGTAAATCTACATGTGTGTCTGTGTACATGTTTGGCTGTCTGTGTATCTTGTGTGTGTCTGTCTGTGTATCTGTGTGTCAGTGTATCTATGTGTATCTGTGTGTGTGTGCATTTGTGTGTCAGTGTATCTATTTGTGTCTCTCTATATGTGTATCTGTATAAGTATCTGTGTGTCAATGTGTGCTATTGTGTATCTGTGTGTGTCAGTATCTGTAAGTGTGTCAGTATTTGTATGAGTGTCATTGTGTGTATCTATGTGTCTGTGTATCAGCATGTGTGTCATTGTGTGTCTGTGTATCTGTGCTTCAGAGTGTTTATTTCTCTCTGTATGTGTGTTAGTGTGTGTCCATGTATTTGTATGTGTGTTAATATGTGTATCTGTATTTTTAAGTTAGTGTGTGTCTGTGTCATTATACAGTTTAAAACTGTGCTGTGAGGCCATAGCACAAAATCCTGTTTAAACTAGTGACGCAGAGGGCAATTGTCCTCCTGCCTCAATTGCCAGCACTTGCCAGCACTCCCCTAGTTCCAGCTAACACTTAAGTAACCTAAAATACTCCTCCTTTACTCTATAGTTAATTTGCCATAAGGAAAAGTAGAGTGACGATTCACACAAGTCAGTGCTCTTGCTGTCTGTTACTATATGCTACCATGTCTGTTCAGTGAGCTACAAAAACATTTTTCATTTAACCCTTCAGTTGCTGATAGAGTTCAGTGTTTGTGCGTAAGAATTATAGGAAGAGAAAATACTAGGTGAGAAAAGATGTTAATACAATATCTGCACCATCTACAGTGTGAATTTAACATGGTGGTGATAATTTCAGAAATTCTATTTTATAATTAGTGCCAAAGACTTTAGTTTGGACTCATCTAAATATAAGCATTGAAATTAACTGTAATAATCATATTAGCATGTTAATGAAAGAGCAAGTGTCGAGAAGAGTTGTATAAAAAGTGGGATTTATTTAAAGTATTAAAGAATTTTCTACCTAATTCAACATGATGCACTTGGATAAGCCATGTATTATAGCTGGTAACTATAACCTTCAATGTAACCTCTTTACGGGGATAAAATTGAAAATAACGTAAATATGTGCTGGCTCTCATTTGTTTTGCTGCATGATCCTAACAATTTTAATAAACAGTATATGCATTTTACAGCACTGCTCTTACATGAAATTCCTCTCCTTAACCACTACACTACAAAGGTATAGGGAGTCCAGATTGGTCATTGGGTTCCAGGTGGTACATTAATGGGGGAAAAGGAATGTTAGGCACCTTATTGGAGTATTGCATCCTGCAAAAAGCCGTCATAGACATCCATTATAGTCTCCGGTCATTTTATTCTTTCTTGGCACTAATAAGTACCGATTGCTGCCACCTGATACAGAAAAATTATATGGTCTAATAGACCAGATAAACACTCCTTAGGTATCTGTGCATGGAATATGCCAATATCAATAACAATTTCTTAAAGTCAAGGAAGAAAACACAAGTTAGTTTAAGACCAATTTATAGATCAAAACTCACAGGGGAATTGGGTCTACCAGAGTTAATATGATATACCAGGGCAGAGCAGCTTGGCCATTTGGTGAAATTGAATACCCTGAAGTCTTTAATTCGTTAGCTTGAAATTGAAGATTTGTACTACAGACCGAATATGATTTAGACTCTACTGTGTGTAAAATAGAAAAACAGGGGAATTGAGAAACTATTGCCTTGCACAGAGGATTCATATAGCCTTTGGTCTTTTGATGAAGTACAAAAGGGAGAGGAACATGGATATGACCCGTTAGCCGCAACATATTTTTGATTGAGTTACAATTTCTTTTTAATGATACTTTACCATAGAAAGTACAAAAGGGAGAGGAACATGGATATGACCCGTTAGCCACAACATATTTTTGATTGAGTTATAATTTCTTTTTAATGATACTTTACCATAGAATGTTCGTTAAAAATGTAAATGTAAATGTAAAAGGGGAATGGCCGACAGTTGACTGGAATGGATGCAAAGAGGGAAAAATAGTTTTGGGGAACAACAGGAACATAAATTTCTCAGCAGTGGTGCTGCCATAGAGACCAAAATGTATACAAAATACAGATTAAGGAACAGCACACACACAAAAATACAAGTTTAAATTTTAGAAGGCTACCTAAAATTACCTATCTAAGCAAACAAATATGCTATAACAGATATAGACCCAAACACTTACCCCTAACCCTAACCCTATCCCAACCCCTACCCCTACCCTTTTTGCCACTTTTAAGAAGTCCGAAGCACTTCTGGTTCGATTTGGCACTTCTGAAATTTGGCACTTCGACACTTCGTAAATTCGACAATTCGGCACTTCGGCAATTAGGTTCGGCACTTCTGAAATTCGGCACTTTAGAAATTCTGCAATTTGGCACTTCGGACATTCGGACATTCAGGAGCATCCCAATGTCCGAATGTCCAAAATTCGTCCGAATTTCCATTCGGACCGAACCAAATTGCACATGTCTATTAACCAGAGAATCATGCATACAGCCACAAGATCCTATACCTCACGGCCTACAGGAATCTGCAGATTTACACAGACTTGTCTCCAGCTACCCTACAGCATCAGCATCGCCTATAACATCAGCCTTTTTTTTTCTCACACCTTGAGTTTAATTTAATTTTTGTATTCCTCATTCTTGGATCCTCTATCAGAGTACTGGTAGTCTGAGGGTTCTGCACTTTATCATCCTAGAACAGCACCCTTCTGGACAGAAATATTAGATGTCCCATCTTGATACTGCTGAAATCACTCTCCCAACATGGGGGTTACAACTTTGCATGCCCAGATCACACTACTGCCTTCAGTTTCCACATTCCTTCTAGTTGTCTCTCTCAGTCCAGATTCTTATACTCCTTTTTCTTGATGCTATGGTTTCAGAGTATTGCCAACTATCTCAACATTGAGGATCCTTGACTACCTCCTCAATGTTGAGTTAGTTGTCCAGTACTTGCTTGTCTATCTGGGCCTGGAAAGCCCACGGAATCTTAGCGCTGTCATTCTCAAAGTTTTGTTCAACTATGTTTGTTATTAGACTGTAAGCTCATTCATTTAGAGATCTTTTTGCCAGTACCTGCATGTTTTATGTTCACTACCATATGTTGGATATTTGTAAAACATTATAAATAAAAGAGAGATGTTTTTGTGCGTGGACAGATTTTACGTCTCAGCAGTGAATTGTATTCAATGTTTTAGACGCCACATGCATAATGCATTCAACTATGCAGAAATTTTTTTCGATTTTTATTTATTTATTTTTTTATTTGAAAGTTTTTATTGTTTCTATAGGGTGTAGGAGTACAGAAAGGAAAAAAGGGGATGTGGTAGTTTGGGGGGAGTGCAGGGGAATGATTCCTAACAGCAGTTCACAGTTTTGTTATCATACAAATAGCCATTGCACAAGTAACATTGAGTGAGCATATCAGGTAGCTCGTGTGTATGTTATAAAACGGGCTAATAAGTGGCATTTACTTTTTTTTATCTATAACATTACACGGTTGGTGTCTTGGATAACACGCCAATGTGCAGAAAGTTTTTAATCTGCACAAATTTATTTTCTTCTTAAAAAAAATTCTGTGCTGATTTCCTCTTGATTGCTTGGCCCTGCCTTGGAAAAGCAACTCCAACCTCGTGCAGACATTTCTGGAAGTCATAACTGACCA
The DNA here is from genome assembly GCA_933207985.1 of Pelobates cultripes. Taxonomy (NCBI): domain Eukaryota; kingdom Metazoa; phylum Chordata; class Amphibia; order Anura; family Pelobatidae; genus Pelobates; species Pelobates cultripes. Next base: position 335,441,798 of record OW240914.1, on the reverse strand, counting down.
TTATTTTCCATGTGTGCCAAACAAGTGTTTTCATTTACAGTCAAAAGCTCTAAAAGCGATTTATACTAAACAAATTATAATTTGTCCACCATATGGCCAAATCTCAAAACAAACAAAACTGACAATGGATGGAATCATATTGTTTGCTTCAAAGTTCTATCCATGGCGCCAAAAATGAAGATGATTGATGGAAAAAAATATTGATGGTCAAGGGACAGCCAATAAATCATGATTTTACTTACAGATCAAAGGAGAAATGATAAACATAGAGAATATTTGAGGAGGATTAAAAAAAAATCTACATTATATATTTAATAAATATATAATATATAAATATTTAAATACTGAATTTTAGTGCTCCTTGTCATTTTCCTTCTATTGGTTATTACTTCTTACTTGATCTGGGAACCAAATGGTGCAAAAATGTGCTTATCAGGGTACTACAAAATGTGTACATACTATTTATATTTTGAAGTACCCCGATTGTTCCGTTTTCACTCCATTTTGGTTTGTATAAATTGAGTTTCTCAAAAACAATTGCATGGACAAAATTTGTCCAAATTGAAGTTCCACACAGATGAAGATATATATATATATATAGCTGATTCTTTATTATTCAGGTTTCCTCAGCCTCCTTCGTAGGTTTCTAGGCTATATATTTAGTTTAGATGTTTTTTCATTATAAAAAGCCCGTGTGTCACTTGGTGTTTATGTCATATTGTCTAGCATCAAATTATTATATTACTAATTTTGCATACTATACACTTTAGTGGATATCATGTATAAGATAATTGTATAATTTTGTATACAGTATTTGTGTATATACTCTGCTCTTTTGCTTTGATTTTATTTATGATGTCAGGTATTCGTTTTTCACAGTTTATTATATTTGTTTGTTGTGTGCTTACACGTTTATCACTCAGGTTTTCACATGACACTGCACAGCACTTGTTGCTTATGTACTCGATTCTCCTGACTTTTGTATCATTCACTTTGTATTGGTAGTTTACACTACCCACTCCTTGCTTCACACTGATCTACTTGCTCCCGGCATAGGATTTTTCTACTTTGTGTATTGTTGCCTTGGCAACCACTTTTTCCCTGTACGACGCCCTGATCACGTGACGTTGTGTGCAGCTTCCATTCACTTCCGGGTTCTAATGGGCAAACACACTCCTCCTCACTTCACCATTGGGTAAGTGTTTATTCACTTAGATTTGTATTTTATATATAAACACTTTCTTGTCATGTATTATATGATCTTGAAAAAGACCCGGCAGGGTCGAAACGTCGATTGATTTTTTTGTACATCACAGATGATTTATTAAAGCACCAGTTTTCCTATTAACCAGAAGACCTGTGAGTGCATTTTGATTTTTATTTTTGTTTATATATTTGACACCAACAATTTGCACCCAGGCATGTGAGTTACAAATTTATATTTTTTTTGGAGGTGAGTGCCAAGCGTTCACCTATATATATATATATATATATATATATATATATAGTGTTCAAGTAGAGATTGTAGCCGTATTAGTCCAGTGATGTAGATGTAAAAAAACAGATAAAATTTGTATCTTGTAATACCTTTTTTATTGGACTAACAGAATTTTTTAATGACAAGCTTTCAGGAGAACCTCCCTTTCTCAAGTCTGAAGCATTCCTGACACTATTTCACATAGTGTCGTCTTGCTCAGAAATGCTTCAGACTTGAGAAAGGGAGGTTCTCCCGAAAGCTTGTCATTAAAAATTTCTGTTAGTCCAATAAAAAAGGTATTACAAGATACGAATTGTATCTGTTTTTTACATCTATATATATACACATATATATATATATATATATATATATATATATATATATATTATACATTATTTTTATATTTTTTTCTAGACAAATTAATTCGGACAAACCATATATTTTCGCCATGCACTAACTTAAATTTAAAACTTACATCAGATGTAGATTGCACATAGAGTATCTTCAACAGACAGGTCAACGTAAATGCCCTCGCCACTGAAAACCCTCTTGAGCTTAATTATACAGCATTTGCAGAATTTATTATCACCTGTGTCTATACTATCACATACTTATTATAAGTGTGACTTCCATTGTTAGGTAGAATAAGTGCCATATAATTAAACACATCATTCTGAAATTATGCCAGCTAAATCAGCTGTTTTTTTCTTCATATCCACACTCTTCCAAATTAAATATTCAGTCAATTCTTCAGTTGCTCAACCAAAGTCTTAGATGCCTCTCAAGTCACAAAGTAATCAACAGTAACTAAATCTAGGTATCAGCACCTAATGATTTGTTTGGAGTTACACTTGGTAAGTTTCACATTCTCAGAAATTTATTTTTTCTTCCTCCTACACTGTCAGAATAGAGATGATTTATGGCAATAAGAACAGGTGTATTCGTATCAAGCGAATTAATAAAATTGAGCTGGAGTAACCCTTTAGGTTCTAGCAATGAGATGTCAGCCTCAAAGTTTTCAGGAAAAATAATAGATATAACATTCCTGTGAGTTTGACTTTGAAATTGTTGACAATTTTACACATTTTGAATGTCCAATGCCACGGAGTAAGATTAGCCAAATGTTCTTATACAAACATACAATACAGTTTGTCCTGCCCCTCTTCCTCCAATGTGTGTGTGTAGGGTAAGAAGGGAGTTATACAAGACAAGTGGCTTCTAACCTTGCCTCCACAAATTGATGGGCCAGAGGTTACCCAGCCCTCTGTCTTTTTATTTGTCTATCTGGACCAGGAGATTACTAATTTCCAACCCAATAATGTGTAAATAGGACCAAAGGATGCATTGCCCTCTTGTCCTTAATATGCTTTTAACAATGAACAGTATCCAGGCTCTTAAGTCTTAAAAAGGACTAAAAGGTGGCCAACCCTTTGGTCCGGTAAAAGTTAAAAGACAACAGCCCAATCCTGCCTCCCCAGTTCATCTGCTAGCATTTCGCTATCAGTGAGGGCTAAATCATTAGAGAGAATGACTTCATGCTAAGAGAGCTCTAGAACTAAAACTAACCCTAACCCTAAAGCATGACCTGTACCCCTAGACCTAAAACTAACCCTTCCTTTGACATACTAACTTTAGTTCTAAAATAATGTAATATAAAAGATATATAATTGAGAAGCATGAATGGGACAATAATGCCATCTTCAGGTTTTGGAAGCTTTCATAAAGCACTCAACTTTTGGTCTTCATGGAATTTTTTTCCATAATACATTTACATATATATTAATAGCAGAATGCTAAAGCATTATTTAGATCATTGGAATGCACCTTAATATATATACTTTATATAACCTAAATACAGGCCATTAAGACCCAGTGTGATTCACTTTCTTTGGGGACATTTCAAATAAACTGCTACGTCCAATAATTTGATTAGAAAGTATTTGCGTTGAATGCTACTTTGAGTTGCTTATTAATTTTTCATTTCATTTTATTATGTGTAGTTCTATAACTGTTCCTTCAAGATGTGAATAATTATATTGGATTTTTTTTTTAGAAAATGTCACATAATATTACAAAGAATAAGAATATTGATATGTTTTTGTATCTTGCTTGTATTTGAGATTATTACAACTTCCTACACTTTTAATTATGAATATATAAAAAAATTAAAAAAAGATTTATTCTATAATGCAACAAACTTTCAGTAATATTCATTGTATTGGCTTGATCACCATCAATCCAAAAGCTTTTTTCAAATATTATGAATATTGCTTCACTTTTAACACCTGGTAGTCCAAAGAAGTAGTCAATTTTTCAAAAAAAATGGAAAAAGACAGAAAAAAAACTTCTCTCTAAATAACTATAAGAAAATGGAATTCTCCACTCATTTTACAAAGAGTCACAACCACGCTAATTAAACCACAGAATATCACATAACTTCTATTTAGGGATGTTCATGGGCAAAATATTCTATCTGGTTCGGAAATTCGGGTAAGTAAAAAAATGTGTCTGCCTCGGCAATTCGGACCAATGGCATTTGGTTCGGCACTTCGGAACTGCAGAATGGCATTTGGTTTGGACATTCGGCATTCAGGCACACGGCATTCGGTCATTCATTTTGGGCATTCAGCAGTTCGGCATATCATTTGTTTCAGGCATTCGGCAGTTCGGAATGTTGTTCATTTGAAAAATAAACATTTGTGTGTTTTTTTTCTTAAACAGCAATGTTTTACACTGCATAGAGGACCACAGCAGCACCTAGACCACTTCTTTAAGTGGTCTGGGTTTAATTAATAATTAGTAGTGTTAGTTTAGTATATATACAATTTGCAAATTTATATTTTCACTGCACAGATAGTGCAGCTATTTAGGGAGCACTACGAGCATGCAACACTTCTGCACACTATATAATCTCACCCCTGTGACACCATCTTTGTGGAGAGTGTAGGAGCAGAGAATGAGCAAAGAGGGAGAGCAGAGAGTGAGAGCAGAGAAAAAACAATTTGTGTGTGAACAAGCAAGTAAGAGTGTGTGAGAGAGAGAGAGCAAAGTGAGAGCAAACGATGGCTGGTACACAAAATTAATCACTGCAGTAAAGTAACAGTGCAGCAGAGTGACACCCTGACAATGAGACCACCTGGCTTGAACAGCCACACACTATTTCACCCCCCTTTCAAAAAAAGAAACAAAATGCAGAAGAAAAAAAGGCAAAACTCTCTCTCTCTTTCTCTTTCTCTCCCTGTAACACACACTTAAAAGCAACGTGGCTCCCCAAGTTTGCAACAAGTAAAGTACAATAAATGTAATGCAATTTATCTCTCTCAGTCTCTTGTGCTATCGCAAATAGTCTAGTCACATGAATGCAAGCCAACACCCTGACAGCCTGAGTTATATACTATCCCACCTCAACGACCTTGTGTGCCTTCATTGGCCAAGTGTCAGTGACAAAATCACCATCAACTGGCTGTCCTCTAACATCAATCACAAAACTTTGCTCATTTAATTGGACAGGGAATAGTGAACCCGGATTGGGCAAGCAAGCATTACATTGCACAAAAGGAATGAGCTTATTGGCCAAGACTCCTGTCATTATTCATGTAATTTTCCCTTCTCTCGCTCTTGTTTTGCCACTTTGCAGAAATCCGGATCACTTCGGTGCTTCGGCACTTCTGAACCTCGGGGCTTCGGAACCTCGGCACTTTGGACATTTGTAAGCATCTGAATGTCTGAATGGCATGAAATTCGTACGAATGTACATTCGGAACAAAATGAATTTCAAATGTCTACTTATATTTACCTTTTTCCATGTGATCCTCTGCATTCTTTTAAATGTATATTAGAGATTTGGCAATTGACATCACAATCCAGTGCAGTCTAGACATAGCTGGGACATGTATTGAGTTGCAAAACAAAAACAAAGGTGCAAGATTTATCAAATTGATGAGCTTTGCATGTTTAAAACTCTGTTGAAATTATTATAGTTTTTCAAAAGTTGCCTGAAAAGTGTCACTGAATGGAGTGAGGAAGGCAGACAAGTGCTTTCAAAAAGTACTAAAATCAAAGCAGATCAATTTGTTCTAAAATAAAAATGAACTGGTGAAGTCGAAAGTGTAAAATGGATTACTATTTTGACATATAAAAAAGGGGAATTGGTGCACACCCAGAACATTTCTCAGCAGTGGAGCTGTTGTTAAGACCACAATTTATACAAAATACAGATTAAGGAACAGCACACACACAAATACAGTTTTATATTTTACAAAGCTACTTAGAATCACCTATCTCAGCAAACAAATATAATGATTCAATTCCCACCATATGGCCATATCGTGTTAAGCCCCCCACTACATCACAGTAGCCCAATATCAGAGGATCCTACGCTAATTTTAACATGGAAGACAAACAAAAATTTAAATAGTGCTAGTAGTAAATTAATATAACAAACTAAAGTGTGTTCAATTAATTAGTTGTACGAGCATTGTGAATATATATCATACAAAATTAATGTGATCAAAAACACAATAAAAAAAAACAGTGCCATAAATAAATAATTTAGGTGACAGTGATATGTATATACATATATTCACAATGCATATCATATCTGTTTCGTGTCAAATAAATATTGTTAAAGTGGCATTGCTACCCGAACCCTCTTCAAATGTGTGCATTCCTGTAACAACATGCAAAAGGGCATCTAAACTAGAGGAACAGGGTGCTCAACCCAAAAGGAATCTAGTCTGGATTCCAAGCATGAATGGAATCATGGAAAAAAAGGACACTTGGGGGTACACCCAGAATATGCATATCTTACAGTGGTGCTTCCATAAAGACTAAAATTTATACAAAATGCAGATTATAAAAAGAACACATGATTGATAATAAATGCTATTTACCTGCCAAAATCAACAGAAAAGAAAAACAAAAGTTAAGGTGCAAATGAAGAGGAGGTAAACATTCAAAAAAGGCAAGAACTGACAAATTACACCAGAATGTATTCCAAGAAAAGATATAGACATATCTATGGTATGTTGATCAATTTTCCCCATTGTTTCTCCTCTTCTCTCTGTAAGGTGTCTCTGATGACCGGCAGTACAATGGACAAAGCTCATAATGATTAAATAGAAGCCAAGAAGGAGCCGCCGAGTTCTAGTATAGAAGTAAATGTAACAATGTGAACAGCTACTTTTAATAGGAGAATCTAAACACCAAATCCCCTACAGCTTAATATACTGGTTTTGGTGCATAGATGTTGCCATTTTCTTAGACACTATGAAACATTGCCATTCTGAGAAATCGCTATATTTTCTGAAAACACACTACTAGTGGCAGTCAAGCCGACAGCCACCAGAACCACTTCCTCTTTAAGACATTCAATTTTTAAAGGATTACTCTTTAGATGTCACCACACACAGCACGATCACCCTAAATGTGGCTAATGAATCTTAGAAGAATTGATTTAAATCTTCTCTATGAGAAGCACTGAATTAGCAGATCGCAATGATTGTCAATTCTTCTCTATGCTTCTCTTTTTACATTTGCTAAATATAAAGGATAAGTAAATATACTGTTAAAAAATCCAGGGAATTCACTGCTTTTTTTAATGTAGAAGTTTTGTATACATCTACAGGTTTGCAGCAAGCTCCTTTGAGGTGATGAAGGATTATTGTTATGGTGTTGCATTTTAATTTCTTACTTTCTTTATTTTTACAAATTGGGTTTATTAAGATTAATTGTTATGTAACTTTTAAAAAAACAGATATCAGTTTTATACCCTCCTTCCCCCCTCACTATTATTAGGTAGGGCTCTTTATTTTTAATGGGTATTGGCAAGGGCATAGGGGAGGAGTGGTGATTTCCCACTATTTGGGGTATGGACATGCTATTGCCGTTGTTTAATTAATGAGAGCTCCTACAAGCCACCCATGGGGGGCACTAGGTCATTCCCTCTAAATATTAATACTAGGGTCCCTACCCACTGCCCATGAGTGGAGCTGGGAGGAGGACATTAGGTCCTCCACACTGAATATTATTATTAGGGCCCACACCTACCTCCAAAGGTCCCATATATATATATATATATATATATATATATATATATGTATATATATATATATATAATTTTATGGACAATCACTGTACCATGATAGTTTTAACTACATAGATATATTTTCTATTATTGTTTTGAAGTATTATACAATAATAATGAGTTATAAAATGGAACAATACCAGGACAAAAACTGTTACAGTGTGCTGCAGTGGTTATGGTGCAGAGAGTACCAGAGCAATCCAGAATGTAGGCAGTTAAACCATTCTGTAATAGTTTGAATGCTTGCTTGGAGTCTGCTCCTTGCTTCCTTTTAGCCAGAAGCTCTGTGTTTTGAGGTGATCGTGGTGGTACAAGGCTTAGCTCAATTGGCTATTGGATATTCTCAGCCAATGAGCTAGCCCTGCACTACAAGGTTTAGTAGTATACGAATACATAATTTGATGAAGAGATCATTTATGTATTAAAAGTAAAATATTTATATACAAACTCATCTCTCCTCAGGTCCAGCTAAGCCATGGCCTCAGCTTCATGGGTGTTACACTTCTGTTACACACCCACCACAGGTCCAAGCAGAAGAGCATAAATTGTGTTTAACGGAACAGGTACTTTAAGTGTTTTTATAGGCTTTATAAGACAAAACCCTGCAATCATGCTTTTTTATTTTTTATTTCAATTAGCAGCAATAGTTAATTTTACATTTCTATGCAACATGCATTTACTTGGTTTAATAATTATGTCTGTTTTTAAGAATTACAAGAAAATAATAAGTAACAATTTTATTTGCTGAGCTCTGAATTCTAGCACGTAAAAATCCAAAAGGCAACTTATAGGTAAAATTTGCTATTTTTGCCTTAATTTTGCCAACTTGGATTTCAGTTTGCTATAATTTATAGTTTAGCGATTAAGCCTTATGTGTTCACTGAAAATGAAAAATACCCCCTACATAATAATATATCTCCGAGAACAAATCCCATTTACAATTTGACGAATGCAAACAAATGCTTACATCTCAATGTATACAATAAACTCTGCTATGCAACAAAGCAAACATTACTTTATGGCTACTGTTAATGTTTGACAAAATGTTCTGAAAAGGTCATCCCTTTGCCATGGAGATCGGGAAAGAAACCTTAGCACAGAAGAAAGTAGGACCCTGTATAAGTGTAGTTTTGTTTGCATTTGTCAGACAAATCCATGAATGTGAATAGCGCAAATATTTCCCATCTGTTTCTGCTTATTCTTATGTTTACATGAAACAGAGCTGTGTTAAGTGATTCTATATAATTTATCTATTGTCACATTGCACTTAGGCTTTTTGTAAATATACAGTTGCAAATAAACTGCTAATATACCGAGTATCAGTTTTCCAAATAAATAAACATATGCGGATTTAAATGAATTGACAGTTAAAATGTGTCTTCAAAGTATCTTTTCAAACGATTGAACACTGCATCAATTAAGCAGCGATTAACTGCGAAGTGGGAAAAAAAAGCATAATCTATGTAAATCAAATGAGAAGTCCTGATCTGTATATGAACTTGGAGCAAAGGCACCATCTAGTGATCGAAACCTCTCAGCTTCTTTTTACCCTCCGAAAATATAGCAAACAAAGACCTGGATGTAACACCCTGAACTGTTCTTATATAGAGTATATAATGGTATATATATACACTATAAAGTAGGTATGAAATTTGTGTCAATACAATTAAAAGTGCAAATGGATACATTTTGTTTTTGAGAGACAATTCTCCCAGCTATAGAAAAAAAATTCTCAAATCCTCTCTCCATATCTGTGGGATCTGTTTACTAAAGTATTGGTAGAAATGAATATCCTATCGACTGTACGCTACGGAGAGAATTGAATTTCTGTTAACAGAAATCACAGGTGTGTCTCCTGGGTTGAATAAATAAAAACTCCATAAATTACTAGGAATAATAGGAAATATACTTTTGCACACTGCAAAACACAAGTTATTTTAATTATTTATTTGATTATTTGTAAAAAGAAAATGTCAAGCAGCTTATATTAACTTGTTCCGTGTTTTCTGAAATGTGTTGCACAGCTCTCAGTCATATATTGACCACTGGTGAGGGTTAATGAGAAAAGTGAAGCGAAAGAGGTGAAAATCATAGGTGGATCAGGAGACATGAGAGATCTCACTTGCTTCCTGGTCTCTGCAAACATTCCAATATGAAAACAGGTTCTAAGGATTTGCTGCAAACAAGGGACATTTTGTCCACAACTCACCAGTGACATTATTTTCCAAATATGTCATAGTAGTATACTACACAACACATTATGAGAACATCAAATATACTGTGCTCTGGGGACATCATAACAAAAGTAAATAAAATTAATGATGGGCTCCCAGGATTCCAGACATACAGCAGATATGGACATCTAATGAAGTATTGCCTTCACACCAGGGTTCTCTTGGTTGAGAATTTGCCCTTCTTCACTCCAAGTAGATATTAGGAAAACAAAGGCAAAAGGCATGTAGCGGAATGAATGCCCTAACTACACTTTTTTTCCCTTTTGTTTGGCTGTCAGTTCACCTCCCGTTCATTTATCAAACCCACTATGAGTGGGTCCTCATATTCCTTTTGTGTTTTGGTCACACTGTGCACATTATTAGTGCAGGGTATGTTGAATGTATTGCTTGTCTGCGGGACACTGCCAGACCAGCTTAAACTAGCTGGCCCATCCCTCCTCAATCTCCCATCAGCTCTTGCTATTGTATGACCCAGTAGTGTATCCTGGTTTTGTTCCACTGGCTCGCAATTAGGGTTCTTGCTGCCAATGCAATTATTGCCTTTATATGTTTTGTGGGCACCAGTGTTCCGCAGAACAGATCTGGAAACGTTTGAAAGGGCTTTGAAAGCCACGAACTCTGCTCCTGGTGACGCACCTAAGGAAAAAAGTTCAGAGAAAATGACTCCTGGCATCAAGGTACTTACCGCCTGCACCAAATACACGAATAACCTTGACCTCTCTCCTTTAGTATTCGAAACTGGTACCATAAAGTCCCAGGCTGTAAAGGAGACTTTGATTACAGTACTATTTCCAAGAAGAGCTTGTTCACGCCCAGAGGGCGTTCTTGAAGGAAGGGTACTGTCATGGTTCTTGCCGTGACATCTAGTGTGCCTCTGAGCCACCATACAGCTCAAGATATAGCCAGATGTCTATCCTGTCAATCATGGTTTACCTGTGGCTGATTAGCCAGATATAAGACACTACCTCACCCAGAAGACAGTGTCAGTTCATTAACTCTAGTTCTAGTATTGCTGTTTCGTGTTCCAGTGTTCTCCTGTTGATTCCTGACCTTGGCTTGTTATTTTGTGTACCCTGACTTCTAACCTTTGGCTTACCAACGACGATTCTCCTGTTTATGTCCGTATCTGCACTGCGACTTGGAGCATCATCCTGCACAGCCCCAATGCACCGACTCACAGGCCAGGTGAATTCTTACCTGACCACCTTGGCCTGTGTTTACTTGCAAGGGTGAGCACATATATCTGCGCTACAGACTCCAACTCAGGTAAGCCCTGACATGGGGACTGTGGTGGTGTTCTCTGGAGAATAGTGTGGTAACACAAAGAGAGGGATCTGGGTTAGGTTGGGGCCTGCCAACATCTATCATACAATACATCGAACTCAACAGAGCTTGGGTCTTCAGGGACATTACAGGCATAGACTTGTGAGGGTATTATGCTTTTGAGTTGCATATATGGGAATACAGATGAGTTAGGTAGGTTAAATTCTCTCTGCAGGTCTGGGAACGGCTTTATGCGATTAAGTTGCATAATCAGTTTAACCCAGGAGTTGAGTGAGAGCCAGGGTGATACTGCTCGTAGAGCCGTTAAAGGGGAACGTGGGTGAAATTTGTACGTGGTGCCTTGCCTATGGCGCAGTGTGTCAAAGTGTTGGAGAGTGGTGGGGAAGAGGGTTATATCTTTAAGGCATAATGTCTTAGGGGTTCATAAAATATTTAGCAGCGGCGTGCTAGTGGATTTTGCGTTCTTCAGGTGCATCCACTGAAACACGCCTTTGGGGGTATGTAGTTTCATTGCTGTTTCTAGGTTGGCTGCTTTGTAGTAGGTGTAATGGTCTGGGAGGCCTTCCCCACCACCTTCTGTCCGTCTCTGTAAAAAGTGTTGGGAGAGTCTTGGTTTGCGGGATTCCAAGATGGAGGACAGAACCTGTTGGAGTTTCTTAAGAAACATTGATGGGACATGGATGTGTAGTAGACTAAATATGTACAGCAATTTTGGAAAGAGAATCATTTTAATGGTGTTGATTCTACCCAACCATGATAACCTAACTGATTTCCAATAGAGGCATTCTGATTTGCAGAGGTTGAGTAGCGGTTTATAGTTATGATTAAATATTTGGTCGATTTTTACCCCTAAGTAAGTAATATAGTTGCTTCTTACACGTTTGTGTAAGTTTTTGAATGAGGACTTGCGGGAGGCCTATAGGCAGAGCTTGTGTTTTAGTTTGGTAATTTATAGTATGCTAGTTTGCCATACATTTCCAGGAGCTGTAATAAACGGGTAACGATGTGGGCACGTCGCTCAATGTTAGCAAAATATCATCCATGAACATGGAGAGTTTGTATTCAGTCAAGCCTAACTTGATGCCCTTGATGGTGGGTGGTGTCTGATTATGTACACCAGTGACTCCAGGGACAGGACAAATAGTAGTGGGGACAGGGGGCACCCTTGTCTGGTTCCATTGTAAATGTTGAACGGGGTGGACAGGAAGCCCGCATTAGATACCTGCTCTGTCGGGGCATTGTTAAGGGCCATAATGCCAGAGATTATTGGCGGGGTGAAGCAGAAAGTGTGCAGGACGTGTTTCATATAGTCCCAGTTCAGTCTTTTTAAAGGCCTTCTCCGCGTCAAGCACTAGTAGAAGACCTTTGCCTTGCGTGATATGTATATGTGTTAGGATATTTAGGATTTTCCTGGTGTTGTCCGAGTCTTGTATTGTTCGTATGAAGCCCTATTGATCACAGTGTGTTAATCTTGGGAGGATGTTGGACAATCGGTTTGCAAGAAGTTTGGCGTAGAGTTTAGCATCCCCATTTAGAAGGGAGATGAATCTGAAATTTTGGCATTACGTCGGGGTCTTGCCTGGTTTCGTTAAAGTGAAAATGTGGGCCCATACCATCTCCTGGGGCAATGTCGCCTTTGAGAAGCAGTTATTAAAAAGCGTAGTTAGGTGTGGGGATAGGATGTGTGCGTAAGGTTGGTAGTATAGGTTAGTGTAGCCGTCTGGTCACCAAGGCTTGGAAGAGGCATGTAGCATATGCTTGAAGGTCCTGAGACAGGATATTTTCTGTTATTCCGCCAAGGTGTATGTTGTTGCACCTGTCCCTGTCCTCATTGTCAGCCACTTTGTCAGTGTCAATTTCACGTTTATCTCGGTATAAGCGTACGATAGTGTATTATGTGCTGATATGATTTCTTCTGTTTTATCTTCGAGGTGTCCAGTTCTGTCTCCCAGCGCTTGTATATCCGTTTGGATATCACACGTCATTTTTGTGATGTCCATCTGCAATGAGGTTTGCATGGCCTGCAACATTTTGTGGACCGAGAGGTCCGTTGCAGGGGCTGCTATTGGTATGGAGACTGATGAAAGATCACTGTGGCCTGAGAGCATAGCGATGTCAGCGCTCAGATTTGCAGTTGCTCCTTTGCTGCCAGTCCTGACCATAAGACTGTCTGACACCATTTCCTGTCTGCTCTTTTTGTGCTTCTTCGCTTCCTCTGTAAATAAAGGCACCCATATAACTCCCAGGTTCCGGTGTCATTTTTTTTAAGTGTCTGAGAAGGTTATTTAGCCTTGTACTGCAGAGAGCCCCAGATGGAATTTTTTTCCTCAAGTAAGTGGTTAATCTCATAAGAGCAGACATTAGGCTGTTAGTGTAGGACCTGCCAAAGATGGGGTACATTGACGTTGTGGCAGGCGTATGCAATGTATGATCATAAAATGTAACTAAACCCCCATTATTTTTGCCTAGATTAGGTGTTTTAAAAAAAAACTAATAAAATCTTTCAACATTGAGGTTGCTGTTTAGTGGATAGGTGAGTGCACTGGATCTTGTGTTCTGAGAAGGTTATGTTTGCAAGGGGTTGCTGTTCCACTGCAACTGAGTTCCTCAGGTAGGTTTTTACAAACACCTAGTCAACTGCGAGATTGAATAGTTCATAAACTCTAAAGAACAGTATTATTTTTTAGTAATACACATTTATCTTTTCTATAAAATGTTTTGTGTTATTAGTGGAAGTTTGTTAATGTAGGCATTTAGTGTGAGGGTTACTTTAATGTTATTACCAAAAACACACCAAGAAATAGAAGTCTTGGTCTGCACAAGATTAGTACAAGATTATTAGTGAGTGTTATACTCCTGTTAGGCAGTTAATATCTGCAGCTACCACCATTAGTTCGGACTGGGCCAAATTAAAATGGACTGCATTGCCTGAGATAACGGGTCTCTATATTTCACGATTGCTGTTGAACTGTGCAGTACAGATAACAATGACTGATATAGATATATAAAATAATAATAATTTAAGTACTATAATAATGCTATAAGGGATGTGAACTTACAAAAGGTATGATATAATTAGTCAAAAACACTTGCAATATCTTTTTACATTTCATGTGATATGTCACACATCAACATCAAAGTGCTAATTATATAATTAACATTTTGTAATGTGTGACATTGAAACAATCTGCTTTGTTATTTTATCACACCAATCATATATATATGCATTACCTATTGATTCAAAAGAAATTTTCAGAAATTGTCAAAAGTCAAACATTATCAATTACTTTATTTCTATAAATTTGACAAATTACCACACAATTCTTTGAGACACAAATACTGTACTATGTCCAATTTAGGATATCTCAACTTCAGTTTTCATACTTTCTAGACTTTATTCTAGACAAAAATATGCAATAATGTAATTGTGGAGAACTGACAGGAGAATTGCAAATTTTAGACATAAATTGGAAAGATTGTAAAAATAACATAGTTGTAAAAGTTTTGTAATCTCACAATTTTGACATCAAATATGCAATTTTTGGTTATCCACAAGTAGTTTAGTGAATGCCGTCCATTGTGTAATTTGTCCAAATCTAAAAGCTCATAGATATTAATGAGGGTTACTGAAGAGTTAACGATTCTCAACTATTTCTACATTCAAAATGAGTTTGAAAGACTTAAGGTAATCACTGCTAGTTGGTCTCTAGCCTCTAAGCAAGTGTCATAGAGGCACAAAACACATAAGTACTTGACATTTGTTGTGCCCCGATGTTTGCACTCTTTATTCAACTTGTTGGATTAAAACAAATTTTATTTATGTTTTGTGGAGAATGTTGCTTTTTTTGTTTTAACTTTTTTGTAGTGGAAACTTTCAAATATGTAGTTAGTCTTCCATGAGCAAAGACTTCTCCAGAATACCAAGTAGGCCCAGTAACTATATTGACTATATTGAACTGTATAACGGTATATTGTATGGTTCTTGTTGGCAGGCCCAAAGTGTCAGACATACTGTAAACCAAGCATGTCAAACTCAAAGTCTAGATCGGGCCACATAAACAAGGTTTAAGTTTATGTGGGCTGCAAAAAAACCCCAAAATATATATTTAGTTTAGTATCACAGTCCCCCCTCTACTAAACCCCAGCCCCCCTCTACTAAACCACAGCACCCCCCTTCTAACACCCTGTGCCAAATCTGATCCTCCCGCTGACACACACATATTCAATGACAGACACTCACATAAAGACACACTGACACACACATACTCACTGACAGACACACACACATACTCACCGACAGACGCACACACTCACTGACAGACAGACACACACACTCACTGACAGATAGACACACGCATACTTACTGACAGACACACGCATACTTACTGACAGACAGACACTCACTGACAGAGACAGACACACACACATACTCACAGACACACACACTCACTGACAGATAGACACACGCATACTTACTGGCAGACACACGCATACTTACTGACAGACAGACACTCACTGAAAGAGACAGACACACACACATACTCACAGACACACACACACACTCTGAGACACACACACATACAGAAACACTGGCAGACACACACATACTTACTGACAGACACACATGCTGACTGACAGACAGACACACACACACTGACACACACACACACACACACACTCACTGACATACTCACAGACAGACACACTCACAGGCAGACAGACACACACTGACAGATACTCATACATACAGACCCACATACACATACAGACACATACTCACTGACAGACACACACACTAACACACACACTTACAGATACACATACAGACACACATACAGATGCACACACATACTCACTGACAGACACACACTGACACACACACTCACTGACAGACTCTCACAGACACAAACTGACAGATACACATACTGACACACACACATACTCACTGACAGACACACACTGACACACACATACTCACAGACACACACACACTGACAGACAGACACACACACTTTTATTTATTGCTCCTTACCTTTAGGAGCCGATGTGGGGCATTTCCCTGGGATCCTTCCTGCTCCTCAGTGCACCCTCGCGTGGTTTAGTGATGCCAGGTGCCGGAAGATGACGTCATATTCCGGCGCCCGGCTTCACTTCAGTTGGCGCACGTGAGGGAGCAGTGATGAGCTGGAACACTGAGCTCCCTCGCTGGCCGCCAGGAACCTCTCCCCCCCGGCCGGGTAAATGTAAGCAGAGTAGGCACCTGCAATATGGGGAAAGCAGGTGCCTACTCTGCTATTACACCAGCATGTACTCGCGGTTCGCTGGCCGCAAAGATGGTCCTTGTGGGCCGCATGCGGCCCATGGGCCGCGAGTTTGGCATGCTTGCTGTAAACTAAAAATAAACTGTCAGAATATAGAGTAAGCATTTAGTGTGAGGGTTACTTTAATGTCTGAACTGATTGATTCTTTGATATATAACTTTAGGGATAATAAGCGATAAATCAAAGTGTGTGCATAGAAAAGTATCAAAACATGACTAAGCATTGGATAAAAAATATTTTGAACTAAAATTACCAAAACATTCTTAAATAACAAACTGTTTTAATAATGTGGCACATGTTTAGCTTGTAACTGGGATTTTGGTCACTTTAGGATGCATAGACCCTGGTTCCACCCGTAACCAACAATAGTATAGAAAAAATAAGAATGTCTAGCACAAACCTTTAAGTCCACATATCCCTTATTAAGGAGCCACACATAGACTATCTTTTTCTGGGGTCATTTTTTACAGGGTGTGGGAGGTATTTTTTTTAAGTATATTCTTACTGTAGTCTAAAACACACTTTGCTATTTTCCAGCTGCTCAGATATTCTTCTGACAGACACTATTACTGTACTTTCATTGTGCATTGTAGACAGCATGTACACATCTTTCTTATCTGTGTACTTAAGGGCCAGCACCATCCTGATGTAGAGCTGAAAACGAGCTTTACTGTTTCTAGTCTAGTGTCACAGTACTAAAAGGGTTATTTTTTTTTTGTTCAGAGCCCTCTGATCACACTGATCCAGTACCATACAGCACAGATACAGTGCAGTACAGTGATCAGTCAGCAAGGAATGGGTTAAAAATAAAAACTGCTGTAGGTGGCAAAAAGGTTGCAAAACATTTTTTTGACCCAACAAAGATATTAATAGGACTAATGAACTAATCACCCTAATCAGACTCATCACAGGTTAATACTGTGATCAGCACTGTAAGAGTTAAAAAATATAATTATATATATATATATATATATATATATAATATTGTCCAATGCTTGCACTCCTGTATAATAGTGTATATAGCCCGGTGCTTGTCGGGATGACAAAAGCTCCATGTGTGAGCTGAAACGTTGATCACCTCTGGCAGTTGCCGAATAAAGCTAAGTTATTGTTTTTCACCATATATCCATATAGTCCTTGGAGTGCTTTTCATATTTTTCTACATATATATATATATATATATATATATATATATATATATATTATATAGGACCAGGCTAGGAGGCCATGCTGGATGGCCACAGATGATTTAAGCTCCAGACTGAATTTAACTAAACAGTGTTTTAAGGTGGAAATGCCCCACTACTAAACCTCCTTCAGTTGGTACCCTCTTCTAGCATAGCCGGGGCACCTTTGGAGTGAATCCCGACACCAGCATCTTTGCAAGCCTGAGGCTGCGGCCCTTTAACCTGTTGAGGCCTGGTGGTTCCCTGGGGGGAAGCCTCCGATCTCTCCGCATGGGGCTGCCCGGGCTTTGTCTCATGAAGACACTATTAGCCCTGTACCCCTCCATCTGGAACGGGGGGGTTATCCCTGCCCCCACTCGCTCACTACCTGTATCATCGCTGTGGCAGCATCAGACAAGCGCCTTACTCAGCACACCTCAACAAGATGGCAACTGAGCTCACTACTGGAACCTCTGAGCCTGCGCAGCCTGCAGTGGAAATTCAGAGCGCAGTGGATCAATTCCTTAAGAGGTTAGACGACCACTTTGACCGCTTCTGGAAAGACCTTGCAGCAAGTGAGTCAATCTCAGCGCCTCAAATCCAAGCAGAGGACCGGAGGGATGCAGACCAAGGGAGGAAGGAGCTCCCTTCAAGCAATCCTTCCCCTACTCGCCTTTATCCATCTACTAGCGCGTCCGGGGTGCGGATCACTATAGGCGAGAACCCAAGGCAGCGTCCAAATGGACTGAAAGCAGACCACGACGGTAAGCGGCATGCCTACTCGGCCCTATATTCCTCTCATGTAGAGGTGGACTGGGACTCTTACCCCCGGGTCAGGGGAACACAGATGCGGACCTATAATCCAGCGTGGAGCAGGAGGGACTCCCCACATCGCCCTTGGGGCATCGCTAGGTAATTGTGGGTGGGGCATGATTTCGCTACTTGAAGGGAATCCTTACCTTGCTCCACAGCTTTCTTCTTCTAGCGATTTGAATGTGACTACTTCCGGGTCACATGCAGGTCACCATCTTGCAACTTACCTGTTTCACCAAGTGGTTTACCTGTTCCTGCTGTCTTACACTGGTCCGTGGCACTTGGCTTACAAATATCAATTTTTAGCCCCCCAGTGTACTGTACGTGGTCTGGTGTTTTTGCATGTCGTCACTTCCGGTCGCAACGAACCTCCATTTCTCCATCTGCTGGATTATTCCTTCATCGGCTGGATCTCCTCTCCTGGGTTCCCCTGGTCTTACTGGGATTCGCCTTTCACTCCGACTCTAAGGTCCTCGCTCAGGGACACTTTCTGGCTCACTTTCCGGTATCGTGAGTAACCCGCAGCTGTCGTGCCGCAATCACGGGCGCACATCATCCTCCCAGTTTAGCTCTATACTATTGCTTTGTTTTTCACACGAACACTTTTTTTTTTCCAAGTTATTTTGTTTCTTTCTGTTTCACTTTTTGTTAATTGCACAATGCTTGCTTATTCATGCGCACGAATGGGCTACATTCTGTAGTTTTGATTAGTTTGTCTTACTTATCATTCATTTATTTTCCTTACCTTTACACTTTCCCCAAATTGGGGCTTTCGGGCATGTGCACACATGCGCATTCACATACTGTTCGGCTTTTGCATGTGCGTTGTTTCGTATGCCTAGTACCGTTCGGTAGTCGTGGGGCTTTCATCCCATTTCAGTAAAATACTCCATTTACTGTTTTTTCCTGTTCTGAATACACTGACATTTTTGCTACGTAACGTATGTGCAGTTTAATACTAATGATCCCTTTAGATTAATTAATTTGGTTCTCACGACCATTTACACGAATGTATTGTACATCACGTGCAAGATTTGTCAGTTATTCTGAGATGAGCAGTGGAGGCCCTGACTTTTTGCATGAGTTTGGCAAGAATTGGTATCTTTCAACGTACGACCCCCCTTTCCGGATAGAGCATTTTGTGCGAACATTTGTATAATTTAACCGCACGTTTTTTCACAATTCTCCCAAAACTAGTCTGGAAACTGAATACTGACCTCTAGCGGTCATGTAGAATATAAGGTTAATTACTGCATGAATTACAACATGTAATTTTAGTAAATAAATAGCTGGTTATTATAATACTAAGGATAGATAACCCAACTACGTGTATGTTTATATATCTGGTGAAACTCTGTTTGGTTTAATTAACTTTGGTAATTTTACATACAGTTACTATCATACGCCTCTAAACACTCTTTTGGTGTACGCACCTGGTTAAGCTTGAATGTTATGAAACGTTCTCTTATATGATGTGCATATTCCCCAAGCTAGGAATTATCCTAATTTTTGGGGGGCTCTAAATTTCACCAGCAATTTACAGGACTCATCACTTAAATAAATGTTGTGAAGGATCCTGTTATCTCTGTAGTACCGATCCTTGCAGCTTCTCCCGAACTCCCAGTAGAATAATAACGAAGTAGTGATTGTAGCTCCCAATTCCCCCAAACATGAGTCGAGACTTCATGAAGGGGTAAAACGATCTGATTTATTGATGGCCAAACTCAGCCTTTTATGATGGTCTCCCAGCAAGTAAACTCCCACAGGGGACCTTGTGGAAAACTGTGACAAAATATACAGAACAGTAACAGTGCAACCCTTCCCCTCTATCCTGGAGATAATTAACTTAAGTGGTTAGATATAACCTAATTATCTCCCAGTAGAGAAAACATGTCCTTTTTACATTTTGACAAACCTGTATTAAAATCCATAACTCATATTTGGCTGAATGTAGTCTCCATGTTCCACATAGCCCCAGATAGCTTGGATCTGAGCGCACAATATAGACGAATAGCGCTCAGATCCTGACACAGTTCTCAATATCGTCGAGTAAAGTTTTTAGTTCACTGGTTGTTCGGGAAATTGAATCCGAAAAGAGTTCCATAACTGCAGCTACCTGGGGTCGGTCTAGCTCGTATAATAGGAAAGTCCCGAACGGTAAAGTGTTTGGGAGTTATTAACTGAATGGACGGGAACTTGGTGCGCTTCAGCGGTGTGCGACTAAATAAGTGTCCGAAAACAGTTCCAGAGGGTCGACGACCATCTTCCGCTGAGTGTTCGACAATTTTAAAATGGCGACCGCCACGTGTTCGGCAAACGAACGCAGACCACCAAGCCTTTCATCAATTACCTTGCGGTTAACCACAAGGTCTGGGTGGTAAATGAGCTGCACACGACCCTGGTGGAAGGTCGGGTGGTTCGGGAGTTTGTTCGGCTCTTTTACAAATACACGAAATAGCCAAACACACGAATATTTAGACAAAATGCTGTTTCCCTGAGTCTGTCCAAACAGGGATTTCATCACAAATGTGATTTCTGCATGAAGGTTTTCACTCAATTATGACTCTAATGCTCGCCTGTTATCTTCCTATACTCATACTACTAAGTCTTGGTTCTTTAACCTAAATTACCTGCAGGTCAAATTCTCTTACCACTTCAATGGGATCAAAACCATATACGCTATGTTCTCTGCACCTATGTTACTGTTATTCCACTTCTAAATATAGGGATACTGTTTCTTGTATCTGTCTCTATATGCATAGAAGTCAGGGTCTGGACATTTAACTAGAGATGAGACACTATCACTAGTTCAGTACAGTACATTATCTTATTTCAGACTGTGTGTATAATCATAATTATTTCCTAAGGTTAGGCTCCTTTATCCTAAATCACCTGCTGGTGGCTTCCCTAACTGCTTACTTCAATGCTACATAAGTGTATAGTATACTCTCTTGCCTGTATTACCACTTTTTTATGTTCCTTAAACAGGACTACTGTTTTATCTAGAATCTGGTTTATTCCCTCACGATGGTCTCGGGTAATTTGGCCACATAGGGCCTCAGACGCAATTACTAATTTGCATAATGTGTTACGGGGCCACATACATATGCCTTGCATAGTTCATCATACCATTAGTTTCATCATTTAGGACTACTGCTTTCACTTCCATTAAAATAGCCGTTTTTCCTTCAAAATGGGTCATAGGTTATAGGATAATTGTTTCAAGGGCATTACTCATACTATGTTTATTTACAGGTTACAGGGTACTCAGGATTAGGGCAACCCCTATGCTAGTTAGTTAGGTATATTACAGACTATTTAAATTGAGTCCACGAGCCGGCCCTTACAATTCACACGTGCGTTACATCATCGCATCTTTAGGTGCTAGGTATCTACTAATTTCTTCAACCTCCTACTTATGGTGGCAACTAACTGCGCTACTTATCCTCTAGGTATACCAGGATATCTATAATTATATGTCACATACCACATTTTCTACAACTATCTCGTTAACCCCTATAGGTCTGCTTCTACCCATTTCTTATGTTAAACCGCATGACTGACTTACTTTTCGCAGGTATGTCATTTTACATGTCCTTATACTCTTCATACCCTTCTCCCCTTAGTTAGCTACGTTACTGGCTGACAGGGAACCAGGAGTCCAATAGTTAATAATTTCACAGGCCTCTACGCCTACGGTTAGTGGTCCCGCGAGGCCAACACCCATCCTCATACTTGGAGGTACAACGCCCATCAGCCCAACTCATAGTTAGTCGCCTCGCATGGTGGCATAGAGAGGGCCTCACCTGTCACTCCCATTCTATGTTATGCTTTAAAGTCACCGAGAGGCCAACACCCCCCACCACAACATCCGGTGGCCACGAAATTCCCTCGCACCAAAGCATAGATAGAGCCTCTCAAGCCGCTTGGCATCTTGCAGGGCCTTACCCGTCACCAACCAAGTTTATTCGTTTCACCTCTTGGCATTAGCTAGTAAGCCAGTACGTTATAAGGGTATACAGTAATTACTTTGTTATTCAGACATGTCTCAATGTCAAGAAGGTAGAAAGACCTGTCCCTGCTCAGCACTCCTGCTAGTTCCGATACACCTTTGTGCAAAGGGGATATAGCTAGTACACTTCTATTTGATTTGGACTATCTCTCGCAATACAGCAGCATGGTTAAATGGCACATACGATGCGAACAGCTAGATAACCAAATTACCCAATAACAAAATATACATATGTATATAAATATGTACTACTAAGCTGTGGTTTAATATTCTATAAACAGGTATAAGAGCCTGCACATTATTCTGTGATGCCCACACAATTAAATGTATTAAGCAGTATTGTGGCAGGTACTATGAGGAAAGGTAGTTACTTCTGTTCAATAATATGCATTCAGTTGCCTTGGTTTACCAGTCAAACATGTTTATGCATATGTATATGTTACGTTTCATCCACGTTTTCATAACCAAGGCCTCACGCTGATTCTCAGGTCAAACCTGAATTAGCCAGTGAACATTACTTCCAAGTTATATCCTTGGTGGGGATTATTCCACCCACGCCCTATCCACTATCTATATTCCTGGTATTTTAGCACTATTTGTCGTTTCTTTTTATATTTTATGGTCCTCATACAACTGAGAAGCTATATTCACGTATCCTTTAAAGTGGGGATTGTACTACTGCATGCTATCCATACTGGAACTAGTTCTAGCTCCATAAAACGTGAGTTCTTATTCATTTTATACTCTCCCTGTTAGAGTATACTGCACCATCTCCTTTCTTCTTCCACATACGGATCCACTGCTGATCATCTCTGACATCCCCATCCCACATCCTGCTTTAACCTCCGGATACCACCCCTGGCTAACTTGAATCCATATTTGAATACTATTGTTGGGCTTATCCAGTCTCTGGACTTTAAAATCTGGACATTTCTGTATATACAATCATATTTTCCCTATGTAAGTTCTTTTTCTCTGCACCTTTTTTTTAACTGTCACCTAGACAGGGAAGAGGGATCCCCACTTCTGGGGTTAGCTGTCTCCCATTAATATTATTTAAAACGCTGTCCCCTTTTTCTATAATTGTTATAAGATGTGCCTTTTTCTGTCACTGAGCAGCATGTGGAGAAACAAAAACTATAGGGAAGATTCATTAAAGTATTTTTAAAAGTGGGGTAAATAGTAGAACCAGCAGGCACATTCCATAGGTGACTTCTCACTTTTTATATTTTTTAAAGTTTTTAGAACAGAACACTGTGATATTCACCAATGTTTCTGTGTCTCTTTCTCTGGCTGTGCCACAACCGAATAACATAGCAATATCAACTGTTACATTTTCTTAGTTATACATTTAAAGGAAAATAAAACATCACATGAAAAAAGGGGTTAACAAGTTTTAGGATATTTTCAATGTTTTATTCAATTGCATAATTTCCACAAAATTGATTGTTCTCTTTAAGTAAAAAATAATGTATACACTTATTGCTCCTAGATTAAGCTCTGTATCAAATATTATAATCATACTGATTTATGTAGCTTTTCTACTGGCCGTAACAAGTAAACGTACATATGTCCCTGTCCCTCTTCCTTAGCCCTGTCCCTTTTCTAAGCCCTGTCCACTTCCTCAGCCCATGTTCCCCTTCCTCAGCCCCTGTCCCCCTTCCTCAGCTCCTGTCCCCCTTCCTCACCCCCTGTCCCCCTTCCTCAGCCCCTGTGCTCCTTCCTCAGTCCCTGTCCCTTTGCTCAGTCCCTGTCCCCCTTCCCCTGTCCCTTTTCTCAGTTCTTTCCCCTTGCTCATCCCATGTCCCCTTTCCCCTTTCCTTAGCCCTGCCCCCCTTACTTAGCCCCTGCCCCCCTTACTTAGCTCCTGTCCCCACCTCTTTTTACACATATATGATTTTGGCTTCACAGTCATGTACAGTTACATAGTGACTTGCAGACCATTCACTGTCAAATCTAACTGGCTTCGGTGGTTGACGTATTTTTAGAAAGGAAAACAGAAGTTCCTGCCAAGTCATGACATTTGATAAATATGTCTCTAAGAAGTGGAAAACAACTGCCATTTCATATCTTTCCAGAAGACTCAAGATTAAAATGAATTAGGTTAGTATGAAATTATAAGTAAGGGAATGAATTCATTTAACTCAGAATTCTAGTGAATTGAATGCTGAATTTAAAGGGACTCTCCAGTGCAGGAAAACTAAAGGTTCCTGCAGTGCCCCTCTAACTCCCACCCCCCATCCCATGTTGCTGAAGTGGTTAAAACCCATTCAGTGACTTACCTGAATCCAGTGCTGATGTCCATTGGTGCTGGGTCAGGCTCCACCCACACTCCTCCCCCGCCGACTTCACCCGGCGGGGGAGACCTAATACGCATGCACGGCAATGGCCGCGCGGGCGCATTAGACCTCCCCATAGGAAAGCATTATTCAATGCTTTCCTATGGGGATTCTGGTGACACTGGAGGTTCTCATGCATAGCGTTGTTTAAAACACTTTTCGTGTTTTAAGAAGCCAGAAGTCCCTCTAGTGGCTGTCTGATAGACAGCCACTAGATGAGGACTTAACCCTGCAAGGTAAATATTGCAGGCTATAAAAACTGTAATAATTACACTTGCAGGGTTAAGGGTAATGGGAGTTGGCACCCCGACCTCTCCAATGGGCAGAAGTGGTCTGGGTGCCTGGAGTGTCCCTTTAAGATAAAATAGCTGTTCTGGAACTACTGTCATACTTTGGCTTTGTAACCTAACTTTACCATTAGGTTCACAGTCCATTGAAATGTGGTGTTTATTATGTATTAAAATTGAAGCATTAATTCATTAGAAGTCATTAATTTACATTCAATGCTATATATCTGCAGACCACAACTTGTCTATTCCATTCCACAGATCTTCTACTATCAAGAGAATTATTTTCATTTATTTTCTGTTTATAACTGTATTGTTTGACCTTTTTGCAGCAAGGTCTTTTGTATATAGAATGCCAGAGAGCAGATTAAATATGTGGGACAAAGAAATGGTTTAATTAAAAAAGCGTCTTTTGAGAATAAGAATAGCCAACTGCTTCAGACAAATATTTAACAATAGATCATTATTTATGACAAAGGAAGAACAAATTAATACACACACACACACACACACACACACACACACACACACACACACACACACACATATGTATATAACATACAACATCCAGCACACTAAACAGCAATTTTAAGTCTCACAGAATGTAATAGATTTATTTTAAAAAAAACTCACCTAGGCAAAAAATAATGGGAGTTTATTACAGTACATGATCTTACATTGCAGAAGCCTGCGTCAACATTAACGTACCCCATTATTGGCAGGTCCTACTCTAACAGCCTAATGCCTGCTCTTATTTCCCCAAGTAACTGGGTTAATCTCATAAGAGCAGGCATTAGGCTGATAGAGTATTACCTGCCAAGAATGGGGTACATTGACATGGAGGATGTACGTGCCAGTCCACTAACTGCGAGAGGAGGGTTGCCTCACAGTATTTGGTGAAGGATGAGAAGCCGATGGGATTTCCATCCTTCACCAAATACTTTGAGGCAACCCCTCGAACAGGGGCAGGCTGGGAATTGCCCCTCAGGCCACCCTAAATTCAGGGCCGTTCCCATTCAGCAAAAAAAAGGAAAAATCTGAATCCCCTGCCTCTGAGGCTGGGGACTCAGATTTTTCAACTTACCTCTCTCCCTGTAACCTGCAGCCAGTGGAGTTGGCCGGCCTCTCCTGATGATGTCAGGAGGAGGGGGCGTGACTTTCACTGCTCTTCTCCCAGGACCGCTGGGGAGTCTGGGAGAAGAGCAGAGGAAGTCATACCACCTCCTCCAGACATCTTCAGGAGAGACCAGCTGACTCCACTAACTGCTGGCTGTTGGCTCCTGGCTCCTGCTCTTGCTCCTGCCCACCCCTCCATGGCCTAAGGTGAGACTCAGTGAGGGGGGAATACACTTTAGATTTTTTGTTTTTTTTATCCCCCTCCTCAGCCCCTGTCCCCCTTCCTCAGCCCCTGTCCCCCTTCCTCAGCCCTTGTCCCCCTTCCTCAGCCCTTGTCCCCCTTCCTTAGCCCTGTCCCTTTTCTCAGCCCTGTCCCTTTTCTCAGCCCTGTCCACTTCCTCAGCCCATGTTCCTCTACCTCAACCCCTGTACCCCTTCCCAGTCCCTGTTCCCCTTCCTCAGCCCTGTTCCCCTTCCTCAGCCCCTGTCCCCTTGCTCAGCCTTGTCTGTCCCTTTCCTCAGCCCCTGTCCTCCTGCTCAGTCCCTGTCCCTTTGCTCAGTCCCTGTCCCCTTTCCCCTGTCCTTTTTCTCAGTTCTGTCCCCTTGCTTATCCCATGTCACCCTTCCTCAGCCCCTCTACCCTTTCCTCAGCCCATTTCCCCCTTACTTAGCCCTTGCCCCCTTACTTAGCCCCTGCCCCCTTACTTAGCTCCTGTCCCCTCCTCAGCTCCCCCCCCCTCTCAGCTTCTGTTCCCTCTCAGATCCTGTCCCCTTCTCGGCTTCTGCCTTCCCCTCAGCTCCTGTCCCCACTCTAAGCTTCCCCCTTCCTCAGCCCCATGCTCCCCACCACCACAGCCCCATAACATCTCCACTACAGCTCCTCTCCCCCAATTGCAACCCATATCACCCACACCACAGCCCCTTTCCCAAATTGTAACCATTAACCAACTTCAGTCCCTATTCCCAACTACATTTCCTAACCCCCCAATTACAGTTCAAACCCCACTACAGCCCCTAGCCCCACACTACAGCCCTGTCCCCTTACTCAGCCCCTGTCTCTGGCTTTAAAAGTGTATAGTTTGTGTAGGAGTATGTATGTCTGTGTGTGTGTAGGAGTATGTATGTGTGTGTGTAGGAGTATGTCTGTGTGTGTGTAGGAGTGTGTGTGTCAGTATGTCTGTGTGTAAGTTTGTGTATGTGTTTACCAGTTTGTCTCTGTGTGTTTGTAGGAGTATGTATCTGTGTGTGTGTGTGTGTCAGTACATCTGTGTGTGTCAGTACGTCTGTGTGTGTCAGTATGTCTGTGTGTGTCTGTCTGTTTGTGTGTCAGTATGTGTCTGTGTGTGTGTTTGTCTGTCTGTTTGTGTGTCAGTATGTGTCTGTGTGTGTCAGTGTGTCAATGTGTGTCTGTGTGTGTGCAAGTATGTCTCTGTGTGTGTGCCAGTTTGTCTGTGTGTGTGTGTGTGTGTGTGTGTCAATACGTCTGTCTGTGTGTGTGTGTAAGTATGCATGTAACAGTGTGTGTGTGTGTGTGTGTGTGCGACTGTCCGTTAGTATGTCTGTTTAGGTGACTGCCCCCCCCCCCACCCTTTCAATCACATGGGAAAGGTGTTTTTACTCTCCTCTTGGAGCAATGGGCCACTTGACTGGATTTGCCCCCCAGGCCTAAGGCTGCCAGCCCTCCCCTGCCCTCTGATGTTCAGAGGTGTTCCAGTCAGAGGCAGTATGCTTTATTTCACCAAGTAAACGTGTTTTTTTGCTTAGTTTATGGATGAGAAGGCCATTATTGGTATTGTCAGAAAGAAATACAAGATTATGGTTAGTATGTTCATTTTGACCGCATTCATTCGCCAAAACCAGGAAATGTATTGCGGTCACCATGAGCGAAGATCTGATTGTATGGTTTGAAGGAGGGGTGTGAAATTCAGGCCATAAAAGCATTATACCACGGGATTAAGACAGATTCTTAAGTATTTCCTCCACTCCACACACCATTTGAAGGGGAACAAGGCTGTCATAGTGGCAACTTCTCCATTGGGATTGGTGATATTCAATATTTCTGACTAAAGAACAAGCTAATTCTTTTTTTCTGTTATGTGCCATACATAAAAAAAAACAACATTAAAATCACTTTAAATCTAATCTGCACTTTATTTGTACAATACAAATTATAGCTCAAATGCAATTCATTCACTTATAGCTCAAATGCACTTTATATATTCTGAGCACTTTTAGCCTTTTCAAGCACTTCATCCTTTTGATGCTACTTGTGATAGGAGCACTCGGGACTGTGACGCCAAAGTTAAGGGAGTGGTGTTAACAGATTCCAGGCGCCATCACTGCCCAAAACAGTGCAGTTCTAGGAACAGCTAAGATTACACAGAACACTCAGACTCCAAGGCCTCTAGTACGGGACCTGAGAATGAGCAATAAATATACCTACCAGGAGGAATGAGAAAATCAATAGTGCTAGTGCTGATATAAGAACTCCCCTATCAGCACTAGACAACTCCTCGGTATCGCTCTGTTTCGTGTCCCTCCCACCACTCCCACTTTCATATTACCTTTTTATTTATTTTCTTATTACCTTCCTTGGAGGGCCCACTTTATTTACATAGTGGCAACTTCTCCATTGGGAACGGTGATATTCAATATTTCTGACAAGCTAATTCTTTTTTCTGTTATGCACCATACATTCGGCAAACCTCAACCGAATGTTGTATACCTCTACGTGTATAGTAAGGTATCAAGTACAAGATATGGCTTTGTTGCCCGAGCACAAATATATATGGCATAATAATAAAATGGCATAATATAAAATATATAGATGGCATAATAATAAAATATTTCATGATGCATCGATATATATATAAATATGTCATGTGTCAATTATTAGTTATAAAATAAACAAAGTGAATGGCAGAGTTTTCAAATGTAAGAAAGTTACATAAAATGGAGATTTACCCAAGTCTTGAGGAAAGTCAGTGATTCCTACAGAAAGCAATTCCCTTATGATAAAACAAATATACAGGCTGATAAATTGGCTGGCTGTGACTGAGAGCAAAAAGGGGAGTTCATCTAGCTTTCAGCTTGGAAACATTTAAAGTTCTTTGGTGAAATACAGGAAACAAGGCGAGTATGAGGATTTAATGTGTAGATTCTGAAGCAATTCCCAGTGAGAAAAGAAAAAAAGTAGTTCTGACTTGAACTGGAGATTCCGAGGCCTGAAAAATTAGTTAGTAGTAACATGCAAGGCAGAGGAGTCAAACAGTCTGGTGTAAGCACATTAAGAGTTCACAGGTTTACTGACAGGGTGGTCTTAAATAGACTGTTCTTTGTCAGTGGAACTGTGAACTTAAAGGGAGCGAACATTATTATTTAAACAGAAAATAACATTAAAATGCATGTTCCTGAATTTAGGATTATTCAATCTGCAGTCATCAAAAGTTTCACCCTGACCACAAGAGTCTTGTAAGAAGTGTAAGTTATTCACTTAACAATATATATCTCCTTGGGTGTCAATATGTTGGACAAAAAGAAAAGTAGAATGGAATAAATGCCTTGGCTGTAGCAAACCGCTAACAGGCTACTCGACCACATTTTCTCCCTTGCAATCTAGCTACTTAGAATCAGGATAGAAAGAGAAAAGTTAATTAAAATTTGCAGAGCACAAGGTGTAAGTGTAGAGTAAACATGAGGCAAGCAGCCCGACGCACGTTTCTTTGCTTTGATCCACTTTCGTCATAGGCCAACCTGTATCTGAAAGAAAGCTGCCTTATAAAGAGTATTTCCCTTTTCCAGTCTTTGTTTAAGCCAATGGTAAATGCAAAAAGTAAAGTCCACTCCTAGATTGTTAAAACAAGGGAATAACCAATTAGAAATCATCTCCTCGAAATTGGCATGCCATCAAGGAAGTGGTTAGTAGTAACAGAAAATGCCTTATCCAACATATGTTCTTCAAACTAGTGTATAGTGCTCATGAGGAGGAAGCATGTTAGGGGGCGGGAACTTGCTAGAAAGGAGGTTATCAATCTGATTAGTGAATACCCTCCCAAGATCATCCCATTATTATTATGTGCATAATTTCCATGGTTTCTTTATAAGAATAGGAAAACAAGGAAATCTAACAGTCTGACATTAGAAATAACTCCAACAGTTTTGAGATGGTGAATAAAAAATACAAAATATCGGTGAGAGTACACTAAATGTGTACATAAAATAACATACACATGCAATTTACCATAAATAGGTTGAAACCTAAAAGACAAAGAATAGTAGACCATAGTGAAATCTGTATATACAATTAAAAAATTAATAAATACAAATTGGTCTCACTCACATATTGCTGAGCCTATTATAGTGGGCTCAGACTTTAAGCGCCTTGGAATAAATAAGGTTGCTGAGATCAAATAGTGGAACCAAATGTCAGGATGTTCCACAGGATGCTGGATACTAGATCTTCCCTTTGGGTTACCAAGAAGCCAAAGAAGATTCTTCCGTTTAACCTTTTAAATTTATCAGTGTTTGTCAGTTTTGAGACGGTGCCTAGAGTTTCATGATTAGTAGTAGTACTCTCTTTCAGTCAAGGGTTTTGGTGTAACTGACACAAGCCCTGATGTGACTAGGGAATGACAACCTTTCTGCAGCCCCCTGCAAGGCTACAGAAATAATCACCATTCCACCATCTGTAGAAGCAACAGTTCTATCTACCCTAGAAGCAGCTACGTTGCCCTCACTGCACAATGCATACACTACCGATTGAGTTATTACATTAGTCTGTAACGTTGAGAGTAAAGAACTTTGTATTTAATATGAATGCTAACGTTTTCTCGTTTAACAATGAAGTAATCAGTGTCATGATACAAGTAAGTATTTACAATTATTATAAACATAAATGTTCTTGTACTAAGCCTTTCATTACGTTTTATAAATTTTGTGCATTCGTGACTTTTTGGGACTTTCCTGTTGAAATTACTGCATTTTTATTTTATTTTTTCAAATCTCTATTTAGAAGAGTTTTATACAATGTTATACAAAGGTACATAAACAAAGTGCAAGTATACAGTAGAGAATAATAACCAGGGGTGAGGGCGCCTCCACATGGGCAATGGACACATGGTTCCCTTTCAGATTCAAGAATACAGCATTGCCCATTGGGTCTATATACCAAGTCCCTAGTCACACATGGGTTCCTCTATCTCCAAAAAGTGACAGAAAGTTAGAGAAAAATAGAGAAGAGAAAGAGGAGGAGTGAAGGAGAAAAGGAAGACGAAATAGAAAAAAAGGTGGATTGTAGACAAAGACATGATATTACATTTGTTTATAAAAGGGTCTCAAAGTCAATGGGCCATGTCAATTCAGTCAAGAGATGGGTATTGGATTCAGGGAGACAAGGTGACCAGATATTTGTCTCTAATCAAGGAAAACACAGCAACTGTAGCTTCTATTATATGGATCTCCTTCACCTTTGAAGGAAGAGGGTGGACACTTGGAGCAGTGTTTTGATGCAAGAGAAGCAGGATCAGGTACCTCTCTGCCATCAAAACATTGGTGTTTCATAAGGAACTTTTTGTGCATAGAGAGTGGTATTTTGTAATAATACCATTGCTGGTGTGAAAACAACTTCTTACGTCATTTCTTTTATGCATCTGCAGATCACCTTCCAAAATACTGATATGATCGGGCATAACAAAAGTAGGTGAAGCATAGTGCCATGTTTGCGAGATATGTCCAGCACAAGTTGGGCTGGACCAATGGGGTCCTGTATCATTGGCTTAGAATCTTAAAATTAATTTCTTGGAAGCAGGAAAAAATCATAGTTTTTTCCATTGCTCCTCTGTTAAGGAAACCCCGAGCTCCCTCTTGCCCCCTCTCTCACTCTCTTGTGAGCCACAGCAGAGGCTGCTGTATGTTAAGCAGTAGTTGTTTGTAGAGTCATGCCCTGAGTCAAATGTTCCTCCTCCCTACAGAATGTCTCAAAGCTTGTGGGTTCCCTGCTCAGTAGGTAAGGTCTATGTTGGGCCTGAATAAAGTGAGTGATTTGCCTGTGGTGAAAAAGCTTAAGTGGTGTATGGTCATGGTCAGGTATCAAGTCTTTTATGGGCCAAGTTTTTCCATTCCCAAACAGGTGAAGCTGGCTTCATATTCTACCATTTGGAATACCAGGTTAGTGAGTAATGGTGCCAAATGCGAAGTGTAGGACATATGAATGGGTGCATCATGAAACAGGCAGGAAGATCCTGTCGTTCCAACCAGGCCACAAAGAGACATTCCTGATAAGGGCCTGTAATTTTCAGGGAGCACCAGGGTTTTGCTCGCTCCGAGCCATGCCACTCAACATAACTCAGTAGATAAGACACTTGATAGTATTTAGAAAACGAGAGCAGGACAAGACCTCCTCGTACTTTGGGGAGGTACAGTTGGGCTACTTTAAGTTGGGGATATCATCTTCTCCAAATAAAGTGTAGTTTTGTAGATTTTAAGGTGGTAAAGAAGTATCTAGATATCTGGATATGATTGTTTGGAATAGGTGCAAAGTTTTTGGGATCAGGC
This sequence comes from Pelobates cultripes, assembly GCA_933207985.1. NCBI lineage: Eukaryota > Metazoa > Chordata > Amphibia > Anura > Pelobatidae > Pelobates > Pelobates cultripes. The sequence goes on along the minus strand of OW240914.1, from coordinate 335,409,112 downwards.
TCTTAATCTTAATTATATTGATTCTACCTAGCCATGAGAGTCTTGGATAACCCCCGACTGGAGTTCTCTAATGGGGCGGGTTAGAATAGGAAGATAGTTGCACTGACACATTGGGTGCCCTGAATCATAGGAGTTTACCAAGGGAGTTCACCAAGGAAGAAAACAGCAGTCAGTGCTTAACCCCTTAAGACCGGAGGGCGTACTATTACGTCCTCTAATAGGCGGCTCTAAACGCCGCCGGGCGTAATAGTACGCCCTCCGGTCTTTCTGTACTTACCCGGTCGCCGGCGGTCCCACGCCGGCGATCGCGGTGGGGGGGACTCCCAGGGAGCCCCCCGCGGCACGACCGTCCTCCAGGAAGCCCCCCGGCCGTGTGAGAGTGGGGTCCTAGCGAGGACCCCACAATCACATGGCCGGGGATAGCTGGCTTCTGTATTGCCAGCAGGGGGGCTGCCTGTAATGACAGGTGGTCCCCCTGCTGGCTGAAAATAAAAATGAAATAAATAAATAGTGTAAAAAAATAAATAATATATACTTAGATCATATATATATATATTATATATATATGATCAAAGTATATATATACACATATACATACACACATGTACACCGTCTAGGTGTATTTTACTATTAATATATATATAATTATATATATATATTAATATCAAATTACACGTACACTGATACTGATTAAATATATATATAATTATTGTTATATATATATTTATATATATTATAAAAAAAATTAAAATGTAAATACGTTAAAAAATAAAATTACAAAAATAATTAAAAATAAATAATTAAAAATATATAGATGTGTGTTATTTCGTTCTAACTGTATTGTGATATATATATATATATATATATCAAACACATAGAACGAAATAATATATATATTTATACACATAAATATATACGTATATATCACTATATATATATACCTATATATAAATAAAAATATTTAAAAAAAATTATAGATATATACATATATATACACATACGTATATATATACATATATTAATTCTACATATATATTTATGTAATATTTTTACATAATTAGGTATCTTAATTAATTACAATTAGCAGGACCTGCCTGACAACCCATGCCGAAAGTAAAGGGAATTTAATTTGCTAGCACTATATTTAACCCTATAACTTTCCGAGACACCATAAAACCTGTACATGGGGGGTACTGTTCTACTCGGGAGACTTCGCTGAACACAAATATTAGTGTTTCAAAACAGTAAAATGTATTACAACGATGATATCGCCAGTAAAAGTGACGTTTTTTGCATTTTTCACGCAACAAACAGCATTAAACGGACAATATTATTGCTATGATACTTTTTACTGTTTTGAAACACAAATATTTTGTTCAGTGAAGTCTCCGAGTATAAATAGTACCCTTCATGTACAGGTTTTATGGTGTTTTCAAAAGTTACAGCGTCAAAATATAAGGCTTGCGTTTCATTTTTTCACACAAAATTGCCAGATTGGTTACGTTGCCTTTGAGACCCTATGGTAGCCCAAGAATGAAAATTACCCTATGATGGCATACCATTTGGCCAGTAGACAACCCCGGTATTGCAAAGTTATGTCCAGTCTTTTTTAGTAGCCACTTAGTCACAAACACTGGCCAAAATTGGCTGCATTTTTTCTACACACAAACAAATACTAACGCTAACTTTGGCCAGTGTTTGTGACCAAATGGCTACTAAAAAAGACTGGACATACCCCATTTGCAATACCTTGGGTTGTCTACTATTGCAAATGGTATGCCATTATGGGTGTAAATTTCATTCCCGGCTACTATACAGTCTCAAAGGCAACGTAACCAATCTGGCGAATTTCAATTTCAAATGTAACGTGCTATATTTGACCCTGTAACTTCCCAAAACGCCATAAAACCTGTACATAGGGGGTACTGTTTTACACGTGAGACTTTGCTGAATACAAATATGTGTATTTTATTGCAGTAAAAGCAAACAGTATTATGACACTGACCGTTTAATTGTCATGTAGAACTAAAAAATCCAATAAAATCGTATTTTCTCCCATTTTTTTCATATTAAATTATGTTTCATAGCTAAATATTTGATATTAAATGAAAGCCCTGTTTCCCCTGAATAAAATGATATATAATAAGGGTGGGTGCATTTACTATGAAAGAGGTGTATTACGGTTGGACAGACATGTAGCGCAAATGCCAGGTTTTGTTTACATTTTGTTTTGTTCACAACGTGTACATTTGGCTCCGTCCTTAAGGGGTTAAATCAACATTTTCATTATCATCCTCATGCTGTTGTGCTTGCTGCATTTATGTTTGTGTTCTGTACCTAGCCATATGTGTATTGTAAGTACTACTACCTTATATGCATTATTTGTAACTTATTACAAATTGTTTTCATCTCCCCTCCTCTACATGGCTCCAAATTTGACCATATTCACATTCTTTGTAACCCTCTTCACACTCCTGTCATGTTCCTACCACTACCCCCTTAAGCAACACTCACCACAAACTGAGAGCCACATTCTTATACATAATGGCCTGCTTTGTTGCTGTAATTTATCTGCTGAGTGCTGGTGGAGAGTGTTGAAATCAACCCCCACCCCACAAAAGTATAAAACCTTACAACTGAAATACTACAAAAGTAAGATTATGTCCAAATTCCTATAACCCATGTTACTTACCCTTGCAAATGATGTAGAGTCTAGCCCTGGTCCCCAACAGATTCAATTCCTAGCCTACCTGCTAAAAAAAGCCTCTTCTTTGTGCACTGTAACATTCGCAGCTTACTACCAAAAACCGATGCACTGCAAGCATGGGGTTCACATTACAAGCCCAAAATCATTGTGCTTTCTGAATCGTGGCTAACCGCAAAAATACCTGACTCTGCCATTGCAATACATAGATATTCATGCCATAGAAATGACAGAGCAAAAAGAGGAGGAGGCATTGTAATTTATGTTGACAATTCCATAAAGTTTACCCCCTTACAAAAATTTTGCTCTCCTGCCACCTTTGATTTCCTTTCTGGTACAAATGAGATCCCTTGCAGTAAATCAATCATTGTTGCAGGAATCTACCACCCACCTAGTTCCCCAGTCCATTCCATTTCTGACATAGCCCATCTTCTTAGTGAAACCATAACTCAAATCCCAAAAAGTGAACTGTTGGTCTTTGGAGATTTTTATATTGATTGGCTGGATCCTAAAAATAATAGTTCTTTCTCGCTGTTTAAGACTTTGAAGCTAATGCAATTAATCTCCTCTCCAAATTGCATAAACATTAAAAGCCATAACCACACCCTGCTGGATTGGATTCTCTAAACTTCTCTGATAGAATCCAGGAGGCAAGTGTTCTCCCAAACAGTTTCAGTTACCACTGCTTAGTGCACTGTGTGCACAAAATAAAGGCTACTAAATCCTCTCCCAAGGTTAAAATCACTAGGTCCTTCAAAAAATGTAATCTTGATTCCTTTCTAAGTGATATCAAGAACCTCCCATGGCACAGAATAAACTTAATCCCAGATCTAGACTGTGCAGTTGAATTATTTCAGTCCGCATTCCTATAAATTTGGAATTTGCATGCCCCACTGCGTAAAGTGAGTATAAAAGGGGGACAGATGAATTGGATCACAACTGATCTCATTCAAAAGTTCCAGTTTTGGGAATCATTGAGGTCAAAGTTCAAGCTTATGGCTCTATGAATAATCCCTGTGCAAATAGACAATGGCGAAATAAATGCACAAAACAAACAAAATTGGCAAAGGCCCAATATTTCAGTGAAAATCTGAACAAAAACATTTCAAACCCCAGAAATGTTTGGAAAATCATAAATAACTTACAAACTCCCCCAACCCACTCCCACCCTTCCACTGTCAAAGTGGACAACCAAACCCTGAAACTCTCCTTAGATGTAACAAATGCCTTTAACAATTCTTTTGTCGGACGCTCCACCCTCCTGATTGCCAAGCTAATAAATGACACACATCCTAAAGCTACAAACATGGATCAGTCACCACTAAGTTTGCAAAGGCCCTATATAGAGAAGTTACATTTTACACCTGTACCTATTAGTGTCATTAAGAAACACCTTAATAATATAAAAATGAAAAACCAGTCTGGACCTGATCAAATCACAGCAATGCTGTTGAAGCTCAGTGCGCCGGCAATTGCTAAACCTGTCACAACCCTAATCAACGAATCCTTGGTGTCTGGATACATACCCAAACTTTGGAAGACTGCAAAAGTAGTATCTATCCATAAAAGTGGTGATACTACTTTGGTTTCTAGCTATCACCCAATATTATTGCTCCCAGTATTGTCAAAAATCTTGGGAAATGCGTCCATACTCAACTATGTGAGTATTACCAACAATCAAACTATCTGACCCCTGATTAATCAGGCTTTCACCCGAATCACTCAACTACAACTGCCCTCTTAAAAGTTTGTAATGACATCCAAACTGGCATGGAACAAAGAGACCTAAGTGGAGTTATTTTCCTTGATTTTGCTAAGGTCTTTGACACAGCAGACCACTACATTCTACTGCACAAACTAAAAACTCATATATTTGTGATTGTCCGCTAAACTGGTTTCGTTTGTATGTATCGGATTGATCACAATATGTATCCATTTCTGACAGCGACTTCCTCTCTCTCACAGTCACGTGTGGTGTTCCATTCTTGGCCTCCCACTATTCACATTATTCATAAATGATCTCCCAAATATCTGCAAATTCTCAAATGTATACATGTACATAGACGACACAATAATCTATGCAAGCAAATCAGATATACCGCAGCTTGAGGCTGTGCTCCAAGACCAGTTCACAGTTCGTAAAAAATAAACTCTTCCTAAACACTGAAAAAACTGTCACAATGATCTTTGGGACAGTACCTAAATTACACAAATTACAAAATTCAAATCTATGCATCAAAACAAAATGAAATGGCACACTGACCGCAGTTCACTCTTTCAAATAGTTGGGTATGTTGTTAGACCCCAATCTATCTTTTGGCCATCCACATAGAAAACCTTGCATCAAAACTTTATCCAAAACTAGGTGCCCTGTACAGAAACAAATCCTGCCTAAGCCCTACAGTAAAGGAAAAGATTGTACAGCAAATGCTGATGCCAATCCTTGATTATGGGGATGTAGTATATGCACCTGCACCGCAAACTCACCTTAATAAGCTTAAAACATTGTATAACTCATTCTGCCACTTTGTGCTGCAATGTAATTACATGACCCATCATTGTAACATGCTAAAAAAACTAAACTGGCTGTCGCTGGAATCCAGACGCACCCTTCATCTTTCCAGCCTTGTGTTTAAGAGCTTTTCTGGGAAGCTCCCACCCTACCTGAGCAGAATGCTCTCCCTGGCTGTCCCCACCTCCTATAACCTCCGATCCAGTACTAGCCCTTTATTTAGTCTACCTCAATACAAAAAGAAAGTCGCTTGATCTTCCTTTTCTTACAGAGCACCGCAATTATGGAACAACCTCCCACATACTTTGAAATGTTCCCCAAGCCTAAAATCCTTTAAGAGTTTCCTCTCTATATATCTCAAAACAGAATGTACCTGTCATGGTTGATTATATATTTCTAACCTGTACTATGTTAAATTTTGTATATATTGTGTATTAATATTGTTTTTGTATTTTATTGTACCCTATTGTATTAATGCAATGTTTTGTGGACCCAGGACATACTTGAAAACGAGAGAAATCTCAATGTACCCTTCCTGGTAAAATATTTTATAAATAAATAAATACATTTCAGAAAATGTCAGGTGTAAGTCAAATAAATAAATCCGTCATCAGAATGGAAAACTGGCACATAGAGTATGTGACAGGTCCTGGTGTACGATGATATTGAGTATCTCTAACTACTGCATGTTAGGTTTGAGGTTAGAAAAGCTACCATACTGTGCGAGTAGAGCTTCAGGTGTAGGAGTGATGTGGTGAGTAAAGTGACGTAATAAAGCATGTAATTAGCGTAGGCTAATGTTCTATTCCCCAAAAGCGATATCCCCTGATATCTGGGTTCACAAAGACTGCATTCGATAGTGGTTCCAATGTCATCAAACAGAAGGGGGAACAGAGGGCAGCCCTGCATTGTACCATTCATCATAGTCACTGCTGGTGTCAATGCACAATTAACACGCACCCTAACCATAGGGGAGGAGTATATTGCACCTATAAGTTGAGGACATTTAGTCCAAATCCCATTTGCAATAGAATGGCCAATATAAAGCCCCAATCCTCCTGGTTGAGTGCCTTTACAGAATCAGTTTTCCATACTGTAATAAATTCTTATATATCAGCTACTCAGTAGAATCAAATAAATAGTGGATATATGGTTATTGCTTTAAGAACAGCTTGTATATATAATTTAGAGCATGTGTATTTTCTAAGACATGATTAGGTATTAAATGAACACTGTAGATACCATAACCACTTAAATATATTGAAATCACTATAGTGCCTGGAGTCCGTGGGTGATGCATCCCACATCTAGCCATATAGCAGACATGCTCATTCCCCATTAGTCTGCAGCCCAGCCTCCATTGAACAAATGCTGGGGTTATACTTCGTTTAATACCATACCATGAGAGTGTAAGTTGAGCACTCTCTGAGCCATTGTCCCAATCCTGCTATGAACTGGTATGACGCAGAGGTGGAAGCACACCTCCGCCTCCAACATATTTTTATGGAGGCTAGACTGTAGGAAGCTGGTGAACAAGAATCTGTTTTAAATGGCAACTAAACTGTTTAGCAATGATTTGGGTTCTGGTGCCCATGAGCTCCAGGCACAATAACCTCCATAACAATGTTGAAGTAATTATGGTGCCTGCCTACAGCATTTCTTTAATTAACATGGTCATGGTTATGGTCTGCAATGCTTATGTTAAAACTGGCACATTCTACAACATAATTCTGTGTAGCACAGTTTGGAAAATATTACATGTTATTATCCATTTTCTTTTTGGAGCATATTAAACTTTATTATGAGTATACAATGAAGTTTAACCCCTTAAGGACACATGACGGAAATATTCTGTCATGATTCCCTTTTATTCCAGAAGTTGTGTCCTTAAGGGGTTAAAAGTTTTTAAATTTAAAATGTTTCCATACCTCTTTTGGGGACAGTGACATTTTTCACAAAAAAAGAGTTAGGAAATGTATCCTTTATCAGATAAGAGTTATATTAAAATATATTAATACAATGCTATATATATATATATTTATGCATACTACTGAATAATGACACTGTATCAGTATCACAAAAAATATAATAATATATATATATATATATATATAATATAATTTCAATTATGTATTGGTGAAAATTGTAAAATCCATTTAGATCTCAGCATTCAAAAGTATTTTTATGGACTCTCACAAATTACGCAATTTGATTTTCTTTGATGACTATACAAATGATATATAATGTACATAAACATAAAAAAAATATATATAATAAGAATAATTAGGAAAGATGTGCAACCTTTTAGTAAATTATATCAGAACTTCCACAAAATATGGTTTAGAGACAGAACAGGAAATGCATTGATAAACCGTTGCAGAGGCTGTTTAGCAAGACCTGCCAGCAACATCATAAAAAATACATTGTATAAATATTCTTAATGCGGAGTATAGACAGGGTACATTTTTCCATTCTTTTATTTAAAGTTCAGTTTATTAAAAGTCAGAAGACAATGCCATTCAGAAAATCAGACTGGTATAACAGTGACATCCAGTGGTCACAAAGCAGTTTGTTTTATTTGTGAACAACGAATGACAATATGTTTGCTTATTTTGTAATGCACTTAACAGGCTTGATTAAAATATGTTTCTATACACAGGACAAAATACATTTTAAAAATAAGATGTATATACTTATTGTGAAGGTTTTTCTTAACCCATCATTTTTACAGATTAGCCATTATTTGAAATACAATGATATCCTATAGGGTCTTTCATTTAACGTGCCATTTGTACATAATGATAACAAATGTTCTAGAAATAGAATTAATTTAATTTTAAATCTCTTTTAAGCCCCAGACACAGATATATCAACTAAGAAAAGTTACTGTGTAAAGCATTTTCATTTTGTTTACTTAGTGATATACTGCTTTGTTTTATAATTTTTACTTTCTGTTTCACCTCTAATCTGAATTACGGTATGTTCTTCATTCTCAACATATTCTTATAACTATTGTCTTGTGCTGTCTTTATTACAAAAGGTATCAAAACATGACTGTGTCAGGAAATGGTATACACACCTATACTTTCTTATTATTTCCCATAATTCCCTAGAATGCAGCTCTTTCGCAATTGGGAGAGTCCTCATATTTTTGCAAAATATAGGGTGAGGTAAAGGCAAAAAAATGCCTACAGAATTCAAAGTATAAACAAAGAAAATTAGACCTGTGCTGCAGAAACTCCACACTGAAGTCCCAACAGTATATATACAACTGCCAAATAACAAACAAGAGTCCTGTGCATCCAGTAAAGGTGTGCACACCCAGGTACTACCACAATTTATTTGAGAACAAAGTTAAAGCAGCAAACGTTTCAGGCAGCAGTCATTTCTCAATGCTAATGTCCTGTGCTAATGTCCTCATATTTTTGCACAGAAAAAAAAGGACAAGAAACAACTTTGAGGTAAAAATGAAATGCTACTATATCAATTTGTTTGGGGACTGTATAGATGTAATTTATTCGAAGTGTGTATTAAGATTCACATTACTATAAATGTAGTCTTCATTCATTTACCTTGTTTGCAACTGTTCATGTTTTTCAAATAGCAGTAGTCAATGAAATATGATTTTAGTAGCTTATCTTAAAGAAACACTTTGATTACAATAACAGCATATGCTCATTGCATCGGGTATAATACATGAATTCACTGCCTTCCTGAACACAATTTCTTATAAATGCAGATTTTTTTTCCCCCTTATACTTGTGATGTAAAGGAGGGATATTTAGTTTTTTGTGGGTTTTTTTTAATATATATTTTGTAAACACTGCACAAGTCCTTATCTGTACTCTTCAGAATTAAAAGCACCTGATTGGTAGATAATCGTCCTGGTCTGGGAAGTGTGGTCTGCTTCTGCAGTTTGTCTGTGTAGACACCTTAAAAGGGATTGCTTTTATTTATATATATATATTTTTTTTAAATAAGTCATAACTCTCGATAAGAGGCCATTCTTTTATATAGAAAAGGCAGAGAAGGCAAGAAAGGTGGCCCTGTATGTGAAGGATAGCATAAAATCTAGTCTAATAAAAGTTAGTGATGCGAACATAGAGTTCGTTTGGGTTACGTTAGAATTTGGTAATCACATAGTAACTCGTGTAGGTGTGATTTATAGGCCCCCAGGACAAATAGAAAAGTTAGATAATCTACTAGTTGAGGAAATAGCTAAAATGACAATGAAGAGTTATCATCATGGGTGACTTTAATCTTCCTGATAGCTGCTTGTGCCAGGAGCACACATATTCTAAAGTCCCTACTGGGATTGTCTCTAAAACAAGTCGTCAAGGAGCCAACTCGTAAGGACGCCATACTTGATTTAGTGTTAACAAATGGAGATTTGGTATCAGATATTACTGTAGGTGAAAGTTTAGACTCCAGTGATCATCAGTCAGTGTGGTTTAATATAAGAACAGTGACTGAGTCACACCACACAAAAAAAAGTTTTGGACTTTAGAAAAACAGACTTTTCTAACATTAGTATATGTGTAAAGGAGTCATTATCAGACTGGAACAATTTAAATGGGATTATTTAAAAGTTGCACTGCTGAAGGCATCAGAAAATTGCATTAGGTTTGTCAGCAAAAAGCAAAAATGTCAAGAAACCACTGTGGTACTCCGCAGATTTGGCCAAAATAGTAAAAAAATTAAATTTTGCATTTAGTAATTATAAAAAAAACAGAGTGAGGAAGATAGACAGATCTATAAGATAAGGCAGAAAGAGGCTAAGGAAGTTATAAGAGCTTCCAAATCACACACAGAAGAGAAAATAGCACAGTCAGTAAAAAAAGGGGGACAGAACATTTTTTAGATACATAAATGAGAAAAGGAAAGTAAAACACAGGTTAGTTAGAAACAAAAGAAGGAATGTATGTAGAAGAGGATAAAGGTCTAGCTTACTGCCTCAATTAATATTTTTGTTCGATATTTACAGATGAAAATGAAGGAAAGGGGCCTCAGTAAGGAAAAGTGACAAATTAGGCATTTGTTACATGTGAGTTTACAGAGGAAGAGGTTCTATTTCAACTGTCAAAAGTAAAGACAAATAAGTCAATGGGACCTGATGGAATACACCCAAAGTTATTAAAAGAGCTTAGTGGTGTACTATCAAAACCATTAACATATTTAATTAACCAATCATTGTTAACAGGAGTAGTCCCAGAAGATTGAAAGTTAGCGAATGTTGTGCCCATTCACAAGAAATGTAGTAGGGAGGAGTTGGGCAACTATAGGCCAGTAAGCCTTACTTCAGTAGTGGGGAAAGTAATGGAAACCATGTTAAAGGATAGGATTGTTGAACATCTAAAATCATATGGAATTCAAGATCAGAGACAACATGGGTTTATTTCAGGGAGATCATGCCAGACTAATCTTATAGATTTTTTTGATTGGGTAACTAAAATAATAGATCACGGTGGTGCAGTAGACATTGCTTACCTAGATTCCACTAAGGCGTTTGACACTATTGCACATAGAAGGCTTATCAATAAACAGCAATCTTTAAGTTTGGATTCCAATATTGTTGAATGGGTAAGGCAGTGGCTGAGTGACAGGCAACAGGGGGTTGTAGTCAATGGAGTATATCCAAAGAATGGGCTTGTCACAAGTGAAGTACCTCAAGGATCTGTACTTGGACCCATTCTCTTTAATATTTTTATAAGTAATATTGCAGAAGGTCTTGATGGTAAGGTATGTCTTTTTGCTGATGATACTAAGATATGTAACAGGGTTGATGTTCCAGGAGGGACAAGCCACATGGCAAATTATTTAGGTAAACTACAAAAATGGTCAGAGCTGTGGCAACTGACATTTAATGTGGATAAGTGCAAGATAATGCATCTTAGACGTAAAAACACAAAGGCAGAGTACAGAATATTTGAGTCAACATCTGAGGAAAGGGATTTAGGGGTAATTATTTCTGATGACTTAAAGGTAGGTAAACAATGTAATAGAGCAGGAGGAAATGATAGCAGAATGCTTGGTTGTATAGAAGAGGTATTAGCAGTAGAAAGATGGAAGTGCATTTGTACAGAACACTGGAGGTCTCACTTGGAGTTTTGTATGCAGTACTGGAAACCGTATCTTCAGAAGGATATTCATACTTTAGAGAGAGTTCAGAGAAGGGCTACTAAACTGGTTCATGGATTGCAGGATAAAACTTACAAAGAAAGGCTAAAGGAACTTAACATGTATAGCTTGGAGGAAAGATGAGATGGATGATAGAAACATTTAAATACATACTGAGAGGGTAGTGGATGCATGGAATAGCCTTCCAGTTGAAGTGGTAGAGGTTAACACAGTAAAGGAGTTTAAGCATGCATGGGATAGGCAAAAGGCTATCCTATAAAAAGTAAAGTGCTAAGCGCAAGATATATAAGAGCAATGTTTGATACTCTAGTTCCCATAGTTCACACAACCCAATGTGTAGAGAAAAGTGTGTGTAAATATACCTAGGAATGAGTACAGTGATGTTACTACTTCTCCGATACTGGAGATATCAGCACAGGTTTTCCTACACAATAAAAAAGGAAAATATCATAGGACAACACTGTAATAGGGATAGACAGAGTTTTTAAATCTCTGTATAGTCCAACTCACATTTTGTTGAGCCTGTTATATCAAAAACTGGCTCCGGTAATAGTGCTTTAAATACAATCTGTTGTGGACCCAAACAGGTTGAAGCTTGGTCCTCAGATTTAAAAGTTACAAGGAAGGCAGCACCAGTTAGTGTAAACACATAACATTTATTACAAAATAATATAAAATCTTACATTGAGATTACTGGAGTGCCATTCAGCAGTTAGCAAAGCACAATGCATTTCAACGCTAAGATATGCGTCTTCCTCAGGTGCATTCCTATTCCCATTTACAGTCTCTGCTTATAAATCCACTTTGGCGTTTATTTTTCAATTTAGGGACACTGTAATTAGCCTTTCAGGACCCTAACTATAAGATAAGGTCAGGGACTAATTAAAATGTTTAGAAAATTGGGCAGACTAGATGGGCCGAATAGTTCTTATCTGCGGTCACATTCTATGTTTCTATGTTTCTATTATATTAAGGATTCCTTATATTTTTTTTTCTTCCCAACAAAGAAATAATCAAATATTCTACATCTCAACATATTTTTTGTCAACATGTATTGCAATATATCACTTTATTTTTCTGAATGAGATTAATACCTAAAGAAAGGTAGAATATTCAATACACCTGATGTATTTTCATGGTCATATTTCAATTTTCAAGTGGTTTTCTGATTGGCATCCTCATGACTTATCAAGTAACTGCAAGTGACAGGGATACATTAGAAAGGAAGAAGTGTAGGTATATCATTTGACACATCAGCTGTCATTTTGACAGAAAGGAGATATCGGCTGAAGCTTAAATACAGCTGAGTGGAAGATAAGAAGGCTAGTTTTGTTTAGAAAAGGAATCAAATGATGTCAGAATAAAGGGAGTCCTGGAATACAAAGTAGTATCAATCTTTTAATGCACATTAAATACAGAGCATGATTGCAACATACTGATATAAAATATTCCTAATTAATATGCTGGTGCGATTCTCTTGAAAAGGGAAAAAAAATAATGCTTAACTTGCCTTGAAAAAGCAAAGGGACCTCTTCTTGAAAAGAAGGTTTACAGCACAGATTGAATACCCTTGAGCTTAGCAGGTTTAGTGAACTTGTTAGATGTTTGGACTCACAAGAGTAAAGTTTCTGCTTTGACTCACAAAGGATCATTTCCTTATTTCCTAAAAAGAGCATGTTGCTTAAATTGCATTTAACGTTCCCTATGAGAGCAAATATGGCCAGGAGATGCCCAAATGTCTGCCCCCACACCCACCCCCCCACCCCAAGTGGTGGACCACATATGGAGATTAATTGCTGAACTGCCAAAGAATATGCCAAGATATGCCTTGTCTCCTGTCCCCATATTAAAACACACCATACCATATAATTTCCTTACCTTCCCCCTCCTACACGAGTATGTAACAGTGATGGAGGGGACAAACATTATAAAAAAAATGTAAAACTATCGATGCCTTGATTGAAGATCTTATTTCTTAAATTTTTGTAAAGATAAAATGGCCCAAAAGTATCCACAATATCCCACAATATCCCACTACTGCCATATTAAAACAAAAAACAGCCCGAATCACCAATAAATGCGGAAAAAAGTGACATAAAAAATATTTACCATCTAGACTAACTGAGTCAATTCTATTTCATTACAAAAGCAACAGGAAATTAAGGCTTTCTTTGTTAGCCATTTTGGTGGCTGGAGTAAGGAGATCTCAATAGATAAGTATCATTTTTTTCTTGTAGCTTTATAGATTTATTTTTACAATTATTTGCAATGTTAAGAAAGGACAAACTGTGATGATACATGGTGCTGGAGGCTCAACATGACGGTCATCCTATTCCCGTTGCAAGTATAATACAGTCCTACACTGCAGTGAGTTGCAAGTCTGGAACTGAGGTTTCAGCCAGGGGTCCCATATCTGCAGCTGCTTCACTCACACTAGAGTCACTGTTCCAGACTAGGTAAAATGAAGAGTTTTATGCTAGGCTCACACTAGAATGAATGTGTAATGTGCAAGTGTAAACACGCTGTGTTACTGCTAGTCTGTCTATCTCAGTAGCTAAAGACAGTGACTAGACAAATCCTGCTTGGAAGTACAGTTGTACAGTTGTTTACCACCCCACCTTTTTTGCTTTTATTGGACCCTTCATTTGATCTGTGTATAAAATCCACATTTAGTCAATGTCCCTTATCTTGCTACCTCTTAATTGAACATGAGATCTAGCCCACATGATTGCATTATTGGGCAGACCTCTTGTCAAGGGTGGACTGACCACTAGGGCACATCGGTCATGGACCGAAGGCCTGTGGCAGCCTGCGGCCCGGTTGTAGAGGAAGTTAAGGGCCAGTTAGGGAGTTATACAGAAACATAAAAACATATGCCAGACGGAAATTCTAGTCTGCCCAATTTCCTAAACACTTTCATTAGTACTTTCATCTTTCATCACTTGGCCTTATCCTTTAGTTAGGATAGCCTTGTAATATACAAAGAACGGTGTAATAATGTGCTCGCTAGACAGCATGCAGCTAAGAACACTGTGGATTTAATCAATTAAAATTCCACCAACAATAAAATTATACAATAAAAAGTAAAGTGCTCAGCGCAAGTTATATAAGAGCAATGTTTGATACTCTAGTTCCCAGGGTTCACACAACCCAATGTGTAGAGAAAAGTGAGTGTAAATATGCCTAAGTATGAGTACAGTGATGTTACTTCTTCTCCGATATTGGAGATGTCAGCACAAGTTTTCCTACACAATAAAAGAGGAAAATCTCATAGGACAACACTGTAATAGTGATAGATGGAGTTTTTAAATCTCTGTATGGTCCAACTCACATTTTGTTGAGCCTGTTATATCAAAAACTGGCTCAGGTAATATCGCTTTAAATACAATCTGTTGTGGACCCAGACAGGTTGAAGCTTGGTCCTCAGATTTAAAAGGTATAAGGAAGGCAGCACCAGTTAGTATAAAAACATAACATTTATTACAAAATAATATTAAATCTTACATTGAGATTACTGGAGTGCAATTCAGCAGTTAGTAAAGCACAATGCGTTTAACCGCTATAATATGCGTCTTCCTCAGGTGCATTCCTATTCCCATATAGAGTCTCTGCTTATAAATCCATTTTGGCACCTATTTTTCAATTTAGGGACATCTGCCCACTGTAATTAACCTATCAGGACCTTCCCAACCTCCTAGTTCCATTGCGATCGATAACGCAATAGCATATGATGTCACTTCCGGTTTTGCCGTTATGCGTTCCACCTTCAGTTTGCGTTCCAACAGCTATTTTTATGCATTCCACCACTGTCAGTGGCGTTATTCCGGATCAATTTAGTCCAGACAGTTCCAATTTGTATATATATGGCAATCTTATCTCATAATATCCAAGACCTGAATGTTATTACCAAAACTCTTTATTGGAATAAATACTCAATAATAAAGATGCATAAATCATAAATTTATTTTCATCTTTATTTTTTGGGGACTTTTCATGACCTGACCTCTTTTGTAATCTTCTACATCCCTTTGATATTTATTTTGTTTTGTTTTTAGGATATTTTTTTTTAATTTGTCCAAAATAGAAATAAAGATAATAGGGAGGAAAAGATCAATATGATAAGAACAAAAAGATTTGAAAACAACAAGAATTAGGTTAAATTAATGGAGAAAGTTCGAAACAAGACCAAAAATGATAAATAATCCAAATAAAGAGATTTCTATAAAAAGCAGAGAATAACCTAGAGATGAATATAAATGGACAGAAGTTAGGAAAAAAATGAAAACACCCACTACACCCCCCAAAAACCAAAAGACCAAAGGACCAATTATGACAATTGAAATAAAAACATGCACTTTAAAAGACAAGAAGAAAGATACACTAATGAGGGAAGAACCCAGAGACCCCATTATGTGAATAGGTATGAACCTCTGAGATCTGTAGGTGAGGATGTTTTTTTAGAGACCCCCCACAGACACAATTACTGGTCAAAAACTCCCAGATCACCCCTGAAAAGAAGGAGAGATTCATAAGAAGGGGAACAAGAGGGGGAATGAAGAGCAAGGAGAATAAGAGAAAATTAAAAACACAAGAACCCAGCAAACCGGCTGCACCAATTAAGGTTTTTAACCTTTCTAATAAAATTTTAAATGAGGATCACAAAAAAGTTTTAGAAAAAGTTTTTAAATTTGCTCTGAGCTGCAATTTAAATACATTTGAAACTTACCTAGATTTAAATAGATATACTACAAAATTATGCCTAAAAAAATATATTTTTGAAACGTAAATAGAAATGATACAGTCAAAGATCAAGAGGAATTTAATCACACAGATCTGAAAGTAAAATCTAGCTTCTTTCCTCACCACCTCAAAACCACCAGTATAAAAACCTTTGAAAAGGCTGTTATGACAGACTTAAAGAAAATCAAACCTATATCGAGGTTCCAACAAAATCTAACAATAGGGGAGAATCATTAAAGCATTAAAAGACTTAAAATAAAATAAAAAAATATAGTTGTAAAGCCGGTGGACAAGGGTGGTAGAGTGGTCATTATGACTAAAAACTTCTATATGGAGGAAATTTTTAAACATTTATCAGATTTTAATACTTATTGTAAACTAAATAAAAATCCTGAACTGGAAATTAGAAAAGAACTTGTCAAACTTCTGGATGACGGATTTCATTTGGGAATTTTGAACAAAAATTAGTATAACTTTTTAAATAATAATAACTTTGTAATTTCGGTAATTTATATCTTACAGAAAAATCACAAAGACCTACAGAACCCACCAGGAAGACCTATTGTGGCAGGGGTGGATTCTTTGTTAACCCCCTGTCACAATATATTGACAAATTATTACAGCCTATTGTGGTAAAAAATACAGCTTATCTTAAAGACACAATGCACTTATTACAAATTTTAGAGAACTTTGAATGGAGTGATGATTGTTGAGTAGTGACATGTGATGTGACTAGCCTCTACATGATAATTGAACACCACAGAGGATGTGGGGCTGTGAAGTTCTTTTTGGAGAAATCAGGGAATTTTAAAACTCAACAAATTGATTTTATACTCAAGGGTATTTTTATTATTCTTAAGAACAACTTTTTCTGGTTTGAAGGAGACTTTTATTTACAAAAGAGAGGCACGGTGATGGGGACCAAGTTCACACCCAGTTATGCCAATTTATTTATGTCATCCTGGGAAACTATGTATGTTTTTTTCAGGGCATGACTGGGTGGCGAACTTGGTCCTCTACATGAGGTTCATTGATGATATATTTTTTATCTGGAAAGGAGACCGAGCCTCTCTGGATTCATTTTTATCTTTTTTAAATTCCAATTTGTAACGGACGCCTGGCACCCCGACCGGGTACCTCCATCTATCACTGCTTCCTAGTACTTGCGAGTACCATAATCACTGCACTGGAACACCATAACCACCATAGACCCCACAAACCCAACGAGACCATTGAAGACTACAATGAATGAGCATCTACGTAATATCCAAAATAAGGTCACCACCCACTCTGTATCAGCTCATTTTATGAAGAACCATGGTTGTGACCCACAAAATTCTGAATTTTATTGGTATTCAAAAAGTAATTAAACCATGGAGAGGGGGGTCTTTCTGAAGATTTTGAATAAGACAGGAATGAAGTGGATCTTCGATTTAGAAACCCTCTCTCCTTATGTTTTTAATGGACTTTGAGATGTTCAATTTTATTTAAGATTTTTCAGTGCAATATTCCATGGTTATAGGTATTGAAGTTATAGGTATAGTGCAATAAATATAGATAATATATACATTTAGGTATAGTGCAATAGATGTGTAATTTGGTCTACATTTTATTTAAGTTTTTATATTTCTAACACTTATCTTTTTCTCTTTTTTTTTATCCTTAATAATGTATTATTTAATGCATCTTTATTATTTAGTATTTATCCCTATAAAGTGTTTTGGTAATAACATTCAGGTTTTGGATATTATAAGATAAGATTGCCATATATATACAAATTGGAACTGTCTGGACTAAATTGAACTGGAATACAGCCACTGACAGTGGTGGAATGCATAAAAATAGCCCCTGGAACGCATGCCGAAGGTGGAACGCATGAAAATGGCAGTTGGAATGCATAACGGTGAAACCGGAAGTGACGTCATATACCATTGCGATATCGATCGCAAAAGAAATAAGGAGGTTGGGAGGGTCCAGATAGGTTAATTACAGTGGGGGGATGTCCCTAAATTGAAAAATAGGTGCCAAAATGGATTTATAGCAGAGACTGCATATGGGAATAGGAATGCACCTAAGCAAGACGCATATGAAACGCGATGAAACGCGTTGTGCTTTGCTAACTGCTGAGTGGCACTCCAGTAATCTCAATGTAAGATTTTATATTATTTTGTACTAAATGTTATGTGTTTACACTAACTGGTGCTGCCTTCCTTGTAACTTTTAAACCTGGGTCCACAACAGATTGTATTTAAAGCGATATTACCTGAGCCAGTTTTTGATATAACAGGCTCAACAAAATGTGAGTTGGACTATACAGAGATTTAAAAACTCTGTCTATCCCTATTACAGTGTTGTCCTATGAGATTTTCTTTTTTTATTGTGTAGGAAAATCTGTGTTGATATCTCCAATATCGGAGAAGAAGTAACATCACTGTACTCATACCTAGGTATATTCACACACACTTTTCTCTACACATTGGGTTATGTGGACCATGAGAACTAGAGTATCAAACATTGCTCCTATATATCTTGCGCTTAGCACCTTACTTTTTATAGGATAGCCTTTTGCCTATCCCATGCATGCTAAACTCATTTACTCTGTTAACCTCTACCACTTCAGCTATATGGCTATTCCATGCATCCACTACCCTCTCAGTAAAGTAATACTTCCTGATATTATTTTTAAACCTTTGTCCCTCTAATTTAAGACTATGTCCTCTTGTACCTTTTCTTCTTTTTAATGTAGTCTCCTCCTTTACTGTGTTGATTCCCTCTATGTATTTAAATGTTTCTATCATTTCCCCCCTGTCTCGTCTTTTCTCTAAGTTATACATGTTAAGATCCTTTAACCTTTCCTGGTAAGTTTTATCCTGCAATCCATGCACCAGTTTAGTAGCCCTTCTGTGAAGTCTCTCTAAAGTATCAATATCCTTCTGGAGATACGGTCTCCAGTACTGCGTACAATACCCCAAGTGAGGTCTCACCAGTGTTCTGCATCTGTGGTGGAATTAATTCCAATGCGGCCGGGCCTACATGCGTTTGGGGCCCATCAGGTGGCCCATGTACTTATGGCCACCCAATCGGTATAATGCTTAACAGGGACACAGTAGGATGTTGCGCCAGACCCATGTAGTACCGGCTGGCTAGGAGGAAGGTACAGCCTGTCCCTTCCTCCCAGAGGAAGGTGGCAGTGCACACTGGCAGCATGGGGGATGAGGCAGGAGTGAGCTTCTGCAGACTCATGCTCATTCCCATCAGCCCCAGCCAGCATCACCAGGATGCCAAGCAAAGCCACCCTCATGGACATAAAACATAAGCTAGGAGGATGACTGCAAATATAAAAATGATATGCATGTGTGTATGTATGTCAGATGTTTGTGTGTATGTGTTAGGGTGTCCATATGTCAGTGTATGTATTTGTGTCAAGCTGTGTGTGCATATGTGTGTCAAGGTGTGTATATGTCAGTGTGTTTATTTGTGTGTCAGTGTTTGTGTGCAATTTGTGTCAGGGTGTGGATCTGTGTGTCAGGGTATGTGCATGTTTCAGTATTTATGTGTGTGCATCTGTGAGTCAGGGTATACATATGTGTCTGTGTTTGTGTGTATATATGTCAGTGTGTGTAGCTGTTTGTCAGGGTGTGTGTATGTGCCTTGACATGTTTCAAGGTGTGTTTTTGTCAGGGTGTGTGTATCTGTGTGTGCTTTTGTGTATGTGCATATGTCAGTGTGTATATCTGTGTAAGTGTGTGTATCTATGTGTGTGTATTTATGTGAGTATGTGTCAGTGTGTGTATGAATTTGTGTGTATATGTCAGTGTGTTTATATGTGCATATCTGTGTGTTAATTTGTATGTATATCCAGGGGCGTATTAGCCGCGAGGCAAACAAGGCATTTGCCTTGGGCGGCATTTTTCAGGGGGCGGCAAAAAACGCCGCCCCCCAAATGCTCAGGGCAAATGTCTTGTTAGCCTCGCGGCTAACTGACATTCTGGGCGCTGGGCGGCAGTGGCTGCAATGCTGGGCGGGCGGCCGGCGAGGGAGCTCTTCCCCTGAGCGCTCTGCTCTGCTCAGCTCCCTCGCGCGCCGCCAGCAGAGTGAGGCTGGGAGCCGGAATATGACGTCATCAACCCGGCTCCCAGCCTCACTCTGCTGGTGGCACGCGAGGGAGCTGAACAGAGCGCTCAGGGGAAGAGCTCCCTCGCCGGCCGCCCGCCCGCCCGCCCAGCGCTGCAGCCACTGGACCCCAGGGAGAGGAAGAACCCCCCCCAGCATTACCAAAGGTAAGGAGGCTGGGGGGGGTTAAATAAAAAAACAAAAAAAAAACACTAGTGTGTGTGTGGAAGTCTGTTAGTGTGTATGTTAGTGTGTGTATGTATGTTAGTGTGTGTGTATGTTAGTGTGTGTGTGTGTGTGGATGTATGTTAGTGTGTGTATGTTAGTGTGTCTGTTAGTGTGTGTATGTTAGTGTGTGTGTGTATGTTAGTGTTTGTGTCTGTTAGTGTGTATGTTAGTGTTAGTGTGTGTATGTTAGTGTGTGTGTGTGGATGTCTGTTAGTGTGTCTGTTAGTGTGTGTATGTTAGTGTGTGTGTGTGTATGTTAGTGTTAGTGTGTGTGTGTCTGTTAGTGTTAGTGTGTATGTTAATGTTAGTGTATGTATGTTAGGGTTAGTGTGTGTGTGTCTGTTAGTGTGGATGTCTGTTAGTGTGTGTGTGAGTGTGTGTCTGTTAGTGACTGTGTGTTTCTGTTAGCTAGTGAATGCGTATCTGTCAGTGAATGTGTGTGTGTGTATTTAGAGGGCGGAGCGGGGGGGAAGGTTGGGTGGCGGTTGCGCGGGTGGGGGTGGCGCGGGGGGGTGCCTGAGTTTTGTCCTGCCTAGGGCAGCACAAAACCAGGATACACCACTGTGTATATCTGTGTAAGTACGTATGTATGTATTGGCAGTGCATGCATCTAAGCAATCAAATACCAAAATACTCCTGCAATCTAACACAAATGTTACATACAAACACATTGCTTTCAAACTCCACGGGTGCTTTCAAATAATTACAAGGTGAATTTTTCTAAATTAGTGATTTAGTTTTAAAATTCTTGTAATGCACTCTCTGGTGAATAAACTATGTGTATTTGTGTATGTATTGGACTTTGAGGGAGCCCATGAATTATGTTTGCTGGAGGGGAGGGGGGCAGATTGCTGGCAGTCCATCCCTGCCTCTTGTCTGTTAGGCACCCTGAGCTGCTTATCCCCAACCCATCAAAAAAAACAGCCTATTTTCCATTCCACCCCCTTTTTTGCTGGAATTGAACTCAGAATCAAGAAACCAACCAAATAGTTCCCAGGTTTGCCCAAGCTTCTTCTACATGGCAATTTGAAAATGGGAAATTCTTCCGATATCCCGATCTGCCCAAATACGGATGAATTGCTATTCAGTTCAAAACGAACATTCAAGTCTAATCATAACCTAATATGTAATCCTGATTTTTAAAGAATTCAAAGCAATGCACTTCTTATAGATATGTAATTAAATGAATTTGCTATTGTGCACTATATGAGCATAATTTCTTATCCACAGTCTCTTTTCATTAGTTCATATATATAGATAAAGATAGATCTGTTGTTTCATTTAATTTATGCTGTGAAGTAAAACATAAGAAGCAAACCTTCTTAATCCTATAACATTGTGTTCTTTCCATTGACATCCTTGTGATAAAATATATTTTATTAGCTATTAAAATGCTAGGCAACAAAACAAAATGAATACACCGAGACTCTAAAAATTGAAATCTGATAAATAGAAGTAGAATGTTGTTAGCAGAGTTTGGGAGCAGGCTGAAATAAATCAGGGTTACAACTAGGACGATTTAGATTATTGTTATAAAAAGATAAAGTGCACAGCTATGAGGCTGTCAAATTATTGGTTTAAACTTTCTTCACTAGTCGAAAAATATACTGCACAATTGAACATCAGTATTAGTAGATTGGTTTATTTTGGTTTCGAACAAATCGTCCACATTTTGGGCGTTTGGCGATTCATCTGCATTCTGTAACTCAGAATTGCCATTTGACCAAATCACAAAGCAAACTAAATTAGGAGTGAATAGTTTGTTTCATAGTGCCAAAAATAGGTGATTGATGGAAAAACAGATGATTGATGGTTAGGAGGTGGACAATAAATGTTGATTTTCAGTCTGACAAGGAGTACAATAACCAAGAAGGGAAATAACGAGAGCTTGGAGAAACGTGTTAGTTGCATCCTGAATGAGAAAGGGGCAAAAATGAAAAATGTTTTCAAAGTGAAAGCCGTAGCATTTGGTGATTGATTTTATGTAAGGAGTAAAGGAAAGGTCAAAGCCAAAGAGCACCCCAAGGCAATGCACCTGTGAAGTTGAGGTTATGATTGGGACATTGGCCTTAAAGGCAACAAGGACAGATGTAGTCTTTGAGGGAGAAAAGACAAGGAGTTCGGTTCTGGAGAGGAATTGTAAAGTAATTTTGTCAGAAAAAGAGAACAGGCATTGTTATGGGCAAATGCAAATATTACAAGTTTTAGAATGAAATGTTGTATTTCTTAAACTGTGTACTTTGTTTTTAAGAGATATTGCAAACTGACAAGGTGCTAGAAATAGAACATATTGTTTTTCATAGATGTTTCTTTAAGCAATAACCTCAGTGCATAAAATATTTGCGCCATTTTGTCCCAGACGAAATACAATAACAATAATGCATAAACAAGCTTCAATGCTATACTACGACACTTGCAGTACATAATATACTGTTGTAACCCAAGTTAATGGAACTTCCCCAAATCCGGGAATCTCCCACGACTGTACACTTATGACTTAGTATAAACAACAGATAACCTATTCAGACTTTAAGATGCCATCTTGAACTAAGTCAGGAAAATTTCCATGACGTTTGCACCCTTTAGTTATGGCCTTGTATGTTTGCCAAATTAAGGGAGGTCCTAAATTGAATAAAGTAAAAGAAGTGTTACTTCTTCATATTTGAACTACAGTAACCTAAAATGGAGACACCTAAGGTATAAATAGGTGTACTTTTAAATGTTAAGACACAGAGGAGAGACTTGGAGACAGACGCTGCTCCATCTTAAAATGACAGAGAGGCTGACATG
Source organism: Pelobates cultripes (assembly GCA_933207985.1). Classification (NCBI taxonomy): domain Eukaryota; kingdom Metazoa; phylum Chordata; class Amphibia; order Anura; family Pelobatidae; genus Pelobates; species Pelobates cultripes. Next base: position 335,385,887 of record OW240914.1, on the reverse strand, counting down.
ATGACATGTTCAGAAGGGTATGTTAACCTATTAATGATATTTGCAAGCATGTAATTTAATCTTATAAACTCTGCTATAATGGATTTTATATTTTTATATAATAAATATCCAAAAGACAATCTTGCTTCCAAGACAATCCTTATTTTATATTGTATTCTCAATTATTTATATATGTTAAATAGAGGATCTCTTACACTATATAAAATTATGGCTAAGATATCTGTATGGTTAGCCCTACTAAGTTCTATGCTTTAAGACATTATAGTGGTAAATAAGGGAACCACACACGGTTACAGCATTTAAGGACACAGTTCAGCAGATGGAGAGAAAGATCAGGCAAGGAGAGGTAAACCTGGGTATCAATAGCATACAGTCTTTCGATACTTGAACTAAGCGAGGTACAGAAAGGGAAGATTGACCAGAAAAGAAGGACCAAAAGGAGTGGACATAGAGGTAGGAAGAGAACCAAAAAAGAGTGGTGACACTGAAGCCAAGGTTGTAAATGGTGAGGATGAGAAGCAGGTGGCCAACAGTGTCAAAGCAGAAACATCAAGGAGAACAATAAACGAATAATAGCATTTGGATTTGACTAAGTCATTAGTCACCTTGGTCAGGGCAGCCACTGTGAAATGTTTGGAGTGGAAAAGAGACTGTAGATGGTCAAGTGAGGAATTATATTTCAGATAGTCCATAAGTTGAATATAAACAAGTTTTTCAAGGAAATAACACACAACTATAATTCAGCACTTGTGAAGATGATTATAGTCCAAAGGCAGCTCAAACACCAAAGATGGATTTTCTCTTGTCCGGTTAAAAGCTGGGTAAAACAGGAGGATGGTTTAACGCCTAAATAGTCCTTATCAGGAAGTACATAACAACAAGAAGAGAAAAGAACAGAATAAACTAATAGTGTAGTATGTAAAACTGATGTTGGTATAAATATGATTAAAAAAATGTGCACTGACACTTTTTGGAGCATCAATGCAGCTCCAGCTTATGCGCCTGGGAAGAACGATTCCCTCCTAAGGATAAAGTGCAGTGCTAATTCTTCTTTTGATCGTATTAGTGGGAGGTATCATCATAGAGATAAAATAGATAAAAATCATAGTATAGTGTAGTATAAATAGACTATGGAGCAAGGGTAGGTATAAAAATAAATGTACACTCACATGTAGTGGAGCCATGAATATTGCTCCAAATCAGCGTATGAAGTGCTATGATCCCCACTCATGGATATGGGTGTAGACAAACCTTCTCTGCGGGAGTATATATATAAAAAACAAAACAAAAAAAAACAATAATGTACACCATAAATATGGAGTGCAAAATACAATAAAAAGATAACCTACTCACATGCTTTAGAGCAAAGTACGATTTGCTCAATCCCCTATGCTTAAGTGGTATTATAAAAAGGGCAAAGAGTATTAGCATTTATATATAGATATTACATTTTTAAGAGTATATCTCCAAACAGTATATTTAATAATAGCAGCTGACACCAAGAAGTGTGACTTCTCCACAAACACCAACAAGCTATAAAAGATTCAGAAGTGTAGTGCTTTTAAATACGAAAGGTTTACCTTAACCACAGTTATTAAGGTAAACCTTTCGTATTTAAAAGCGCTACACTTCTGAATCTTTTAAGTGGTATTATCCCCACCAAGGATGTAGTCCAAAGATACAGCAGCCACAAAAAAAGGTCCAATGAAAAAGTATGTTAACCCCCTTAGTGACCAGACCGCTTTTCAATTTTCTTAACTTTAGTTTCTAAATTTTGTCATGAGTTTTGAAATACCCAATGTTAACATGTTATAGGGCAATAAGCTTAGAGTCATGTCTACAAATGCTCGCAGTTTAGGGAATAAGATCCATGAACTTGTGGCAATATTGGCAACTGATAGTGTAGATTTAGTCGCTGTTACTGAGACATAGTTTAATGAGAAAAATGACTGGGACATAGCAATACCAGGGTACTCTTTATATAGAAAAGATAGGGAAGGCAAGAAAGGGGGAGGGGTGGCCCTGTATGTGAAGGATAGCATAAAATCTAGCCTAATAAAAGTTAGTGAGGTGAACATAGAGTCCGTTTGGGTTACGTTAGAATTTGGTAATCACACAGTAACTCGTGTAGGTGTGATTTATAGGCCCCCAGGACAAATTGAAGAGTTAGATAATCTACTAGTTGAGGAAATAGCTAAAATGACAATGAAGGGGGAAGTTATCATCATGGGTGACTTTAATCTTCCTGATGTAAATTGGAAAACAAAATTAGCTACTTGTGCCAGGAGCACACATATTCTAAACTCCCTACTGGGATTGTCTCTAAAACAAGTTGTTGAGGAGCCAACTCGTAAAGAGGCCATACTAGATTTAGTGTTAACAAATGGAGATTTGGTATCAGATATTACTGTAGGTGAAAGTTTAGGATCCAGTGATCATCAGTCAGTGGGGTTTAATATAAGAACAGTGACTGAGTCACACCACACAAAAACGAACGTTTTAGACTTTAGAAAAACAGACTTTTCTAAAATAAGAATATGTGTAGAGGAGTCATTATGATACTGGAGCAATTTAAATGGAGTCCAAGAGAAATGGGATTATTTAAAAGTTGCACTATTGAAGGCAACAGAAAATTGCATTAGGCTTGTCAGTAAAAGCAAAAAATTCAAGAAACCACTGTGGTACTCCGCAGATGTGGCCAAAAGAGTTAAAAACAAAAAGTTAACATTTAGTAATTATTAAAAAAAAAACAGAGCGAGGAAGACAAAATGATCTATAAGATTAGGCAGAAAGAGGCTAAGCAAGTTATAAGAGCTTCCAAATCACACTCAGAAGAGAAAATAGCACAGTCAGTAAAAATGGGTACAAAACTTTTTTTAGATACATAAATGAGAAAAGAAAAATAAAACAAGGATTAGTTAGATAAAAACAAAAGAAGGAAGGTATGTAGAAGAGGATAAAGGTCTAGCTGACTGCCTCAATGAATATTGTTGTTCTGTATTTACAGATGAAAATGAAGGAAAGGGACCTCAGTTAAGAAAAAGGATAAATGAGTCATTTATTGCACGTGAGTTTACAGAGGAAGAGGTTCTATTTCAACTGTCAAAAGTAAAGACAAATAAGTCAATGGGACCTGATGGAATATACCCAAAGCTGTTAAAAGAACTTAGTGGTGTACTAGCAAAACCATTAACAGATTTATTTAACCAATCATTGTTAACAGGAGTAGTCCCAGAAGATTGGAAGTTAGCAAATGTTGTGCCCATTTACAAGAAAGGTAATAGGGAGGAGTCGGGCAACTATAGGCCAGTAGTGGGGAAAGTAATGGAAACCATGTTAAAGGATAGGATTGTTGAACATCTAAAAACACATGGATTTCAAGATCAGAGACAACATGGGTTTACTTCAGGGAGATCATGCCAAACTAATTGTATTGATTTTTTTGATTGGGTAACTAAAATTATAGATCAGGGTGGTGCAGTAGACATTGCTTACCTAGATTTCAGTAAGGCTTTGACACTGTTGCACATAGAAGGCTTATCAATAAACTGCAATCTTTAAGTTTGGATTCCAATATTGTTGAATGGGTAAGGCAGTGGCTGAGTGACAGACAACAGAGGGTTGTAGTTAATGGAATATATTTGAAGATTGGACTTGTGACCAGTGGGGTACCTCAGGGATCTGTACTTGGATCCATTCTCTTTAATATTTTTATTAGTGATATTGCAGAAGGTCTTCATGGTAAGGTATGTCTTTTTGCTGATGCCAAATGGCAAATGATTTAGGTAAACTAGAAATATGGTCAGAATTGTGGCAACTGACATTTAATGTGGATAAGTGCAAGATAATGCATCTTGGATGTAAAAACCCAAGAGCAGAGTACAGAATATTTGATAGAGTCCTAACCTCAACATATGAGGAAAGGGATTTAGGGGTGATTATTTCTGATGAATTAAAGGTAGGCAGACAATGTAATAGAGCAGCAGGAAATGCTAGCAGAATGCTTGGTTGTATAGGGAGAGGTATTAGCAGTAGAAAGAGGGAAGTGATCATGCCATTGTACAGAACACTGATGAGACCTCACTTGGAGTATTGTACACAGTACTGGAGACCGTATCTTCAGAAGGATATTGATACCTTAGGGAGGGTTCAGAGAAGGGCTATAAAACTGGTTCATGGATTGCAGGATAAAACTTACCAGGAAAGGTTAAAGGATCTTAACATGTATAGCTTGGAGGAAAGAAGAGACAGGGGGGATATAAGTAGGAGACTATATTTAAAAGAAGAAAAACTACCACAACAAGAGGACATAGTCTTAAATTAGAGGGACAAAGGTTTAAAAATAATATCAGGAAGTATTACGTTACTGAGAGGGTAGTGGATGCATGGAATAGCCTTCCAGCTGAAGTGGTAGAGGTTAACACAGTAAAGGAGTTTAAACATGCATGGGATAGGCATAAGGCTATCCTAACTATAAGATAAGGCCAGGGACTAATGAAAGTATTTAGAAAATTGGGCAGACTAGATGGGCCGAATGGTTCTTATCTGCCGTCACATTCAATGTTTCTATAAGTACAAGTAGCACTGTGCTATTTCCAAACCATTTTTTTTTTCAAAATTAACACAAGTTACATTGTAACACTGATATCTGTCAGGAATCCTTGAATAACCCTTCACATGTATATATTTTTTAAAAGAAGACAACCTAAGGTATTAAACTTTGGGTATTTTGTCTCTTTTCATGCAACCATTTTACCACCAATCTATGCCAAATGTAAAAAAAATAAAATAATTGGTGATTTTTTTTTACACATAGCAATTTAAGAATGTATGTACTGAGAACTTTAAGGGTTACTGCCAAAGGACACCCCAATATGTGTTCAGCAACATCTCTTGAGTACAGTGATATTACCCATGTATAGGTACGGTCATCATGCACCCATGTCCTATTTTGGACTTTTTTGAAGCCGGCCAATGTAATTTACCCCCGTCAAACCATATATTTTTGAAAAGTACACACCATAGGGTATTTGAAATGGTGGAATGTAACACTTTCCGTGCATTAATTCTACCACCAGTCTTTGTCAAACTTTTGGGTAGTCATTTTTTTATGTTGTTTTTCTCTCACATTGTACTTTAGGCATGGATTCTCAGTTCCTGTTATGTGTTACTGACAAAGAACACCCCGATATGTGTTCAGCAACATCTCCTGAGTACAACAGTGCCCCCCATGTACATGTTTTATGGGGTTTTGCAAACTTACAGGGGTCAAATTTAGGGTTTTCCCCTATTCCATGTTTGCATACTGAAATTTGTCAGATTGGTTTGCTGGGCCTATGTTGCCTTTGAGACCATATAGCAGCCCAGAAATGACAATTAACCCCATCATGGCATAACATTTGTAAAAGTAGGCAACCCATGGTATTCAAAATGTGGTATGGCCAGTCTTTTTTAACAGCCACTTAGTCACTCACCCTGGCCAACATTAGCATTTATTTTTGTTTTTTTGCATTTTTCCCACATAAACTGTCATTTCACAGATGATATTATCAGTATAATACATTTTACTGCTCTAAAACACTCATATTTGTGTAGAGTAATATCTCACGATTACAACAGTACCCCTCAAGTACAGGTTTTATGGTGATTTGGAAAGTTACAGGGTAAAACATAAGATTTGCCAATTTCTCTTTTTGTAAATTGCTATTTGCCAGATTGGCTATGTTGTCTTTGAGACGGTATGGCAGCCCAGAAATGAAAATAACCCCACCATGACCTACTATTTGAAAAGGTAGACAACCCATGTGAAGTCTTTTGTAGTAGCTATTTAGTCACAAATGCTTGCCAGTGTTAATATTTGTTTTGCATTTTTTACACAAAAACTGCACTTTTACTGGTGATTTCATCTTCGTGATATGTTTTACTGTTTTAAACACTCATATTTGTGTACAGCGAAGTCTTCCGAGTATAACAATACATACAGGTTTTATGGTGTTTTGGAAAGTTACAGGGTTAAATATAAGGCTTGCCAATTAAATTATCTGGACTGTCTGCCTGGGTTGTCAGACAGGTCCCTCAAATTATAAAATTATAATTAATACAAATCAAATAATTATGTGTGGCAGGGCCTGAAGTTGTGGGAGGGGCTTGGTTCCCCTTCTTAAGGAGCTCCAGCCCTTCACCTGCTACCGGCTCAGGTCTTGAGATTTGCATAACCGTACTTCCGGTCCATGCAAATCTCCTCTGTCACAGGCGGAACCCCGAGGATACACTCACCTGGTCCTGTTGCTCCGTTTCAACTTACAAGATATTTCCTGCCTCTCCGACGTCCCCGCATTTCGGCTTATTCACATAAGCGTCTGGCGGCAGGTGCCGTTTTCAGCAAACCGTAAGTTACAGCTGCCGTCGAGCGGCGGTCGAACTGCGTCATCTTTGGATACCTCTATCTAAATTCGGTGCTTACGTTACATCACGTTCTTTGAATATTTGGCGGGAATTATTGCACGAATGCTGGGCAATTCGTTTTTCGATTCTTCATATCGTTTAAATCGTTTCACTATTTATAAGTACTTGTAAGCTGCCCATTAATTGTGCTTATGTGATACAATACACTCATTATTTATTCGTTTAATTACATTAGTAATATCATTGGGGCACTTGAGCTGGGTTATATCGGCCCCTTGTGGTCATTCTATATTATGACATATTGTGCAAAATTACACAGGTTGTGTTACATATATTATGTCAAGTTTTAAAACAGCCATAATGACTGGCCTCTACACCTGCATTCAGGCTATATTACTTGTGGGTCTGGCATGAGGCATTCCATATACTACAAACAATCAAGATGTAGGCATTATTTTTATTAGTTATGTGACACATAAATTCTTATATACATGTACAGTTTCACATGTCATTTTTCATGTTTCAACTAGCCACTTGAGGTATTCTTATGTGCTACTTCTACATTTATAGGCTAGACCATCAACGCAGCCTTGGGGGAATTGGTTCCAGGTTCCAATTTAGGATATATCTACCTGGTAGGTATCTGGGGTTCAGGAGGGAATTTCAGGTACCTGTCGATACCCACTTAATAGTTATTAAATTTAATTTAATTATAAATTCACTATTTAATCTTGTAGGAACTACAGTTCATCTCTATTACCTTACCCGGCTAAATACTCAACTCACAGGTACGTCCTTTTGCCTCGATTCAATACGAGCCCCTTCCCCATCGATTTCATAAGTTAGTTATTCACTGGCACTTAAGCATAGGAGCCTCTAGGTACGTTCTTCTTGGCCTTCTACACCTTACGTCAGTGGTCCCGCGAGGCCAACACCCATCCTCAAACGGAGGTACGACATCCCCTCGGGCCAAATCATAGTTAGCCGCCTCGCACAGTTGCATAGAGAGGGCATCACCTGTCACTCCCATTCTGTCTTTTTCTGGTTATTGTCACAGAGGGGCCAACTCCCCTCCATAATGTCAATGGCCTCATAACCCAATCGCGCCAAATCATAGGTAGAGCCTCTCACAGCCGCTTGGCTACTAGTAGGGCCTCACCTGTCACCTATCATCTTAATTGTTTCGCCGCTTGGCACTAGTTAAAAGACAGCCAGTGAAGATTTTTTACACTAGGTAAAACATTTAAAAATGTATTTTATAGCATGTCACAACTACCAGATGGGTCACAACTACCAGAAGCCGGGGAAGATCTGTCTATCCCTAGCACACCTGCTAGATCAGTCACTCCATCCCAAGGAGTCGACAATGCAACTCCTTCATCTCTACGCTCCTGGACGATTCCTCGGATCACCGCCGAATTGAGGAAAAGGAATATTCCTTTCCCAGCTACGGCTAGGAAAGCCGAATTGTATAGACTTTTAAACACGCAAACTGATAATACTGGGGCTGATGAAGGGTCTAGTAGCGGTCAGTCTTCTGATCTGCACGCGGTATTATCCTCGGTCTTGTCCTCTTTAGGTCGTATTACCGATAAACTGGACAAAATGGACACAGAGAGCCGACAGCAGTCGCAAACGGCTCTGGGAAATAGTGACTCGGCGGTTGTTCCCAGCACTCCTACTGGTAATATTCTGGCGGGTATTAACAATCCGCATATTATTAACCCGGCACATTTGGTGCCTGCTAACTTGAGAAAGGACATCTTGGAGGAGAAGGAGGTAAACTTGGTATCACTACTCATTGATGTCCTGGAAAATAAGACGTACGCTTATGGTGACATATCCGTGGTACTTAAATCTAGGGACCCCAGACTAAACCGTAAACTGTCTATCCCGGAATTTGTCCTGGCTTTTGGGACCTACAGGGATGTTGTATGTTCAGTGCATCCCCACAGGAGGGAGGAATTGGATCTATACCTACACAAGCTGGTGGATTTGGGGCACAAGTACGGTGGTACGGCTTTTTATGACTACCACCGTGCTTTCGCCGCAAAGGTGTCAGCAGCTCTGTCTCAATTTAACTATCAAGTTGACTGGAGTGTGCTGGATATGGAGCTTTTTTGTTGGCACTTTGCGGGCCTCAAGACACCGGCTTGTGCCATTTGTGCTTCCAATTCACACACGGCAAATCTATGTCCCAATTCCCCAGCGGTAAATACTTTCTACCCCATTCCCAATATGACACCGACTGGGAGACCGGCCAAGGTCCTTAAAGATAAACTGGGCAGGGATATAATTTTTTGGGGGAAGTCACAAGTTTGCAACAATTTCAATTCAGGCACGTGCCCAAATAAATTATACCCCAAGCAGTATTTATCGTCTATCAATGTCTCACTGCTGAGGAAGCTATTATGTGATCACCCATCCCAACATTTAGTGGAATTTTTGGGGTCAGGTTTCATGGCGGTTTTCCACACGGGTATCATACACATGCCTACTGGGGTCTTAGAATGCAAGAATTTGCAAACAGCCTTGGCAGATCCTGACGCTATTGACCGACTGATACAGGAAGAGATTGACCAAGGATTTTTCATTGGGCCTTTTGACTCTCCACCATTTGCGGTATGGAGAACTAACCCCATAGGTCTGGTCACTGGTAAATCTTCAAATAAGAAAAGATTGATTCTGGACCTCTCTGCCCCCCATGCATCAGTTACACCAAGTCTTAACTCACTTAATCCATCTGAAGAGTTTTCGCTGCAATACGCTACTATATATAATGCCATCACGGCCATCTTCTCAGCAGGAATAGGCGCTTGGCTTAGTAAGACGGACATAGTAAATGCTTTTAAACTACTCCCTATCCATCCATCCCTGTGGCATTTACATGGTGTTAAATGGCAAGGGTTATATTATTTTTTCACGCGTCTCACATTCGGTTCAAAGAGCAGCCCACGTATTTTTGATATGTTTGCTGAGACGTTGTGTTGGATATTGCTTAACACCTGTAGATGCCCCACCATTATCCACTATCTGGATGATTTTCTTTCCATAGAAAGCAACCTCTTACCTCCCAGTAGCCTCCAGGCCACGACACAACTTTTTACACAACTAGGAGTCCCGATTTCACCGACTAAGACGGAAGGTCCCGATACGGTCATCAATTTCCTAGGGGTTGTGCTGGATTCAGTTCACATGCAGGCTAGCCTCCCCAGGGAAAAGATTGAACGGATACTGACCGCCATTGAATTTTACTTAACCAAACAGTCCTGCAGCAAAAAGGAATTGCAATCCCTGTTAGGTTCTCTTAATTTTGCCATGAAAATTATTCCTCAAGGACGGGCTTTTATTCCCGACTACTCAGTCTATTCCCTAGGTTTCAGACCGACTCCTCTCGCATAATGTTAGATAGGCATGCCACCGCTGACTTATGCATGTGGAGGGAGTTTTTACGACACTGGAACGGGAAGAGCTTATTCATTCCAGTGTTATCGGATGGGTCTGTTTCTATTTGGACAGATGCTGCAGCCACTTCCGGTTTTGCCGCAATATTTGGCAATCAATGGATGTGGGGCAAATGGCCAAAGGAAATTGCAGAGATACCAGAGTTCAAGGACACGTCTGCGTTATTTGAACTTTATCCCATTGTTTTAGCAGCGGTAAAATGGGGAGCTCTCTGGTCGGGAAGTCGGTGCAGTGCTTCTCGGACAACATGGCAACATGCCATATTGTTAACAAGGGACGTTCCGCTTCCCTGGCCATCATGCGATTTGTTAGAAATCTCACATGGCAAGCTGCGAAATACAGTTTTTTCCTGAATTGCGTACATGTTCCGGGGATTCTCAATGTTGCTGCTGACCATTTATCCCGATCTCGTTTTCAGGAGTTCCGGGCGGCCCTACCCACAGCGGCCTTAATACCCACTCCCGTACCACAGTGGCAGGAGATGATATTGGACTAAACCGATTACTCGCTCACGGATATCATCTCTCACAATTAGGGCTTTTTGTAAACACTAAAAAGGTTTATGACAGGGCTTTTCTGTTGTTTAATAAATTTGTGATGGAACACAAAATTGCTGACAAATTTGCTATGAGCACTATGATTGCATTTATTTCTTTTTGCCATCTTCACTTAAAACTATCATTCAACACTATTAAATTATACATCACAGGTATTCAACACCACATCCTCACCACTTGGCCTGATAAACAACGATTCCTCTCCTCGTATCAAGTAAAGTCTGTATTGAAGGGTATCAAGGACTCCACCCCGGCACCTACACCTTCCAGATTACCTATACATGACATTCTATTTCAGTCTATGTCAAATCTGTTAGACACTTCACCATTTGAGACTCGCACAAATCAGGTCATAAAAACCGCCATATACTTGGCATTCTATGGGTTCCTTCGGCCCAAAGAATTTACCACTACTAATTATAACACCCCAAACTTCCTCACAACAGCTAACCTAATTAAAACTCACAACCACTATTCACTATTCCTACACCATACAAAAACTAGTATGAAAGGTCAGTCTGTCACTATACCCTACTACCCTACTGACAATAAATGGTGTCCAGTGGTAGTCTTCGACCAGTACCTCTCATCCATCCCAATGACTCCACATCAACCTCTCTGGAATTATATGGTAAAACACTGACCATCAGTAAGTTCATGCTTTATGTAAGAACTTTGTTAGTACGCTTGGGGCTAAACCCGGCCAAGTATTCCGGTCATTCATTCCGTATTGGAGCCGCTACTACCGCTTCAAAAAAGAATATCCCAGCACACATCATTAAGATTATGGGACGCTGGAAGTCCACGGCATATACACGATACATTCCCCAGCCAGATCAGGAAGTACGACTAGCATTCAAGAAGATGGTGTGATAGTCATATACTGTATTGTAGGCTGAATAAACTGTTACATCTTTTTGCCCTCTTTTATTTCAGGCCTACTATGTCGTCAGTTACGGCACACCCCAACTGACTTTTCCATGTCCTGTTTGGTTTAAAGTTACTAACTCCACGGCTTTATGCCTTGACCACAAATGGAAGGCAGGGCCTGAAGTTGTGGGAGGGGCTTGGTTCCCCTTCTTAAGGAGCTCCAGCCCATCACCTGCTACCGGCTCAGGTCTTGAGATTTGTCCCACCCACCTCTCCTCCTTTAAATCATTTAATTCATTTCTTGAGGTAGGCCCTCTTTTATTTCAGGCCTACTACGTCGTCAGTTACGGCACACCCCAACTGACTTTTCCATGTCCCGTTTGGTTTAAAGTTACTAACTCCACGGCTTTATGCCTTGACGACAAATTATATATATATATATATATATATAAAAATAATGTTTTTTAATTTATATATATATATAGACACACACACACACATACATATACATATAATACATATTTGAAGCTCCAAAAAAGTGTGAGTGCACATTTTTTATCATATTTATACCAACTTCAGTTTTACATACTACAGTATTAGTTTATTCTGTTATTTTCTTGTTGTTATATACTCTCTGATAAGGACTGTTTAGGCGCTACACCAACTTCCTGCTTTACCAAGTCTTTCAAGGAGCTTGGAGACAAAGGGATGAAGAGAAATAGGATGATATCTAGGCAAAGCATCAGAGTCAAGAGAAGGCTTTAGTAGTATAATCAATGCATGTTCAAAGGACAAGGGGATATGCCAAAGGAAAGAGAGATGTTGAATAAGATGCGATGGAATGGGTTTAAGGGGCATATGGTAGGGCAGGAAGAAAGGAGAGGAGAAAGTGCAGAAACATCCTCTTTAGAAACAGGAGTGATGATACGTAGTGTATAGGAGGAGGCAAAAGGTTGGACAGTTGAGGGGAGAATTGAGCAATATAGTGATGACATAATAGTAAAATTTGTTCAACTATAGCAAATAAATTAGAGAGAAATAGACATGCATTGCACAACGCATATAAATAAGGGTGAATAAACCACTATTTGAAATCATTTGCATCTCGTAAAGCCGTGGCATGGCTCTAAATAGGGCTATAGAGATTCCCTCTTTAATGGCTGATAGTAGAAGACTTCACAGATGAAATTCTGTAAATCCAAATCAATTTACTATATAAATATATTTTAGATGACAGAATATGCTATAGTATTAATATGATGTGATAATATTGTATATTAATGGTAGAAGTATTACTATTAAAAATCTTATATAAAGTGTAATATAAAGTTAAGAATGGGAAGGGGTGCTGGACAGGATGCTGGTTTAATTTTATATTGGCCTATTAGTTTCTAGCCTTTCCTAGGTCAGACATAAGCATTGGGTTAATATTTTTGGATACATTTTTTCAAATGATTTAAAATTTTGAAAAACATTTTAATATTTAAGAAAAGCTCATGCAAAAATATAAAATCAAAGCCATAGGTCCAGATTAAATATATTTTATACACTTTTCCAATTATTTAATATTTTTGACTAATCTTCTAAAATTATTGAATATATCAAAAACTATTTTAATATTGATATTTATTATATATATATTTATAATTATTTTATTATTTATATAGCGCCAACACTGTATTCCGTAGCACTGTACAATGGGTGGACTAACAGACACGTAATTGTAACTAGACAAATGGACACACAGAAACAGAGGGGTTTAGAGTCCTGCTCAATGAGCTTAAATGCTAGAGGGAGTACGGTATAGTGACACAAAGGGCATAAGTAAGGGTAATGAGATAGGTTGCTAGAAAAGTAATCACTGAGGGCTTAGTAGGTTATTTTTGACAGTTTCAGGAGTGGAGTCATGGGGGGGGAGGAATGAAAATCCGCTAACAGTTTAGATGATTTGCCCTCCTGAAGAAGTGTGTTTTCAAAATTTTTTGGAAGGAATGGAGACTGGGTGAAAGCCTAACGGAGAAGGAAAGGGAGTTCCACAGAAAAGGTGCAGCCCTGGAGAAGTCGTGGAGGCGAGCATTAGATGTGGGAGTATGGACAGAGTATAGGCGTAGGTCTTTGACAGAGAGCAGAGGTCTCGACGGGACATATTTGTGTATTAGGGAGGATAAGTAGGTTGGAGCAGCATTATGTAGGGACTTGTAAACAAGCACCAGAATCTTAAATTGAGCCCTATATGTAACTGGAAGCCTATGTAGGGACTGACAGAGGGGGGAGAAGTGGGAGGTGCGGAAAATCAGTCTCGCCGCCGCATTCATTATAGATTGCAGTGGTGCAATCTGGGAACACTTAAGACCACTGAGAAGGGGATTGCAGTAGTCAAGGCGAGAAAGAACAATGGCATGGACCAGCTGTGTCTGGTGTTAAATAAGGGTGAATGCAAGTTATGTTTTTGAGATGGAAGTGGCAGGATTTGGTGATCGACTGAACATGATGGGTCAAGAAGAGGTTAGAGTCAAAGAGAACACCTAGGCAGCGAAAGTATTGAGTGCATAGAAAAAGAGGAATGGAAGCTATGGGGAAAACACCTAAAGCCGCCCAATTCTAACAGTCATGTACAACGGGATTCTGAGGGAAGTGTGGACAATGTGGTCAGTAGCCCACACTGCAAGGTATTTGCGAAGAATCACCGATAGCCCCTGACGCGCGCGTTTCGCCCACAACTCATCAGAGGTGAACCGATGTGTGGTAAATGCCCGAGTATTTAAAGGACATGGGTCACCATGATTGGAGAATTCAAAAAGCCCGCTATTATGATTGGGCCAATCACGATAGATATAATTGATGACATCATGAAAGTCCGGAGTGGAAAGGGTGTTTAACTCTTTTCAGTGATCAGGATCTGCATGTCAAAGAGGTTTAATAGGTGCTTAATTCCAGATTACATTAGATGTCGGGAAGTGAGTCTTAATAAGTCTTAAAATGACTAATAGCCTTTAAATGTAATAACAGGATAAATATAGATATAAATAAAAATGAAAAATGAAAAAGAAATATAACGTCATATGCAATCGGAAAAAAGAGGGTGTTTAACCCTATCCAGTTGTATTAACTCTATAGTGAAAGGGGGATAAGGAACTTAATAGTTAACTGGCCATAATGCCCAAATGCAGTGTTGTTAACCCCTTAAGGACACATGACGGAAATATTCCGTCATGATTCCCTTCTATTTCAGAAGTTGTGTCCTTAAGGGGTTAAGATCACAATTTCATATACACATAAGTGTATGAGATAACAAAATTTAGCACAGGAATGGGTATTAAACCCATTCCGAGCATAATTGATGTGTCAAAACGCTCGATAAGGAGCGGTGGTTCAGAATAAAAGCCAAAGAAAAACAAAATAAACCGGAGGAGATATCTAAAATAATCCGCGTTACAATAAACTGGAATCCGATGATTCCAATATTAGGGATCAATATATAAATCTGGTCATAATATTGTACAAAAATTGAAAAAGAAAATTGTGTTATGTGCAACCAATCTTCGTGCTTAATTGTAATACAGGTAAGTATGTAATACGTTAGAAAATATATACACTTAAAGGGACCTAAATGGCCCAATTCAGGTAGATGTTTAAGGCCAGAGAGGACTGGAATGATAGAGGCTCCATGTTTCCAGAGAGAATATCTAAGTGCATGGACCAACGAAAAAATCTATAAAAATAAATGTGAAAATATATCCTTAATATCCAGTTTGTTTGAAATTGGGACATCAAATAGATATTGACCCTATTCATGAGTAATAGGCAGTGGTGACAAATGAGAGAATGTTTATATAGAGTAACTGAATAGCAGAAATATATCTATGAATGTATAAAAGGGGTGAAATTAAATTCTTCATTTAAGCCTGCTGGAGCCAAGGTTTGAAATTCAAAAATCCACCTGGACTCTTTCTGAAGAAGTACAAGATTATAATTACCTTTTCTAGAGTTGAGAGTAACTCTTTCTAAAGCCTGGAAAAATAGGTGGTTAGGGTTTCCATCATGGAAATTTCATACATGATTTGCTACGGGGGTACTTAAGTTAAGATTTTTCACAGAGTTGATGTGTTGCATCCCACATGAACAAGTAATAACATAAATGACACGTGTAGTGCCACAATTAATGAAATGTTTGATTTTGAATTCCTTTTGAGTTTTCGTGCATTTAACAATTTTAGACTGATTAATAAAGGGGCAAGCTTTGCAGTGTCCACACTTATGGATTCCCAAAGGTACATTAAGCCAAGTTTTCGGGACAGTTTTTTCCAGATGGCTATGTACCAAAAAATCCCTCAGATTCCTAGATCTGCGTGCTGTGATGTTAGGGTAAGCAACAGATTCCGGTTTCAAATCAGTGTCATATTGTAATATTGGCCAATGTTGGGTGAATATCTCTTTGATAGGTTTCCATTGTTTATCAAAGGTCCCAATGCACCTAATAAGTTGGTTAGCTTGGGTAGTTTTTTGGGAGTGGAGACTAGAACTTCTGTCTTGGGTGAGGGCCCTTTGGTAGGCTTTTTTGAGAATTTTATTAGGGTAACCTCGGCTTTTGAAGCGGGTTCTTAATTTATTCGCTTCGACTTGGAACGACTCATCGTTAGAGCTGTTTCTCCTAGCCCTCAAATATTGACCGTATGGAATTCCAGCCTTCAGGCGATATGGGTGGAAACTGTTCCAATGTAGAAGGCTGTTAGATGCAGTACTTTTCCTGTATAATTCTGTGTCAACTGTACCGTCAATATTGAGCAAGATTCGAAGGTCAAGGAATTCGAGTTGCGTTTTGTGGATTACATATGTCAGTTGTAAGCCGATTTGGTTGTTATTGAGCACCTCCACCATGTCTGTGAAGTTAGAAACAGAGCCTGTCCAGAATATTAAAATATCATCAATGTATCTTAACCATTTATGTATACACTGATGGAATCGGTTGGTTTGTGGGTCCTCAAAGATGTTCTCTTCCCACCACCCCAAAAAGAGGTTTGTATAGCTAGGAGCACAAGCAGTGCCCATGGCTGTGCCCCGCTGTTGGAGATAATACACCCCATTGAATACAAAATAATTATGGGTTAATACGAACTCCAAGAGTGAAAGTATTAATTTTATCTGTTCTGAGTTGTATTTGGGGGATCTATGTAGAAAATAAGAAGTGGCCTGTAGTCCTTTGTCATGTGGGATGTTGTTATACAATGAAACAACATCCAGACTGGCAAGAAGGGAGTAAGGAGGAACCACCACATTTTCTAATAGCAATAGAGTCTGTTTGGTATCTTGTACATATGAGTCCAGGTGGATTACGAATGGATGAAGAAGTTGTTCCAAAAATGTGCTTGTTTTTTCGGTCAGGGAATTATTCCCTGACACTATGGGTCTCCCTGGAGGGTCTGTTAGGCATATGTGAACCTTAGGGAGACAGTAGAACGTTGCAACCGTGGGATTGTTGTTAGGAATCATAAATTGGTATTCCTCCTTTTTAATTAGATTATCTTCGAGGGCCTGAGTTAATAGTACCTTTAGTTCAGTAAGAAACTCCACTGTAGGGTCTCGTGGAAGTACTTTATATTGAATATTATCTTTAAGGTGTTCCATACACATATTAATGTATTTCTCTTGATCCATAAGTACTATATTTCCTCCTTTGTCGGAGGGTTTTATGATTATGTCCTTATTACTGCTTAGATCTTTGAGAGCCTCTCGTTCTACTTTAGTTAAGTTATCAATTTGTTCTTTTGGGGGAGGAGGTGATTCCAAAGATTTTGTAGTCATCTGGACAAAAAGATCTACACTGGGCACATCTTTAAAGTTAGGAGTGTACCAACTGGAAGGTTTACAGTTGGTAAGAGGTGGTTTGTTGGTTTGTTCATCAAGAAGAGATACCATTGTTTGGAGGTGCTGGTAGTCTTCCTGAGCAATACCTAAATCTCTAGCCAGTTTGTTCTCCTTTCTTGTGTGTATGATGTTAAGGGCAAGTTTTCGCCCAAACAAATTGGTGTCTTTCACCCAGTCAAATTTATTTGTAATGGGAGACGGGACAAAAGATAGTCCTTTGCTGAGAAGAGATTTGTGCTTCTTTTCCAATTTAAACTTAGATAAATTAATGATAAGATTCTCATCTTGAGTCTCTCGGTTTATTGGTTTTGTATCCATCTTTGTTGGTCTTGTATCCCCATCTTTTTCTGTCTCTGAGTTTGCCCCTCTGGGATAAGGGCCACTCCTGTTCTAAAAAAGAAGGGGAAATAGAGGATGTACCAGATTGTGGAAGGATCGTAGCATTAGTGCTTGTGTTAGGGAGATTCAAATTCTGTGTTTCAGAAAAGGACACGTTTATCTCAACTTGTTTTAGTATGCCTTTCCTGCCTTGTTGTGAATAGTTCCTACTTCTAACAGTGTTCCTGTCTTTCCTTTGTGGACTGTGGTCCGAATCAGACCACTCAGTGTCTCCTGATGTGGAGTTTTGTTTGCTGTTATAACGTCTCCTATTATATCTCTGTCGGAAAATAGTTCCTTCCTTAAAGTCCCTATGGTCACGTTGGTATTTCAGATGTTTCTTCTCCCTAATGTATTTTTTAAGATTCTCCAAGTTGTTGTTCAATTTGGTTTCCATAGATTTGAAATCTGGGTGATTTTGAAAAGTTTTAATGTTGTTAATTTCTGACTGTAAATTTACATTGACACTTTCTAAATGCGACTCTTCAAGTTTAATCAAGAATATCATAAGTTTAATTGAGCTGTCAATTAGAATGTTATCCCATTCTTTAATTTGTGCATCGGTTTTTACTTTCTCTGGTCTGGGAATATTGGACCTTAGTCCTCTCGGGACTAGCTTGTCCTCTACATATTTGCGCAAGCTAGTAATTTCCCAATGTCCCCTAATTTGTTGCTTATATAGGTTTTGTATGTCAAAAAAGCTTTCATTAATATCACTCGTATTTTGTTTTATCAGGGGTTCAAGGGAAAATACGTTATTAATATCGCTCGTGGTTAAGTCCAGGTTAATAACATTGCTTAAATATGATGTCATTCTGGTAAGCTTCCTAAAAAACAGGTATTGAAACCCTAATGAATTAGAAGAGAAAAAGAGGAATGGAAGCTATGGGGAAAACACTCATAGTGGGGTTAACCCACACAAAACTACCAGGGTAGTAATTACAAAAAACAGAACAATGGAGTGCCCTACGAATAATTAAAAATTAACTTTTAATAAATAAGTTAAAAATAAGGTGTAGATAACTTGATATAGCACAAAGTAATGAGTAATAATACTCTATATACAATTAGTTGCAATATATTATAATATAGGAATTGCAACACTAAAGTGATAATTCCTTGTTAAAGTTTAAAAATATGTGCAGCTCGTTTCGTAACGTACTAGCAACTAAACATGAGAGATAGAGGATACATTTACAAAAGAGTAACAAGTACAGAGGACCTGTTCAAAAGTTTTCAGTGAACCTCTGATAAATAAACACTGCATCAATACAATGTTGCAGTATGTGATCAACTATGACGCAAATTATAGTGCTTAGTTCGATCTAAGAAAAGTCATGTTACAAATAGTATTGAATGGCTTAACGAAAGTGCATAGCATTTGAATCTTCAACAAAATAACAAAACTGAGTCGAGCTTGCTGTTCAGGGACCTAAAAATGTAACCCCTTAACGCCGTTATGGCGTTCTATGCCATCGCGGCTTTAAAGGGCTTTAAACCCGTTGCGGCGGCATAGAACGCCGTAACGGCTTAAGCTCCCAGGAGGTTTGATCTACTTACCTCCGCCGCGATCCTCTTCTGGAGGGCTGCCTGACAGCCCAGGCAGCACTCCCCCAGCAAATGAGGCCCCCGAGTGCCATGTGATCGCTCTCAAAGAGCGATCACATGGCCCCCTATAGCTGGCTGTTGATCTGCCAGCAGGGGGACTGTCTAAAATATCAGACAGTCCCCCTGCTGGTAGGTAGTGTAAAAAAAAAAAAATTAAACATGTTTAAAATGAAATTAAAAATATTTTTATATATATAATATATGTATATATATAATATATATAATATATATACATATTATATATGTAACATCATACAAAGTGTATTTTAATATTAATATAAGTATATATATTAATATTAAAATTCACTTAGAATGACGTTACATATATATAATATGTATTTATATTATATATATAATAGATATATACACATATATTATATATATATATATATATATATATATACGTATAATTACAATAATAAATAAAATAATAAAATAAATAAATAAAATATTGAAACAAAATTTAATATAAATTATATATTCTTATGTAATTTCATTCTAACTGTATTTTGTTATTAATATATATATATATATATATATATATATATATATTGTTAACAAAATACAATATGAATGACATTCTATATCTATCTATCTATATATAAAATACAAATAACCGCAAATATATATATAGATAAATACATAAAATTACATAAAAGATTACATTAGTATACACGTAGAATTAAAATACCTATAAATGCATATATATTAAAATTCTACGTGTATATTTAAGTAATCTTTTAACATAATTATGTGATTTGATTAATTCAAATTTGGTTGGCATGCCTGACAACACAGGGAGAAAGTGCAGAGAATTATAGAGCACTATATTTGACCCTGTAACTCTCCAAGACACCATAAAACCTGTACATAGGGGGTACTGATTTATTTGGGAGACTTTGCTGAACTCAAATATTAGTGTTTAAAACTGGTAAATTGTATTACAATGATTATATTTTAAGTAAAAGTGACGTTTTTTGCATTTTTTACAAACGAACGGCACTTTTATGGACTATATTATTGTTGTAATATGTTTTACTGTTTTAAAACACTAATATTTGTGTTTAGTGAAGTCTCCCGAGAATAACAGTACCCCCCATGTACAGGTTTTATGGTGTTTTGGAAAGTTAGAGAGTTACATTTGAATTTCATTTTTTTGACATTGAAATTTGCCAGATTGGTTTGCCATTTGAAAAAGTAGACAACCCAAGGTATTGCAAGTGGGGTATGTCCAGTCTTTCTTAGTAGCCACTTAGTCACAAACACTGGCCAAATATTCATTTTTTGCTTTTTTCACACAAAAATAAATATGAACGCTAACTTTGGCCAGTGTTTGTGGCTAAGTGGCTACTAAAAAAGACTAAACATACCCCACTTTCAATACCTTGGGTTATCTGCTTTTTCAAATGGTATGCAATTATGGGGGTAATTCTCATTCCTGGGCTACCACACCATCTCAAAGGTAACATTACTAATCTAGCAAATTTCAATTTGAAAATGGAACGTTCTATATTTGACCCTGTAACTTTCCAAAACACCATAAAACCTGTTAATGGGGGGTACTGTTGTACTCGTGAGACATCGCTGATTACAAATATGTGCATTTTTTTGCAGTAAAATCTAACAGTATTATGACATTTACAGCTAAAATGGGAGGCAGAACTACACATTTTTTATAAAATTAAAAATTTCTCACAGTTTTTTTAATTCATAATAAATTATGTTTCATATATAAATATTTGATATGAAATGAAAGCCCTGTTTCTCCTGAACAAAATGATATATAATAAGTGTGGGTGCATATAATATGAAAGAGGTGAATTACGGTTGAACAGACACATAGCGCAAATTCCAGGTTTTGTTTACGTTTTGTTTTGATCAGAACGTGTACTATTGACTCCGTCCTGAAGGGGTTAAATAAATAGGACATTTCATGCTGGTGTGAGACCTTTAGGGACTGTAATGCTATGAGTACAATATATAATATTTGATTTAAAATTTTAAAACATACTCAAACAGTGATCAGTTAAATTCTTTTATTGAGGCAAGTTATTCATACGGTACAGAAGATGAAAAGGCATTATAACAATAATATACAGCATTAGAATTACATAGCATAAAATTATACTCCCTATATGATATATTTTTTAATATTTTAATATTTGGAAAAAAATATATTTTTTAAACGTGTATATTAACTCAAGGTCGTATTTGAGGAAAGAAAGAAAAAAGTATTGAATGTGTAGCATATGAATCTTCAATAAAATAGCAACGCTGAGTAGAGCTTGCTGTTCAAGGACCTAAAAATCTAAATATATAGGACATTTCATGCTAGTGTGAGACCTTTAGGGACTGTAATCCTATGAGTACAATATAACATCTTTGAGTTAAAATTTTAAAACATATATAAACAGTGATCAGGTAAATGGACCAATAAAGTACTAATTATATTAGATGTCATCACTAAAATTGGGTGTCTTAAAATTAGCATTGTTATTAATTACAACAGGACATGTTAGGAATACACTATAAAATTAATAATTAATGTTTTAGTCAATAACCACACTTTTACGGCAATATGGAATGCATTACATTGTTGGTTCTTAAGGGCTTAAATTATTATTAAATGTCTTTTATTAAACATACTAAATTAAATAAGTGCTTTCATGAATATGAGTCATATGAAAAGCTAAGGGGAGTAATCTGCTTTTTTTCTGAGCAGCAGCAAATGAACAACGATTTGTAACGAAGAAGCTACATTCATTTCTTTGGACTGTTTTACCAGAATTAATCCAGTAGAGGGCAACAGATCCCTTACTAATGGGAGATATTTAAATTGTACGTTAGTGCATTATTCATTTGCATGTCAAAATCGATCATAAACTATGGACTTAGCCATGCCATTTAAAACATAATTTTAGATAACAAACTCCTTAAGGACCAAGGATCTTTAGAGATGCAATACATTTGTGACCAAGGCCTTTTTGACACTTTTGCCATGCATTCATTCTATGCCAATTTCACCCTTACTGTTTAAATGCAGCTATACATGTATACAATATATATATACATATATAAATATATATATATATACTAAATATTTTTTATTATTATTATTTACAAAGCACCAACACATTTCAAAGCACTGAGATAAATGATTAAAATGTAAAAAAAATTGAAATAAATGGAAAAAAAAATCTCAGTCTTTTATTTAATTTTTTTTTTTGCTTTTCACAATTTTTTTTCCGCACCATTATTTTTCAATTCGTCTGCTTATATGCTGATTTATGCTGAGACCCAGGGCCAGCCTTAGGGGGCGCCTTGGAGCAGGGGGCGCCCTGCGGCCGACACAGCTCACACATTGCCTGCTGCCTGGGTGGAGGATTTCATTATTCTCCACCCGGGATAAAAAAAAAAAAAGCATTGCGGCAGGGCGGGGCTTAGCGTGCAGCGGGGCAGGGCTAAATGACGACAGAGGCGGGGCTAGAAATACCGGGTAATTGCTGCATGGGAAGCAGGAAGGAGTCCCTGCTTCCCCAACAAGCAGAATCCAGGAGCTGCACTTCTTACACCTCCATAATGAATAAAGGTAACAGTTTGAATGTGTGTGTGTGACTGTTTGCCTCTGTGTGTGTGTATGGCTGTCTGCCTGTGTGTGTGGTTGTCTGCCTTTGTGTGTGTGGTTGTCTGCCTGTGTGTGTGTGTGGCCGACTGTCTGTGTGTGTTTGTGACTGCGTGTGTGTGTGACTGTCTTCCACTGTGTGTGTGTGTGTGTGTGACTGTCTGCGTGAGTGACTGTCTGCGTGTGTGTGACTGTGTGTGTGTGTGTGTGTGTGACTATCTGCCTCTGTGTGTGTGTGACTGTCTGCCTGTGTGTGTGGCTGTCTGCCTGTGTGTGTGGCTGTCTGCCTGTCTGCCTGTGTGCATGGCTCTCTGTTTGTGTGCATGGCTCTCTGCCTGTGTGTGTGTGAGGCTGTCGCTTGTGTGTGTGTGTGTGTGTGGCAGTCTGCCTGTGTGTGTGTGTGTGTGTGGCAGTCTGCCTGTGTGTGTGTGGCAGTCTGCCTGTGTGTGTGTGGCAGTCCGCCTGTGTGTGTGTGTGTCTGCCTGTGTGTGTGTGTGTGGATGTCTGCATGTAGCGGTGTGTGTGTTACACTGGCTGGCTGTATGTGCGTGACTGTCCATCTGTACCTGTCTGTGTTTGTAATTGTCTGCCTGTAACTGTGTGTGTGTGTGTGTGTGACTGTCTGCCTGTAACTCTGTGTGTGTATGTGTGTGTAATGAATATTTATTTTTAAATCAATATTTATTTAATAAATCCCCTATACAATCACTACACTTCTAGCCACACACTATACATGGTTGACGGGGGGGGGGAGCGCTGCGAAGATGTTCTGCACAGTGCGCCTAAAGGCCTAAAGCTGGCCCTGCGGAGACCAGTAGCGGAATGAATGTATAGAGGGCCCTGGGGCAAGAAAATTTTTTGGCCCTATTGCAGGAATGGTAAAAACGTAGATCGCAATCTGACTTTTAACTCCAATGATGCTATGCCAGCTGGGGATCTACCATGTGCCCATCCTAGCAGGGTTTTATTTGTGAGCAGTGTTTGTGCATGTTTTTGTATAGAGTATGTGTGTACATATAGAGGTGTATTTGTATGTACTGTTGCCATTAGAATGCAGTGGTGTACTTGTGTGTAGTGTTTGCGATTGAATGCATGGTTGTGTTTGTATATAGTGTTGTCTTTTAAATGTAGGTGTGCTTTTGTGTGCAGTGTTGGTGCTTGATTGAAGGGGTGCTTGTAAATAATTTTATGTTTTAATACAGGGGTGTGTTTGTAAGTAATGTTTGCGTTTGATTACAGGGGTGTGTTTTGATGCAATGTTGGCTTTAAAATGTAGCTGTACATGTTTGTGTAGTATTGGTGTTTGAGTTGATATGTGCATTTGTATGTAATTGTGGAGTTTAAATACAGGGGTACATTTGTATATAATGATTGTGTTAGATTGCAGGAGTGTGTTTGCATGTTGTGTTGGTGTTTGATTGCTTGGATGTATGCACATATACACATACACTAACACATATTTACACAGCTATACATACACATTAACACACAGTTACACACTGACACATGCGCACATCTTGACACATGCACACATCTAACACACAGATTCACTCTGACATATACAAACATAGAAAGATGCACACCCTAACAAACAGATACAAACACTGGCACACACGTATCCTGACACACAGATACATGTACACTGACACACACAGAATCACACACTGAAACACAGATGCACACACATGACATGTATACACACACAGATGCACTCCCTGACACACAAACACACTGTATAGATACTTACACAGACATACATACACATTAACACACAAATACACATATATACACACTGACACATACAAACACAGACACAAAGAAACACAAACACATACACACCTTGACACACACAAACACACTCTCAGACACACACACACACACACCATGATACATACACACACACACGCAAAGTTATATTTGCAGGCACCTTCCTGTTAACATACCTTTTGTTTCCAGGATGGTGGCTTGCTTGGAGTCCTCCTGCTGTTGGTTTAGAGAAGGTAGGGATCTGCTGCAGCTCCGGTCTCTCTCCCCTCATGTTGCCTCATCCGCCGCTTCCTCCTACCATCTCCACGCGGCACACTCAGTAAAGAGCTGGGAGGAAGTTATCAACTGTCACTTCCTCCTAGCCAGCAGATATTAGAGGGGCCCGGTCGCCTCTGTTCAGCGATTAAGCACTATTATTCATCGGGTGGCTCTTAGTGCATGAGCCACCTAAACGGCCCCTTTTTTATTTTTTCTTATAGATATATTGGTAGATTTGCAGTGACATTCATAGGCTGTTTAGTTGCAAAATGTTTTACTATTTTTTATTGTTTCAGTAGTATTTAGTGACAACATATACCAGCATGCACTACAGTCATATATTTTACTCGAGGTATACAATTAATGTGATTCTATGTCATGGCACTAGCATTTAATGCCGTCACTGGAAGCCTCTTTTCTTCTTGATCCCATACTACCCATTATAATCCCTCACCAATCTCATCACAAAATGATCTAGAATTTGAATCATTAGAAGTACTGAGCACTGATTTTTACAGCTCTACAACATAACCTTTATAACAATATATTGTGATTAGCTTGGGCACTTTTCAAGTCCCATCTATGATAACATTTAATTTGTTTAATTGAAAAACTGGCTTATCAACCTATAATTAACAGTGTCAGAATGATATTTGCAAGACTAAAGGCCATAGCTGGCCTTTTGATTGTCAACACATCGCTGAACCTTGATAGATTGCTGGCAAAATTATTGTAAAACTATGTGCTTGCAAAGGACAGAAATTCTCAATGTATTCTTCCTGGTAAAATGCTTGATAAATAAATAAAGTGTATTGCAAGAGAAAGAGAGAGAATAAAAGCTTAGGAAAGATACAATAAACTCATCACTTAATTCACTCAGGAGTTGCCAAAATTATCGAAATTCTGATACAGAATAAGACAGTTTGTGAGTCACACACTTTCACATTCAAAGATCAAATAATACTTTGTACTGGATAAAACTTAGATCCCATTCCAAATGTGTTCTATCAAATATTTAGAGTCTCAAGGATATGATTTATAAAGTGGATTGTGTATCTTTGTGGGTAGATCCCAAAAGTCAATTTCTGGTTTACTTGTCTATTCATATTTAGTTGTTTCTTTCATGTAAGCTAAATAGGATTGCCACAAAGAGAAGACTTGTGAACACAACCATCAAGCATGTAATAATTCTTTGGTGCTGCAACCTCTCCAACAGAGGGGGCCACAGACGTTTTTATAAAACAATTTCTTGGTAATTTCCTCATGAACAATATTTTGGAAAAAATAAGCTCATTATGGTCCCTTTACAGTTATCTATGTCAAGGATTGTGGATATATCTATTTCTGATTTTGTTATATCATAAAGCTTACATTTTGGGAACAGCAAGACTTTGGAGCAAATATCAAATAGGTATTAAGACTTTAAGGGGTTAAGGCATAGTGTGCTTATTGGATTGAGAGCCATTATTGAGCTAAAACTGTTAGTAAAATGACACAATAAAACTTCTTTGTAGGTCATTAAAGAAGTCTGATTTAGGGATCTTTCCCTCTGTAACCAGACTCTCAAAGAGACGTGGTCACCTTTTTGACAGCCTTTTGAAGCTCAGCTTGACTAGAAACCAGGGAAGACAAAGAGCAGGTACTAACTTTGATTACTAAAAGGCTCTTAGAAGTTGCTATTTGATACTTGAATAATAGAAGTCAAACTCTACCGTGTATAAAACATGATTTGTTTTTATATTTCACAGGCTGAGTGGAAAAACCCAAGCTTACACTGTAGATACAAATATTGGTATGGAAATTATATGAATTAACCAAAACAGAAAAGCACACTGTGGGGATAAAAATATCTCATATAGGGATGGATACGAGAAGGGAGCATGGCAGTGAATGACTGTGTGCGTGTTTCAAGGACAATATTCCATTCTACGTTCTAACTTCATCAGAGTCTGATATTTAGTTATATCAACAATAACACAAAGTGGTTTAATATAGAACACGGGAGAGTTACTGCCAACACTGTGTGTACAATGTACACATTCACTATTTTGCTCAAGGTTATTCCTTGAATTCAACTTATATAAATAATGTAATTTTAGACTTCATCGTTAAAATCCAAGAAAACAAATGTTAATTGGCCAATATGGATTGTCCTAATTATATTTGGATTCCAAATATTTGCACTAGATATTATCCTGGGATATGGGATATCTAGTCCACAACATCTGGAGGGCTAAATGTTATCTACTCCTGCCATACATTGTAACCAAATTCATAATTTTTTTTTTTAAGGAGCCTTGTAAGATTTCAAACTGTATTTTTTGTATGTGTGTGCTCTGTTCCCTTAATCTGAATATATTTAGATTTTTAAGCAACACCACTACTACGTAATGCATGTTTTGAGTGTTACCAGCAATTCCCTTTTTTCTGTGTATATTTGGAATCCAGGCAAGATTCTTTTTGGTTAGAGCTACCCATCCTTCCAGTTGAGGTACTATTTTTAAGATGACCTTGTGAAGCAAAAATTTGAGGAGAGTCTGAGAAAGCAGTTTAAGTAGTAAGTATTTGCATTTAGCAAGTTTCTCTCCCATGTTAAAATTAGTGTAGGACACTCTCATATTGGGGTACTTTGACAAAGTGGTGAGCTTAACATAGGCTGACGGCACGATGTAACCAAATCTCCATATTTGTCTTTTAGGATATTTGATTTTAAGTAGCCTTGTAAGATTTTTTTTTTTTTTTTTGTCTGTGCACTGTTTCATTAAAATATATTTTGCATATAATTTATATCCTCAGGGTAAATAAAACCTGGAGATATTGCTGATGTCAGACTCAGACTGAACATTACATATGGTCCAATGTATAATCTTATTTTCCTTACAAACAGATCCTTATGTCTATTTATGTTTTTAAATTATAAAACCAGCTGAGAATAAAGAACATGAATTCTATACATAGAAGTTAGCATCCATCTTCACAGCTGATATAACAAATACATATTACCTGGGGTAACCATAGAGATAAGCATCCTTCATTGCAGCATTCATTGCAGCATTAACATACACCAGTTATATGTAGTGACCATAGAAAATAGCATCTTTCTTCGGTGTAGTGTTAACACATTCTTCTTACCTGATATAACCATAATTTTCATTCTCTACAGTTTCACTGAAAACCAATACTCAGAATATTAAAGTGTACTTTTTAACATAACATTAGCTTCACAGACAATCTTATTTGTTTTACTCATTTTCAACCCCCTTTTTAAAATATCTAGTATTTCAAATAGTATTGTGCAAGTGGTTAACTTGAAGTTGATTGTATACGTTTAAAAATGTTGAGGTAAGTAATAAAAAAATAAAGATGCAAGAATAATCATTGCCAGCCAAAATAAAATGTTATGTTGTATTTTTGCTTGGTAGTCAGATTGGTATTTAAAATTATTAGGCTAAAAAAGCATGCAAATTGCGGCCCACCCCTAATATATTTGTGGTCCACCTGCCTGGGGCCACTTTGTGTTGTGGCTGCGACCAGCCCAAGACAGGAAAGATATTTCTTGTCTGATTCTTGTCTTTCCCCCCATGGCCGATCGCGTGCTCCCGCAGGTCAGCCACTCCCCTTTCCCGCCTGCTTTAGCAGAGAGGAGCAGGGCTGGAACTGGAGGAAGGGCAGCTCATCTTAAGGTAGGGGCAGAGGGGCTTTTGGGACCTTCCTGTTTAGTGTGCTAAATTGGGTAGAGGGGGCAGTGTATTAATTTGAGGGAGGGAGTGGGCAGTGTATTAATTTGAGGGAGGGGGCACTGTATTAATTTTGGGGAGGGAGGGGGTAAATGTATTAAATTGGGGAGAGGGGACAGTATATTAAATTGGGGGAGGGAATGGGCAGTGTTTTAGAGTGGTGGGGGGGCAGTGTCTTAAATTGGGGGAAGGGTAATGTATTGATTTGTGGGAGGGAGGAGGGCAGTGTATTAGTGTGGTTAGTGGGGGCAGTGTGTTAAATTGGAGGGAGGTCAGTGTATTAATTTGGGGGAGGGAGGGGGCAGTGTGTTAATTTGGGGGAGAGAAGGCAGCGTATTAAATTAGAGTGCTGGGAGGAGGGGCAGTGTATTCAATTAGAGTGGGAGGAGGAGGGGCAGTGTGTTAGATTTGGTGGAGGGGGCTGTGTATTGGATTTGTTGGCAGTATATTAGAATAGGGGGAGGGGGCAGTGTTTTAGATTGGATCTGCATGGAGGCGCTGAATGCTCCCGAATCACCAAGATAACATCATTTATTTTTTACAGCTGTGCAACAGCATATATTCACCATTTCAGTCCCATTACCAAACTTTTCTTAATATGTCAAGGTAGTTGGACTAAAACATGGGTTATATGCACATTCACGTCTTTTGATTACTTTGAAGCCCTACGAGTGTGAGGACATCCTGTGTCAGTTAGGCAACTTTTTTACTGTACTTTTCTAAATAAACCTAAGTTTCTATGAAAACCTAAAGTTTTTGTTTTTTTGTGGCCCACAATAACTTTTTTTTTATTTGGCCCGTGTTAGCCTTTGAGTTTGACGTGCTTCCTTTATAGTGTTCCAAAAACAGACATGTACTCAGTACAATGTGGAAACTGTGATGCACGTGTGCAAAATATGTAACATCCCCCCAAAAATATGTGTGTGACTTCTGATCGAGGAGAAAAATATATAATCAAACATAGAATGACACGCAGGTTATAAATTCATCAGAACTGGGAGTATCTTTAGGTATACATTTTAACCACACATATAAAAAGGGAAATAAAGCTATCTAAAGCACTTCATTTAAAAATTGGGACAAGACAGAATCAGACTTTTAAATGCATTTTCACAATAACTAGTGTTAGCTATTTTTTTTTTCTCCCTCTTACCAATGTCGATTTACTCAATATGGTCATGAAGGTCAAGCATCAATCATATATATATATATATCATTAGAGATTGCTTTGCCTGAAGCTCAAGGAAGCAAGGTGAATAGGACCCACCTAAGAGGTTTGCCTTGACATGGCAGGTGGGCTTGCATCTAATGGCCATTGAAGTTACAAAATAACCTCCATTTGTTTAAAAATGCATAGGAATTTGGGATAGTGCTCGGGTAACTTTTTTCTTTGGTTTTTACTGTATGTATCAGGGCTGACATGTACTATGGCCATTGTTGCCCCGCTTTCCCCCCCAAGAGTAGTTGGAGTGTGAGCGCATTACTTATTTTTGTGCATTTGTATAGATATATATTGTGACAGAGTATTGGTAATGGTGGTGAGGGGTGTATATCTGGCACCACGACTTTTGCGCAGCCACTACCCTGACATGTGGGTTAGCACATGCAGCCTTAGGGAAAGTTAAGTTTAAATGTAGGTTTTTTTTCTATGTTGTTATTTGGGTCTCTGGGATGGAGTATTCGTAAGAGCAGGGTGGGCCGATTTTCCATCCCACTGTCAGAGTGGCTGTGCATGAGTCCAGCCCAGGTAGGTCATTAGCCTCACCTGTAGGAGCTTTATAATTGCTGTTAAAGCAGGGTGAAGGGAGGAAGTGTTTTGTGGAGAAAGAAGGTTGGAAGGTTTTCTACTATTTGTACGAATTGCTGCTTTGTATATCCGCTTGTATCCTGATGTACCTGGCTACTTACTACCAACAGAAAATAAACAGGCCAGAGGCCTTTTAAACTGGACTAATCTTGACCTGGCTTCCTTACCCTAGAGGGCTGTGCAGTTGTCAAATAATCCTGGATAAAAACACACAGAGAAGTGTATATATATATCTCAATTAAGAAACCACTCCAATATTTAGCCATTGTCTAGTATCTCTCATGTTTGGTAGCCATTCCAATATCTGTAGAATTCCAAACAGGCATACCTCATTCTACTTGATGAGATACTGATTAGGTGATCACCTGAACAAAATCATATTTATTAAAGAATATTATAAAAACCACTACAATGGACAGCACTATCTTATTGCAATAGGACGAGCTGGATAGCAAAAGCAGTGTTAGCAGTACCTCAAAAGTAATTGGAATCAAAACATAACTATTAATAACTACCTTGCATGCCATTTGTTGCCGAACATATTTAACACCCATTCGTGGGTGTATAAAAAATAATGAAATTATATTTTACACCCAAGTTGCTGTTATTTGTTTAATTTTCTTTATTGATCTGAGTGGTTCAATACCTGAAGCAGCATGGGACTGGAGAAACCACAGTGGAAAAGGTACAAACTTAATTTGGAATTCATGTATTACAAGTTAACATTGTGTCAATTATTGCAGAGAATTGGTTTCATTCACACTCAAAACGTAGATAAATAAAAATAATAAGGCGAACGAATAAATATAAAGGGAACTGTGCCGCATGTTGTTACTTAAATGGGATCTCTCAGTTCTCATCAGATGCAATATTCTGTATACGTATCATTATAATTAACATATCTATTTGTGAGATGTGAAATAATTAAATGTAGAAATCTTTTTATTCTACAGTTGGGCATCTCCATTTAGGCTCCCTGTCAAATAGTGTTCTAAACTCTCTCCTTTGCACCTGTTAGCCAGTTTAGATAAAAAACAGTGAGGGGGAGAAATTAAATAATGTTTCTATATCTCCTCTTCATTTGAAATGTTTGTCCTGGCTTTGTCTTGTCTTCACTGGATTAGATGTGAGTTGCTTAATCTTTAAAATAAATTTAAATCATGAAAAAAATTAGAACACGTTAAAAGTGATTTTCAATGTCATATTAAATTATATAAATACCAGTGTATTGAAAGCTCTCCTTTAGGACTATCTGGGTTCTTGACTAACAGAGATAATATATAAGCAAAAACAAATATATTGTAAGAAAAACAAATACATATCAATTACAATGTGAAGTGACCAGTAAAAAATAGAATAATATTGTCATATAGAATACAACAACAGGTAACTAGAACTACTTGCTGGCAAGTGATTGAAAATAAAACTTATACAGATATCTGTGAGAAGAATAATTTCCCAAATTACAATTACAATCATTTATAGAGCAACAAGATATTTCACAGCGCTGTACAATTGGTAAACATAACAAGACAAGCAATCATAAGAAAACAGGATTGACATACGTGAACAGTAGGTGAAGAGGGCCTTGCCCGAAGGAACTTACAATCTAAAAGTAAAAAAAAAAAAAAACGAGGAAACCACAGTATAATCTCATTGATAACTATACTTTTATACTTTTGAGTATTGATTACTGATATTTCTTAAAATGCTTGCACCTTTTATTTTCTCAGAAATGTGTGCATAGTTTTTGGTTTTGGTCTCTTAGTCACAATGTTGTACCAGGTACATTTTATAATGTTGTTCATGTTTTACGTCATACAGATCACAGGGTGAAATCTAAGGTAAAAAGAAGTGACAGATAAGGATGAAGAGAAGGTGGTCTATTTTTAGGCTTTTTGAAATATAAAGCATAAACAAAGGTGCATGGACCAAATATAGATGGTCTACTCAACAGAGGAAAATAAAAGATTGCAGCTCAACCAAACAAAGGTGACTAACTAGGAAATCAAACAATCGTTAATAGTTTTAATACAAAATGTAAATACATAATTCACTACTACAAAGATTTATTTTCAACATTCAAAAAACACATAAACTAAAATGACAGATGTCATGCGGATATATAATTATCCGAGAGGACACTTTAATATATATCTAAAGAGCATTCACGACTGAATGGTGGAAAAACAGATTTAAAAATAGGCATGAGAATACAAATTAACCAAATGCCAAGCCTAACACATGAAGAGTAATTCCGTTTTCTATCAAACCAATAGTGGCAGTAGTGGTGAGCAACTGCATCATTATTGTAAGTAGCCCATTGACAGCCGACAACAATTATCACTAGATAATTAGAATTAACCCCAATGTTTGGTAAAACAATTTAAATCTAAACAATCAAACAAAAGGGCAGGGTCAGATAATAATTTTATACAGAGAAGGCACCAGCTTTCAGACCCATGCTTGACGGGGGCACCCACTCTGCCTGTTAAAAGCTCTTTGGGTACAAGACTCTGGGATCGCTGTATTCAGGCTGAGGCTGGCTGATCTGTGCATGGCCATGCCCCTGCAGACTGAACACATTGATCTGTGCATGGCCACACAGCTAGACAGACATACTGCTATTGCACCGTACACACAATACTGCACAGCTAGACACACATACTGTTTCTACAACACACACACTACTACTACAACACATTGCCACTACATCATACAAACACACTACTACATAACTACACATACATGCTGCTTCTACATAATACACACACTACTACACAGCTAGACACACATAATGTTACTGCACCATATACATACACACTACTACACACACATACTGCTACTACATCTTACATACACTACTTTACAGAAGAAATTAATTATTTACGCAATTAAAGGAAAATAAAATATATGGCATTGTCTGTAATTCCAGATGTGTACCAGTATCTACCAGTTCTTATTTAACAAACCATATATGTGTATACATGCCTTTTGGAAAGGTATAATTTACTTTGACTAAAACAAATGTTTGTTTTGTTTCTTGAACAGTTGTAACAATTAATTTTACTGAAAAATAATGCCACATGGAAGGCAGTGTTAATGCTTTCCTGGATATAAAACAATCTCTTACTTAACAGTATGGAGGTGTTTCAAAGGGAATTCCTTTGTTGTTTCGGATGATGACACTGGCGAAATCGCAGTCCTACAAACATCTAACAAAATCATATCCTCATTGTACGTTGACAGTTTGAACCAGTGGGAATTTCTCTGACTTCTTTTCCCTTAAGCCTAAATCTATTTCTAAAAAGACATAAACAACGCATTTTGGGCTGAACACTAAATTGCCCATGGCACTCGAATAAAATAAATATGTATCTATCTTCCCCCATCTGCAATTGACAAACCATGGACGGCGTGTTTTTTGCTCTTAAATATTTAACTGCTTTGTGATTTATTTATTTTTTCACGTTGCAATATGAAATTGCAGAGGTAGAACCAGATATTGGATTACAAACTTCGTGGTTAAACCGTTTTCCAATAAAATATCATAAAATGTCACATGTCCTTCATTCTGCAAAGAAGCCTGCTTCAAGTTATGATACGCTGATCAAACATAGGGACACTGCATGGAAAGATGCCCCCCCTACCCCCCTCCCCTCACAGAGAAAGCTACTTTGTTTTCCTATTTAATTAGCAACCAAACATTTCAGCAACTATCAGATATTTCTGACATTTGTCAGTATCATATCTCTTTTCTTGTGTTACATACATTCTACCTGCAACCTCCTGTCAGTGCTGCCTTTTTACACCAAAGTGCAATTCACTACCAGGCAAACATGAGCATACCCCATCCTCTAGTGCTTTCTCATGTTTAAAATAGTTATTTCTTAAATGTAACCATGTGCAAGGTTCCACTAGCCACAGATAACCAGCGTTGTTTTTTGGGGGCAAATTAATCATTCATGTCATAGTGGACAGCAGAGCACCGTACTGGTTTCATCACCGCAGACAGCAAAACAACATGAAATTATTTTTTTTTTAATATTTAATATTCTATCTAATATTCTTGGGTGGTATACTTCTCAAAAATGTACTCTTTTCTAGGGATACTTTGAATTGGTAGATTGGTATACTCCTCAAAATGCTTTTTAAATCACAAATGTGATTGAAATGGAAGTCCTTAATTTTGCTCTAATATTTCACAAATACATGGACCATTTTCATTTTAATGGAGAATATTATGAACAAATATATATATATATATATATATATATATATATATATATTTGCATGTGTTTGTTACTGCAGTAGCTTGATTCAAACTGAAGTTAACCCAACCACATTTAGTTCAAAGCTCTTAGAAACCAGTGGTCAGAATAAATTAATTAATGAATAATGATTGCACTCTGTATAGCCTCAATATGCTCTTATAGAGAAAATTACACTAACAAAATAATTATATTGCTTCTACAGCAAAGTTATACCAAGTTATAACCATTATAATATTATTCATCTCGGACTTGCTATATTAAGTAGTAGATTTTTGAATTATAAACATTGACATTACATATTCATATTGCTTATACTTTTTTTCTGTTTTGGAAATCCCCATTTATAATACAGGATTAGGAGACAATTCAATACAACTATAAACACTCTGTGATATATGTATATAATAGATAAATATTATGTATTTAAATTATACATTAATAATGTATGATTTGCTTTTTGGTTGAAGATAGATGGATGAAGATGTTTTCAGGGACCTCAAATGTGTGACCGATTTGATATTTTCTTTAAGCTTATTCCAGAAAGCTGTTCTACCAACCTAAAGAGCAGGAAATGGACTATAGGCCATAGTGACGGGGGCTGCAGCAAGCATACTGAATCCTAGTGTGAGACTGGTGGTTAGGTTAATGCTGCACCCAGGGCCAGGCTGCACCCAGGATTTTTGGCTACACAGGTGAAAAACCTCACCCTCCATTTCTCTCAAAATGCATTTACACCTGTGTGTCCCTTAATCCCCCTCTTTCTTGAAAGAAACTATAATAACAGTGTGCATGTTTGGTTCCTGGATAGTGTCTACAGCTCCATTCACACTGATACTGGAGCTTTTAGAAAACATATTCTCAATAAAACATATAATGTATATAAAATAAAATACTTTCAATAGCTAGCAAACTTGACAGAAAGAGATAGATAGATAGATAGATAGATAGACAGACAGAAAGGTAGGTAGATACTATCTTATAAATATTCAAGAAATGACTAAAATAACGCTATGGTAATGCAAGAGACTTTCCTTCCTAAAAAATATTGTAAACGTACAAAAGATATGGAGATAAAATAGCGAAATCTACTGAAAAAAATTCCACCAGGCAATATGATTTTATAAAGACCAAAAGAGAATTGTGCATTTACTTGATACGTAAGGATCTTGATATTGATCGATAAATACTTTACCCCATAAAGGAGAGGTTAATTCATTCTAAAATCAACTCAACTGAATGTCAGTTTTCACAATATGTGTTTTGCATATTGAAAGGGAAAGGTCTGCAGGATATGTCACTTCACCATTTGATGATATGTCTTGTGCAAACATTATTACAAAACCGATGTATATTTAGATAATTAACCATTAGTTAAATACATTAATTCAGATACTGTTCTGTAAAGTGACAGCTAAAGTACAATAGTGGATGAGTTTAAAAGACAGTTGGGATTTTCTTTTTTCCAATTTACTAGCGGTATAATAAATGCCAGTGTAATAAATCTCCCAGGAAAATATTATAGACATGTTCCATCAAAGCAATAAATTGTATCACATAAACTTGATGACTCTAACTCACTACTTTAAATGGAATAATAAACTACTATTTTTCGTTGTCTTTACTTAAATGAACAGTGACAATAAATATTCTGCGACAGTTTATTTTGCCGTACGATCATTACGTTTCACGGGAATGTTCGCAGTTCAACAGAACAGCATAAAAAGTCAGCGAGAAGGATATCCAAGCAAAATTTAGCTAGAAATTAGAAAATAAAAAAAATCGATTAGTAACTGCTTAAATTGTTTTTATGATGATTTTATTTTAATTGTTTATATCCAATAAACCGAAGAAAAACAATTCAAAGAAATGAAATGTTGCGTAAATGTCAGTTAATAAAATTAAACAGTTGTGAACATCGAGCACCCGCTGTCACTAAAGTAAGAAGGCAGCATTCAACAATTAAATTATCAACAATAACTTGACAAGATGGTATAGCCTGTTTATGGGTCAAATCTAATGCCCTTGGCATGCTATTAAACACATGTTTATAGTCTTGTTCTCTAAAATACAAAAAAAATGTATGAGGATATTAGATTTTCCACTGCATTTAGACTGTTTGCCATTCGTTTTCTAATGATTTATAACATAAACTAATAAAACAAGACAGATCTGAAAAGTTAAAGTAAGAAATTAACTATGATAACTCCGAATAACTTAAAATGTTTATTGCATAGTATCAATACATAGATTTTTAAATATGTTTAATAAAGGGATATGGAAAAAAAACAACTTGTTTTAACAACAAAACATTTTTTCAAAGGTTCTTTCAATCCCATTTATATTTTTAAATACCTTTAGCCTCTTAAAGAAACACTTTGCACACCCTAATAACATAATCAGAATGAGGTTATTTTTGAGCGAGGTAGTCCAGTGAGCAGCCTTACCATCATGGGTTCTCAGCCTCTCAGTAGCTTCCCATTCACAAAACAGTGTGAAAAAGGTATATATAATATACCTTTGGAACTCCGGTCTGAGGCTTACTGATTGAGCATCAGACTGGAACAGAAGTGCAAGGGATGCCAGGTTGAAGATTTGGGGCCATGCAATTATTTGTCCAAAAGTCAGTGGCAATGTCTGATTTTAAGTAAAGCATAATAAAAATAGTAGCTGTCTCTTAAGTGAGCTCCGGCACTTAACCTGCTAAAATGCCATGATTCCGCAGTTTATACCCCCACTGACAACTCTACTTACCCCTGAACTGAGTGGGGATGTACCTGAGCATGTCTGATGTCTCTTGGTGTCCTGAGAGCTTGCCTGGCACCCTGATGCACCTGAAGGGGTGGAGGAGCAACCAATCTCTGCTGCTGACCACGTGGCTCTCTGGTGCCTGTAACGGATCACCTGGCACCCCGACTGGGTACCTCCGTTGAAGGATGCTCCTAGCGCTTCCTGAGGACTCCAAGCACTGCAGCCGACACCACAACCACCGAACCGGAGAAGCATATGATGGCTCTCAAGCATTTGAATGCTGTAAGCAGCTGAACAGGAAAAGCATACAATCAGCTTACACTCCTGGCAATCAGCATACACTATAATTCCCCCAATAACGAGACGACACTTCATTTTGAGGTCAAGCAGAACTGTACTGGCACATACAGCCTCTTTTATTCCCAATCCACAAACTTAGTACTGCCCACAGGGTTTTACAGAACAACCAATAACACACGTACATTACAGAAAACACTGCCAGCAATTATACACAAAATCTTCCCCTCTGCCTGTGATCTAATTATGGAACACAATGGGTTAACATAATTATCACAAGCAGGAAAAATACAGTATCATAAAACACATCACAGGGACCCCAAAACATGCAATAACCCCATAAGAATATCCTCGGAACCGGGGGATCTGGGTGAACCACATATCCAATATTCGCCCAGATCCGTTCAGTAGTTTGGAAGATACAGTTTAATGCAGATTCCGCAGAACATATACAGGCTATATGAAAAACAATTACTGTATAATGTGTCCCCTGTTGTATAGTCCAAAACCACTGCACGTTGTCTCTGTGCACCAAATACTGGCGAGATGGCACCGTGTAGAAAAGTCCACACAGTGTCTGTGAGTTAAAATGGCCGCCATCCATTGTTCTCACCATGTGCTTCATCCATTGTTCTCACCATGTGCCTCTGATATATGAAATGGTGGCCACCCAGTAACTCCACAGTATGTCCCCAGATGGTTCTTAAAAGGGCCAGCAGCAGCACAACACAAATCCATTATGCCCAAATCACATCTTTAAAGGGCAATACATCCCAGGGGCCATAGTCACATAGCAGGAGGCTGGCAATTAGTCTTCTCCAATGCCCAGTGGCGAGGTTGGTTTCACCACAGTGCCCAGTCCTCCCCCTTGGACCAGTGCAGTTTGCTACCAATATATGGAACATTCGAGTCCTAATGGGCAGAGGAGGAAGCTCTGATGGGACCTGTGACACTGACAACCACGTCCACCAGCTTACCTGAGGGGCTATGGTGTCAGGCTGTGGGGAGGGTGGGGGAGCCCTTTCTTCACATCTCAAAGCTGTGAGAGATGCTTCACACATCGGCTAAATCCAGCAACAAGCCTAGGACATTCTCTCTCTGTCGCAGAGACCTTGTTGGGCAGCATTCTCTGATGAGTCTACAGGACAACCGCTCCTTACCTGAAGGGGGGCCTCCTATAGGTTTCACTCTAAGCTAACACTACTCAATCTCTCTTACAGTTTCTAACCTATTTTCTCTTGCTATTTCTTCTCAGTGCATATGCTCTGCCTCCTTATTCATCTTATATTTTCAAGCCTAGCACTGGGTTAATTGTATCTTGTTTAACAAAAATGTAAGAAGATGTGTGCTGTTTCATACATATACATTGTTGTAGCTAATCAGCACATCAAAGATAAAGAATTACAAAAAGAAAAGATAGCACAATTTCATTTTCCTAAAACTGTTGAACAAATGTGTAAGCATAGACTATAGATGTAATCATAAGACTTTAAACATAACTGGACATGCCGATCAGCATATTGATAATTATGGGTAATTATATAGGAAGTAGAAACCATGAGTGATAGCTTGACCTCTGGTAAACTTTACGGCTGAATGATCTTTAACCTTCATTTTATGCACAGAATTGCTTCAGTTATTTTGCAATAAACGTTGTAATCATTCATATACCTTCAAAAATGAATAAGGTATCAAACTGCATTGGCTTTAGAAACCAACTATTTCATAATTCAAGTCTACCATAGCTTTTTGAACCTTTTATTGATGATGCCAAAATATTCCCCTCAAGAGGTTTTCTCGTTGAACGTTACTGATTGTATGATTATATTTCACATTTGTTTCACTCTTGAAACAAATGAGACTCTTTAATGCTCCAAATTAATGTTTCATTTGTTTTTTTTGGATTTTCTCCATAGTTATATTGCTCATATTTAAAAAAAAAAAAAAGACACAAATGGCGTTATATTCCTTTCATGTTATTCTTTATACCTTGTCTTAATTTTTACTTTGATATTTTGCTTTTGACCCTATCTCCATCTAGTTTCATGATTAGTTTTTTTCTTTACTGGTAAGAAGGAATATTGCTATTTGTCTCCACACTAAACCAGATGATGTGGGGATTTTCTGGCATCTTGCACTACAGTTCTCACTTCCCCACATTGAATTTCATTAGTTATTGCAGGTCCATGCACAGACAAGTTATTCCCAAAATGACATAAAAAATGTATTCTGCCTGTCACAACATATGACGTGTATTAAAAATAGTGCAACGACTTTAATGTTTTATAGCTATGTCTGAACTGAAAAAAAGAAAAACACAAAAAGCCATCCATGACAAAAGAGATCGGATCCAACTGCTGAAGAAGTGTTTAAGTATAAGTCAAGGTTCTCAGAGTTGGTAAAGGCACAATCACAGAAGTTTCTTAAAAACTCAAATAATACATACCCGAAAGGTGCAGTGCTCAAAAACAATGAGTATTTACCCTTTGAGATCACATAAGAATTCCTCAAATAAAAAACTGTACCCAGATGTATCTACAATAAAGTGTGAGACATTAAAATTCACGGTTGAATTTACAATCATATAATGAAAAGGAGCTTATCTGGTGTGTTGTTAAAATTCTGGTGGTAAAGGCCTTCAGGTTCTCAAATTTATATGTAAAAGAAATAGTGGAAAAAAATACTGCTTTATTAGTAACACTTACAAAGTAAACGATAAAAACCCATCATCAAATCTCTTGAAGGTCTAGGTCGTTCATAAAGTTAAGGTGCAAAAATGAACTTAATCCTCCTTTACTTTTTAAAACCGCGATGTAGGCATAAAGAATAAAAAACAGTGGAATATATGTCTCACCCTACGCGTTTCGTCTTCCAGGAGACTTTCTCAGGGGTATAAGTAACAAGTTTGTCCACAAAGTGCTTGCATGTAAATCACAGGTCCCTTATATGCAATAGGGTCAATATCATAATTGACGTCAGCCAACCTGGGTTGGTCCCTTCAGCTATTTACTCTTACCATAATTGTGGGACTTCACAACGATATTGTACAAGTCCTATTGGGTTTCGTTTGTGGAATGCGCAAGTGTTGTAGAGATGCAGTCACATTAATATCCATCTTCCGGGTGTGTACATGTGTTCCAGTGATGTGCCAGCGCCACCATACATCCATCCCCCAGGCAAGCGGGGAGGAGGTACAATCCCGGTCTGTGGATATGTTGACAGTTCTTGTGCATCTTGTTGGAAAGAGCACTATATTCTGTTTTTATTTTCCTCCCTACATACTGAGGATATCTAACTGCTGGACACAACAAGAATACTCAAATAAATGTGAAAGAGTCCTCCAAAGAACTGTCAACATATCCACAGACGGGGATTGTACCGTTCAGACACATAAATCTGGAGCTGATCATAAGCGACAAGAAAATTGTAAGTGCATAAAATTGTATTCATAACCACAAAGAATTTTAAATATACTACACTATATTATGTTGTTCTCTTCTTATTTCCCATACTACTCCAGAACACTACTACAGGCGCTGCTTCCCTGCACCCCTTTTCCACACAGTATTTGCACGCGGGAGGATATAAAAGAGCTGCAGGCTACACAGAGCTCACCACCACTGGACCACCAGGGCAGGCTGTGAACCCCCCTCCTTCACCAAAGGTAAGAAGAAGGGAGGGGGATGAAGATTTTATTAATGTATAGCATTGTTTTAAAAAAAACAAAAAAACTACCTGCACCCCTCAAACTCTGCAACTCGCACACACACACAGCACTCCTCACACACACACACACACGTCACTCCTCACACATAGCTCCCTCCCTCACACACAGCACTTCTCACACACACAGCATCCCCACACACACACAGCAATCCTCACACCCAGACAGCACCCCCCCATGTGTGTGTATTCAGCGGACTGTGTGCATGTATTCAGAGGACTGGGTGCATGTATTCAGCAGTCTGTCTGTGTGTGTATTCAGCAGTCTGTCTGTGTGTGTATGTGTCTTTGTATTCAGCAGTCTGTGTGTGTATTCAGTAGTCAAGGGATCTCTTGATACTAAGCCAAGGTCAGATAGACCAAAAAATATTTCAGCCACAACTGCCAGAAGAATTCTTCGGGATAATAAGAAAAACCCACAGGTAACCTCAGGAGAAATACAGGCTGCTCTGGAAAAAGACGGTGTGGTTGTTTCAAGGAGCACAATATGACGATACTTGAACAAAAATTAGCTGCATGGTCGAGTTGCCAGAAAGAAGCCTTTACTGCTCCAATGCCAAAAAAAGCTTGATTACAATATGTCCGACAACATCTTGACACGCCTCACAACTTCTTGCAAACTGTAATTTGGAGTAGGGAAACCAAAATAGAGCTTTATGGTCACAACCATAAGCGCTATGTTTAGAGAAAG
This sequence comes from Pelobates cultripes, assembly GCA_933207985.1. NCBI lineage: Eukaryota > Metazoa > Chordata > Amphibia > Anura > Pelobatidae > Pelobates > Pelobates cultripes. Next base: position 335,343,815 of record OW240914.1, on the reverse strand, counting down.
GTCAACAATGCCTATAGGGAAAAGAAAACCACTGTGAAGCATGGTGGTGGTTCACTGATGTTTTGGGGGGGTGGGGTCTAAAGACACTGGGAATCTTGCGAAAATTGATGGCGGACAATTTGCATTCTTTTGCACGAAGGCTGCGCATGGGATGCTCTCGAACTTTCTAGCATGAACCTTAGCACAAGGCAAAGTTGTTACAGGAGTAAAAGGTGATGGTTCTGGAGTGGCCACAGTCTTTATAGCACAGTCCTTTTTATCATCGAGCAACTCTTGGGAGATCTCAAACGTGTGGTTCATGGAAGACGGCCAAAAATCTTGCATGACCTGGAGGCATTTTGCCAAGACGAATGAGCAGCTATACCAACTGCAAGAATTAGGGGCCACGTAGACAAATATAACAAAAGATTGCACGCTGTCATTGATGCTAAAGGGGGCAATACACAGTATTAAGAATTAAGAGTATGCAGACTATTGAACAGGGGTTATTTCATTTTTTCTTTGTTGCCATGTTTTGTTTTATGATTGTGCCATTCTGTGATAACCTACAGTTGAATATGAATCCCATAAGAAATAAACGAAATGTGTTTTGCCTGCTCACTCATATTTTCTTTAAAAATGGTGCACATATTACCAATTCTCCAAGGGTATGCAAACTGTTGAGCACAACTGTACGTCTAGTTTCCCATCTTGTGTGTATCCATGTAAGTGAAAACCCTTTATATAAGGAATATATAAAGCAAGTCAATAGAAAAGAAAAAAAGGGGGTACTATAGTGCTAACAATGCAACTTCGTATTGTATTCCCTTTAAATAATGTTATGTTAAATTTTTCATTACCAAGTCACTTTAGGAGCAATATACGATCTTACCTCTAACAGAGTAAGATTAAATAAAACATATTTTATTGTGTCCAATCTTCTACCTTTTTCAGGGACGCTATAGTTCTGCAGCCTTGGAACCTGTATTCAGAATACAAGCATTATAGACTAATTCAATTTTTCTCCTTTTAATTTATTAGACAACATGGTATTTTAGATGGTATTGTTTAAAAGCAAACAAAAAAAATCATTGGAACCATACCATATTTAAAAAGTATATTGGCATTTTACTTTAACAGATTGTATTGCTCAGATCAGGGATGTACAATTTTGAATGCAAGCCTCCATTTATCAGCAGATTGCACAGAAAGGATGCTGAGTTATTACCTAAGTAGCTAATTTGTCACAGATTCCACAATTCTGTAAGTGAGATTCTGCAGCAAAGAATAATTACAATTCTAGGAAGTGAACCTGATTTGCCTTCCCTTATAAAGAATTAACTTTTTCAATTTAGTGCTGCATCATGTAACCAGCTAGAAGCATCTAATCAGAAGAGACGTAACTATTAGATTGGATTAATCACAGGTCACTATACACCAGTGAGATTTTCATTTGTAATCAATGTTTCTAAGTAGTGTCAGCCCAGCCCAATTACTTTTTGATATTTCATGACCCTAAATAACACAAATACAGCAAATTAAGAAAGGCTAGAATAATAAAATCCATACATACAAACATTTTTACATGATAACACTGAGCGGCTTTTTATTTCCACTTATGCAACTGTTATGCAATTTATTTTTAAATGTCTTTGAATTATGAGTTCTTATTTATTGAATATTCAACATAATTTCATGTAGTTTAGTCTTGCCCTCTAGTTGCCTCTATTGCAACCTGAGACTGAAGCACCCAACGATGTCACCTAGTAGTGTCTAGTCCAGAATATTTGTATATCCATCTTCTACCGATGATCAATATCTCATCTCAGATACAACTAAAGCACAGGCTCCATACTAAATAATTTATCACTATGTACTTACTAGGTAACCAGAGTATCTACATATTTGAAAGAATGTTTCAGTCACTACTTATGTTGTGCAGGTGATTCTTTTCAGTTCTTCTCAGTAGTGGGTATGAGGTATCAGAAGAAATCAAAAATATGGAATAAATTTGGATTGAACCCATAGTTTATTTGAAGGGCATTAAATCAAGCATACATTTTGTGATCATGTACTCTTTATAAATATACAACTATAATAGACATGAAATAATTCACCATGTAATATAGAGCGAAAATGTCTACACTCTGTAGAGGAAACCACTGTCTGAAATGACTGGAGCAATATTTATGGTCCCTGCCAATGATCTCCTGTAGAATCATGATGTTGTATGTGAACATCTATGCGTGATATCTCATCTATAGTGACTGGCAAACAGGAGGAAACAAGTACAAACTTTACAGGGCAGATATTGTATATATGCATCCATTGACTTTCTTATTGTACTATGAATGTACTGCACTGCCGTTCAGCATCTCCATGCTCTGCATGGAGACGCTGACTTTTCCTCATAGAGAACTCCTGTCCCAACCATTGGATTGGCTAAAAATCATAAATTCTGATGATGTCAGCAAGGATGCGGACCCGAGCAGCACTGAAAATAATGTTTTATTTATATATTTTTATATATGTTTTATTAACTTTTAAGAGGGTTAAGTGGGGTGTAAGCCATCTAAATGGTGGTATTAACATTATAGGGTCAGGAACATGTGTTTGTGTTCCTGAACTTATAGTGTTCCTTTAATTTACTGATAAATTTAGATTGCAGAGCAAGAGTCAGAGTCGCTATCCTTTAGAGATTCCAAATGTATGCAGCCTATCACAAGTAGATCTTACGGCATTCTCTATGCCTGTAACAGTTCCTTTACAGTGAAATTCTCCTTAGGATAAAAATGATTCTACTTCTTTAAAAAACATATATATGGAAGCTTGGTGTTTAGCACGTATGCTTGAGGTAGACAGGCAGCTCAAACGCCCAAATCAGAGTCTCTCAATTCCGGTCCAGTATAACGTGCATAAAATAAGGAGAAGGTATAGCGCCTTGGTGTATTTTTTGAGGTAAGTGCATTCTCAGAGGTAGCAGGATATGTAAACAAAGAAGAATGCAGCAGTATATAGTGTAGTATATCTTGCTTAAAGTGAGAATATAAGAAATGGAATTGCACTTACAATTAGAGCAAACATTGCTCTGTCTGAATGCGCTTGGTAGGTACAATTCCCACCTAGGGATATTCTGTATCTTCTTTAAAGTGCGTAAGTGCAAAGGAACTCCACCTAGGTATGGTGACTCAAGATGGTGTTCTCCTCACCCTAGGGTCCCATAGGCTTGTTGGTGTAATACTCTCAGGAAAAAATTATTTGTAACTCAGCCGCAGGTGAATGAAGAGATTTAACACTGTCACGAAGGTCAGAGTGACATCCACAGAGGTTAGCAAATAATATTTAATACACAAGTACATTAAATTAGAAAATAATAAAAGCAATACAAAGTAGTCAAATAGCACAATGCATTTCTGCAGAAAATGCCTCTTTCTGGTGAAACACGTTGTGTTATTTTACTATTTTGTGAATTACACAGCGTTGCAGTTTTAGAGAATATTTGAACTATTGCAACTTAGTTCACATAAATCAATATGTCCACCAGAAAATTAGATATATGTGCTAAATATTGGATATCTCAGAGCACAAATCTTAGCTTTTTTTCATTATATTGATTTTAAAGAATTTTAGTTCAGCAATTTTAATTTTACAGTTATTTGAAAAATAAATGGTAATTTTTTTTTATTTTGAAATGGCTTCCAAACCACATGACTTACTAACTTCTCTTGAACAAATCTGAATATAGGCAATAACATAGCTCAACAAACAACGTTTGGCATCTGTCACATAAGCAGTCAAAACAAACAAAATGTCTGCCACACCATGTGACCTATGACCTCCTTTTTTCACATAAAGCAGCTCACAGCACACCTCTACATTTTGGCATTTTTTTTAATGACTGTTGACCTTTCACTACCTTTATGACCTATGGCACTAATGTCATAGAATAATCATATGTTCAACAAGTCGTGTTATAGTTTACTACCGAAATATATGCACATTTATGTAACTGGAGAACATCTTGAATGTCATTGACTTGCAGCGGCCATCTTTAATTTCATACTGTGAACAACTGTATACATAAGATACAGACAATATATACACAAACAAAGTGCATCCAGCGAACTTCTTTTTGCAATAGTGTTTTAAAATACTATTGCAAAAAGAAGTTCGCTGGATGCACCTCCTGGACACAGTGGCACCTCATGGTCTTAACAAGAAGCTGGAGTGGCACTGGTTCCTTTAGGTGCATCATTTATGTGCCCGCTTCGGGATGTTTCCTGGATCAGGGTATGTATTTCATTGTTGCATTATTCTGTTATTACCCCTGTTTAGTTAATCTCTCTCTTTTATTCCATCCGGGATGGAACACTGTTTACTCTCACGAGGGAGTGAGGGTGGTCTCTGTTCATTTAATCATTATTTTTGTTATATTTGTTTTATGGTTATTTCCACACTTTATCATATGTCTCACTTGTTGGGTCATCTGTCTGGTTATTTCTGTCATCCGTGGCTTTGCATATATATGTTGTATGACTTTATACAAGTTTGTGTGCTCTGTATATTTGAATACAGCTTTACGTTTATCATTGTAAATATGCTCCACATTCTAGTGAACTTATATGTGCTTAAGTATTACTGCTATTTTTTTGTATCTTGTTGATGAACTATTATTCCTTGAAATGCTTTGATGGCTTAAAATGTTGTTTTGCCATTCCTTTCACACAATTGTTGAAATGCTTTGATGGTCTAAAACACTGTTTTGCCATTCCTTTAAGACAATTGTATAATTATTTACCCGTCTCCAAGCAACGGAACGTGATGATGTCACGTGCGTCTGATGTCACCACGCACGTATCTGCCGATCCAGGAAGTGACTGGAGGCGTTAAACTGGCCAGAGCTATGGAAACTTAATACACATCTGATCTTGTTTGTGTATCTGATTACTTGGGGGCGGCACTCTGGGTCATGTAAGCACTTTGTGTATATGTTGTCTGTTTCTGTACACTGTAGGACATTAGCATTGAGAAAGGGCCTTCGGCCGAAACGTTTGCTGTTTGTACTTTGTCTTCAAATAAACGGTGGTAGCACCTGGGTGTGCACCCTTATACTGGATGCACAGGACTCCCTTTCCTTTATTGATTATATATTATACTACTGGGACTACAGTGTAGAGCTCCTGCAGCACAGGTTTAATTTTTCTTTGTCAGACTGCTATTTTGTAGTCATATTGTTTGCTTCTACCTCACCTCATCTAAAGCTCTCAACAACTGTGGTAGAAGACCTTGCGTTTGCATGGAAATTTGTTCAAATAGTCAACTGTAAAGAATTTTCCACAATTCAATATGGCCACCGAACCATGCAGTCAATCTACTTACCTTGAGCTTATAGGACTCTGAGTCACAACACGACCTTGCACAGCAATTTGTACATCTATAGCATAGAAGATGATTGCATGTCGTGCACAATTAATTGCCAAAAAAAAGTAGGCTACCAATTTATGTCACCTATGACCATTGTGATGCAAATAAAATAGCGCACCATTGGTCACTATCCTTGTGCCAAGTTTTAAGAGGTTTTGATAAGTAGCTTGTTTTTTACAGAAATTTATAGGTTGTCCAGCAACTTTGTTAATTGATCAACTAATTACTTAAGTGACAAGTTGTGAATTTAAAATGGCTGGATGTGGTCCTATATTGAAATAAAACAGTATGAATATATATGCCTGTCTCATAAGCAATTTATTCACAAAGGCACTCTTTACAAACTATTAATCTATTACAAAGGTAAAATTCTAAAATAAAGCCTTTAGCGTTAACAAAACCGACTACCCTTCTGCAAAAGTCTTTTCCGGTTTATAACTTTATATTATTAATGATGCTCTGCATAATTGGTTTGATAGATGTGAAATTCAAAAGTTTATTTGAAAAAGACACAAAAAGGGAACAAATTGTCTCAGGCTGGAAGATTTTAAATTTCTTCTGGAACAATTGCAGCATCAATATACATAGAGTAAAATATGTTTTTTTCTTATATTACTAAAAAAGCATTTTAAATATTTATAACAGTTGTAATGGAATATTTCAGAAGCCTTTTTCTTAAAATGTACCCTTAATCTATCACACAAATGTATAAGGATTAAAAATGAGATACTGAGTTACATTTGACAGCACCTTTGTATACTGCATATGGATGTATATAACCCTCATGTTTAGAGTTATTGTCTTCATAATAAGAGAGTTGCTGGATTGCTTGCCATATCTCAACTGTATCAAGATGAATCACATGGCAATAGTAGTCCTACAAAGAATCTAACTTCATGCTTGTGATATTCTTGCTATATCCCAGGTGTACTGAGCTATATGACCGGAAAAGCAGAAATGTTTGGTTGAAAAAAAAAAGAAAATGGTAGTGGGCCAAAAACCAAAAGTAAATCTTATCTAACGAAATATGGGAAGAAATATTTGTGAGTTTTTTTTCAGAACATTTGTCTGGGGAGTAAGAAAACAAAGGTGTTTAAAGAAAAGTGTTTTGTGGGATGTGAGAAAGAAATCAGGTTAAGGTGAGGGAGAAAATGTGTCAGTGGATGGGTTAACAAATTGAAACCTATTTAGTTAAGAAAAACGTCGCCTGAGAAGGGATATGATAACATTATACAAATATATTCGGGGCCAATACAAACCATTGTGTGGAAATCTATTCACAAACCGGACTTTACATAGGACACGAGGACATGCGTTTAGTCTGGAAGAAAGAAGATTTTGTCTAAGGCAAAGGAAAGTTTTTTTTTTTACTCTAAGAACAATCAGGATGTGGAATTCTCTGCCTGAAGAAGTGGTTTTATCAGAGTCCATACAGATGTTCAAACAGCTACTAGATGCATACTTGCAAAAACAGAATATTCAAGGATATAATCTTTCAATGTAGGGTAATAACTGCTTCATCCAAGGATAAATCTGACTGCCATTATGGGGTCAAGAAGGAATTTTTTTTCCTAGCTTGTTGCAAAATTGTGCTTCAAACTGGGTTTTTTTGCCTTTTTTTGGATCAACAGCAAAAAACAAATGTGAGGAAGGCTGAACTTGATGGGCGCAAGTCTCTTTTCAGCTATGTAACTATGTAACTATGTATGTAATATAGTAACATGTTAAAGGATCACTATAGTGTCAGTGAAAAAAAACAGTTTTCCTGACACTATGTCATCCTTAGGAGACCCTCACCCTCAGGGTCCCCCTCCCGTGGCCCTGAAGGGGTTAAAACCCCTTCAGCTGCTTGCTTAATCCAGCGTCGGGCTCCCTCAGTGCTGGTGATCTCTCCTCCCCCGCCGACTTCAGCTCCCGAGTGAAGCAGAATGCGCATGCGCGGCAAGAGCCGCACGTGCATTCTAACAGTCTATAGTAAAGCATTTCTCATTGTTTTCCTATCAGGAAGACAGCCACTAAAGGTTGAATTAACCCTGCTATGTAAACAAAGCAGTTTCTCTGAAACTGCTATGTTTACATGTGAAGGGTTAAAACCTGAGGGACCTGGTACCCAGACCACTTCATTGAGCTGAAGTGGTCTGGGTGACTATAGTGTCCCTTTAATTTAGTTAAAGTCTCCTATTCAATCTGTTGCACCTCTCTATTGTTGCTGGACATCCAATTTTCACACATATTATAGGTTTATATTCTGTGTACTTGCATAGTATAGAGTAGAGATAACTTTATAATCTATATATTCTAGATGTACATTATTTGTAGTGTAGTAGAATTTAGTAGAATTCTCGGTGTTATGGGACAGTTGGAAGGTTGGTATAGTGTCATTGAATCCTAAGACTTTTTCCAAACCACAATTATTTTTTCAATACATTTGACAAGATTTGTTAAAGGACCACTCTAGGCACCCAGACCACTTCAGATTAAAGAAGTAGTCTGGGTGCCAGGTCCCTCTAGGATTAACCCTTTTTTAAATAAACATAGCAGTTTCAGAGAAACTGCTATGTTTATAATAGGGTTAATCCAGCCTCTAGTGGCTGTCTCATTGACAGCCGCTAGAGGCGTTTGCGTGCTTCTCACTGTGAAAATCACAGTGAGAAGACGCAAGCGTCCATAGGAAAGCATTGTAAATGCTTTCTTATGAGACTGGCTGAATGCGCGTGGAGCTCCTGCCGCGCATACGCATTCAGCCGAAGAGGAGGAGAGGAGGCGGAGAGGAGAGCTCCCAGCCTGGCGCTGGAAAAAAAGGTAAGATTTAACCCTTTCCTCTCCATCCAGCCCGGCGGGAGTGGGACCCTGATGGTGGGGGCACCCTCAGGGCACTATAGTGCCAGGAAAACGAGTATGTTTTCCTGGCACTTTAGTGGTCCTTTAATGAGGTGAGACATGAGGTATCACTGCTATTAGAACAGATAATTGTCATTTAAAATTTAAAAAGCATAAGAGAGTCCCTACCCTAAAGATAATTATATCGGGATGTTATCATTATTAGCTATGATAGTGTTAGGATGACATATAATATGAGTATATATAATAATAATAATAAAGATAGATAGACAGACAGACAGACCATTCTTCCTTTATTCCATTTTGTCCACTGTTTATTTATCATGAATTCCTCTTTTTCAAACACATTATCAATCATTATTATTTCTAGTTGTAACACATTATATTTCACTTCTACTTACATTAAATGTGAATAGAGGCTAACGTTTCTATGTGTTATTTTGTGTATGTTAATGACGGTGCACTTGAAATTCACTAGATAGAATTTTTCAGAAATATTCCATAAAAAATGGCACTTAGAATTGTTCTCAATGTAAACTTACTTGTGCCTAAGTGCGCATACAAGAAATGCCAAATAATATATTTTATCCATGCATTAAATCATGTTTATATGTAAGGTTTTTTTTTTTTAAAAGCTTTCCAAGATAAAGGCATTTTTAGATAGAGACGAGGTGTATCCAATTTAATATTAAAGCGAATGGAACTCTTAATGAAGCAATTAAAAAGCCAATTCGTTTTACGACTTGGCACAAAACTCAGAGATTGATTCTATATTGTGATGAATTTTAATGTTAGTGTTGTACAATTAGCTCTCCTGGGGTGAAAGGTGCTTAGTAGTAATCCATCTGTTTAATGATTTAACATACAGACAGCATTGTAGGAGTCTAAAATCTCATTCTGGCCAAAAAACAACAACTTTAATTGTTCACAAAATAAATACCGTATTTTTCACTCCATAAGACACTTTTTTTCCCCTCAAAAGTGAGGGGAAATGTCTATGCGTCTTATGGAGCGAATGTGAAGCTTTACTTACCTGTCTTGTAGCGTGGGCCGGCAGCACAGCGCGCTCCGCGGTACAGGAACTTCAATTTCAGGTTCCGGTTTCCGGCGGGACTGAAAGGAAGTGCACACTCAGTGTGCACACTTCCTTTCAGTCCCGCCGGAAACCGGAACCTGAAATTGAAGTTCCTGCACCGCGGAGCGCGCTGTGCTGCCGGCCCACGCTACAAGACAGGTAAGTAATTATGGGACAAGGAGAGGGGGGGACTCTATGGGACAAGGGGAGGGGGGACACACTATGGAACAAGGGGAGGGGGGACACACTATGGAACAAGGGGAGGGGGGACACTATGGGACAAGGGGAGGATAGGGACACTATGGAACAAGGAGAGGACACTATGCTCCTGGAACAAGGGAGGGACACTATGGAACAAAGGGAGGACACTATGGAACAAAAGGGAGGAGGGACACACTATGGAACAAGGGGAGGGACACTATGGAACAAGGGGAGGGACTCTATGGGACAAGGGGAGGGGACACACACTATGGAACAAGGGGAAGGGGGACACACACTATGGAACAAGGGGAAGGGGGACACTATATATAGGACAGGAGGACACTATATGGGACAAGGAGGACACTATATGGGACAGGAGGGGACACTATGGGACAAGGGAAGGGGGGACACTATGGGACAAGGGGAGGGGTGGACACTATGGGAGGGAAAGTGCACTATGGGACAAGGGGGGGAACACTATGGGATGAGAACACTATTGGACAAGGGGAGGAGGGGTTAAAGAACACTATGGGACAGGGGAGGAGGGGTTAACAATCACTATGGGGCAGAGGAAAGGGGGTTAAAATAACTATGGGACAGGGGAGGGGGGTTTAAAGATAACTATGGGACAGGGACTGAGTGTGCACTTCCTTTCAGTCCCTTGAGCGGAACCTAGGTGAAGTTCCTGTACCCGCAGGCTGTGCTGCGGCCCAGCTACAAGACAGGTGATGGTAGTAATTATATGGGACAGGGGGCACTATGGGACAAGGGAGGGACTCTAGCATGGGACAGGAGGGGACTCTATGGGACAAGGAGGGGGACACACTATGGGACAGAAGGAGGGGGACACTATGGGACAAGAAGGAGGGAGGACACTATGGAACAAGGAGGGGGACACACACTATGGAACAGGGGAGGATGGGGACACTATGGAATAAAAGGGAGGGGACACTATGGAACAAGGGAGGGGACACTGTATGGGACAGGAGGGACACACTACTGAACCAGGAGGACACTATGGAACAAGGGGAGGGGGGGACACTATCGGAGGGAAAGTGCACTATGGGACAAGGGGGGAGAACACTATGGGATGAGAACACTATTGGACAAGGGGAGGAGGGGTTAAAAAATACTACAGGGCAGGGGAGGAGGGGTTAACAATCACTATGGGACAGAGGAAAGGGGGGTTAAAATAACTATGGGACAGGGGAGGGGGGTTTAAAGATAACTATGGGACAGGGGAGAGGGGTTAAAGATCATTATGGAACAGGAGAGGGGAGTGGGTGGTAAGGAACAAAAAATTCCTTAAAAAAAATATTCTGAACAAACTGTCCCATAGTAAGAAATACAATGAAACAGTTCAGAATATTTTTCTGGGTTTCCTCCTCTAAAAACTAGGTGCGTATTATGGTGAGGTGCGTCTTATGGAGCGAAAAATACGGTATATAAGGTAACTTGTAGCAACTTATGAGTATATTAAAGAGAATTACTTATCTACAACTAAGATTAGTTTGAAAGACTTGTCATAAATGTCTAAAGCTCTGTAATAAAACAATTGACTATTGCTTCCTTGCCACAAGACGTCTTTACGTTAAAAGCACAAAAGAAAAACCTTCAACAGAGAAGGCATTCTTGGCACAATTAAATTGGGAACTGGTGAGACTTAAATATTTTGGAACACTTTTACTGAAAACATTTTCTTTTTATGCACTTTAAATATCTCTAAACATATTGTTGACATGGAAAGAAATGTCTCTGCATGCAAGTCTCTCCTTTTTATACTGTCTGATAGAATTTGCCTATATAACAAAAAAAGTGCAAAAAAATAGAATTAAAAATAATGATAAAAATATGTACTTGATATGATTCTCTTTAAAATTAAAACTCATCACAATGACAATAACGTCAAGATGAATATAAAATATACATATTTATTAAAATATAACCATAAATCTATGGGTGGCCACTAAAGCTATATTTCAACAAAGGTGCTGTACAAAATCATCTGTCAGACATTAACAAGCATTTAGAAGCAACTTGCCCTACAAAAAAAAAAGTAAAGAAACAAGCTGTATACATGAAAGACACAGAAGATACTTTGAATCAGTGTATAAATGTACCAAATGTGGTGAACAGTGTTACGAACTTCCACCAATGAAAGAGTATATAAATATTCTTCAAGTTAAAATAAACAAAGGCTGGATGTCCACAGTGTGTATATACAGCGGTATGCGTTGTTAATAATCTGCAGCCTTATATATCGAGCTGGACTGATGATAGAATTTTCTGGCAAAATGATTTCTCACACCCAAATGTATTTATGTATTCCAGTCCCTCCCACTAATATTCTGTTACTCAGACCCTGGGAAAATCTCATCTTTATTCTCCACCTTCCTGTGGAAGGGCAAACACCCCAGGATCGCCCTAAATATGCAACAACCAAGGGGTATCTTTGTTTTTATTCTACTTGAATTGGTGGAGTATAGCTCGGAGGCTGAATAACAACATGCGGTAGACTGGATAGCTTGGATGTTATCTGTATACTCAGAGCCACTTAGATCTACAATTCTCTTGTGATGTTCACTTGGTGCTATTGTTACATACTCCTTACACAGATTTGCCTCCAGATGTTAGAGGGAACCTGCATTTATCCATCACCATTAAATCATGGAAATTGATTAGTATGTGCTTTCAATGGCAATTTAAGGTTTATGCCCTTTTTGGAAAATCATTTTTTTCAACGTGGATCGGCAGCTTATCCTTAATTTGAGTAAAGAAATGTAATCTATTGGTGACTGCCTTGATATGGATTTTAATACTTTACTATCCATTTCAGACTTTCGAGATAAATACTCCCATGTCCCCATATCATTTTATAAAGTCTCATTTTACACCTTCAGGTTAGAATAACCCACTAGACGTGACAAGGCTTTTGTCCCAAAATAAAAATGATTCACGAAGCACTCTTTACACTAGTATTAAGAAACAGATTACTTATTGCTCCTCAGTCTCGAGTCCTAGGAGACGGTTGATTCATTTTCTAGAGATGGATATTGAAAGCTTGAGAAATAGAGGGGTTAGGATTTCAAAATTATTACCTGCTTCCACATATCAAGAGATATCATATTTACCTGGCTCCAGACCAACAGTACAAGCTTCGATTGTTTGTAGTGCGACCGGGATTAGGAGGACCATGTCGCACTGTCATGCGAACATATCCATGTATTTTGGAATAGTATTGAAAATCTTGTCTTCCTTTCATATTTCATTTCCCTTTCACTGGAATTGACAATCTTGGGAATTTTCCCAAACACACCACATGCCAGATCTGAACTACTTTTAGTCATAGTAGTGGTCACCAGGAAAACTATCCTACACCATTGGGTTAAGAGGACCTCTCCACCAAATACCCTATTTCAATATACAAATTGGCATCTGCACCAAATTCTACTGAGTAAACCTCAATGACTCAATTCAGATTCCAGTCCCTGCTTGAACATATACTACACGCTCAGAGCTATCCTCTCCTCTTATCATCATATTTATAGAGGTTTTCCCTAATAACTACTCAATGTAATCTTCCTTGCCTCATGGAATGCATGGTTGGCTAGGGTATAAAAAGGTTTCAGACTACTATTTGATCTATAGGCTATTAGCTTTGTTCTACGTTTTGTTTATTTAACTCATGGATTCATATGAGATCATGGGTTGGTACAGTGCAAGAGTTGTGTGCCATAAAAAGTATACGTTTTAGCAGCATCTGGCTTGAGAAGCTCAATGGTGACAAACAAGGGATATCAGCTTCTGTGTCTTACAATGAGCCCATATAACAATAAACTGATTAAAGACAGGTAGTTCTTAGTAGCGGACAAGCTTGCCTCTAGAGCAGAATTCCATAAATCGATCTGTATGAAGCAGGAAGTCATAGCAGGGTAGGTAAAGTAAGGTAAATCCATTGTAGATGTATGATGACATTTAAAAATAATTCTTAGAACACGTTGTTATTGACACTTGGATTGTTATCATATGTCACACCACCTGAGTTTAAAAAGGTTAACAGCAGATAACAGATGGTTCATTCTGTCCAATTATGCAAATTGTTGCTTATTTAAAATGACTTCTGAATTTCTGCAGTCATTTGAAATCATTCTGGCCTCATATGTTATGTTGATCCTGACTTACAAACATTTTATCCACAGTAGACATGCTTCTGACCATCTTGCAAGACGTGGTCTTAGTCACCATTCAAACAATGCTTTGCCAATAAGAACATGTTATACAATGGCAGGTCTTACAAGAAAATAAAATTAGTAAACACACCCATAATTTTCATGGTAGACCATAACTGAAACCCTAATATTGTGCCACTCAAATTAACGCCATGCGCCACTCCAACATCAGTCAGCTGTGAACCTACGTGTTACAGTATCCTTTAACAACCCACACAACATGTGTCATATGATTATGATAAGTTATATGATGTGTCAGTGGATTAATATTGCTACATTGTGCATAGACCTTCTGGCATTACACTCTCTATACCAATCAAGAAGATACTAGCCAGCAATTATAATTACTAAATGCTAACTTTTTGATTTTTACTATTTTGGCCACATCTGCGGAGTACCACAGTGGTTTCTTTAATTCTTTTCTCTTACTGACAAGCCTAATGCAATTTTCTGCACTCCATTTAAACTGATCCAGTCTGATAATGACTCCTTTACACATATTCTAATTTTAGACTTTCTGTGGCTGTCCACAGACTTCCCTACGCAGCTCAGTGAGAAGATTTTGCAAGGCAGAGTGCTCTGGGCAATTGCTGCCCTTTAGCTAAGCAACAAGGAAGTAACAGGGCCAGCTGTGTCATTGACAGCCAGGGGGTGTAACAAGGTTAATGTAAAAAATTGTAAATTTTTATTAAAACCTGCACTTTTTGTAAAATTGGCAGTAAATGGTTTAAAAACACGTATTTTTATCTCAAGCTGCAGAAATTTACATTTTGATTAAAAAAATATATTTACATTCAGATTTTCCTAAAACAGAAATGAAAATCTAGCTAGGAAACAATGATAAAATATATATTGCCGCCTAGCTTTCAGCCATCTATATTTTGTATGTGGCCAATTCTGTATTTTAGAGATTTCCAGAGAATTGACGTGAAGTACACACTAAATGTCTTTACAAACACCAGATAGTAAATGTTTTATAACGCAATATAACACTTGGAGAATGTCTTGTACAGCATCACTCCGTTTTTCCTTCCATCATTTGTGCCTCAGCAATGAAAACATATCTGATCAGTAGCCAAATCTCTCAGACTCATCAGTAATATAAATCACTTCGAAACTGAATGGCTGTGGCCAAATAATGCCATTCCACAGTCAGCAGGGAGGAAACTTCAAAACTTTAAACTGTTTTATTTCCAGACAAAAATAAAAAATAAAATATATTAATCACGTCTGGCAAACGGTCACTATTATAGATGTTTCACAAGGTTACTGCAGTAAAAGTAAAATGTCCAGATTATCTGAAAGATCAATTACAAGGTCTCATAAATCAACCAGAATGCAGCTGGCGATGTTTGCATCGTTCCCTGTATAAAGCGAACCGTTAGCTTAATATTCGGTGTGATGCGAATAGAAATAAATGCAGCAAGAAATATATCTATTTTTATGGTGAAATAAACATTAAATATATTTTCTGTTTGAGGTAAGTACTTATTTAGAATATAACATTATTTTTATATATATGAGGCAAAGACTAAGGAGTTTGATCACAGAGGAAAAAATTTTAGAGAAAAAAAATGCTTTGCACTATACAGATGCTGACCCTATTAATTTTCAATCTAGTCTTTTTTTTTTAAAATGTGTATTAAAAAGTTCAGCTCTTATGTAATTGGTTTCAGAGTTCTTTCTTAAAGGAACACTTCAAACACGATAAGAAGTGTTCTGTGCCCCCCTCCTCCCCTTTGTAAGTAGTTAAACTATTCTCTTATTTTTTGACAAGATACCTGAGGTCCACTGGTGGATCAGTCAACTCCTCCATATGGTTTTACATCAGGAGAGATTCAAGATCTAATAGAGGAGGTGACCGGCAACTGATGGCCACCAAGTAGGTCAAAGTTTTGTAGATGAAATGACTACTTAAATTGGAGTGGTGTCGGGGTACTCTAAGGACCATAACCACTAAAGTGTGCTGCAGTCATTATGGTACTTGAAGTGTCCCTGTAAAGAATTTGAAGCACGTAAGGCATATACTGAGTGACTCATTGATTCCAGAAATTGTAACCAGGAATCATTTTTAATTATCTGGGAGGTATGTTTGTGTTTTAGCATACATACAGCTTTAACCCCTTAAGGACTGGACTGTTTTTGCGATGTTGTACATTTGCGACCAGGCATATTTTTACACTTTTGTGGTGTTTGTGTTTGGCTGGAATTTTCCGCTCTCTCATTTACTGTTCCCATACAAATTATATATTGTTTTTTTCAGGACAAAAGGGGCTTTCTTTACATACCATTATTTATATAATCTCATGTATTTTAATTTAAAAAAAATAAAAAAATATGATGAAAAATTGAAAAAAAAACATGTTTTTTGACTTTTACTTGAAAAATCTTTTACTCATCTACAAAAGCGAATGAAAAAAACTGCTAAATAGATTCAAAATTTTGTCCTGAGTTTAAAAATACCCCGTGTTTACGTGCTTTTTTGCTTTTTTTTGCATGCTATAGGGCTATAGGTACAAGTAGGATATTGCGGTTTCAAAACATACATTTTTAAAATGAATCAATAGTGACATTGTAACACTATTATCTGTCATAAATCTCTGAATAACACCCCACATGTACATATTTTTTTTAAAGTAGACCACCCAGGGTATTCAATATGGGGTATGTCCAGTCTTTTTTAGTAGCCACTTAGTCGAAAACACTGGCCAAAGTAAGCCTTCATATTTGTTTGTGTGTGAAAAAAGTAAAAAAACTAAATTGAACGCTAATTTTGGCCAGTGTTTGTGACCAAGTGGTTACTAAAAAAGACTGGACATACCCCATTTGCAATTCCTTGGGTTGTCTTCTTTTGCAAATGGTATGCCATCATGGGGGTAATTCTCATTCCTGGGCTACCATACGCTCTCAAAGGCAACGTAACCAACCTGGCCATTTTCAATGTAAAATATTTGACCCATATATTTGACCTTGTAACTTTCAAAAATGCTATAAAACCTGTACATGGGGGGTACTGTTTTACTCGGGAGACATCGCTGAACACAAATATTAGTGTTTAAAAACTGGAAAACGTATCACAACAATTATATCATCAGTAAAAGTGCTGTTTGTGTGTGAAAAATGCAAAAAAAGTCACTTTCACTGACAATATCATCGCTGTGATATGTTTTACTGTTTTGAATCACTAATATTTGTGTTCAGCGAAGTCTCCCGAGTAAAACAGTACCCCCCATGTACAGGTTTTAGGGTGTCGTAGAACGTTACAGGGTAAAATACAGTGCTAGCAAATTCAATTCTCTGGAATTTCGGCCTGGGTTGGCAGGCAGGTCCCTCAAATTGCAATCAATAAAATTACTGAATTATGTAAAAATATTACATAAATACGCACGTAGAATTTAAATATATATGCATATTTATATATTTGAAGTCTACGTGTATATTTATATAATTATTTATGTAATTTTGTATATGGACATATGTATATTTCTTATTATTTTTATTTATTTTATATACATAGATATATATACAAATTCATTCTAAGTGTATTTTGATATAAATATATATATATTAATTTTAAAATACAGTTAGAATAAAATTTCATATAGCTATATAATTTTTTTTAAAATTTTTATTATTATTTAAAAATTTTTTATTTAATTTAAATTACTTATTATTTATATTTATAATAATATATATATATACAATATATATAGTTATTATATATATTATATATATACGTGTGTAATTTAATTATAAGTGTATTTTTATATTAATATAAGTACATATTAATATAAAAATACACTTAGTATGACATATATATGATATATAGACATATATTATATACATATAATATATGTCTATATATCATATTTATATACACATATATAATTATTATTATTTTTTTTATTAACACTAACTTAATTTTTTTTATTGATTTTACACTAGCAGGGAGACTGCCTGTCAGCACAGGCAGTCCCCCTGCAGACAGACACTAGGAAACCTATTGTGACCATGTGATCGCTGTGTTGAGCGATCACATGGCCCCAGGGGTCCTAATTCAGTGTGGGGAGACTGTCTGGGCTGCAGGCAGTCTCCCCACAACCGGAGCCACGCTGATCGCCGCCGGGGGAACGACGGCGATCAGGTAAGTAACTAAGACCGTTAGGACGGTTCAGGACCGTCATCGGTCGGCAACGCAAAAATGCCGATGACGGTCCTGAACCGTCCTCGGTCGGGAAGGGGTTAAAGTAGGCTATATGTGTTTGCTATTTTATGTAGCTAAGAAAACATAAGTTGCTAGTTTAAGATAAAGCACATGGATTTTTTTTTCTTTTTTCTTTACTTTTTAACCCCTTGAGGACACATGACGGAACTAGTCCGTCATGATTCCCTTTTATTCCAGAAGTTGTGTCCTTAAGGGGTTAAACCATGTAAAAATAAATAATGCAACATTTTCGGTACAAATTTTGTTGATTAATTTTAGGAAAACAAAGTGAACTATACAAACATAAACTGGAAATATATACTTCAATAAACATCAACACTAAGGGAATTCTAAGAGAACATCAACAAAATGTAACTAGCAAAAAAAAAAAAGTCATGCAGTTGCCAAATATGTATTAGGGTAGGTGTTTCTCCTTTCTCAGGTACCAATGACAGTTAAGCTCTGTGAAATAAGATAGAGTTTAATAAATAATAATAACATGGAAACTAAAACAGATTGTGATAAATGTTGTGACCAATGGCGTACCTACCAGAGTCACAGTGGTCGCAGCTGCGACCGGGCCCCTCACTCCAGGGGGCCCAGCTGTAGCCGCGACCCCTGTGACCATGGGCTGCCTGGATACCTTATGGGCCAGTGCACAACCGCACCGGCCCGGGTCTGCGGTTATTGAAGGTCTGGCTGGAAGGGAGAGCTGCACTGTGCTGCGTCCCTCCTGCCTGTGTGTAGCATGGCCGAGCGGTGTGACAGGAAATGCTCACTGTTAGAGCACTTCCTGTCAGACCAGATACCGCGACCAGTAAGGTACAGGAGGGGAGGCGGGAGAGAGAGAGGGTATGGGACACAGGGAGGAGAGGGGAGAGATAGAGAGGATATGGGATACAGGGAGGGGAGGGGGAAGAAATGGAGGGTATGGGACACGGGTAGGGGAGGAGGGAGAGAGAGGGTATGGGATACAGGGAAAGGAGGGGGGGAGAAATGGAGGGTATGGGATACATGGAGGAGAGGGGGAGAAATGGAGGTATGTGACACCTGGAGGGGAGGGGGAGAAATTGAGGGTATGGGACATGGGGAGGGGGGGAGAGTGAGAAATGAAACACAGGGAAGGGAGGAGAGGAAAAGGGAACAATGGGACACAGGGGGGAAGGGGGAGAGGGAATAATGGGACACAGAGGGGAGAGAGGGAGGGTATGGGACACAGTAAGAGGAGAAGGAAGAGATGGAGGGTATGGAACACAGGGAGGGGAGAGGGAGAGAGGGAGAAATGGGACACCTTGAGGGGAAGGGGGAGAGAGGGAACAATGGGAGACGTAGAGGGGAGGGGAAGGGAGGGGGAGAGAGTGAGGATATGGGACACATGGAAGGGAGGGGAGGAGTGAGAGAGGGTATTTGACATACGGGAGGGAGGGGGAGAGAGGGCAGAATGGGACACATGGATAGGAGGAGGGGAGAGAGGGAGGGTATAGGACACAGGGAGGGGAGAAGGAGCAGTGGGACACATGGAGGGGCTGGTAGGGAGGAGGGTATAAGAAACATGGAGGGGCTAAGGGGAGAGGGACTGGGACACATGAAGGGACTGGAGGAGGAGGAGCCGATGGGACACATGGAGGGGCTGAGGGGGGAGAGGGAATGTGACACATGGACGGGCTGTGGGGCAGAGGGAATGAGGCACATGGGGGGGCCTGGGTGCGGGAATGAGACACCAGGGGGGGGGCCCAGGGCAATTTTCGCACCGGTGCCCAGTGGATTCTGGTTGTGACTATATACAGTACATATATTTATATGGTATTAGTGATACAGGTTGAGCATATTGGAGAAAGCCATAACATTATACATTCATCGTAAATATTGTTATTCGTTTTTTATATGGAACTGTCTTTTTTGATGCATTGCCATTTAAATTTGTTTCTGGTTTATACTTTCTCTAATAACTCTACGGAATTATTCTAGGAGTATATGTTTAGTAAGCATATATTTTTAAGAGTTGTTTTCGGATCTGTCAGTTCTATTTCACATATGTGTGATTGTTTCTCCTATTTTTATGACCATTAAATTATTATATTTTGCTCTGGCAATGAGAGCAGGGAAAGAACTAATTATACAGACTGCCCTGCTCATTTTCAAGAATGAGTCAGAAAAATTATCATAAGTCTTAATGAAATGACTAATATATTTAGAACATCAATTTTGGATTAAGTACATTTTGTGCCAGCTATTGTTGGACTAAGATAACCCAGTTGCATTGGGCATTGTCGATCAAGAGTATTGGTAACATATTACTGTAATATATAGTAAAGCATTATTGGAAAAATGATATTGCTAAATTCATCATGGAGCAGTTATGAATCTAGATACCATTGATTATTATATTGGTAGGTACAGTTCAGCTCTTTCTAGAATTGAAATATAAATATAAAATGTATACATCATGGCACCGTTTGTATTTTTGTTTTTGCTATATGATTGTTCAATGCATTTAATACTTATTTTTTCATTAGGGAATTTTGTAAAAAAAAAAAAAAAGCTAACAAAAGTTGCAGATCTCTTGTCTGAAGACTTTACTAGCTTCTTAATACAGCCAAGGCAATATGTGGGTTTCAAATCACGGACTTCCAATTTAGCTCAATGAGAGGTTTTAGAAGTCAGGTGCAGTGAGCAATTGCCTACCTCTTGAGTTTAGCTCTCCTGTTCTAAGAAACCAGGAAGTAACGGGACCGGTTGTCTGATTGACAACCAGAAAGGTGTAACAAGGATAATTTTAAAAAGTGTCAATTTCTTTAGGTGCCCAGACTGTCTCTTTAAAGTCTTGGGTAAAAGTGATTTGGTGATTTACAGGAACTGTATAAATCCTGTTGCATTCACAAGAAATAAGTTTCTCTTTTTGTCAAGTTTCTTTCATGGAAACGAAGTATAAATATGTTTTTAAATGAATTTATTTGATAATGATATTGATGGGATGCAATTGTTATAAGTTTACCTGCTAAAATTAATTAACAATACCTTTGGAAAAAAGGCAACATCGCCAGCACAGAATTTACAAATGCGAGTGTAAAAATGTGATGCTTGTGAAAAATACACTCTGCACGGCCACATGTTTATTCATGCAGCCTGGAGTATGTTTATTTAATAAGCAAGAGTGTTAAAATGCCAAATCATGGAAGCACAAATTTAGCATAATGATCACCAGTGGGACTATGAACTAAAATGCTGGAGCGAAAGTTTATTTTGGTTTATGGTTGCAGTTAGGCAGCTGCTTTTACAGAGATCCAACAGGCTTTGTGGTAGTCTGGGGATAAAGAAAATATAAAATATAATAATTTTAAATATACATTTATAGAGCCACAGGGAATGGCTAGATAGGTATTCAAAAACAGCAGCAGACATAACTGGTAGATTTAACTCACCAAAATTGTTTTACTCTATCGGCTGAATGTAAATTTCTCATATAATATAATACTTGGTATATTTTTGTTATTGTGATTATACAGATTAAAACATATGCAACTGTGTAACTGCAAAATGTAATCTTTTTTTTAAACCATTAGTTTATTCATTTCCATAAAGGTATGACATAAATATTGGAAATTGATTCCTAATTTCTTTAAAACCCTGTTTACACAGCAAATGATTTAGATATAATTTTGTTAGCTGCAATATAAGGAATTTAATTTGGAAATCTATTGCAAAAAAAAACCCGAAGCTGTAAAAATGGCATGTATATGATTATTTAATATTTCCTAATATCTGAAAATGTATTATCTTAAAGAATCACTATAGTGTCAGGAAAACAAACTTGTTTTCCTGACACTATATAATCCTTAGGTCCTCCCACCCTCAGGGCCCCCCCTCCAGCCACTTACCTTAATCCAGCGCCGAGCTCCTCTACTCCCAATCCGACGTCAGCTCCCAAGTAGAGCCAAATGCGCATGCGCAACAATAGCCGCGCATGCATTTAAAACACCCAAATGAAAGCATTTCCCTATGCTTTCCTATGGACGTTCTGCGTGCTCAACTCGATTTTCTCATTGAGCATCGGGAAGCGCTTGTAGCGGCTGTCAGGAAGACAGCCACTAGAGGCTGGATTAACCCTGCAATATAAACATAGCAGTTTCTTTGAAACTGCTTGTGTTGTCAGGCAGACCCCCAGACCACGCTCGGCATGTTTGGTGAGTAGGAGGACCAGAAGGAGGGCAACATCATTAGGACATGCTATGCCACCAACATCATTAAGACATGCTATGCCACCCTAACTTCTTTAAAGCCCCCATTTTGTAGTACAAGATAGCACGTCCTAACACAAAGGGGTTAATATCACCCAAGCTTAGTCTTAAAATCCTCATGCCAATGTAAAATGCCCTGCTTATGTAGCACGGGCAACTCAAAGAAGCCCTCTAGTTGTTTATGAGACTCTGAATAAAAAAAAAGAAACAGACTGATATGGTGACATAGACCAGGGATAGGTGGATCTTATATGCGAAGCAGTGATTTCATACAGTGTGCAGGGAGATAGACAGAGGAACTCTTTGTATTACAAACTACAACCGATGCAATGAGCATGAACTCTTATTGTTACAGTGTTTAGAACATGAATAGGCAACATTCCGCAGTCCAGATTTTGTGGACTACATCTTCCCTGATGCTTGCTCTGACAACCATCATAATGGTCCTTAAGAGGTTAACTGTGTATATTTTAAAGACATTATTATACTAAATATGTTTGTCCTTTTTTTGTCTTATATGATCATCTTAACTGCCAACAATATGAAATCACTGCCCTACAGATGTCAGTCTTCTCCTGGTTATATCACTTCTTTAGTCTAAGAGCGCTATATAATTGTAATTATAAAAATAATAAAAGTAATTAGCAATTCATAATGTGGAAATTAATAATGATTTAGTGCTGTCATCTTAACAAATTATTTGTTTACATTACACTAAACTTTATGTAGGCATGTGGCATGTGGGTGTAGCTTGAATAGCATACATTTGATTAATTGATAATAAACAATCATTGTTTAACCAATTACTTTAAAAAAAATCACTTTAAAACAAATAAAGAAAAACTTGTTTAATTTACCCAATATATGGGTCCTTTAACTGACATAAAAAATGAGAGCAGTAATTGTATGATAGATTGCTAATCTAGAATAGCAAAAAAAAATACTAGAACTTGTTGAAATTTATATTTTCTTTTATTTATTTATCATTTGGAGAAATATTGAGTGATCTGATTTTGCTTATTCGCTTTCCTCTATCTCACAATCCTCTTGACAGGGTCACTGAAAAGAATGTACAAAGACAAATGAAAATGTTAGTGCATACAGCAGGTAAAATATTAATATACAAACTAGAAAAGCTACAATTTCTGGGGAAATTGTGTGAAGTGTTCTTGCCTCCACCAGTAGTCTACAACTGGAGTGGGAGGAGTAACTGGGTGGAGTGGCTTGAGTAACTTGTGTGGTTGGAGTGGCTGGAGAAACTGTGGAAAGGTTGGACTGGGCAGAGTAACTTTATGAAACATTTATTAGCTGTATTGTTGTAACATTGTATGTTACTGTTTTTCTGTTGCAGGTATAACGAATTGACTAACATGGAAATATATTTATTAACCCCTTCAGGACCGAGAACGGTTATTTTTGCGTTGCCAACAGGTGACGGTTTTGAACCGTCCTAAGGGTCCAATGTACTTACCCGATCGCCGTCGTTCCCCCAGCGGCGATCGGTGTTGCTCCCATTGTGGGGAGACTGCCTGCAGCCCAGGCAGTCTCCCCGTGGCAGATTAGGACTCCTGTGGCCATGTGATCGCTCAACAGAACGATCACATGGTCACAATAGATGTCCATGTGTCTGCCTGCAGGAGGACAGCCTGTGCTGACAGGCAGTCTCCCTTCTAGTGTAAAATCATTAACAAAAAATTAAAGTTAAAGTTAATAAAAAAAATAAAAATAAAAATATATATATATAGATATATATATATAAAACAAGAGGGGGTTGGCTGCACTCACCTTAACATGCATAAATGGGGTTGTTGCTGGGGGCCAAATAATGTAATAAACAAGATCCAGCGCACTCACCTATCCACTAAACAGCAACTTCAATGTTGAAAGATTTTATTTGTTTTTTTTTTAAAACACCTAATCTAGGCAAAAATAATGGGGGTTTAGTTACATTATATGATCATACATTGCATAAGCTTGCCACAACGTCAATGTACCCCATCTTTGGCAGGTCCTACACTAACAGCCTAATGTCTGCTCTTAGAAGATTAAGGGGCCAAATAATACAATACACAAGATCCCAGGGCCCTATTTAGCCTTGTACTGCAGAGAGCCCCAGATGGAATTTTTTCCCCCAAGTAGGTTAATCTTCTAAGAGCAGACATTAGGCTGTTAGTGTAGGACCTGCCAAAGATGGGGTACATTGACGTTGTGGCAGGCTTATGCAATGTATGATCATATAATGTAACTAAACCCCCATTATTTTTGCCTAGATTAGGTGTTTTTAAAAAAAACTAATAAAATCTTTCAACATTGAAGTTGCTGTTTAGTGGATAGGTGAGTGCGCTGGATCTTTTGTAATATATATATATATATATATATATATGATATATAGACATATTTTATATATGTATATATAATATATGTCTATATATCATATATATAATGTCATACTAAGTGTATTTTTATATTAATATGTTCATATATTAATATAAAAATACACTTATAATTAAATTTCACATGTATATATATAATATATATAATAACTATATATATTGTATATAAATATTATTATAAGATACATATAATAATTAATTTAAATTAAATAAAAACATGTAAAAATAATATATTTTTTAAATATATATATATATATATCTATATGAAATTTTATTCTAACTGTATTTTGATAATATATATTTATTTCAAAATACACTTAGAATGAAATTGTACATATATCTATGTATATATAAAAAAATAAAAATAATACGAAATATACATATGTCCATATACAAAATTACATAAATAATTATATAAATATACACGTAGACTTCAAATATATAAATATACATATATATTTAAATTCTATGTGCATATTTATGTAATATTTTTACATAATTAAGTCATTTTATTGATTGCAATTTGAGGGACCTGCCTGCCAACCCAGGCCGAAAGTCCAGAGAATTTAATTTGCTAGCACTATATTTTACCCTGTAACTTTCTATGACACCCTAAAACCTGTACATGGGGGATACTGTTTTACTCGGGAGACTTCGCTGAACACAAATATTAGTGATTCAAAACAGTAAAGCATATCACAGCGTAGACAAATTACTGGATCGTATTGCCAGGGGGCGCTATCTGACCACCATAGACCTGTGTAAGGGCTACTGGCAGATCCCCCTGGCTGAGGATGCTATCCCCAAGTCGGCATTTGTCATCCCATTTGGCCTGTACCAATTTAAGGTCATGCCTTTTGGGATGAAAAATGCACCGGCTACCTTCCAACGGATGGTGGATAGACTCCTGGATGGCTTCCAAGAATTTGCCTGTGCATACTTGGACGACATTGCGATCTACAGTGGGTCCTGGGAGGAACACCTGGTACATGTAGGGGTAGTGCTGGATAAAATTCGGGACGCTGGCCTGACATTGAAGCCAGAGAAGTGCCATCTAGGTATGGCTGAAGTACAGTACCTGGGTCACAGAGTGGGGTGTGGGAGCCAGAGACCAGAGCCAGCCAAGGTAGAGGCAGAAGCTAACTGGCCCACACCTACCACTAAGGCCCAGGTATTGGCCTTCTTGGGGACGGCAGGGTACTACCGACGTTTTGTCCCTGACTACAGCACTATTGCTAAGCCCCTG
>OW240914.1:334886108-335317885 GCA_933207985.1 Pelobates cultripes | reverse complement strand
GCTTTGAGACAACTAACTGCTATTCAATCTATAACTGATGTTTGTTTCACAGGCAGAAAGTGCCCTAAAAGATGGCGGCTTGAACCCAAGTTGGTGGCGGATCAGTCACGCAAGTCAACAGGCATTCAGAGCTAAATACAGCAGCGTGTGGACCATTTTTAGCCCAAGGCAGCTCATCTCATCAGGCCTTTTTTAATCTAATGTATCGCCCAGTGTCAGTCCCTTCGGGATCCATCCCTCATTCATCTTAATAAAGGTGAGGTAATCTAGACTTTTTTGACCTAGGCGACTTCTCTTCTCAGTGACAATACCTCCTGCTGCACTGAAGGTCCTTTCTGACAGGACACTTGAAGCGGGGCAGGCCAGAAGTTCTATCGCAAATTGGGATAGCTCAGGCCACAGGTCAAGCCTGCACACCCAGTAGTCAAGGGGTTCATCGCTCCTCAGAGTGTCGATATCTGCAGTTAAGGCGAGGTAGTCTGCTACCTGTCGGTCGAGTCGCTCTCTGAGGGTGGATCCCGAAGGGCTGTGGCGATGCGTAGGACTTAAAAAGGTCGCATGTCCTCCATCAACAACACGTCTCTAAAGCGTCCTGTCCTTGCCGGCGTGGTCATGGGAGGAGGAGGATGACTTCCACCTCTCCCCCTGTTAGATTCCCGTTGTGCTGTGACATCACCCTTATACGCTGTGTAAAGCATACTTTTCAATTTATTTTGCAAATGCTGCATCCTTTCATACTTGTTGTAATTCGGTAACATTTCCGCCACTTTCTGCTTATACCGGGGGTCTAGTAGCGTGGACACCCAGTACAGGTCGTTCTCCTTCAGCCTTTTTATACGAGGGTCCCTCAACAGGCACGACAGCATGAAAGACCCCATTTGCACAAGGTTGGATGCCGAGCTACTCATTTCCCGTTCCTCCTCCTCACTGATGTCAATGAAGGTATTTTCTTCCCCCCAGCCACGTACAACACCACAGGTACCAGATAGGTGACAACGAGCACCCTGGGATGCCTGTTGTGGTTGGTCTTGCTCCTCCTCTTCCTCCTCCTCAAAGCCACATTCCTCCTCTGACTCCTCTTCCTCACAATCCTCTTCCAGCGTTGCCGCAGGTCCAGCAAGCGATGCTGATAAGGCTGTTTCTGGAGGTGATGGTGACCACAACTCTTCCTCTTCCTCTTCACGCTCATCTACGGCCTGATCCAGCACTCTTCGCAGGGCACGCTCCAGGAAGAAAACAAATGGTATGATGTCGCTGATGGTGCCTTCGGTGCGACTGACTAAATTTGTCACCTCCTCAAAAGGACGCATGAGCCTACAGGCATTGCGCATGAGCGTCCAGTAACGTGGCAAAAAAATTCCCAGCTCCCCAGAGGCTGTCCTAGCACCCCGGTCATACAAATATTCATTAAAGGCTTTTTCTTGTTGGAGCAGGCGGTCGAACATTAGGAGTGTTGAATTCCAACGTGTCGGGCTGTCGCAAATCAAGCGCCTCACTGGCATGTTGTTTCGCCGCTGGATATCGGCAAAGTGAGCCATGGCCGTGTAGGAACGCCTGAAATGGCCACACACCTTCCTGGCCTGCTTCAGGACGTCCTGTAAGCCTGTGTACTTATGCACAAAGCGTTGTACGATCAGATTACACACATGTGCCATGCACGGCACATGTGACAACTTGCCCAACTTCAATGCCGCTAACAAATTTGTTCCGTTGTCACAAACCACTTTGCCGATATCCAGTGGCTGCGGAGTCAGCCACTTTTCCACCTGTGCGTTCAGGGCGGACAGGAGTGCTTGTCCGGTGTGACTCTCTGCTTTCAAGCAAGTCAAACCCAAGACGGCGTGACACTGCCGTATCCGGGATGTGGAATAGTACCTGGGGAGCTGGGGTGCCGTTGATGTGGAGCAAAGGCGCTTGGGAGGCAGAAGAGGACTTTCAGCCGAGGAGGTTATGGAAGAGAGGATGGAGTAGGAGGGTAGAGGAGGTGGCAGCAGGACTGCCTGCAAGTCGTGGCGGTGTCACCAACTCCTCTGCAGAGGCATGCATTCCATGCTTGGCAGCAGTCAGCAGGTTTACCCAATGCGCAGTGTAGGTGATATACCTGCCCTGACCATGCTTTGCAGACCAGGTATCAGTGGTCAAATGGACCCTTGCCCCAACACTGTGTACCAGAGATGCTATTACTTCCTTTTGCACAATTGAGTACAGGTTGGGGATTGCCTTTTGCGAAAAGTAATTTCGGCCGGGTACCTTCCACTGCGGTGTCCCAATAGCTACAAATTTTTTGAACGCCTCAGACTCCCACCAGCTTGTATGGTAAAAGCTGGCGGGCTAATGGATTGGGACAAGCCAGCAGTCAGACGCTGGGCAAGGGGGTGACTTTCTGACATTGTCTTCTTGCGCTCAAACATGTCCTTGACAGACACATGACTGTGGGAAGATGAGCGTGAACTGCTCAAGGCGGGAGGCGGAGTGGCGGATGGTTGAGAGGGGACAAGGAGGACAGCAGTGGTTGACGTGGCTGAAGATGCTGGACCAGGAGGAGGCTGGCGGCTTAGAGTAGGCGAGCTGCTTGTACTCATGTTGATCCCATAGGCGTCTGTGATGTGAGATCATGTGCCTACGCAAAGCAGTTGTACCTAGGTGGGTGTTGGACTTCCCACGACTCAGTTTCTTTTGGCAAAGGTTGCAAATGGCATAGCTGTTGTCAGAGGCAGACACACAAAAAAAATGCCACACTGCTGAGCTCTGCAATGATGGCATTCTGGTGGTGGACACAGCATGCGTTGATTGGCGTGCTGTCGGGCTTACCCCGGGTGCCGATGCATGCTGTCTGACTGTGCCACTAGCTCCTTGCGACGACCTCCCCCTGCTTCCAACTTGTCTCCTCCTCCTCTCTGTCTCCCCATCTGAACTTTA
Source organism: Pelobates cultripes (assembly GCA_933207985.1). Classification (NCBI taxonomy): domain Eukaryota; kingdom Metazoa; phylum Chordata; class Amphibia; order Anura; family Pelobatidae; genus Pelobates; species Pelobates cultripes. The sequence goes on along the minus strand of OW240914.1, from coordinate 335,314,966 downwards.
CGCCCTGTTCTTCTTCTTGTGGCCCGGGCACCCACGTGACATCCATGGGCCGCATGCGTCATCATCAACGCTTCACTTGTATCTGACAACTCAGCGGAAGCAGCAGCGGGTACAACATCATCATCATCATCACACGTGCGTCCATGTGTGTAATGCTGCCTGCCTGAGACATATCCCTGTTATCTACATCCTCTGGCAATAATGGTTGCGCATCACTCATTTCTTCAAGCGGATGTGTGAATAACTCCTCTGACATACCAACTGAAGCGGCTGTGGTGCTAGTTTTGGTGGTGGCGGCAGGCGGGTGAGTGGTATCTTGAGAGGTGCCTGAAGCTAGCTGGAGGAGGATGGTGCGTCAAGGTTCTGAGCGGAGGCTGTAGAAGATTGGGTGTCCTGTGTTAGCCAGTCAACTATGTCCTCAGAACTTTTCAAGTTCAGGGTACGTGGCCTCTGAAAACTGGGCATTATTCTAGGGCCAAAAGGAATCACAGCACCACGACCACGATGGCCCCTGCGGGGTGGCCTGCCTCTGCCTGTCATTTTTGTTGGGATTGGTGGTACTATGCGTGCAAGCTACTGTGAGACCAGATATGAGTGGCAATGTGCACTGGCACAGTTGTGCAGAGCACAGGCTGTAGGCCTGACACCCGCTTGAAGATAACTAACTGCTATTCAATCTATAACAGTGAAAAAAGTTTTTGTTTTTAAATCAAGCTATTGTGACACGGATCTAGTAGTGGCACTTGTCAGCGTATCCACTGTTAGCGTAACACACCTGCTTTAAGGACACTGGCTGCTATTCAATCTATAACAGTAAAAAAGTTTTTGTTTTTAAATCAAAGCTATTGTGACACCAGGATCTAATTAGTGGCACTTGTCAAGCGTATCCACTGTTAAGCGTAACACACCGCTTTAAGGACACTGACTGCTATTCAATCTATAACAGTGAAAAAAGTTTTTTTTTTTAAATCCAAACTATTGTGACACCAGATCTAATTAGTGGCACTTGTCAGTATCCACTGTTAGCGTAACACACCAGCTTTAAGGACACTGACTGCTATTCAATCTATAACAGTGAAAAAAGATTATTTTTTTTAAATCCAAACTATTGTGACACCAGGATCACAATTAGTGGCACTTGTCAAGCGTATCCACTGTTAAAAGCGTAACACACCAGCTTTAAGGACACGGCTGCTATTCAAATCATAACAGTGAAAAAAGATTATTATTTTTTTTTAAATCAAACTATTGTGGTACCAGATCTAATTAGTGGCACTTGTCAGAAGCGTATCCACTGTTAAGCGTACACACCAGCTTTAAGGACACTGACTATTCAATCTATAACAGTGAAAAAAGTTTTTGTTTTTAAAATCAAACTATTGTGACACCAGATCTAATTAGTAGCGCTTGTCAAGCGTATCCACTGTTAGCGTAACACACCGCTTTAAGGACACTGACTGCTATTCAATCTATAACAGTGAAAAAAGATTATTATTTTTTAAATCAAACTATTGTGACACAGGATCTAATTAGTGGCACTGGTCAGCGTAACTCCACTGTTAGGCGTAACACACCGCTTTAAGGACACTGACTGCTATTCAATCTATAACAGTGAAAAAAGATTATTATTTTTTTAAATCCAAACTATTGTGACACAAGATTAGTGAGTGGCACTTGTCAAATATCCACTGTTAGGCGTAACACACCGCTTTAAGGACACTGACTGCTATTCAATCTATAACAGTGAAAAAAGATTATTTTTTTTAAATCAAACTATTGTGACACCAGATCTAATTAGTGGCACTTGTCAAAGCGTATCCACTGTTAGCGTAACACACCAGCTTTAAGGACACTGACTGCTATTCAATCTATAACAGTGAAAAAATATTATTTTTTAAATCCAAACTATTGTGACACCAGATCTAATTAGTGGCACTTGTCAGCGTATCCACTGTTAGCGTAACACACCGCGCAGGACACTGACTGCTATTCAATCTATAACAGTGAAAAAAGATTATTATATTTTTTTAAATCAAACTATTGTGACAGGATCTAATGGTGGCACTTGTCAAGCATATCCACTGTTAGGCGTAACACACACAGCTTTAAGGACACTGACTGCTATTCAATCTATAACAGTGAAAAAAGATTATTTTTTAAATCCAAACTATTGTGACACAGGATCTAAGTGGTGGCACTTGTCGAAGCGTATCCACTGTTAGCGTAACACACCAGCTTTAAGGACACTGAGCTGCTATTCAATCTATAACAGTGAAAAAGATTTTTTTTAAATCAAACTATTGTTGACACGGGATCTAATTAGTGGCACTTGTCAGCGTATCCACTGTTAGCGTAACACACCGCTTTAAGGACACTGACTGCTATTCAATCTATAACAGTGAAAAAAGAAGTTTTTTAGTTTTAATATCCAGCTATTGTGACACCAGATCTAATTAGTGGCAAAGTACGTATCCACTGTTAGCGTAACACACCTGGCACTGACTGCTAAATCTATAACAGGAAAAAGCAAACTGTATCTAGTGAGTAGCACTTGTCAAGCTGTCCAATCCACTGCACACACTGGACACACTGCTAAGTGAAAAAAGATTATTTTTTTTTTAAATCAAACTGTGCACAGGATCAATTAGTGGCACTTGTCACGGCAATATCCACTGTTAGCGTAACACACCTGTTTAAGCACTTTATTCATTATAACAGTAAAAAAGTTTTTTTTGTTTTAAAAAATTGTGAAATCAAAGTGGCACTTGTCACCAATACACTATTGGCAACACACCAGCTTTAAGGACGCGGCTGCTATTCAATATATAACAGTGAAAAAAGTGGTTGTTTTTTTAAATACAAGCTTTTGTGTCAAGATCTAAGTGGTGGCTTTCGTCACATATCCACTATTGCTAACACACCAGTTTAAGGACACTGACTTATTCAATCTATAACAGTTTTTTGTTTTAAATCAAGCTAACACCAGCACTGACTGACACAGTATGCACTGTGAGCCTGACTTCAAGCTGGCTGGCAGACAACTTGCTATTCAATATAACAGTGAAAAGTTTTTTTTAAATCAAGCTATTGTGACACCGGTCATACAGAGGTGACTGACTGAAATGGGCTATGCAAGCCTGACACAGAAAGCTGGAACAGTGGCTGAGCTGCATTCAATCTATAGTAGAAAAAGTTTTTTTGTTTTTAAATCAAGCTATTGTGACACCAGATGTAATTGGTGGCACTGACTGAAATAGGTACTGTGGGCCTGACACAGGCTGGCAGCAGTGACGAACAACTAAGTGCATTTAATTGGAAAAAAATCCAAAAAAGCATGCTATGAATGAACAGCAGCTACACTTTTCCCTCCCTCTTACTAAGCATGCAGCGAGAATGAATCTGGATGTGCTGTGTAGGTGGGAGGGTCATAGGGAGGCTGTGCAATGGTGGCTGGAATGTGTCTGCTGACTGTGAGGGTACAGGGTCAAAAGTGATGGCAGACAACTGACTGCTATTCAATCTATAACGGTGAGAAAAAAGTTTTTGTTTTTTAAATCCAAGCTATTGTGACACCAGATGTAAGTGGTGGCACTGACTGAAATGGGCACTGTGAGGCCTGACACAGAAGCTGGCAGCAGTGGCAGACAACTAAGTGCATTTACATTACATAGAAAAAAAAATAAAAAAAAAGCATACCCTTATCCCTAACCTAGCTATGCTTTTCCCTATCTTATGAACAGCAGCTACACTTTCCCTCCTCTTACTAAGCATGCAGCTTGAGAATGAATCTAAAATGGATGCTGTCCAGTAGGTGGGAGGGTCTGCTAGGGAGGCTGTGCTGCTAATTGGCTGGAATGTGTCTGCTGACTGTGAGGTACAGGGTCAAAGTTTACTCAATGATGACGAATAGGGGGCGGGTTGAACCGCGCATATGTTCGCCCGCTGCGGCGAACGCGAACATGCTATGTTCGCCAGGAACCGTTCGCCGGCGAACCGTTCGGTACATCACTACCTACAATACTCCCACATTCCCGGACTTAGCAGCTGTATAGGAGGTGGTGTATGCATCCATCTTTTCCCCAATGTATCTGTCATGATTCTGTTAATATGTGATATATCTTTAAATGTTTTTTTTTTTGCAGCTCTATCTTTAAGAAACACTGACGGACATCACACTTCCTGTTAAACAGAGTGAACCGTCAGGGCCTCTTTGCCTATTTGTTGCCTTGAGAAACCTCTTTCATCTCTGCTCTCTATAGGAAGTTATTTTAAGGACCCCAACATTTTTTGTTGGATGAAAAAGAATAACCACAAGAATTTTTGATTTGTTCTACTTCTCGTATATGACCCGGCTTGTTATTTGACCTTCGCTTTCTGGGTTTCCTTAAATTTTGACTTCAATTACTGTCATCAGACTGGACCAGTTTAAAGGTTTGCTATTTCTCTCATCTACCCTTGTATCTCGTACTGATTTACTGTGTACAACTCGGACTGTTAATTGGATTGTTTCCCTAAGGATTCCCCTCTCTTTGACTGCTTGGATTAATGTTGCCAAATACTTGGAAACGGATCTCTCAACCACTTTGCAGTTAAATGTTGAAGACCTGAATTGTTTCATAGACTTTGTTTAAACATCCCCCATTTGTTTTATCAATTATTCAGGACTATTTGCTTTACATTTATTGTTACTCTGAGGTGGATATAATTATCAGCGCCTTATTTCAAGTCTGAAGAAATGTTATGTATTCTGAAAAGTGAAGGTAAAATTATAGATTACTTACCCTTAATTCTGGATGTTTCTATTTATTTCTGAATAGCTGTAAATAAATAAAAGAAAGAAAGAAATTACTTATATTTCTTTGATTTCTATTTATAACTAAAATGTCAAAAGAAAATCATAACAGTACGTTTCTACCATTCTTCCCGACCCCAGTCTTATATTTTCCTTTCTTTGAAGTTCACACTGTCCACCTATTTAAACCCACTTAAGAATTTACATTATTTATTGCCCCCTGGTAAGCCTAGCCTATTCACTGAGCACTTTTCTTCTTGGCTACCCACTTTCTCTGCTTTTGCCATTCTGCTCTTATCCTTGGGGACTTTCATTTCCCAATCAACAACCCTAGTAGCTCTGATGCCTTTCAACTGCTCTCGGTAACCTCCTCCTTTAGCCTCACATAATGGTCTAACTCAGCAACTCACGCAGAGGGGAACACTCTTTATCTCATCTTTACCAATCTATGTACCACCTCTAATCTCTCCAGTGTTCCATTTCAATCACCAACTGCTGATTGACATTGGCATACCCTGTTCCAAAATCATACCACCCTCAGTGCATCAGTCTTGTAGAAACCTCCACTGTCTTGACCTACAGCAATTCTCCACCAACCTCCAAACTCTTCTTTTATCCATCTTAAACCTCACCTGACGTAGCTCTGCAACCTTCCTCTGAACTAGATATTATAGTACCTCCTATATTTAAACATTGTAAGCAACTCAGTTACAATTTTGGCACACTAAGCTGACCGAGACCTCAAAAAATGCTCCATAACTGCTAAATGCTGCTAGAAAAAGTCTAATTTTGGGTCTGACTTCCTCCGCTATAGACTTTTTGCTACGTTTATCTCTTTTCTCGGGTTTCCGAATCCAGGGAAACCATGTCTGCATATGATGCCCTGTTGCGAGGATGTGAGATCTTCAGACGCTGGAGGGCACGATAATGGAAAGGGGCAGGAAACACAGCCTGGATTGAGGAGGCCAGCAGGCCAATGATCCATGCCATAGGACGCAGTGACAGCTGAGGGTGCGCTAGGGCGTGGCGTAGTTCTTTGCAGATGGAGCGTATTTTGGCCTGAGGGAGGCTGAGAGATTCCGCTTCTGAGTCTACTGTGAACCCGAGGAACTCCATGCGTCGGGAAGGGGTCAGGCAGGATTTTTCCCAATTGAGGAGGAAACCCAGGCGAGATAGGAGATCCATCGTCCCCTGTAGGTGTTTCAGGAGGACCTAGTGGTCCTGCACCATGAGGAGGATGTCGTCCAAATAAACTATCAGTCTTACTCCTCGACTGCGCAACCAAGCCATGGCGCATCAATTTGGTGAAGCACCACAGAGCTCACGAGAGCCCGAAAGGGAGGCATGTGAAGCGCCAAGTGTCGCCTTTCCAGAGGAGGCGTAGTAAGTCCCTGGATGCCTCGGTCACTGGGACCATCAAGTATGCATCCTTGAGGTCTAATTTTGCCATCCAGTCTCCCCGAAGGAGTAAGTCCCGCAGGAGATGAATGCCCTCCATCTTGAAGTGGCGATAGCGCACTAGAGTGTTCAGGGCCCGGAGGTTGATAACTGGGCGCATCTGCTCGCCTTTCTTTTCTACAATGAAGATGTTGCTGAGAACCCCTGTGGGGGACATTGTGGCCCGTTCTATCGCCCCCTTTGTGTGGAGAGCCGATAGCTCCTCGTCTATTAGGGCGCGGTCTGTCCCTGAAAGTACAATAGGGTGAGGGGGAAGAATATGACACGGGGTGTCGACCAACTCTATGTGAAACCCCCTCACTGGTCAGAACCCAGGCATCTGAGGTGATGTCTAACCAGGCTTGGCGAAAATGACGGAGTCTGCCCCCTACACAGATATTGGAAAAAACATGAGGTAAATGTAAGCTTACCATAAGGGCGTCAGGAACCGGGTGTTCCCTCTGAAGCCTCTGAAGCACCATGGCCTGCCACGAGAGGGGAAGAAAGTAGACTGTTGTCTCGTCTCCTGGTAGGATGGTCTATGGTTGTAGAAGCCTTGTCCCGATCCACGGGCGTGGTAATTAGACCAGCTGGACAGACGGCCCCTGAATCTGCCAGCACTGGTAGAGACCCGTGCCTGAAATACCCTCTACATAGATGATTGAGCCTTGTCCAGGGCTGTAAAAGCACCCACAAAGCTCCCAGATCCTTTATAAAGGATCTCCAAACAACAGGCCCTGGGCGTCTTTGTACACCTCAGTGAGAGTGAGGTTAGCCAATTTGGGCTCAATTTTAAAGCGAATGGCTTCACGACGCTCAATGGACAGGGAGGTGTTCACACTGCCTGTTATGCAGATCACCCTCTGCACCCAGCCACGGAGTTCTTCTGGGTCAACCTGCCTGTTTTCGGCTCTGACTAGTTCAGCCAGGTCAAACAATTTGGTCAAAGGACCAAAAATGGCCAGATGTTTGTCCTGGCATAATTTTAAAGTGGAATCCAATCCCTTGCAGGACTTAAGTGCCTGGATTTGGCCATAGCCTTTCTTGGAATATCCCCTATAGGGCTTAAAGCAGTACGCGGTAAGCGCGTCGGCGTGGCCGAACCTTCTGCGGCCAAAAGGCATGCCAGTAAGGCCTGTGAAATAGTCTGGGAAAGAGCCGAGGACATGGAGCCTATGGCGGCCATAATGGCATCCGTAACGGAGCGCTGTAGAGCTAGGGATTGGGCATCGTCAGGTACTGACATAGGGTCACCTGTGGAGGAAGGGGGGGCCAGAGCTGGCAGAGGGGTTAACCAAAGCATGGGGTATATACATTTCCCCAGGGGGAAGGGAGGTGGCAGGCACTTTGGACTTGGGCATTATAAAATTGCTGTGAGATATCCCAATGACACCAAATATTAAATAGTAATATATGCTGCAGCTAAAACAAAAATGACAGAGAGAGAACAAGCTAGCAGGAGTTAATCACCCCAGACTAGCTATACTTTATTAGAGGGTAGAGATAGGGAGTTCACCAGGGCCCAGACCGTCTGACAGGAAGAAGGAGCAATGGAGTCACAGAAAAAAGATAAGAGCAACAGGGGAAGCTCAAGTGATAGGGATACTGATAATAATACCCTAAAGAGGTCTGGAACCCCGGGCTCAAAGGATAACAACAATAGAAAAATCCACAAGAGGATAAAACATGGAAACATAAAACATATGGAAAATAAATAAGTAAATAATGAAACTACAAGCAAAAAAGCAAATAAATGGTACAGGTAGCAACAGAGCAATAATGAGAGTAACATCAATAATACAAATAAATAGTATACATAACAATAAGGCAATGATAATATGGAAGAAGTTAGTCATGTACTTATCTGTTTGGTAGCAGCAAAGAAAGAGGAAGTGTGTGGGGAGGTGCTAACTATTATACTGGGACTTGGTATGGGAGTGGTCTGTCACTGTGCTTACCATTTTTTTCTTACTGTTGTATTCTTTGCTGCTATTCGTGGACAGTAAAGAAAGGGTTAAGCAATATGAGCCTCCGTGTCTTGACATAAAATTATGTCCCGGCCAACCCATTGTGTTATTGATACTCTGCCTTTTTAATTCAGATTGTAAAACCAAGTCATACATATTTATTCACTTCACAAAAATGAGAGTAAGGCCCAACGGACTCAATTATACCTTTTGAAATTGTCTCTATTAATAAATGTATCTCGCTGTCTTTTTAGAAAACTGCTCGGTATTATTTTCAATATATAACACTTACTATATAACATGGATTTGCCTGATCCATGTAGTAGAATTATACGATTATAAAACAGCCCGAGGAAAGTGCAATAAAAACATTGCCATCAATAGTAAATATAATTAAATTTAAATATATAAAAAAGAGAAATATAAAACAAGCCTTCCCCCAAAGTGAGCAATTTCAGTATATTTAATTCAGCTGCAATCAGGTTAGAATACTGTGTGAAAATAGATTGTCTGTTGCATTAAATTACTCCTACCTAGATGACTTTTACACAAATGCAGAATTATTCACTAACGTGAGAATTTAAACTGAATTCAAACTGAATTTTAAACTTAAGATCAAAGTAGCTGCACTCAAAGCATAACTGATTTAGAGAAAGTTTCCTTTTATCTACAACGAGAATTCAGTAACCACTATTATAAAAACACCAATCGAAAAACACCAATACACCTCTAGCAAATAAAAAATAAAAAAATTAAATGCTCAATTAAATCCCAAAGAGTTCACACAGCAAAAATTGTGCTGTGTACGAATTTTAGCCTAAATGTACACTTACACACAAGCTAAGACCAACTGATGCTGTAGAAACTTCATGCGTGTGAGTAACACAGTATTGTGCATAAAATCACTGCCATCTGAGAATTTCCATTTGTATACGTATTAGTGAATTTGTTAAATAACACAACTTATCTTGTGGTCACTTTAGACGTCTGAATGTACAGTAGTCGTCAATGCAGTGTACCATGTAAGACATAAAGAACAGTCAAAGGAAAACACTGTTCATTAAATTCACTAAAACTCTATGAATTAAAAATGCGTGCAGAATTATTGGTGAGAACACTTCTGGTGTTAAACACACTCATGTAATCGAGTAGAAGGCTCTCCAGGTGTTACAACAGCCGTGGCTGAGCCTGGGCTACTACAACCAATTGTCAATAGGTATTCTCATAAAATTCCCTTTTTAATGGCTTTCTCTGATCTGCTCAGAGGTATACTTATAAAAGTATTTTTTTACTGGATTTCTCCAATCTGCTTAAAGCTCTGAACAGTTATGAGGTAATAGGAGGGTTATTCGGTGTGTCACCATGATATATTAGCTAACATAACTTTGATAAAGTCCCATGGAAGGGGCAAACCATGTTCGTGATTACATCAGTGACACGCTGAGGAACACTCCTGTGAGCCCAGAACTATGCAGAGTTCTAAACAGCTTGGAGCAAGCCAGTAAAAAGGGTTTGTAAAACTTTGCAGAATTGTTTTCACTGATTTGCACAACACATTGCATTGTAAATATATACACACGTGCGCACACACACACACACACAAAGTCTGTCTGGATAGTATCCAGCCATATAATATGAAAGATAGAGATATTTATTGTAAAAGATACAAGAAACATTGTACATAGGACAATGACAGCTCAGTCCCCTTCATAGTAGGCACCTTGGGACTTTAAACAGTACTCTCAGCATCTCTTCCACTGTTCAAAACACTCAGAAAAATCCTTTTTTTGGAATCGCTATCAGCTGCCATTCCGTATTCACCTGAATCTTATCAACCGTCTGGAATCTCTTCCTTTTCAAAGGTGATTTTAGTTTTGGGAAGAGCAAGAGGTTTCAATGCGCCAAATCTTTTAATAGATTCATTTGTGCCACACCTTTATTTGCGCTGCCCTCATTGCATTATCCCCGAAAGCCTTCTGAATCATCCAAATAGTTTCCACGGAGGAATATTCAAGCTGAATGCAAAATTCTATGCAGATTCTTTGCTCTACTCGCTCAGTCATTTTGAATGCAATGGCCACACAGTACACATGCTCACTCAATATCGTCTAGTGCCCCACACTGACTAATACAGTGAAGTCATCATTATTCACACATGCGCATTCCATTCTACTCTCCTTGGCTGCCAGGTTACATCGATATCATGCAAACTGTTCTTGTTATATTACAATGGCTGGACTTTTTTTTACAGACATACAATCCATACAATGCAATATGTAAACATAACAAAAATAAACCACTTGCACAGAAAATTAACAAATGCTCTTCAAGACAGAATGAAATACTATTAGACGATTAAATGGTGCAAGCTAAATGTATACACTCAATGTAAGAGGATGTGGAATGCACATTACGATTGGATGTATGGTCCATTATTTACCAGCCAGGTAGCCTTGTTGCATACTGATATGATCAACCTGCACCACCTATACTTGTGAAAATACACACACAATAAAAAAAAAAAACAACATAATTTTAAATATTAAAGTTACTATTTTAGTCACTAATGGTTATTTGATAAGTACTTTATGCACAATGTTTTCTATAACATGTTATTTTTTTTTATTATAAAGCTCAAAAGGGGAAAATGCTGTTAACAGCAGAAATGCTGCTTCGATCTTATTTTCTAAGGAAAAATGCAGCATTTTCAACGGTTGCATAAGATAATAGTTACATAGTTACATAGTTACATAGCTGAAAAGAGACTTGCGTCCATCAAGTTCAGCCTACCTCACATTTGTTTTTTGCTGTTGATCCAAAAGAAGGCAAAAAAACCCAGTTTGAAGCACAATTTTGCAACAAGCTAGGAAAAAAATTCCTTCTTGACCCCAGAATGGCAGTCAGATTTATCCTTGGATCAAGCAGTTATTACCCTACATTGAAAGATTATATCCTTGAATATTCTGTTCTTGCAAGTATGCATCTAGTAGCCGTTTGAACATCTGTATGGACTCTGATAAAACCACTTCTTCAGGCAGAGAATTCCACATCCTGATTGTTCTTACAGTAAAAAAACCTTTCCTTTGCCTTAGACGAAATCTTCTTTCTTCCAGTCTAAACGCATGGCCTCGTGTCCTATGTAAAGTCCGGTTTGTGAATAGATTTCCACACAATGGTTTGTATTGGCCCCGAATATATTTGTATAATGTTATCATATCCCCTCTCAGGCGACGTTTTTCTAAACTAAATAGGTTTAAATTTGTTAACCTTTCTTCATAGCCGATATGTTCCATTCCTTTTATTAATTTTGTAGCCCGCCTCTGCACTTTTTATAGTGCCATAATATCCTTCTTTAGAACAGGTGCCCAAAATTGCACAGCATATTCAATATGGGTCTTACCAGTGATTTATAAAGAGGCAAAATTATATTCTTGTCCCGAGAATGAATGCCCTTTTTCATGCATGACAATACCTTACTGGCCTTGGCCACTGCTGATTGACATTGCACATTGTTGCATAGTTTGTTGTCTATAACAATTCCCAAGTCCTTTTCATGTGTTGTTATCCTAATTCGCTTCCATTAAGGGTATACGTTGCTTGTGTATTCTTTACGCCGAAGTGCATAACTTTGCATTTTTCAACATTAAATTTCATCTGCCATTTGAGTGCCCAGTCCCCCAGTCTATCTAAATCCCTCTGCAGCAAAGTAATATCTTGCTCACATTGTATTGTTTTACAAAGTTTTCATAACTGTGTTGTCAGCCAGACAGAAATACAGTTTAAGAGGGGAATTGGAAGAAGTGTTTATTGGCAAATTCTATTTACCAACTAGCTGTCAAGGACATTGCATCTATTCCTAAATGATTTTCATGCTGTAGGTATTGGTGTCACTCATGAGTCCTTAGCAGTACCATCTTAACTGCATTATAGGCCCCTGGGCAAACCAGTTTAAGGACTAAAAATGCAAATTATCAATAAATTTAAGCTTATATTTATTAGTATCTCCAACAAATTCAGTGTTAAACATTAAAGGGACACTATAGTGTCCAGAATACAAACGTGGGTTTCTGACACTATAGGTGTAAAACCACTGTTTAGCTCGCTGTTCTCTCTTACTGCTGCTGAAAAAGGTGTTCTACACACTTTTTTCCAGCACTGTGAGGTGCTCCTCGCATTTGGCCCTGCCCCCGATCTGCCTATTTGGCTGACATCATCAGATTAGATGATTTCGGCTAATCGAATGCTTTCCCATAGGAAAGCATTTGGAGGCTAGTGCATATGCGCAGAAAAACGCTGCACTGCACCAATCAGCATCTCCTCATAGAGATGCACTGAATCAATGCATCTCTATGGGGAAACGTTCAGCATCTCCATGCAAAGTGTAGAGATGCTGACCGCCAATGCTGCACAGTTAGCAGCACTGACTCAGTTGCCATCTAAGGAGTGGCAACTACAAGTGTTCCTAGGCAGAAACGTAAACACTAACTTTTCTCTGAAAAGGAGATGTTTACATTAAAAAGTCTGCATGGGGTGGAGCCTAGCAGCAGAACTGAGCGGTCGCACCTTAACCAAGCTCCGCAAATCTAGGCCTCATGAACGAGCTATACCCAATGTACACCCCAGACAAACAGGGGCCGAGTGGACCCAGAACCAGCATATACTACTATGGGACACAAGACAAAGAAGCAGACTGCTAATAAACCGAAATTGGGCATGAACATAGGGGACTTGTGGCGGCAGGCACATGGTCCCTCACAATCCAAGATGGCATCCTACCCCAACGAAAGCTGTGACTTTTCAGACGATCAAACCCCAGAGCCGGCAGACTACTTAATGCCAACCCCAGGCACCAGAGCCAACATGCAGGACCTCTTAGCAGGCCTCCGGCGGGACATCCACACGATGTTAATGCACTCCGCAATGACCTCAAAGGCCTGACAGGTCGCATGGGGGCCCTAGAGGCAGACTCCCACACTGCCAAACAGGAAATGACTCCCCTACAAATGGAGATGAAGTCTCTCTGAAAATAGTACGACTCCCTCCACCGCCCAATTGGCCTGACAGCAGTGCAGGGCAGATGGGCGCTTCCAAGTTTGGCGGGGGCCATAGGCACGGGAGTCATCCCCTGTAGTGACTGGTGACACTAATGATCGGCTTTGCCTCTGGGCAAGTGAGGCCTCCGGTCAACTGCCCAGCGTGCCCATGCGGTAATACGGCCCTGCATGTTCCACTAGTGAGCTAAGTCCAGCTCTATAAGTGATTCATAAAAATACTAAATTGATTGTAAACATTACATAGTTATACAACAGCTGGCCTTTACTCGTAAGACAATTCCCGTTGAGAAAATTTAAATCTAAATATCAAGAAGAAAAGAAACACATTTCAGATTCAAAAGTCAAAATTAGAGATAATTTAACTTGATTCTAGAAAATATAAAAGGGGGTAACCCTTATAATAAAGTTGAACTATTGAAGAACAAGGAAGGTTATTACCTAGTAAAAGTATGCATAATTCTAACACTTAACTTTTATTGCTATATTAAAATATAGACACCAAACAAAAATAGCACAAAGAGTTCTAACAACCTACACACAGTAATATCAGTCTAACTATTAACTCATAAACATTTAAAGTGAGACCAATAAAGAATGAAATGACAGGCCCATAGGTATTCTCGTAAAATTCTACCATACCTCTGCGTTAGCTGTATTTCACACTCTACATAGGATTTAGATGAATAGTGTATGAATGTGTTTGTTATTGTGAGAAAGAAAAATAAATAAAAGGGAGGGGGGAGTGGAGAGAGGGGGAAGATGTTATGTAGGGAAAGGGACAGTGGTTGGGACACAACACCGCAACCCCAATCCCTGGCTAGTTTTTACACAAGATATGGAGATAGCAATAGTTCACTAAGTGATTTAAATGCACAGTATACTTATTATTAAGAATAGCTGATCTCCAGGGAACTCCCTCACGATCGCAAAATTTATACAATGTGTATAAAGGAATGAGGGAATATATGGGATAAAAAGGAAAAATACAACCACATATAACATGAATATACAAGAGCTTTCAATCAGAATATACTTTTCTTCATGACTCCATAGGATGAACACCTCAATGGAATAAAACAAAATACAAACAGTGCAGGGCATCAAGATAATACAATTAATATATATAGATTTCTTATATAACTTAACAACAGATAAAAGAACCATGTAAAAAAAACTTCACCAGGGTTAAGGTCACCATTGCTCTCCAACTAATGCGTTTCATCACTCCAGGTGACTTCCTCAGAGTTTCTTTTAAATGTCGAGATGTAGCCCTCTTTCAATGGTACAATTAAAATGTATCTTAAACATCCCTTCCTACCCTTCTATAGGTCCCCTCTTTTATTGTCCGTCCAGTTCTGGTGTTGCTGAGTGACGTATGCATTCCATTGCGCCGGTCGGAAATTACATTTGCGTTTCAGCAAACAACTTGTTCGTTCCATACTGAAAATGACATATGTATTCCAATTGGCACATTCCTAGATGGCATTGTGTTCCACCTGAGATCCCTCCAAAACAGAATATGACACTAGCGTTCCACGTCGTATTCATTACATTACACTATGTCCATAAATGCCCATATCCTTAGCTCATGTACGAGTTAGCGCAAGCCTATTGCTGTAATTTCCCTTTCAACCTCTATGATAATAATTGGCTAAGTGCCACCCTTCCCTTGGTCATTTAGAAATACAGTCTAGCCATTGGAACCACAACCTGGAGTGTTGTTTAGTTAAACCCTGCAGCGAGACTTGCATGATCTTCAGTTTCGGCTACTCTATCCAACCACATTTGAGGGGTGTTTCAAATGACTTCCACTGATTGATTCAGCTGCATTCAATAAGAACCTAAGTATAGTTTGTTTGTTTTTTTACTTAGAGAGAGGTAGTGGGGTTCCATGTGGGAGGACACTCTTGGGCCAAAAGGAAGGGAGATCCAATAAAATCTCAGTCAACGTTGTTTGGATGTTCCTCCAATAGGCAGCCATGTTAAGACAAGACCACCAAATATGTAGAAACATACCCTCTGCAAAGACACAGCTCCTACACAGTGGTGATCTATTGAAAAAAAAAAAAAAATAAATTTAAAAAAAATCGGTGTAGCATGGCTGGTGTTCGATTTGTTGATTTGTTGAGTGCTTGCGATAAAGCTGCCTAATTTTTTATGTTTGACATCACAGTGTTTGGGTAAGCAATCACCTTTTCTCTTTTTTTGCACAATATTTAGTGAATAGGTGCCGACAGGGCTCCTTAAGAGAGCAATTAATCCAGAAAGCCATGCAGTAATTCGATTTCCCTGCTTTCTCTCTCTATTTTCTCCTATTTTGTTTATTATATCAGAAGATTTAACGAAATTTTACACTGCTCCATAATAAGATTCATTATTTATTTCTTCATTCTTTATTGGTCCCACTTGAAATGTTTGTGAGTTAGTAACTTAACAGAGATTTAGTGAATAATTATATCCCTGTCAATCCACATAGGATCTTGCTGCAAATGTCTATTCGTTAGTTGAGACAATGTTCTTTTAACATTTAGCTACATTTTCTTAAGGGAACTAAGCCAAGCAACTAATGAGCCATGTGAGTAATTGAGACATATCGTAAGACTGATAAGACTGTGTATAAATGTCAGTCTATTTTTTTTGTTTTTATTTTAACTTAACAGTAAAAGTTACGTTTTAGAGTTATGCATACGTTTTCTAGGAAATAACCTTCCTTGTTCTTCAATAGTGCAAGATTTTAAAGTCATATCTACTAATACCTAATATAATTAAAATTATCATAACCAAGCCCCTAAGATTAGTATAGGCTTCAACTCCAATAAACCATGAAAGTTTCATCTGTAAAATAGTCTGGCTTTTTCTACAAACATGTGAGGGATTGTAAGGCCTACTTTAGTTCACTACAAAAACAGCACACCCCTAAATTTGAAATGGAACCTATGGTGCTATGAAGATAAAGTTGTATACCTAGCACTATAGTACACTATTTCTACTCATTTTACTGGTACTTTTTGTTCATAGATTAAAAGAAAGTTTTTATGTTTTAATTTGCAAAACTTAAAAAAGGACTGATTTAAAAAAAAAAGTAATATTGAATTTTTTAAGTTATGCTTATTTTGCAGTGACCGGTAAGGAGTAAATGACAAAGACATTCTTCCATTGCATTTAGGGCACATACAATATCTTCAGGTTTTATTTTCTGAAACTGAACACGTGCCTAACCCTTTTAACCATTGAAGATCTGACCTGCTTTTATATACTATATTTGAGGTATTGTGAGCACATACGCAGTAAGCCAACTCGTATAATGCTTACTTATAGACAGAGATCGAAGTAACATATACTCCAAAAAGGACACATCTAAAAGTGAAACTAACTTTTGAAAAACAGGTTCATTGTGCACAAAAGACATTTCCCTAACCTGAAAAGGAAACACTACGAGGAATCAAAACAGCTGCCGATCTTCCGGACATTCTACATCCCCCGATCATTTGATATACTGAACCTACTGAAATTTACTTGGAGTTTACTGCTGATACTTTGTATTTGAAATAAAACTGCTTTGAAGCATCAAGGCAACTGACTGTTTACTTCTCCGTTTAAAGGTGCTTGGAGACCCAACGTTCCCCAAGGAATCAGTCCTCACTTTGCTCGATAGTATGGAGTGGCACTTATTCCACTTTGATCTTGTGAATGTGTTTAACCCTCATACTACCTATATTAGTTATCATTTTATTGATCTACACTATTTGCATTTTTATTTCTGTTAAAGAAAACTGAATGAAGAAGAATTGTAACATCCAAGAATGAAGACTGTTTGAATGTACACTGTTTAGTGAATACACATTGTTTCTTTAACACTGTTTTTATTTACATCTTGCAAGCTATACCTTGATATTTATACATTCCCAAGATGGGTTTTTTTTCACACCAATATTGATTTTTTTATTTTTCTTTATTGTCACTAAGATTTTATTTGGTTGCTGCACATTAGTATAAGAGTTGATTCGTATATTTATTTTTGTTAAAGAGATAGAGCATATGGTTTAACGAGATTCCTTTCAGCTATAACAAATTATTGTACATTTCATATTCCGTCGTGTTTTTACACCACAGGGTACATGTTGCTTTGGTATATATCTCTGTTTGTCCATCTGCTTGTCCATCTGTCTGTCTCTCTGTCTAGCTAACACACTTTGTATATGAGAAAATATTTGCTAAAATCTTCAACAATGTAACTAATCTAGCTTCATCTTGTCCATTATGAGCATTGTAAATAAACCATGAAAAACCAATTGCTTTGCCCACAGAATCAGTCTGACTGTGAATGTGTCTGTGCAAGCTAACAGACGGATCACGACATACTGATTGCCGCCTCTGTGTAGTAATCTGATGCAGTGCACAACAAAATGGTTGCCAAATAAAGACAGATTGTGTTTCAGCAAATAAGTATGCAGACTGAAAACCCAAAAATAATTTTAAAACTATTCTAAATGTAATTAAATTGACATGTATACAATCTGTATTTAAAGGATTCTAATGAATGATATTAATATTTCTGAATTATTATTTTTTGGTTTATTATTATATTCAATATGTTAAATAATGTTTTTTTTTGCTTAAGAAAAGCCTAAAATTTTAAATAAAATACCAGAAAATTGTAATAAATATAAATCAAAAATACCATAGATAAAAGTCTGAATTGGATTTTTCAGACAGTGATTCTTCTTTATCCATGGCCTGATAGACCCAAAAAATGTGTACATGGTCCTCACCATGTGATCTTCTCCTTGGAAGGAATGATGTATTATAAGACACACATTAGAACGATGAGTCCTTATGTGACCTCCGAACAAAATAACATTTCTGTTCAGGTTTACTAACACTCAATTATCATCAACAGGCCCTTCATTTTTATTTCATGATATGCAGATGGTGTTTTTGAGTTGGTCTTTAGGATATACTGTATATAGAAGGTATTAGGAGATAAACATGTTATATCTATATGATGAGTTTTTAAGGTCAGTGATCACTTTTACACAATTTTTACATATGTAAACGATTTCACAAGCAAACTTATCACAGCAGGTATCATGATCTCTACTTTAAAAACAACATATGCAAGAAACGTTGCAGTGGGAACTCACACAAGATTCCCCCCCCCCCAACAAAAAATAATATACTGTACAGTCGTGTAAATATATATACACATACACACACACACTCACAGACACAAACACACACACACTCACAAATTACTATTTTTTTAAATTAAAAAATGTCCACCCAGCCTCCCTACCTGGAGAGCTGGCGTGGACCTGCCCCTGAACTCCAGTGGGACGGGTTCCTGTCTCCATATCAGACGTGGCAAGGGAGCTGTGTTCTCTCTGCTCCCTCTCGCAGCGTGCCGTTTGCTGATGCCGGGAGACGCAATATGACGTCATCAGCAAATGGTGCACGGCGAGAGGGAGCAGAGAGAACACAGTTCGTCTGATATGGAGACAGGCACCCACCAGGGGGGTCCATCAGGCAGCCATCAGGCCACCTCTTGGGCCCCCCCATGAAACACAGGGAGCATTTGGAGGCGGCATTTTTTGCCACCCCTTGAGTGCCTGCAGGAACAGCGGGAACGGCGTTCCTGCTGTAAAAAAGTGTAATGTTGACTCTGGTGTTCCAGTGTGCTGGGAATCTGGTCTGCACCTTTCACCAGGTGCAGAGTATAAGTAAGTGTCTCGTTAGCTCGGGCATTTACAGTGTCAAGGCTTTCCTCTGGTAATGTGCAGCAACACACTGATTGGCCGGAGCTTGGAAGACAGCTACCATGTTCTGCAGCCAATGGAAGTGCAGGCCAGAGGTATCAGACTGCCTCCCATGCATTACAGAGTGGCAGACTAAGTATGTCACATAATACTGTGATACACAGTTACAGTCTCACACACACACACATATGCACACTCAGTTACAGACAGAAAGTCACACACACACAGTTACAGCCACACACACAGGCAAATAGTCACACACAGTTACAGTCACACACAGATTCAGTCACACACAGGCACAGTCCCACACACAGTTACAGACAGACACACAATTAAAGTCACACAAACAGGCAGACAGTCACACACACACAAACACACAGAGAGTCACACAAACACACAGAAAGTCACACACCGGCAGACAGTCACACACAGGCAGGCAGACAGTCACACACAGCCAGTGGGATAAAGAGAAAGAGAAAGTTTATCATGGTGAAATATGCATAATTTAAAAATAGGAATTAGGGGTTTGCTAGGGAAGCACTGAGACATGCCATAAATGTCCTAATCTGCTTGAGTCACACTGCAGGGTAGCAGATACTATTTATTTGCTCCTTTACATGCCAGGAGAGGTACTGGGATAAAAGAAAGACAATATGTCTCTTCTCACTCCAAGCCCTCAAGCAAGAGAACTGTGAAGTGTTAATCTCTTCAATCTAAGACACAATGTATCCTGAGCTCCACTGTGCCAGTCACACTGTGCAATACAGTATTCATGGTAGTGTAAAACAACATGCAATATAGGATTTACAAACATATATTTCCAAATATATAAATATATATATATATATATATATATATATATATACACACACACACACACACCTCAATCAAAAGGGATATATTGCATAGTGTATTGTTGTTTATTGTTTTGTGCATTTTAGAGCTAATGTTACTGCAGTGATAAAAGTTCCTCACCGCAATATTTAGAACTGATTTCAAGTTCCTCTCAGCTGCTCTTGAATACAGCAGATGTCACATAGTTTATGTTCTCGAAAATATTCAGTACAGAATGTGAGAGCTCTGCATGGAACTATCGAAGTGTAGAGCCTCTTAGATGGATGGATACACTCCCGTGCCAGCTAATGTACCTCCACGTTCAGCAGAGTTAATGGCAAGCAAATGCTAATTCAATTAAAATGTGCAGATTCTCTGTTCTAATACAATAAAAACTAACAATAAACTCAAGATGGTAGCAAATACTAATCATTAAAGCAAACTATTACTGAGGAATACCTTACATATTAGATATTACGTATATTTGTATTGAATATAAGAGTGAGTCATGGTTTAGAAAATGCTACCCTTAAAGGATGCTAAAAACAATTTTACAGCAATTGCAACTTTTTTGTAATTATAAACTATTTATATGACTAATTATAAAAGTATTGTTTTTATTATGGCTTAATTTCAAAGAAATAATATAGCTACATATGTCAGAAGTATCGAATTTTGCCTGTAAAATCCTTAAATAGATAGAAATCCTTGCTGAGAGGTGAATTTCCATGCACAAATATTTACCTTTTTTATTAAATGTACACTAGAGTGTTAGGAAAATAAAACTATTTTTTAACACTTTAGGAACACTCTGCCCCACCACTTGATGACCAAAAGGGCTATAAAAACTTTTTTAAATTTACTTGGTTCCAGCGCTGATATATCTTGCCACTTTGTCGGGCTCCTCCTCAGGCAAAGTCAGCCGATGGGGGAACATAATGCTTCCCCAATGTAGCAAAACCAACCTCACTACTGGGCATTGGAGAAGCCTGTTTGCCTGCCTCCTGTCTGCTGACTATGGCCCCTGGTAGATTTGGCCCTTTAAATACAGTATTTGGGCATATTGTATTTTATTGTGCTGCTCCTGGCCCTTTAAGAACCATCTGGGGACATACTGTGACTTTTGGAAACAATGCCCCTTTAAGACGGTGTCCCCAGTGTCCCCAGACTGTTAATATACTGTGTTCCTGGCTTTCTTCCACTTGGTTCAGTAAATGGGGCTTACTGAACCAAGTACCACACAGGCGGAACACCCAGAAGTGGAAGTGTGCAGGCAATTTACCTCCCAGGCTGGGAGCCTGCTGTAGGTGAATTGCCAACTGCTGGGTGGCCGCAGTTCGTTCAAACGCCATCTTTAATTCAGCTGAAGTTTTACCTTCTCCAGACTTCAATGCATTCGACAATTCGAACGCCATATGACAGTTCGAACGCCATACGACAGTTAATTCGACAATTCGAATGGTTGTCGTTCGTCTGTTTGAACTGAATTTAACATGGGAAATAGACCGGCCGCACAGCCTGAATCTCTGGAACTGTTTTGGGCATGAAAATGTGCGTGTGGTCGGTCAAAAAGGGACTTCCAGCAAACTTTTTAACCCCTTGATGGAATTTTGGATATGTTTGTAATTAAAGTGTGCCGAGTTCGAATGTGTAATTTTTATGAAGATTGAATGTATATTTTTAAAGATACAGTATATGTGTAAAAAGTATATTTTTCCTGCCTGTGATAATTACTTTAACCCATTGTGTTCAGTAATTATATCACAGGCAAAGGGGAGTGTTTGTGTGTAATTGCTGGGAGTGTTTTATTTGTAATGTATGTATTTTATTGGTTGTTTTACAAAACCCTGTGGGTGGTACTATGTTTGTAAAATGGGCAAAAAGGCAGAGTGTTTGATTAAAAGCTTCAGTTCTACTTCATCCTCAATTTGGAGTGCCGTCTCTTATTGGGGGAATCTGCTAAAAGGGATTGCTATGCTCTACATATTTCATGCTATAATCACTCCTAAGCTCTTTTAAGAGCTTGTTCCTGTTGTGCTCTCTGAAGGAGTCTACGGTGGTTATGGTTTCGGCTGGAGTGCTTGGCGACCTCAGGAAGTGCTAGGAGCATCCTTCAACGGAGGTACCCAGTTGGGGTGCCAGATGATCCGTTACACCCATACAAAAGAATGTACTATTGGGATTTTCAACATGCTGGATGCCCTCAAGTGCCCTGCAAGTTCCCTGGAAGCATGAGGATGTCCAGCGTTGTTTCACAGAGTCAAACTGCGTGAAACACTGTTGTTTCTCTAAAACTGCAATAGTTTACATTACAGGGTTAAGGGATCAGGGACACTGCACCCAGACCCCTACAATTAGATGAAGTGGTCTTCTGGGTGTCCCTTTAGATCTAACAGATATTCAACCATGAAAGATGAAACAGTAGAAAAATGGTGGAAAAATTTTGGCACACTCTGGGTTTGATTCATTTCTTTTAGAATTGATCCAAAATATTCATCTCCAAAAATACTATGTTTATCAGAGCAAAAATATAACCAAATGCTAGGGTGAACACATTACTGTAAAGCAGGCTGAAGGCTGAAGAACATACTTTTTCTCTTGCTTAAGATCACATACCAGGAGCCTGGGCATCTCCTAACTCAATACTGATGTTAGAGGTCATCCCCTTATACGTCAGTTCTAAAATAAGCTCAGTGGCCTATCCTTAATCTGTCACATTGTAATATGCTTAAACAAACTCTGTGTAACACTTTCTTTAGACCATGCCAAGTGTCACAGGGTCAAAATTGCACCCAGAAAGGATGGCTACTATAGTAAATGAAGTAATGTGGGCAGTTGTCTAGGGCCTGATGAATATGATGCTCCTATTTCAATCAATGGGGACTTATTAAAACAGCATGTGGACACAATCTTGGATCCTGGTCGAAGATTTAACCATTTGTGCAACTGTCTCTACAAACACTTTTGTCTCTATGAGTTCAAAGCAAGACCTTCAAATTCTTTCAGAACAAGATGACTGTAACCCACCCACTTGTAGATAGATAGCATATTTATATACAAAAAACACCAGCTGTCATCCCTTATGCCAGTTTTCATAGATTATAAGTCATGAATACAAAATATTCCAAAACACCAAAATGGCCTGGAGTTATTAGTACATACTATTAAAAAAAATTCAATATGATTTAAAAACTAAAAGTAGAATGCAAATACCAGTGCTAAATACCAGTGCTAATCGTCCAAAC
This sequence comes from Pelobates cultripes, assembly GCA_933207985.1. Taxonomy (NCBI): domain Eukaryota; kingdom Metazoa; phylum Chordata; class Amphibia; order Anura; family Pelobatidae; genus Pelobates; species Pelobates cultripes. The sequence continues at coordinate 335,291,881 of OW240914.1, read as the reverse complement.
TGTGGAATTTGTTTTTCAATTTACTACAATTCATTGTTTAGTAATTAAGCATTTAGTAAACCAAAGCCATTTTGATATTGAAATAAATGCATAATGTGATAGCAATCCCTGAAGATCATTTTTGAGCCTCGTCAGCGTCACAAACATTTAGAAAAAAAAAAAAGTATATGAGCTAATTATATAGAAGATATAATTAAGGTTTGGAAAATATCTGTATAAAATATAGACAGTCTAGTAAATTTTACAAAGTATAGACAATATTATTGGAAAAGATTTGCACTTTCGAAATGGCACTTCAAATACAGCCAAAGTGCCGAAGTAGTCTAAGTGGCCACCATTCGTATAGTCGAACACATGGCGGCGGCCATCTTGTTTAGCCGAACGCGGTCAGCGGTGTTTACCTTCTCCAGAACTTCGACGCTTCAACGGGAGTCGAACAGTGTTCGACAATTCGAACACCACTTTAACGTTGGCTATTTGCACGAACGGCCCCCGTTCGTGCATTTGAACTACATTGGAACTATGTGAAATAGACCGGCCGCACAGCCTAATTCTCTGAAACTGTTTTGGACATTAAAATTTGCGTGCGGTCAGTCAAATATGACTTCCAGAAATTTCGTGAACCCCTGCTCTGATCTGGGTGATTTTTGGATATGTATAATTTATGGGGACATGTGGTGTTTTGGGGTGTTTTGTGAAAAATGTGTTTTTTCTGCATAGGGATAATTGAGTTAATTACAGTATCTTACTCAATTATCTCCCAAGCAGAGGGGAGGGTTTGTGTACATTATCTGGGAGTGTCTAACTGTACAATACTGTTCTGATTGGCTTTTGTGACTTTGTGTCCTGTGCTCCACAAGGTCCACGTGGGTGGTAACCTTGTGGGGAAAACTGTATAAAAGACAATAAACCATCAGATCTGCTGAGTTCCTGTGTTACCCTCAAAATAGAGCCTCGTCACATGTGTGGTGGAAAAGGCTGCATCTACACTGGGGGATTGCTATACTCTGTATATTCCCCTGGACTACAATCACTAAGCTCTTTTAAGAGCTTGTTCCTGCTACACTCTCTTGGCTAGGAGAGGTCATCCCACTGGGAGCTGGATCCTGGTCTTGAGTCCAGAGTGGGTAGAGGACGGCGAGACCCCAACCAAGCTGCGGCGGTTGGGATATGCGGTGCTTATGGTGTCTGGTGCGGTGCTGATGGTCCTTGGTAAGCACTGGGAGCATCGATTGACGCAGGGTCCGTCACATATCCCACGAGGTCTTAGGTTTGAGAAGAAACTGTTATTTACAGATAACATTGATTTGGAAAATTAGTGGCTGCATGCCCTAGATAACTTTTCTATTATTTTGATGCAGATTTTGGTGAAATATAGACAGTACAGGTTGCAGATAGCTGAAACCCAGGTAGCACAAATATAATCCAAGATTGGCTCATCCAATAATGGGGAATTTATTGCCCACTATGACGGGTCAGTGAATCAAAGGATGATTGTATTTGAAAAAGAATTGGTCCAAAAAGAATGACAAGGGAAAAGTTAGGACTTGGTAAAGAAAGAAAAATAAAAACCTTTCCAGACTAGAAATAATACCATCAATAAGAATTATACCTCTAGGAACTATCCTGCCACGGAGAGTGGGTTCCATCCCAACCATAAGCCGAGCTCTTATGCAGAGTTCACTCGCATTAATCCGAAATTGTACCAGGGGAACTTTAAGACAAGAACCCTCTGATAGACCAAATCAAGGGAATCCCAATTATATCCTGATTGATCACCCTAAAACGGCATCCAATAGAAATGGGGACAGGACATCCGAGGAGAGATTGTCCACGAATAATTTCCCACATAACCTTTGAGCACGACCTAAAACCAATCTTTTCATTAATACGAGTGAGACTGATTTTTTTTTTACTTCCAAAAACTTCACTTTATTCTCAAAAACCCCAAGCAGAAAAAGGGATACACCCATAGAGGACTCAGAGGGAAGGGACTCCAATCCCAACAAGCTGAGGTGCCTCCCATGAAGGGGATTTTTAATATCTCATCCTATGAGTTGAAGCCAGCTGAAATTTCCCTTCAAAGGGCTAAATTTTAATTTTAATCTATTAATGATCTTAATCATTTCGTTAGAAAACTAACACTAACTAGATATTTCAATATAAAAGTGGACAATAGTGTCACTACTTGCCCTGGTTTCCTTAACAATCCTCAGGATAATTTTAGATGCGGAGGGAAACGCTGTATCACCTGTAAATACTTCTGCCATAGAAACCTCACATTTGGACCCACAGTGGGAGCAGTTAAATATAAGGTCAAACAAAGGATTAGCTGTAATTCCTCATTTTTAGTTTACTTACTTACTTACCTGTACCTGTGGCCTCCTCTATGTGGGACAAACCACAAGAACCCTGAAAATCAGCTTCAGGGAACATTGACTGGCTATTCTACACAAAAATCAAAGATCCCCAGTTGCACAACATTTCCAGATAGCCCATGAGAGTGATCCTTCTCATGTATCAGTTATGGGAATAGAAACAATTCCCAACATGAATGACCAAGCCAAGAGAAAAAGGACCCTTAATGCAGCGGAAACAAAATAGATTTTTAAATGAAACACCCTCAAGCCCCATGGTCTGAATGAAGAGTTAGATCAGGCCTTTTAATATGAAGTTTAGCCCATTCTCTGTTATTACACCCTTAATATTCTCCCCATTCCTTTCTAGTCAAAGCATCTATATAGTGAAGGTTATTTTTACCACTATTCATATTAATAACAATAATCATCAAGTTTCCCTAATAGGGAGAAATACAGTCCACTTTTAGAAAGGACACTCTTGATGACAAAACCAGCTTAACTAACTACAGCAAAATCATTCCAAAGTGCCACTGTAAGATACAAGATAGTGAGTGATAATATATAATCTCTTTACCACCTTGTGAAGTATCGAGATGCTAGGATATTAGGGAGGTTGAAAGGTAAGAGGTAGGATTCTTTGCCGACCTTGAAGGATATCCAAACAGCATTTCACAGGGCTATTCTTTGATGTGTTTTATACCACCATCTTTCAATTACGCCTAGTATGTCATATTGTTTAGTATATGATATTACCTCTAGTTTCTCCTCCATTAGCAAGCATACATTCAATATTATAAAAAAGGGAAAACAGCAGAAAAAGTGCCAAATGCTTATAGGAAAGTAGAGAAAAAGCTGCAAACACTTTAAATTGGAAATCCCTCTATACCCACAAAAAGTCTAAACTTAAGAAGAAATATTAAAAGGTTGCAACGGAAAGACAATCAATGAGAAAGAGAACACATACAAATGCTTTCACAGATGATAATACATTCCAAATATCCTCAGATGATTTTTTTTTAAAATTAATATTTTTGAATATGATTGTCCTCGATATGACATGTGACAGTAGTACACAAAGACAGAAGAATTCCAATATATCAGGACACGTAAATATGAGATTTAAATCAGAAAGAAGGGTCACATTTAATGGAGCTTCACATAAGCTCATATAATAACAGCATACAGCAGTAGAATCCCTGCTATGGATATACAGCTTGCATGAATGTTCAATATGCCCAGATGAATTATGTAAAGAGAGGAACACAAACTTAAGAAATACAATAGTGCAGTACCTTTAAAGGTAGTGGTATATAAATATGGAGCTTCTGGTAAGATCAGGTAAATCATTGTGGTAAAAAAGCATGCAGCATTTGAATCACTGCCAAAGGAAATAGAGTTGTTCAATCTCCTCTGAACCAGCAGTCACATATGAAACACATAAAAGTGTATTTAATACTCACTGTATTACTTAAAATGAATAAATAAGTAAATAAATACAAATATTACTACAATCCTGGAGCAATAAGAATGCTTTACTGAATTAATGTGGTAATATCCCCACTAGGCATGTGAAATCTGAGGATCCAGATGTTGTAGTAAATGTACTCCAAGGTAGCCAGGAAATATATAATCTAAAATAGATCACAATATGCAATTTGTTTAAACCAATTATAAATAAAGAGAAAAGAAGTCTGACAACGCATTTCGCCATCTAATTAACCATTGCCATCATAAAAATAATTTTCACAGATAATCCATTGCTAGTTATGTATTTTATAACAAATTCGTATTCCCAAATATCTAATTCAACAATAGAATGTGACTGTAAGCCACAAATGAGTATCATATCTAACGCATTTTACACGACCTGTCGTTGACATCCATTGCGTTCTTTACAAGCTGCTAGTATTGGCAGCCTGCCATCTTGTCTGACAAAACAGAAACTTTAGAACAAAACATAACTAAAAATACTTACTGTTGTTTTATATTACTCATTCCACAACGTTAGCTTTCCAAAGTCAAGCCAAAGTCTACATTGATATCAATGTGGGACTTTGTTTCACATGAATGTAAATAATTACATATTGTATATCTTAGTATCAGTTCATTTGTGTCAACAAAATAATGTGCTGTTTCAGAAGACAAGAATATTTAACATGAAACTCACCCTAAAATGATAGACAACTGCAAGTTTTACTAAGTGTGATCCTTGTTTGCAGATAGCACAGTCCTCTAGGGTAAACAACAGGCACAGTCCTTTGGTTTTCATATAATCCAGGCAATTTATTTGTAAGTCCACACAGGAGACAGCAGCAAATGAAAACATAAATATAACACAAATCCCTATAAACAAAAACCTAGCTGATCTGAGCTCTTACTAACATCAGGTTCCCTATCTCTCAGGGGTTAAACTAGAACAAAACAATATTGGTTTCACCAACCTAGTGTCTTTGTCAGCTCTCTGCACTCCAGTGCTTAGTCAGCCTGTTGCTTTCCTTTCTACACTCCCAGTGCTCCAAGCCAGCCTTAACTGCTTTCCTTTCTGCACTCCCAGTGTTCCAAACCAGCCTTAACTGCTTTCCTTTCTGCACTCCCAGTGCTCCAAGCCAGCCTTGAATGCTTCCTTCTGCGCTCCCAGTGCTCCAAGCCAGCCTTGACTGCTTTCCTTTTGCACTCCCAGTGCTCAGTCTGCCTGACTCTCTCACTGGAGAGAACAGCCTCTCTCCTACCTGCTTCCAGGGAGGAAGCCAGCAATCTCCCTTTACCTGCTTAGCAGGGAGGGGTTTATTCCCACTGTTACAGCTGATTATCTGCAGCTGAGCAGTGGGTTGGAGACAGTTCCAAAAAACTCTGGCCTGGAACTTATTTCTCCCAGTTTTGTATAAACTAAGGAGTGGAGCATTGGCCCACCCTGCTCTCCAAATGCTCCACCCGAGGGGCCCATAACTAAATGTAGCTTTGTGTTGCATACCACACATACAACACGTACTTCCCCTGGGGTCAAATGTTAAAGGCCTCTCTGCCTTCACTTTATCACATAAGAATGAAAATAGTATTGAAATAAAAGTTTTCTGATGTTGAGTTGCTATAGAGACAAGGACCTAAGGTTCGTTTATTTTGATGCCCTAAGGGTTAGGTGGCACCATAAATAGTCCCGGTAGATAGGTGCGAATGAGAAAGCTTATAATTTTAACAAACTGTGCATGATGTAATATGAATTAGAGAGCAGAATACAGTTACAATATAATGTGATATTTAAAGGGTTACTCCAAGCACCATGACAACTTCGGTAATTTGAAGTAGTCATGGTGCCTAGAATCTGTATGTGTATCATTTTGCTTTGAAATTCTGCACAAAACTCCACCTCCAGCAGTGTCATAGGGGTGTCATCTGCCAGCCTGGAACTAGAGTTTGAGCCGGCTAATGTAAATTCTGTGCAACTTTCATTGCACAAAATGACAGAAATTGGCTGAGAGCAGTTAGCTAATTCTCTCAGTCAATAAATTTTGACCCCTATGGTTCAGAGCTTTTGCAGCCCTGCAGAAGCTGGCGAGCACGTCACTGGACCACCAGGGAGCATCGGAGCCCTAGGGGGCACACAGGTAATTCATTGCTAAACGGTTTGCCTTATTACTGGGCTAGCAGACCAGGGTACTACTGGCATTATAAACACTATTGCAGGCTGTCGTGGTTATGATGTATGGAATATCCCTTTAATGTAATGTCTATAGCAGTCAGTTAGTTACATAATTAATCATATAGTAGCTATATACTGTGATAGGTGCAAAGCACAGAAAAAAAAATAACGTAAAGGATACTGCAATTTGTCTAATCCTGTTTAATACTGAAAGACTGAAAGTTATTAAACACTGCAGGGACAGAGAGTTCTGACTGACAGGGTGTAACAGTTTCTATTAACCATTGCAAGGATGGAGATCTCACACTGTCCATGTAAATCAACTTAACGCCAATTTGTCAAAATTCCATTTGGACACTTTTCTATATATTGCAACATTCTCCTTAAAAAAAAGCCCTGCACATTTCTGCTCACCCTCCCTCCCCATACCCATATCAGCACGCTAGGTAAGGTACTTCATAGCCTGTAAATAAGATCTCACATTCCAGCTTTAATTCCTCCACGTTAAAGGACCATTAGAGGCACCAAGACCACTTCAGCTCAATGAAGTGGTCTGGGTGCCAGGTCCTTCTAGGTTTAACCCTTTCTGCTGTAAACATAGCAGTTTCAGAGAAACTGTTATGTTTACATATGGGTTAATCCAGCCTCTAGTGGCTGTCCCATTGACAGCCGCTAGAGGCGCTTCCACGCTTCTTACTGTGATTTTGACAGTGAGAAGATGCCAGCGTCCTTTGGAAAGCATTGAGAATGCTTTCCTCTGGACTGGCTGAACGTGCGAGCGGGTCTTGCCGCGCATGCGCATTCAGCCGTTGACATCTGAAGGCACTATAGTGCCAGGAAAACGAGTTTGTTTTCCTGGCACTATAGTGGTCCTTTAAAACATATTCACTTGCATTCACCCTTCATTCTCACCTATACTCACCCCAATAAAAGACCCTGCTCTAGATCATTTCTCTTTACTTCTGTAAAACTGAAACCCATTTTCTCCATCTTCATTTAAAAATGTTTAACATTGTTCTTTCTTTGTCTCTTTTCTTTAAAAAAATATTTTTAAAAAAGCTTTATTTTTATGAATGCACTTTATTTATACTATTTTCGATTTCGCGTGTTCAAATAACCCCCGGACGTTTTTGTAAATTATCCTTAATTAACATTTTGGTCTTACATATTATCTGAACATTACATTATAGTTCATCCTACATATGCAATCGTAGAACCCGTGTAGAATTAGACGCACTGAGATTTATTTTATGGTTGTACAATGTGCGTTACTTTCCAATAGACCAGAGGGCTTTTCAGTAAAACTGATTTTAGAATACTGGCAAATACCTGGAACTGTAAAACAAGTTACACACATCTGCAGGTTCTTAAATGAATGATTTTACACTGACAGAGAGTAATAGAATCTTAACCTTATTTGAACAAAACTATTGTAACAGAATTTATCTTTTTCTTGATATTAATTGAAGCTTTTTCAGATAATCTATGGAAACATGCAGATATATTTCTCAAAGCTAAGGGTTTCATTATCACAGAATAGTATTAAATCTCTGTAGGTTCTGACATTAAAAAGATTATGTAATATTTTAAGCTGTGTACTTAGTGAACTTCATCTACAGTAGAATCTAAAAAAAAACAAGTATTGACAATATGAAAAAAAATGTTTTGCGATTACCCTGAATCACTATATATTTGTTGAATCGAAAATGTGACAAAAATGTCAAACTGAATATTAAAATACATATGAATAAACCCAAAATAATTTAACCCCTTAAGGACCAAACTTCTGGAATAAAAGGGAATCATGACATGTCTTAAGGGGTTAAAGGAGCATTCTAGTTTAGAATTAACTGTCTTATTTAATACACCACACACAAAATGCATTTCAAAATAGATACCCAAATGAACTAACCCAAAATAGTAAAATTTATAAACAATAGTCTTAAAGTTGTATCATCAATAAGTTTCCAGGTTTTACATACACATTCTGTTAACAACGCCCCAATCATGAAAAGGACAGCAGATCGGGATGCTCTAATAATATTTTGTTGGATTTTTCATATCGCTGAATTTAGTTTTTAAACCTACAGCAGAGCTTTAAAGGTAAAGTTGGGGTTCCACAACGTTTTAGGTCGCTTTTCTCTTTGTGATTGTTGTTACCTGAACTAAAAATCGCAGAAACCTCTTCATGTGCCTCCTGATGACAAAGTACAGGTTCGGAGGTAGAGAAAAGGATTTATGACATCACTTACCAGCAAGAAGGAATGATTGAAGAAAGGTGGAGTTGAGATCGACAGACGAGACAGGTTTATATAGTGGAGAATTAATAATAAAATATAAAAACTAGTAAATAATAAAGATTACGCATGACAGAATGATAGACTAATTATGAGGAAGTTATGTAGTTAAAAAGTTACAACAAAAAAGAGTATTGTACTGATGAAGATTAACCCCTTAAGGACACATGACATGTGTGACATGTCATGATTCCCTTTTATTCCAGAAGTTTGCTCCTTAAGGGGTTAATATGCTCAATGTAAATTTGCAGATATCCATGCAGACAGTGCTTCGTTCCAAGACGATATTATGACTAATATCAGTACTTTGGAAGTAAAGTTTTGGTGGTAGTAAAGTTTCTCTGGTTGCATAACCTAATAGTAACCATGTTGTTGCTTATAAATAATTACTTTTGCAGGATAGAGTTAGAATAAATTTTAAAGTTACTCATTGACTACATCACATGATATTATAATTTAATTTATAAAGCTGCACCATATTCCACAGGTAATAATTCACTAGGATTCGAAATAAAAATAAAGATTGGATTATTGATCATAAAAGCCGTCTGGTGACTGGCGTAAATATTTATTTTGCTTGTGAGTATGCAGTTGGTCAAAACTATTTTGATCATTCCTCGCAGCTGGACTCCACTTAGCTTTTCTACTGAAGCAGCAGGAATAGCAGGAATAGCAGCAGGAAGATGATAAGTGAGAAATACATTGAAAAAGAGACCTCTTAGCAGCATAAGAGTGAGAGCTGACGAAGGAGAGTGGGAAGAACAGACATTTCTAAAGCAGTCCATTAAATAAAGTCACTAAAGTAAAGATCATGTCTTACTGAAGGAAGAGTTTACGTGATTGTTACTGTTCTGTTTAAGTTGGTGTCAAAAGTTTGAGGAGTTTAATTAATAGCCCCTGCTCAAGGGATAATTGGGATCTATTTGAACGGAACAACCGAATAATAGAATGAACAGTAAGCTTTACGGAGATGTTAAAACAACATGATATGCCAGTTATTTTAAATGCCAGGTCATGTTTTAGAATCTAGTACTGCGAATAATCAGTGCAATTATTCCTTGTGAAGAATGGGAACAAATACACGGTTTGCCTATCTGTAGTTTGGGGGCCCTAATCTCAGGCACTTCTGGGAAATACAAGTCCTGGTATGTTCAGAACTAGTTGGATTTACACTGCTAAGTGGCTTAATTTAAATGGCGACAGCTGAGGCATGTACCAACTTATGTCGATTCCCCCTGCTGCCTGTCAATAGTCAAGCAATCAATGGAGGTGGCTGTCCCACCGACTGCTTGCCTGCAGAACTCCAGATGGCCATGCCTGTGATGCCTGGTCTCAATAACTGGTCTCAATGATTGCAGCAAGGCCTGCAATATTAAAGCAGACCCTGTATTAGAAATTAATAAAAACAAGTCCTTTTACTAAACTGAAGCAACTAAGTAAATAAGTGTGGCACTCCTGGGGATAGGTATGGGTACCAACATACCTCTATGGTGGAGGCCTGCAAACTCTAGGTAATAGTATTCAGTCTAAAGTCCCCAGGTTCAACAGGAAGGATGCATATTAAAGTTTTAATGAAGTCAGAAACACATGAAAATATGCTACTGACAAATGGTCTTCATTATGTATATGTTTAAGGTGACAGGGCCAAAACATTGTATTTTTAAGTGTTCCTTTCTTCATTAAAACCTCAATATGAATCCTTCCTATTGAACCTATGGACTTTATGCCGAACACTAAACTGGAGCTAAATTGGACAGAATTCAATAATAGCTCCAATAACCAAGGACAGACACATAGATTTAACTACGATACAAAGTATGGTAACATATACACATGGATGAACCGGCATGCCTAGGCTCTGAGAGAAGGCAGAGCTATCACTAAACTGGGTCATAATTTTCTAGATTTGATAGGAACTGATCACAATTATAGTTACAGATGCAATTATACAGCCCATCGTAGACAAATATAGTAAAGTCCAAATGTCCCCTAGTGAATGCCAACTTAAAATAATAACGAGGAAACAGGAGTTTGGTGGTGCAGACAATAAAACAAATTACGCATGACATGGTATTCAGAATACAAATGCCTACAGAGGTACTTTTCACAAGATATTTCAGATTTCAGTTTTTAAGTAAGAAGCATTTTCTTGATGGTGGGGTTCTATTTTGCACCCATACAAAGGAAGCATTATGTTAGATATAATGTATATAATATTTTAATTGGAAAAACTTTTTGTGGATGATGTTGTAAGACAAGCATGTCAAACTTGCGGCCCTTGGGCCACATGCGGCCCACAATGGATATATTTGTGGCCCACCTGCCCTGGGGCCCCTTTGTGTTGTGGCTGCGACCAGCCCAAGACGGGAAAGATATTTTCTGTCTGATTCTTGTCTTCCCTCCCACGACCAATCATGTGCTCCCGCAAGCCAGCTACTCACCCTTTCCTCCTGCTCGCAGTGCCAGAGGAGCGTGTGGCTTGCTTGAGCAGAGAAAAGCAGCTGGAACTGAAGGACGGGTGGCTCATCTTAAGGTAGGGAAATAGGGACTTTGGGGACCTTCCTGTGTAGTGTGTAAAATTGGTGAGGGGGACAGTGTATTAATTTGAGGGAGGAAGGGGCATTGTATTAATTTGACGGAGGGAGCGGGCAGTTTATTAATTTGGGTGTGGGAGTGGACAGTGTATTAAATTGGGGAGGGGGAACAGTGCATTAATTTTATGGAGGGAGGGGGCAGTGTATTAATATGGGGAGGGAGGGGGCAGTGTATTAAATTAGGGGAGGGAGGGGCATTGTATTAATTTGACGGAGGGAGCGGGCAGTTTATTAATTTGGGGGTGGGAGTGGACAGTGTATTAAATTGGGGAGGGGGAACAGTGCATTAATTTTATGGAGGGAGGGGGCAGTGTATTTATATGGGGAGGGAGGGGGCAGTGTATTAAATTAGGGGAGGGAGTTGGGCAGTGTATTAAATTAGGGGAGGGAGTTGGGCAGTGTATTATAGTGGTGGGACTGGGGACAGTGTGCTAAATTGGGGGGAGGGCAGTGTATTAATTTTGGGAAAGAAGGGGGCAGTGTGTTGAATTGGGGAGGGGGGAAGTGTATTGTAACCGCTGGTGGTTCCCTTATTTACCACTATAATGTCTTAAAGCATAGAACTTAGTAGGGCTAACCATACAGATATCTTAGCCATAATTTTATATAGTGTAAGAGATCCTCTATTTAACATATATAAATAATTGAGAATACAATATAAAATAAGGATTGTCTTGGAAGCAATCGTTTTGTCTTTTGGATATTTATTATATAAAAATATAAAATCCATTATAGCAGAGTTTATAAGATTAAATTACATGCTTGCAAATATCATTAATAGGTTAACATACCCTTCTGAACATGTCATCATGTCAGCCTCTCTGTCATTTTAAGATGGAGCAGCGTCTGTCTCCAAGTCTCTCCTCTGTTTCTTAACATTTAAAAGTACACCTATTTATACCTTAGGTGTCTCCATTTTAGGTTACTGTAGTTCAAATATGAAAAAGTAACACTTCTTTTACTTTATTCAATTTAGGTCCTCCCTTAATTTGGCAAACATACAAGGCCATAACTAAAGGGTGTATACGTCATGGAAATTTTCCTGACTTAGTTCAAGATGGCATCTTAAAGTCTGAATAGGTTATCTGTTGTTTATACTAAGTCGTAAGTGTACAGTCGTGGGAGATTCCCGGATTTGGGGAAGTTCCATTAACTTGGGGTTACCACAGTATATTGTGTACTGCAAGAGTCGTAGCATAGCCTTGAAGCTTGTTTATGCATTATTGTTATTGTAATTCGTCTGGGACAAAATGGCGCAAACATATTATGCACTGAGGTTATTGCTTAAAGAAACAGTTATGAAAAACAATATGTTCCATTTCTAACACCTTGTCAGTTTGCAATATCTCTTAAAGACAAAGTACACAGTTTAAGAAATACAACATTTCATTCTAAAACTTGTAATATTTGCATTTGCCCGTAACACCCTCTCCATTAAACTGTGGGCATTGTAGCGCATTTCTTCCTTAAATTAGTAAACCAAAGTTCTCCAACTGTCTTTAGGTTTTTTATGCTTCCAGCATCTTAGATCATTGTTGTAACAGTAAAATATCCGTAGTGTGATCTTTGCCTGTAAAGGTGGTTGATTAAAATGAGCAAAGCTTTTGTCTGGGAAAGAATTAAAAAGAACACCAAGTTCCAGAGTAAGATATACTTGGATGGATCCGGATACGAATTGTAATCCAAAATTAAAAATAGTAATTGTATTTGTAATCCAAAGTCTTTAAAGGCCTGTAGAAGTTTACATTCCTTAGATACATTGCTGGAGGTTGTGTTTGTAGAATACCCGGGTATTAGTTATAGAGTATAGGTTGTAGAGTCCAGCTTTCCAAATATTTGGCTAGAATTGGTCGCAGATATTGATCAGCATCATCTGTTATCACTGTGGTGATGGCGTTGGTATTTGTCTTTGTCTTTTTTTATTTAGTTTTTTTCATGAAACATTTTTTACACCATTTATGATGTGTATAGATTGCATACTCTCCGATATTCTTTTACGGAATAAATTAATTGACAGCATTTCCAAGACATTGTCTTAAGTGACATGGATCCCATTATAGTAAATGTTATGTTGATACAGCAATTGAAGTGGATTCTCAGGAACGCCTCTTTTTGCGGTATTTGAATCTTTGCAACATCTCAGTAATAGACATCTCACTGACATCAGGTGCTGTTGTGCTAAAAATGTTACAGGTAAAATCTGTGGAAAAATCTTTACATTTGTTATACTTTGTATAATAATGATAGATGAAATAGTAACATAGTTAATCTTTCTAGTGTTTTGTATTAGAGATAAACACCCTTGTATATGATATAGATATATAAGGATAATTTGAAGCAGCAAAGTATTTACCGCCCTTGTTCACAATGGTATGTAAAATTACATTCTCTTTAAATGTAAAAAATACTCCTTTATTCAAAATCTCTCAATATATTTAGAATAGTTGCTAATTGGAAATATGACGTTAATTATCTTTCTTTGACCTGTTAGGGAGAAGACAACTTATTCCCTAGTTATTATTAGTAAATGTAATAACTACAGTTATTAGTGGCTTAAAATACCAGAAACCCCTCAAATATTGTCTTAGAAAACATTTTTATGTTTTAAACCAAGATCTGACAGCCATTGTGGAAAGTCACGTTTGTGAGATTGGTTGCTTAACAATGTGAATCTTAATTGTTTAAGTATATTTTTCAGCGGCTGTTGGGTGTAGCTTAAGATGATTAGAATTTTTTATTATTTCTAAAAGTGAGTTAAGAAAGCACTCCAATACAATATTGAAGGTATTTATATTTTAACACTACCTTTGTATAGGTGGTTTTATGTACCTTTGACCATCACAAACCAAATAAAATTTTCTTGGTATTTGAAAAACTGATAAAATATTTGATTACGTGTCTTTTAATGTATATACATAGAGTGGTATGGATGTTGAATTTATATCTTTGACATCTTTTCACAAGTTTGCAATAGGTGACCTAACTTATCAATTTCCAAAATAATCATGTATATCACCTGGATGGGTTAATCCATAATACTCTTTTACTTTCCCTTGACTGGACTTAGCTCTGGCAGACTGAATATTTTTATCATTATAATTAAACTTTATGATAGTTGAAGTAAAGTTTCTGCCTGTCTTTCAGTTCAATTTTAGCTGTTGAAGTATTTCACTTATATTAATTATACCACTCTGCAAACTTAAACGAATATCGAGTAGTTTCTGTTTTAATAAAAACATTTTATAGTTTCTTCTAAAGTTTAAACCTTATTCATTATTGCAGTTGTTATTGCAATCATATGATCTTTAACTATCATGATTCAATTATTCATCTTGGTAATTAGCTGTTATGCTCTTATACGTATGTTTAATATATTTGTTTGTAGGCCAGGCTGCAGCTGCATATGGCATTTTAGCAATAATCTTCAATTGCATTTCAGATATTCACAAAGTCTATCCACCTTTGTAATTAACACATTATGTGTTTCTTATACCATTAATTATAGTATCTGTATTATATTACACATTGTCACTGACACATTTCTGATACAGGGAAAAAAAATAGCATGATTGCTTTAGTAATTATAATTTTCGGTCCATGCACCACATTCCTGGAAGTCCAGAATATAGCAAGAATGCTTTGTCGTTTGATTCTATGGAGCCATTTAACGTTTTGATTGGTATAGTTATACCAAAAGAGCAAGGAGTACATTGGTAGATCGCATCTGCAACAGAACCATTACAGATTCCTTGTTGTATCAATGTCTCTGTGTGTGTTTACAGGAGTTCCTTGCTTTGCAGGTATGTACATAATATGTAGAGTTTAAGAAAAGCTGCAAATCGTGCTTTAGTACAAGTGTCCCGTGATGTCAGGTTTCTGACAGGTTTTGCTGGCCTTTTATATTCCATTCTCTTGGCAGGGCATCTGCTCTTAGTAGGCCCGTATTGTTATTATTTATTAATTGCATCAAGGTTTCTTTCGTTAATTGATGTGTTTCTTCCGAATTCAAATTCATATGCCACCAAATGTCATTGTAAAGTTCATTGTTACAGAATATTGTTCCAGGATGGTCTTTCACTCCAGTAGGAAATCTATTTTCCTCTTCTTCTGCTCCTTCCTATTAACCACTTTTCGGAGTTGTAGGCAACAATCTGTGTCTTGTACTGTGAGGTGCTTTGATAGTCAATCAGGTTTTCTCAGTACCATGTTCCATCTTAAGAAATAGCTGGGTGTTGACAGTTATCAGCATAAGAAGGCTGTTTGCGGTAGTCACTCAATGATAAACTATATGGCAAAGTCTTTTCTTGCATCACCTTCATAGGTGCATCCAAAGTCTTTCACAAACATCTGTCCCATCTTTTTCTGTTTTCAGCATGCTTTGTCATCATTGTTGAGTCCATTATTAGGATTTGTATTAGTCCAATCACATCTTTCTCATGTATAATCGGTTTTTGGAATGATCTCAATAGGTTCCTTATGAAATACCAGTGTAGGCAATAATTTCACTGTGAGCTGTGTCTCTCCTTATGAGATAGTTCTTGGAGGTAGTCCTCACGATCACAGAACTTGTATAGTGTACAGTCCAATTCAGTCCAGGTGCTTCCTGCTTGTTAACATAATCCCAATGCAGTTTTAAAATGACAGCTAGGGTTGATGTTATGATAATGCTGCAGATTGTAAGAAGGATACACCATAACCAATTTTCTAGCATCCTTTTGCTTCTATCTTTGCATTTCTTTCTTACTGTATTAGATAATGCAGGTTCAGTCTGTTTTCTCCAGAGTCTTTCTTATAATGATGTTGATGATTCATTTTCGTACATTCCATGTTAACTGTGAATGTATCACGTCTGTCTGTTCATCCTTCTCCTTTATATTTGCAGGTTCAGATGTCAGATCATGATTCAGTCTGTTACGTGGCTATGATTCTGGTGGCTTTTCTGTCGTCCTCTGTTTGTTTTATCTTGTCATCTTTAACAGCATCCATTGTATCAGTCAGTGGTTCTGTGAACGTCCTGGAAGTATTTAGCAGGTTGTAAAATATCAAAACTTACTGTTCTCTGTTGGCTCTGATTGTTCTCTGTAGTAAAAGTTATCTGAGTCACCCTCTCCAGGACAAGCTGGCCAACAGAAGGAAATAGGTGGTGGTGCAAGGCGAGGTGGGCTGGAAAAAAAAATTCCCTAAATTTCTCTAATAGAACCAATGGTTCTAAGCTCTCCCTGGTGTAGAAATATATTTGTCAGTGAAAAACATGTAATATTTCATATGGTGTCTCACCATTTATATCATCAGGTATGTTGTGAATGCTCATCTGTACCATAGGAATAAATAGATACCACTGTGTGGGGCAAGCAACTAGTAACTTGGTTAATAATCATTTAACCTCAGCATTTTCCCAGACCACAACCCCACTTCTTTGGGGGTGGTTGGGGCACTGAAATCCCAAAGTAACCCAAATGTGGTTGCCCAGTTTTAGGTTTCCTTTGCAGTAACTGCAGGACCACCATCCAAATGGATGGTCCTGGGATTATCAAATGCATACTAAGGAAGTGAGACTAGAAAACGTGGCATCAGAGGTTGCACTTCGCACAGGATATATCCAAGTAAACCTGGTACATGCATCAACACATACAAAAACATATTCATAACCATGAGATGTTGGCACACTTCCAATATATAGTAATTCAAAAAGTATGTTAGATATTAATATTTCAATAAATAGTACATCAGTAATGTGGCAATAAGCAAATGCTTATGATTACTAAACACATGAATTACAGTATTTCCCATATTGAGACCATCAGTATTCCTTTTCAGGAGTCAGAAGTACATTACCTCTCTCTATGAGAGCTTGTCCTAGCCATGAAAAAGCTTTTAGGGCAAGTCCATCTTTCCTCTATAGGAAGAACAACCAACATATTACCTTCAATGGTTATGTAATTAACCCCTGTAAACGATAGGAGTATTTATGCGGATACCAGGTGGATAAGGTCTGGATATCCTTGCAATCATAAACTCTGCATCATGACAGAGAGATAGGGTATGCGATGTGATCCAGTGACCACAGAAAAGCGTTGGTAGACACATTGCATCAAAGTGCCTGTTAATGGCCAACTACATGAGGAGAGGGCCCATGCTTTGTTATAAGCATGTCCATACACGTATTACAATGCCAGGCTTTCAGTTTGTTTCCACAAAGCAAAATGCAATTGTGGATATAAACTCACGACGTATCGTAAGAAAAACTGTTTGAACACCAGACTGAGATTCGAGATCAGTGAACAGTGGACCAAAATAGATAAATGAAATCCTATCAATTAATATACTTTCTTTATATTACTTTATCCTCTGTATTAACTATGAAATATTAAAGTTAAAAACAATAACATTTAAAAGCCAACTTTTAGTGTGTATAGGAATTACAAGGCCGTTCATAATGTGAGATAAAGAACAGCTTTTTAAAACCGAATAGTCTGTGAACACAAGATGACCTTGCGCTGAAAACTCACTTGCAGGGGAAAAAGAAACATTTTTTCTTTTTCTTTAGTAAATTAATTAATTAATTAATTAAACGTAGTTAGAACCTCCCTCAAAGTCCCGATGACTTTGCAAGAAACATGTCGTCCTTAAATACTGGGTAAGTCTATTAAACAGTGACATAGCATTGTTACCATGTGTATTATGTTGTCAAAGCTATAATGTGCAGTATAACAAACTATTTTATAAGTGTTGGGCAAACTGTTCATTAAAAGCCAGTAGTCTAGTGAGCTATAGAACATTTATTTATTTATTCTTTAAAGCTCTGACCTCAATCGGCAAAGCAATATTGTAATGGTGTCCATTGCAATCTGCTGTCTTACTTGCTGCTCTTAAAAATTCTGAATATGTTCAGAGATTTCTTGGGCAATGATAAATCCCCAAAAACAACAACTTTGCATTTATGCTAAACCTGCCTGTTGTAAACGTATTCTGTATATTTCTTGACATAAGAACTTGTACTTAAATCTGTTTAACAAAGTTGTTTATATTGTGGTGTAAAATAAATTTTTTATTATTATTATTTATTTTATTTATTTATTTATTAACTTTGCTTAATTTTTAAAGATACCTGCATATTTAATTAAATATCCTTTATATGTCTTTAAGGCATAAAATATCTGCAAATTAAGATTATATACAAAAATGCATGTCCTGGGTGTTCCTGTGATTCCTTTTCTATCATTTATTTATTTTAAAAAAAATTTAAGTCTGGAATCTGATTTCTTTTGGGATGAGCACCCCTCTGAGCCCCCCAGTTTCAGAGGCTTCTTTGGAGGTGACCACTGAAAAGTATAGATTCTATAAAATAGATGTGAGGGGGCTTTGGACAGTAATGTCACTTTAATTATACTTTTCATATAGCAGATATGTGATATGCAATGTGTTTTAATATATCAGAGTATTATCACTTTAATTGACACTGCAATTTTAATGTCTGTTTAGAATATTGCAGGCTTGCAATATCAAATTAATTTTGCAGTATATATATTCACAATGCTCTTACAACATATTATTAAAATTAGCCTCTTTCAGAATTGTAGAATATGTGGTGGAACTGAATCCCCATATATGAGATTTGAAACTGTATTTTTAGTTCTACTCTGTGCCCTAATCAGTATTTATATACATAATTGCAGCAGCATATAGCTTTTAAAGAAGCAATCATTTCACTCATCATGTGTGGTTGACTGTGGACTTTTTAAAACCTACTTTTTAATTTTTTATAAATCTGTTTCTGGCTTTGAGAGAGCAGGCTGCTGAATGCATGTAAATGCTCTTAATG
This sequence comes from Pelobates cultripes, assembly GCA_933207985.1. Taxonomy (NCBI): domain Eukaryota; kingdom Metazoa; phylum Chordata; class Amphibia; order Anura; family Pelobatidae; genus Pelobates; species Pelobates cultripes. The sequence continues at coordinate 335,273,171 of OW240914.1, read as the reverse complement.
CTTAGTCTCTATACATTTATTTATTTAATCGTATTTTATAAAAACCTAGTTTATGAAATTCACTGAGATTACATGTGTCTGATCTGATTACAGTCAGTAGTACAATATAATTGTTCTAATTTCCTTACTGCTAGTACGGTGGGATAGCACCACTGATTTAAGTAAGCTTTCCCTTTTAAAATTGGTGGACTTTAATCCTGCCATTGCAATAGACTAAATACTGTACCTAAGTAAGCAAAGTCATTATGTGCAGGAATTGTACACTTTAAATAGTAGAATACTTATGCTATTCTAGTGAATTGGGCTGGCTGCTTAACACATCATTTAATATCTTTTGGTCACATTTAAAGCTGTAAATGTATTTAACATTTTATTTAAATAAGCCTTTAATAATTTAAGTTTAAAAGTTATTAGAGATCCTGTATAGTTACAATTTTATTTTGCCCTGATTTATCTTACATATATATTATTTTTAATCATTTTATCAATATTTATTTTTGCAGAGCATTTAGAGAAGCAAAGGATGTATAACCACCTGTTGCCCTTTTTTATAGAAGGGTAGTATAATTTAAACTCTGTTTAGGAACAAATATGAGCTAGTTAGCATATGTTATATAAAATATATGCTGCAGTGTACTGTATTGAATGTATTTAAAAGCCATGTCTTTCTCTTTATGGCTGTATGTAATAATGTTGTTCATAATTTGGAATATAAAACAACGACTTCTCAATTCCTTGGAATGTTTACATGTCTCTGTATCTCCGCAACCTTGGCTGGAAATTCCAGTCTCCAAAAATAGTTATGCTGTTATAATTCCTGATTTTCAATCAACAGCTAGCGTAACTGACAATATGGAAAATATCACTGTTTTATAAAACCTTTCTTATATAGTGGACTGTCTCTGTCGCTTCTGTGTCATGAATGTTTCCATTAAGCCATAATGCAATTTTCTTTGCATTCTTGGAATTAGACTTCAAATTTCATCGCTCTGTCTTATCACTTTTCTTTTGACAACATTTTGCATTAATCTTTTTCCTGCGCATGCATACTAAGCAGCTACAAAGAGAACATATCCCCCTGTCTGCAATCCACTGTCCTGGAACTAACGGGCCATGCTATGCTGGTGTATTAGGCATATCAGGGAGTTTACCAAATATGTATATTTGTTCTATTATGATATTAGTTAAGATCCACAATTTCAGCATTGTATGCTAATAACATTGTACCTGGCACCTGAACTCACAGTGCCTTGTTCACCTTAAAATCATCTCTAATGATCTCTCTCTGAGTCTGGGCTACAAGTAGCTCAATAGATTCTTGATATTTCAAGACTTGTGCCATGACAAAGTACTGTGTCTTCTCTTACGTATAAGAGGTTACCTAGGTATTTATTTTATATTTAAAGCTTCCAAGTACAAAGTCCCTTCGTGGTCGCCAATTGTAACCGCTGTGGTTCCCTTATTTACCACTATAATGTCTTAAAGCATAGAACTTAGTAGGGCTAACCATACAGATATCTTAGCCATAATTTTATATAGTGTAAGAGATCCTCTATTTAACATATATAAATAATTGAGAATACAATATAAAATAAGGATTGTCTTGGAAGCAATCGTTTTGTCTTTTTGGATATTTATTATATAAAAATATAAAATCCATTATAGCAGAGTTTATAAGATTAAATTACATGCTTGCAAATATCATTAATAGGTTAACATACCCTTCTGAACATGTCATCATGTCAGCCTCTCTGTCATTTTAAGATGGAGCAGCGTCTGTCTCCAAGTCTCTCCTCTGTTTCTTAACATTTAAAAGTACACCTATTTATACCTTAGGTGTCTCCATTTTAGGTTACTGTAGTTCAAATATGAAAAAGTAACACTTCTTTTACTTTATTCAATTTAGGTCCTCCCTTAATTTGGCAAACATACAAGGCCATAACTAAAGGGTGTATACGTCATGGAAATTTTCCTGACTTAGTTCAAGATGGCATCTTAAAGTCTGAATAGGTTATCTGTTGTTTATACTAAGTCGTAAGTGTACAGTCGCGGGAGATTCCCGGATTTGGGGAAGTTCCATTAACTTGGGGTTACCACAGTATATTGTGTACTGCAAGAGTCGTAGCATAGCCTTGAAGCTTGTTTATGCATTATTGTTATTGTAATTCGTCTGGGACAAAATGGTGCAAACATATTATGCACTGAGGTTATTGCTTAAAGAAACAGTTATGAAAAACAATATGTTCCATTTCTAACACCTTGTCAGTTTGCAATATCTCTTAAAGACAAAGTACACAGTTTAAGAAATACAACATTTCATTCTAAAACTTGTAATATTTGCATTTGCCCGTAACAGTATTAAATTGGGGATGGAGGGCAGTCTAATAAATTAGAGTGCTGGGAGTAGGGACAGTGTATTCAATTAGAGTGGAGGAAGGAGGGGCAGCGTATTAGATTGGGTGGAGGGGGCAGTGTATTGGATTTGTGGGCAGTGTATTAGAATGGGAGAAGGGGCAGTGTATTGAATTTGCAGGCAATGTATTTGATTTGTTGGCAGTGTATTAGAATTTGGTAGGGGCAGTGTATTAATTGGGTATGCATGGAGGTGCTAGACGCTCCCCACAGAAATGCTGATTGGCCGTGCAGCTTTTTGCCACACATGCACAATAGCCTCCCAATGCTTTCCTATGGGAAAGCATTGGATTGGCTGAGATTATAAAGTTTGATGATTTCAGCCAAAATGAAGAACACTCTCACAGGACTTTAAAATCAACAAGATAACATTATTTGTTTGTTACAGCTGTGCAACAGCATACATTTACAATTTCAGTCCCATTACCAAGCTTTTCTTAATATGTCAAGGTAGTTGGTTATATGCAAATGCATGTCTCCTTAAAATAAATTCCCAGTGTCAGTTAGACAACTTTTTTTTTTTTTAATTCTTTATTTTTGCTGTGCAGGTGGGTACAAGGAATCAACAGACGCCACAGCAGCGTATTGCAAGATATACAATTGTTAAACAGTGGCATGAGAGTCTGCACAATTTTATATTTTTAGCAAGCTTGGCTAAACAGTTAAATCGTTAGCGTGAAGTTAAATAAAATACAGCGAGATAGTTGATGCTTAACCTGTCTAAATCGGCATTTGTGTTAGGCATATACAGGGAGTGGAGAATTATTAGGCAAGTTGTATTTTTGAGGATTAATTTTATTATTGAACAACAACCATGTTCTCAATGAACCCAAAAAACTCATTAATATCAAAGCTGAATATTTTTGGAAGTAGTTTTTAGTTTGTTTTTAGTTATAGCTATGTTAGGGGGATATCTGTGTGTGCAGGTGACTATTACTGTGCATAATTATTAGGCAACTTAACAAAAAACAAATATATACCCATTTCAATTATTTATTATTACCAGTGAAACCAATATAACATCTCAACATTCACAAATATACATTTCTGACATTCAAAAACAAAACAAAAACAAATCAGTGACCAATATAGCCACCTTTCTTTGCAAGGACACTCAAAAGCCTGCCATCCATGGATTCTGTCAGTGTTTTGATCTGTTCACCATCAACATTGCGTGCAGCAGCAACCACAGCCTCCCAGACACTGTTCAGAGAGGTGTACTGTTTTCCCTCCTTGTAAATCTCACATTTGATGATGGACCACAGGTTCTCAATGGGGTTCAGATCAGGTGAACAAGGAGGCCATGTCATTAGATTTTCTTCTTTTATACCCTTTCTTGCCAGCCACGCTGTGGAGTACTTGGACGCGTGTGATGGAGCATTGTCCTGCATGAAAATCATGTTTTTCTTGAAGGATGCAGACTTCTTCCTGTACCACTGCTTGAAGAAGGTGTCTTCCAGGAACTGGCAGTAGGACTGGGAGTTGAGCTTGACTCCATCCTCAACCCGAAAAGGCCCCACAAGCTCATCTTTGATGATACCAGCCCAAACCAGTACTCCACCTCCACCTTGCTGGCGTCTGAGTCGGACTGGAGCTCTCTGCCCTTTACCAATCCAGCCACGGGCCCATCCATCTGGCCCATCAAGACTCACTCTCATTTCATCAGTCCATAAAACCTTAGAAAAATCAGTCTTGAGATATTTCTTGGCCCAGTCTTGACGTTTCAGCTTGTGTGTCTTGTTCAGTGGTGGTCGTCTTTCAGCCTTTCTTACCTTGGCCATGTCTCTGAGTATTGCACACCTTGTGCTTTTGGGCACTCCAGTGATGTTGCAGCTCTGAAATATGGCCAAACTGGTGGCAAGTGGCATCGTGGCAGCTGCACGCTTGACTTTTCTCAGTTCATGGGCAGTTATTTTGCGCCTTGGTTTTTCCACACGCTTCTTGCGACCCTGTTGACTATTTTGAATGAAACGCTTGATTGTTCGATGATCACGCTTCAGAAGCTTTGCAATTTTAAGAGTGCTGCATCCCTCTGCAAGATATCTCACTATTTTTGACTTTTCTGAGCCTGTCAAGTCCTTCTTTTGACCCATTTTGCCAAAGGAAAGGAAGTTGCCTAATAATTATGCACACCTGATATAGGGTGTTGATGTCATTAGACCACACCCCTTCTCATTACAGAGATGCACATCACCTAATATGCTTAATTGGTAGTAGGCTTTCGAGCCTATACAGCTTGGAGTAAGACAATATGCATAAAGAGGATGATGTGGTCAAAATACTCATTTGCCTAATAATTCTGCACTCCCTGTATGTGAGAAACAAAACAGTGAGCATATTTTTGCCATTAAAACAGAAGCTAAGGTTATCATCAAGAACAGATTTCTTTAAGCTTAATAGACAACTTTTTTATTCTGCACTTTTCTAAATAAACCTACGTTTCTATGAAAACTGAAGTTTTTGTTTTTTTCAGCACACAAACTCAAACCTTGTTGATTTTGCCTGTGTTAGCCTTTGAGATTGACATGCTTCCCCTAAGAGGTTAGATATTGCAGAGTTAAGATAAAATAACAGAATACTGCAAACTGTGTGTAAGTAATTATCCCAAAAGAACGAAAAAAAATAATTGACTAGTGAATAAAAGCATCATTTGTTTAATTAGGCTTTTGGCAAGGAAAAAGAAACAATTCATCAGGAATCTTAACAATACTCACTGCTTTTTGCTAAGATAATGGACTAAATAAGTACATCTAAAAAAGTAAAAACATAGTTTCGTTAAATTAAATTTTAAGTCAGTCCAGGTCTATTTATAAAGTAGCATTGGCAATTGCCTGAATATAACAATGTTAAATCTATCAATTCAAATGCTCTGCTATAGTAGCGAGCTTAGCTTTGGTGACAAATGACTCGGAAAAGTCCAACAAAAATAGTTTCACTTAAAACATATCTCCAGCTTGCGTGACACAGATTGTTTTTCCTCTGCTACTTTGGCCTAACTCCTAAACCCCTTTGACTAAGGAGTCAAAAAGTATTTCATATCTAATATTAACTTTATTGGCTCTATTCCAGACGATGATATCCCACACAATCCATCCCATTCCCTTTTTCCCAGCTTTATATTCCAAAAAATGCCTACTGTTATATTGTTAGAACATTCTTATTTTTCTCCCTATGTTCAGTTTATAATTATTATTGTAATTATTTTTCCTTTCATCTGTTTTGTTATCCACTTGGCAATTCCATAACACATATACTTTGATAATTGGATATTTGCATAAGAAGCTGATTCTTGAATATCTATTTGTAAAGGGTCAAGGTATATGTATATTTTGGTAGAGATTATTACCATTCCTTAGAGAACCGCCATTGTAGGCAGGACTATGGTCCTGCAGGTTATAGAGGACTACATCAGTACACATCAACGACATCTTTCCCATCAATGAAGAGAATCTCACATGTTTATTAAGTAATTCCAATATATTTTAAATAGTATTGCTGTTTTGGTGAAACTGATGAAGACATTAATACAGACAAAGCTATGCAGAATGATGGCAATCTGGGAAGCTTCAAAGTTTTTGGAAAGGAATACATGCATTGATCAAAAAAATTGATCCATCTATTATTACATTATTTAAAAAAAAAAACCTACCTTAAACAATAAATAAGATAGAATTATGATAGTCTACATCCTTATACAAGCAACGTCAGTTATACAATGTTATTGAAAATCCTTGACTATTCCATCAATGAAAGAAGTATTGTATTTAACACTTGACAATAAACAATATTATCTGGCGCTGAGGCAAACTGTCTTCCCAGAATGCCAAGTTAAGGTACCATTGGGACAACTGGGAAAATGATGTGAAGAAAAAATATCTCCTATAATTTAATTTCACATACACTGAAATATTTGAGAAAGCTTTGTTGATTGTCATGTTACTGTTACATTGCACTCTGTATTTTATTACATTTATGTTCAAAATGTGATAATTTACATTTGTATACTTCCTTAATTTTAATTGTTATATTTTTGTTTACATTTTTCTGAAAAATGTTAAATAAAAATTATTTGAAAATAATAAGTTATGAAAACCTTGTTTTCAATTACCTAAACAGATAACATTTTGTCAATGTCACTATTGAAATATAATTGGGAGATGTATTTTAGATTGTTTGGGGTCTTTCAGTAATAAACCATACCTCCCAACTGTTTCTATTTAAGAAGGACAGTCCCTATTTTGGGCCAAAATCCTTCTGTCCCTCTTTTCTATCCTAATGTTTCTCTTTTCTTGGTGTGTCTTAGTGTATAACAGGGCTCCACAGCAACAATACCCCCAGTAATGTAGGTTTAAACTACAATAAATGTGTTTAGAAATCATTCTGTGTGGGGGGCGGGGTCTGACAATAATGTCGACTGGATGGGAATCCTGTGAGCTCCTAGTGAAACACAACAAAAGTCTATTTTCAAGCTGTTCCACTCAAACTTGCACTGAGTCCAATATACCTTTTGATCTATTTACTGACTGACCGTTTTGGTAGCGTATTCTGCGGTCATCTACATCCTTCCAGACACTGACATTGAGTGAGGCCTACCAGGCGCTGAGACGGGTTGAGGAGGCCGCTCTCCCAGACCTGCGCAGGCAGGGCTCCGAGGATGGTCCTGATGCCCCACTACCACCTCCCCCCCTTTGGACCGGCGGGGGTGATCCCAGTCCCCATCTTGATGGCTCCCAAGATTCTAAGAGCTGTGACAGTGCCGCAAACCCCAGCAAGGACGCCGGAGGTACACTTAAGATGGCGGGCGCCACGAGTACCCCAGCGTCAGGAAGAGAGGCAAGCACTATTCTCCAACGATTAGATGCTCTCTTTGACACGTTCTGGAGAAAGTTGGAGAGCAGCCTCACCTTACCTGAGGCAGAGGTGGTCCTTTCCACACAGTACCCAAACCACATCCCGAAAGGTAAGGCAGTTCCCACCAGGGGCCCGAGTCGGCCCCTGGTGGGAACTGGCGCACAAAGAATAAGGCAATTCACCGGCAGGCACTGAAGCTGTGTCCCTCCATGCCCATCATGACAGAGAAGTGGGAGAGGAAGAAGTGAAGCACCTGCAGCCACAGAACCCATGAATGCCACCTTCAGCATCGAGCCTGCAAATTCAAGATATGTAGGACTGTGAAATACCTGTTAAAGGGATAGGCTGAAAGCATTATATCTTAGTGCAGGAGGTGTATGATGTTGATCCAGCTCCCCTTAGCTACTAACCTCCATGATCTTGTTGCTGTACAGGTTCCTCTCCTTAATAATTTACTGCCTTTTTGAGACAGTCTGTTAATGCATAGTATGCCTGTGTTCCTTTTTATTATTTCTCTATCTATGTACTAATACTATGTCTAGCCTGGTATGCCAAAGATAGAATAGCCTAATACATGTCTATAATTTCTTTTCAGTAAGACTATTCTGCATTTGCCTATCATTTAGACATGATTGTTTACACTGCTTATTACGGAAAAAAAAAGTTTGACAGCTATCTTTGCGACACCAATCATATGCAGGGGATGCAATGTACTGTCGTCAGAAGTGTATACTGTTTACCTGAATAGCTATGTACAATATTATGCTCTGCATGTACAATCCTACTGTCTTCTCGAAAAAATCAGTCTGTGTAAATAAAATGCATTGTTCTTGTTCTAAATTACAATGTAGTTGTATAAATTGTTATTAGTAAGTCATCTAAAAGTTTGGAGAACAGTGCCACCCCAGCCACAACCCAACTAACACCCCAAAAATTGAAATGTCCCACTTTGTCTGTTTCAAATATTGTGAGGTGTGCTGAATTGAAATCCATTGGTCCACTTAATGCACTATTGACTCTTGTGGAATACACAGTGGGTAAGCAAAAACACATTTTCTGTGCAACACAACTTGGTAACCATTGCAGAAAGACAGTGATAGAAATCACAATTTGCTTCACGAATCCATTGGATTTTAAAAAAGCATTTCCTGCACCTTTAATGAACTATTTCTCAATCTTGAGATTACTTTAAAATAAAGGGAGAGTTTACGGTGTATGAACGAAAATAAAAGTAATAGCTCATGAGATACCATCATTTTTCATAAATTTTAATAACAGTCACAGTGCACATTTTAACAATGATTAATAGTAAAACATATGATAAATGATTGTCTACAATGAACATCTAGAACTATTATTATAAGAATAAACAATGAAAATGCAATTTTAACTGTACAGGGTAATTTGAAAGAACTAAGGATCAGTTAATCCTTTTCACCCCCGCTTAAGATCAATAATATGTAAACTTAATAAAAGCGATTTAATAAAAATAAAAAATGCCACATTCAAAATAATCTATGTTGCAAAATAAAAAATAAAAAAGTTTGATTTTGGTCAATTTATTTAAGGTTTTTGTTTTGTTTTAATTTTTTTAATTTTTTTGTTCTTTTCTATCAGAGATCGAATTTTTAACCCACATTTTAACATTTCTTTTGGACACATTTTAAAATTATTATCAAACTGTTTCAAGAAACTTAATTTAAAAAACAAAAATCGTGCTACTCTGACAACGTCTAAATTACCTGTTATAGCAAGCAGTCTCATTCTTTAAAGGAACACTTCAGGCACCATAACAACTCCAAGACAGCCTCTGGAAATTGCATGATCATGTCAAGATATCATAAAGTGTGCAAATCCAGAAAGACAATGAGGTATTTCATCAAAGGGCAAACCCTTATCATCAACCTTGTAGGCTAGATACCTAAAATGTCCAAATGTATGGGAACTTAAAATGTCCTGGTCTGCCTATTATTGGGGGCTAGGAATTTCCTGGTCTGTCCAAAGTTGTATTTCCCTTAATAACACTGATGAGGGCCTTAAGGTATTGAGTTTTTCAATTACCCTTCAGTCCCTGCCCACATTTTCATGGAGAGGAGAGGCCAATTATCTGGTGTCCTTTGTTAATCCAAGTTTTTCAAATCCTATTTTTCTTTTTGCTTTTCTTATTAATTTACTTATTTATTTATATTTATTGGCTCCCTTTTTTAAAATGATGTGGTCTCACCGACCCCATCATGTTAAAAATGTTAACAGCCATTTTTTTTTTCTGTGGGCCGCTACAAAATGTCACCGATGCTAGTTTTTATTTTCTGAACTAATGCAAACTCAGCCCTCTGAACTAATGCAAACTATGTACCCTGAAAGAGCTGAGCTATGCTTGTAGCCTGCTAACTGTGCTAGTATGTAGCACAGAGTTTTATTGACGTCCAAGCCTAGCTCAGACGCCAGAAAATGCAAATACAGCCATTAAAGATGAAAATGCGCCCACCAAAGAGTGATGGGATTTTGAGATAATATTTATGGTTTTATCTGCTTTTGTATTACACAAACGTATTACAGTCTAGCTGCCTAATCTCCATATATTTCATATTTAGGGTAATATGTTTGTTAGATCTCACTTGAGGTGTTTTAATATTCACCTAAGAGGTTTGCATTGATGTTGGCAGGTGAGCTTACACTTTGATGGTGATTACAGTAGTACTGAAAGCCTCTGTCATTTACAGATCTACTTTGGAGATTGTGATGAAGCACAGGTAACTATTGTTTGGTTTAAATCTTTCGCTCTCTTAAAAAGACTTTGCTACACAAATGTTTCGAACAGCAGTGTCTTTTTAACTTTAGAAAAGAAATTCTATTTCCACTGTTTATAAATAAACTAGTTCTATCAAACTTTGGTAAAGTGACTCGCAAGTGTTAATTAATGTTCGATTAATATTTGGGTCAATAAGCATTCTCTGCAGCAAAATCTAAGTTACTGTATTGTGGCAATGAGCTGGAATAATATCATGCACTTGCTTCTCAAGTTCCTTCCAAACTATCAAAATACAAATCACTGGAAAGACTCATTGTAGCCGACAAATGTACTGAAGAGTCCTTTACTTGATTACTGGAAGCAGGCACGCTTAAAAATGATGTGATTCACTTCAAAACCTGTTTAAAAACATAGAAAATATACATTTCATCACCATGGAAACAGAATCAGGCTACATTCAAGGTACTCAAACTGTCAGGGATGGCCAAAAGGTCGATCTCTAGCTGCTACAGAACTACAATGCACATGATTCTTTTATGCCTTGTGGTAGCTGTGGTTTTGAAACCTCTGGAAAACTATTTTTTGCCCACCATCTGATCAATAGTTTTGTTGGTGTCTCCTGGAATCACAAATTGAAATGCTCAGATTATTTATTTACTATACTTGTGTGTAATCCATGCAGCCGGTTTATTAATTTATTTTTTCACCCGTCTGAGAATTTTCTAGGAAATAACACCCCATTTTTTGTCGTTTCTGTAGAATTAGAGGATATATTTTTTGTTTCCTTTTTTTGCAATATGTTATTGCATACATAGCATCTCTGTGAAGGTCAGTGCTTCCCAAATCAGTGCTCAAGGCACCCCTACCAGTTCAGGATCTAGGAATTACCCAGCTGTATCTAAAATAAAGAAACACAATTGGGTAATCCCTAAATCCTGACCTGGTATGGGTGCCTTGAGGACTGGTTTGGGAACCACTGTTCAAGACGAAACAATGAACCCATTTTAATAAATTGATGGCCATTTCTGGTTGCTAATAACACATAACCCTAAAATAATCAGTTATTCACTAAAGGGAGATGTGTTGGGAATTTAAAGTAAATTGAAAATTTAAGGCCAAGGTAGAAAAACAGAGAGCACACCTAACTTAGAGAAATTTTACAGTTCAGCCGGACATAATCTGGTGTTTATTGAATAACCCCGACAGTGCTAGCAGTATAATTTGAGGTGACTTGAGGTACAGCTAGGTGCCATGGCACAAGATTTAAAAACCACTGATCTATATAATAAATGTAGCGGGATCGGTATCTCACAGTTGTATTAACATAACTGAGCTTAAGGAAAAAACAGGAAACCTTTGGCATATAGAGGGTGAATGTGTCAGGTTTGTGGATATTGAATTACTTCTCTTTGTGAAAAAGTTCTCATCTGATGCAATTGAAGAAAACAATAATAATAATTGGGTCGACTGAGCTTTATCTGATGACAACCTGCAGGGCATAGACTTAATGTTCATATTCTTCAATTTATGAAACATTTCCTATAGCAGTAATGATGTTATTCTGTTTTGCTACATTAAAAAAAAGACTTTGAAGGTGCAGTGTAGACATAAAGAACATTTTCATCATTTCACACTGTAAACAGAAGAATTGCATCCATACTTCCTGTAATTGTGTTTGACATATAAAATGAGGTGAAAAGCAATGTTTTGTAGCTCACGTTTTGTAGCTCATATTTATTGAGTGAAGAACTTTGCTGTGAAGGTTTTGAGTGACATTGGTTTAAAGCCCCTTATAATTAATTCTACAAGATTTTATATTATGCCTCTGGGTGTGAATGAGAATCTGTGAGGTCAGGCACTGATATTAGACAACCCTTATTCCTATTCAACCCAAATATATTCAATGGAGTTGAAGTTAGGAATTTGTGTAGGCCTCTCGAATTTCTTTCACCAACCTCGTTAAACCATGTCTACATTGAACTCACTCTTTGAATATGGGTACAGTCATTCTGTAACAGGATAGGGCCTTCCTCAAAGTGGGTTTCTAAAAACATCCAATTGTTTAAAATGCCTTTGTGTAATGTTGTATCAAGATGACCCTTCACTGTGCTAAGGTCAAGCCCAAACCCTGAAATTAAGTCGCAGGACATTATCCTTTCTCCATCAAACTTTACAGTAGGCAGTATGCATGCTGGTAGATAGAGTTCTACTGACATCCACAGCACCCAGATTCTTCCGACAGACTGCCATCACTCGAGAGAGCATATTTCCACTATTCCAGAGTCCAGTCCTTGTGCGCTTTATATCAGTTGACGCTTGACATTGATCATTTTAATTTAACGTTTCTGTACAGCTGCTCAGTCATGAAACCCATTTAATAAAGCTCTCTAAAATTGCTTCCGGGGGACAATTCAAAACTTTGTAGTCAGTGATGCAACAGATGATAATTTAACAGATGGTATCTATGCACTTCGCACTTCAGCACTTGGTACCTCCCTTTGTGGTTGCTTCCTAACAGTTCCATTCCACAATTTTACCACTTACATTGATTTCAAATTCTTGACGTGTTTATTTTAAGAACAAGCTACATGTTGCGGCTTTATTTTTGGCAGTGTTCTATTTCAATATGTAGTCACCGTTGGCTTTTAGAATATTAGAACTTTAGAAACTATGTATCTTATGGCTGGACCTGTCATATGCAATGCTTTTGCATCCTCATTGTGTCTGCTTGGAAAAATCGGAGTTTGACAAAACATTTTGTTTTGGACAGCAACAATTATCCTAAACCCTATAGATGAGCTTCTCTGTAGGCTAAATTGCTAGATTTCCATGGTAATAAACCCTAAACACATTATTGCAAACCTACTGCAAAAAATACTGTTGCTATAAATTATTAACAGCATTAGATTGTTGTATTCTACATCTGTGGAGGCAATTGCCTTCTTCTTCTGTTTTGGGCTGTTGTTACTCAGCTCTGGAACGAAAACAATAATGTATAGTATTAATTTCAACATGACAAATAGCATCAGATAGAAATCAGGCATAGTTATATCAGACCATTCAGAAATTACATGTTTATTTATTACATACAAGTCAACGTTTGATTCATCTCATGCCTTTGTGATGTTAATTTGCATGCATTAGTAAAGATGGAAGGTTTAAAGGGACACTATGGCACCCAGACCACTTCAGCTTATTGAAGTGGTCTGGGTGCAGTGTTCCAGATCCCTTACATCTGCAAAAGGAATTATTAAAGTTTTTAAGAAACTGCAATAATTACCTTCAGAATTAAATCCACCTCGAGTGGTTGTCTACTACTATACAAAGCATTGTATAATTCTTTCCTATGGGGAGATTTTAATGCGAGCGCAGCCATTGCCTTATACAATATAAAAACTATTTATTATATTAACAATTTGTTAACAAATAAGGGGCCTTCAGTCCAGTGATGAGGAGATCTTTTCAGATTTATTATCCATGGATTTTTTGTTGCCATAATTCTTCTCTCAGCAGAGTACAAAACAGAAGAATGAGATTATTGTGCAGGATAGATTTACATATTGGTTGAAAATTGTTCTCTAAATTCGGCATTATTCAGTAATAAGAATCAAAACAGAGCTTCTTGTGCAGATCATAGAACATCTGCATTTATTAATGTGCTTAATACAGCCATTTGCAATATACAGCTTTGTGCTCTTATTCCCGAACAGCTATATTGGCATGCTGACCGATAATACTAATCATTGCATGCATCTATCCCTGCCTATGGAGCTGATATTGATTACAATACATGCAAACCAATTATCAAAACAAAAAGAATATATGTTAATATAAAACCTATTCTTAAACGGTACATGTCATGGTAGATACTACGTACGCTTTTTTTTTTTTTTTTAAAGAGCATAACATTCTATCTCAACATTGCATTAGCAGGTTCACTAGCAAATGTATAGATTTGGAGAAAAAACATTTCTTAGAAGTGGTCTTGGTGCAGTGTCCCTGTCCACTTTACCCTGCAATTGTAATTATTGCAGTAATTGATAAACAGCAATAATTACCTTGCAGGGTTAACTCTGTGTACTTTTGGTCTGCTATATGACACTAGACATCCCCACACTTTGCATGAGGACATGCATCACCTTAAAACCGATTAAAAACTGATTCAATGCTTTCCTATAGGGAAGTCCTAATGCGATTTCAGCGATCCCCATACGCATTATGTCATAGTTACATAGTTACATACATAGTTACATAGCTGAAAAGAGACTTGCGCCCATCAAGTTCAGCCTTCCTCACATTTGTTTTTTGCTGTTGATCCAAAAGAAGGCAAAAAAAAACAGTTTGAAGCACAATTTTGCAACAAGCTAGGAAAAAAATTCCTTCTTGACCCCAGAATGGCAGTCAGATTTATCCTTGGAGCAAGCAGTTATTACCCTACATTGAAAGATTATATCCTTGAATATTCTGTTTTTGCAAGTATGCATCTAGTAGCTGTTTGAACATCTGTATAGACTCTGATAAAACAACTTCTTCAGGCAGAGAATTCCACATCCCGATTGTTCTTACATGATTTGGTATCCCGGCTGCCCCCTGCCTGTGAACACCGGAAGCACTCTAAGGGGAACAGGAAGAAGCCTGTGCTCACAGTGCACGGCTCTCTTGCTTCCCCCTACCATAAACAGAGTAGCTACCTGCAGGTCGGACTTCTTCTCCTCTTCACAGCACCCAGGTATGGCAGGCTAAGGGGGATGGTTTATTGTGTGCATGATTGTAAATTGGTTTGTGATTGTGTGTGTTTTAAATTGCTGTATTTGTGTTAATAATGTGTGACTTTATGTAAAGTGATGTGAGTTTGTGTTTGAGTCACAGTGTGTGTGTGTTAGTCAAATTGTATAAGTGACACTGTGTTAATGAGAATGTGTAAGTGACTCTTGTTTGTGTGTGTGCGTGTGTTTTAGTGAAAGTGTGCAAGTTAAAGTGTGTGTTAGTGAGAATGTGTAAGTTACTCTCGGTGTGTGTGTGTGTGTTAGTGAGAGTGTTCAAGTGACACTGTGTTAGTGAGAATGTGTAAGTGACTCTTGTTTGTTTGTGTGTGTGTGTGTGTGTGTTTTAGTGAAAGTGTGCAAGTGTGTGTTAGTGAGAATGTGTAAGTAACTCTTGGTGTGTGTGTGTGTGTGTGTGTTAGTGACAGTGTGTAAGTGACACTGTGTTAGTGAGAATGTATAGGGGACTGTGTGTGTGTGTGTGTGTGTTAGTGAGAGTGTGCAAGTGACACTGTAAGTGACTCTGTGTGTGTGTATGTTAATGAGAGTGTAACTGACAATGTATATGCCAGTGAGAGTGTATGTATGTTAGTGAGAGTGCAAGTGACACTGTGTAAGTGACTCTGTGTGTGTGTTAGCGAGAGCGTGTAAGTGACAATGTGTATGTCGGTGAGAGTGCATATATGTTAGTGAGAGTGTGTAACTGACAATGTGTATGTCAGTGAGTGTGTGTGTTAGTGAGAGTGTTTCTTTCCCTAAATGTGTGCTCACTATGTTTCTCTCCTAAAATGTTTCCCAGTCTGTTTCCTAAATATCTCAACAGTCTCTATCTTTTCCCTAAATGTCTCCCCAGACTGTTTCTGTTCTTTCTCACTGTGTGTCTGCTTTCACCTAAAGGGACACTATAGGCACCCAGACTACTTCAGCTGATTGAAGTGATCTGGATGCATTATCCCAGTGCCCTTACACTGCAAAGGTAATTATTTCAGTTATTAACAAACTGCAATAAATACCGTTCAGGGTTTACTCCACCTCTAGTGTCTACTCATGGGGACGTCCAGCGTCACGTAAAACCCCAAAGGAAAGCATTGTATAATGTTTTCCAATGGGGAAACCCTAATGCGAATGTGGCCATTGTGGAGTGACGGCGGACCTGAGCCAGTGCCGAGGGACATCAGTGCTGGACCCAGCACGGATTTTTTTTTTTTAGAAATCCTCAAATTAAAAATAATGAGAATTTTGATCAAATAAAAACAAAAAAAACGTAGATAACTTTTAGTTAGTTTTGAGTTGTACAAAAAGGTGACACACTTTTATGTATTCAGAAAAAAAAGAGGGGAAGACGGTCTTGCTCAAACAATCTTACAAATTAAGGGGGAGTGGGGTATACAAACACAGTGGAAGAATGAGCTGGGAGAGGAACGGGCAAGCTCTTTATTTGGCCATTTAACTAAAATCTGTTTTATTGCAGTAAGACCCAACAACAATATGCAAAGTGTTGTACAGAACTTGGAAAATAAAATGTGTTCGTTTCTAAATACTTTATTAGGTTTTATTAATATTAAATTAGGCTTTATATATAATATATATATATATTTTATATGAAATGAAAGCCCTATTTCTCATGAACAAAAACGATACATAATAAGTGTGTTTGCACTTAAAGGGACACTGTATGCATCCAAACCACTTCAGTTCATTGAATTGGTCTGTGTGCAGTGTCCCAGTCCCCTAAACCTTGCAAAGGTAATTGTTGCAGTTTTTAAGAAACTCCAATAATTACTTTACAGAGTTAACTCCACCTCTAGTGGCTGTCTACCAGACTTTTGGGCACCTGACGTGAATGTCCTCACGCTAGACATGATGACTACCAGCGTCACCGGAATCTCCATAGGAAAGCATTATATAACCGCTGGACCCAGGTAAATAACAGAAGGGGTTTATAACCCCTTCTGCACCAAGGGGGGGGTCTTCGACAGAGGGGGAAGCTCTAGTGTCAGGAAAACAGTTTGTTTTCCTGGCACTATAGTTTCCCTTTAATACGAAAGGCGTGAACTATGGTAGAACAGATATATAGTTTAAATTCTAGATTTTGTCCTTAAGGGGTTAATGATTGAAATTTGTATTGTAAATTTGTTCAATACAAGATCTACAGTGAGCAGATGATCCTAATAAAATATGATACAATAAGAAAATGCCCTTGCATAGTGATCTGCAGTTAGTAAAGGGTTAACTAGCTGCTTGTGTCTTCATACCCACATCCTGGGACTCCTCTCCCCCTCTCCTGCATTGCACCTTGCTACACAAACACACGTTCGACATTCCATATTAGGTGAGCATAGGAACAACAACAAGGATCTGGGTAAACCCAAAGCATCATGGATCTTGTAGTACACAGCACTTCCTCTGACAGTCTCTTCCTGAAACACTGTGACTGACTAGCTAAAGATCACCATTTCCTTCCGAGGTATATTTATTCAGATTTAAATTACAATCCAAGCGTTAAAGTATGATCTGCTAGTTAATTCCTGCATGTGAACGTTAGATCAGCTCAGCTGTATTAATACAGGATTTGTTAGGAGTCACATGGTCAGACATGTGTCACATTGTATTTCATTTCCTGGTAGGAGCTGTGTAAATGTGTCTCTTTATATGAGCAGTTTATGCCTGTGTATGCTTCAAGTTACCTCATTTGATTTATTTCACTGACAGCTGCCTGTGTAAATACATTGTATCAAAGCTGATACCACCAAATATTCTCTGAGCAGAAGCCTCCATTAACCAAATGGAATCATAACCTTATGCCATAGAACTCTGCAGTGAACAAGGTAAGTGATCTTAGTTTAAATGTGAAAAATGTAGAAATACTCTAATGGTCTATAAATATTAGCAATGAAGTTTAAACAATGAAAGTAAACTCCACTCTGATTATACACCTTGCTGACTTGTTCTGTTTTGCTATCAATTTCTGCTGTTTTAGGACTACAAATCTAATGATGCTTTGCCAGTCTTTCTGCTGACAGAGCATCATGGGGGATGTAGTTCTACCACCCTACATTAATTTGCATTGCATCTACAGAAAAGGCTGTTTTGGTGCCAGTGTTTGTGCTTACACTTTGGGATGTGAATAGTGATGATATTTTGACAACTAGAATTTGAATATAATTGCAGAGTCTGGGAAATAGGTGATTAAGGAAATATATGAAACCAGACATTTTTGAGTGTTTTAACGTCTTTGCAAATTATCTCGGTTTACCACTATTAACTGTTCAGAAAGCATACATGTGTTGTTTTCTTTTTGTGAAACAAACCTAACCAGGTACATCTATTTCACTTTTAAAAAAAAAATTATACATTTCCACAAGTTTAATCACAAGGAGAAAATAAAACCAAGATACCAGTTCTACTGTAAGGCTGTAGCCATTAGAGGGCACTTCCTGGATCATAGCACAGGAAACCTGTGCTAGAGTGTCGCTGGACGTCCTCACGCTGTGTGAGGACCTCCAGCGTCGCTCAATTCCCCATAGGAAAGCACTGAAAAGCATCAGTCTCACCCACCGGATGACGTAATCACTGGGAGGAGCGGCGGCGACCCGAAACCACCGCCGAGGGACATCGGCGGGGTCTCAGGTAAGTGACATAAGGAGTTTTCACCCCCTCAGCTACCGGGGGATGGGTGGTGGGAGGGAGAGGGGACCTCTGTTTTCCTGGCACTGGAGAGTCCCTTTAAGTATATCTAAACTGTTGTCTTTTAAACACCAACTAGTTTGAGTATTTTTTATTTATTTTTTAATTTAAACTTGGTTTCCTTGTGTTAAAGTACAGTTTTTGTACTGTTTAACGCTTTAATGAGGGTCCTAAAGGTTCTGGCAACCTGGTCTCTACTGGAGGTCTTAGCCACACTAACACATACCAGCAGTCGGTGACTGTGATTGGCTGCTTGGAAATTTCAGATGGCCCGTGACCACCATTACAAAACAATTAGATGGTGAACTGTAAGACAATAATGGAGAACGTCAGTCAGCCTCAAAGCTGAGCAATATGAGAATTTATCCAACTCTGTGAATTTTTTTATTTTATTTTTATAAAAATATATATTTTATTTCATTACATTTCACTGTTTATCGAATAAACCTCTCTATACAAACTCCAGAACTAGGCTTTTAAATTTAATGATTGTGACTTGGATCACACACACACACACTTCCATATTTACTCTAATTCTTTTGTGACAAATGACCGTTCTATTGCCAGTGATTAGCTGTGAAAGGGTTAAACAAGAAATGTCACAATTTGTCTGGTGGCTGTCCTCTTATCTTACTTCCTTAAACTCTGTTAAAGTATTCAGGGGCCTGATATACACAGTGGAAGTAAAGTATAAATGTTCCCCTGCACTACCATATTTTATAATGACTTGGCCATATTGGTCCCATGATGCAATGAGCTTGCTAGAATTATGGGCCTTTACCTTGTTCGAGCCAGAGCAGCCTGGATTTCTTTTTTTTATAAAGTGTTTCATAGCCAACTGAAATGTTTAACTCCTGTGTGACCGACTTGGTTACATCGTTCGAATGTATCTACTTCCTGGTAACGAAGCATCTAATCCTTTAACATAGAGGGTGTCATACCAAATGTGTTCCGTGCTGTTATCAAAGCTTGTAGTAATGTATTGGTAAAGGGATTTGTTTGTCTATGTTTTAAGAACAAGAATTGTATGTTTTATGAAAACAGTGTCTTTGTTTAGGAAACACATGTCACTAATTTATGTAAGAGTTGACTGAGCAAAAAAAAAAAGAATCCTTATATTTTGTTTAAAAGGACACTAAACCTTTTTTTGGTTTTTTTTCATTGTTTTTGGTTTTATAAGCACTCAATGCACTATAACTGTATTTTTGTCCAACTGTTTGATGAACAGAACAGGTTTTACCTGGCAAACAAAGATCCTCCCTTCCTTGCACATAATAAAACTAAATTTATACTTCTGGATGATTTTATAACAGCTCTGTCGAACATGGCAGATAATGGTAGGTTGAGAGTGCTGGGAACTAATCCACCTAGAAAGATTAAGGTAAACAATATACAGAATGAAAGGAACACTCAAAGCACCATAACCACTACACTGTAGTGGTAACGGTGCCAGAAGTGTCCTTTTATTAACAGTTTGACCTCTTACCTGGGATCTGCCAGAGAGCCAGCATTAGTCACTAAGCAGGAACTTCCATCAGCTATCCTGAGTTAAGCGTTTAAAGGGACTCTATATGCAGTTTTTCCCCACCATAACCTATTTGGATTTTGCTTCCCAAGCACTACCAAGCCTCAATAAGCAAATCAGTAACCAACCTCATGCTTATGAGTTGCATTAACAACGAAACAGCTGTCCATGAGTGGTTTTATGGCTTGGCTGGTGTGCAGATTTTTGTTTAACATTGTACTAACTATCCACAGACTTCAGGTGGAAGGGGTTTTCAATCACAATTTTTCCCCACCATAACCTATTTGGGTTTTGATATATATACAGGGAGTGCAGAATTATTAGGCAAATGAGTATTTTGACCACATCATCCTCTTTATGCATGTTGTCTTACTCCAAGCTGTATAGGCTCGAAAGCCTACTACCAATTAAGCATATTAGGTGATGTGCATCTCTGTAATGAGAAGGGGTGTGGTCTAATGACATCAACACCCTATATCAGGTGTGCATAATTATTAGGCAACTTCCTTTCCTTTGGCAAAATGGGTCAAAAGAAGGACTTGACAGGCTCAGAAAAGTCAAAAATAGTGAGATATCTTGCAGAGGGATGCAGCACTCTTAAAATTGCAAAGCTTCTGAAGCGTGATCATCGAACAATCAAGCGTTTCATTCAAAATAGTCAACAGGGTCGCAAGAAGCGTGTGGAAAAACCAAGGCGCAAAATAACTGCCCATGAACTGAGAAAAGTCAAGCGTGCAGCTGCCACGATGCCACTTGCCACCAGTTTGGCCATATTTCAGAGCTGCAACATCACTGGAGTGCCCAAAAGCACAAGGTGTGCAATACTCAGAGACATGGCCAAGGTAAGAAAGGCTGAAAGACGACCACCACTGAACAAGACACACAAGCTGAAACGTCAAGACTGGGCCAAGAAATATCTCAAGACTGATTTTTCTAAGGTTTTATGGACTGATGACATGAGAGTGAGTCTTGATGGGCCAGATGGATGGGCCCGTGGCTGGATTGGTAAAGGGCAGAGAGCTCCAGTCCGACTCAGACGCCAGCAAGGTGGAGGTGGAGTACTGGTTTGGGCTGGTATCATCAAAGATGAGCTTGTGGGGCCTTTTCGGGTTGAGGATGGAGTCAAGCTCAACTCCCAGTCCTACTGCCAGTTCCTGGAAGACACCTTCTTCAAGCAGTGGTACAGGAAGAAGTCTGCATCCTTCAAGAAAAACATGATTTTCATGCAGGACAATGCTCCATCACACGCGTCCAAGTACTCCACAGCGTGGCTGGCAAGAAAGGGTATAAAAGAAGAAAATCTAATGACATGGCCTCCTTGTTCACCTGATCTGAACCCCATTGAGAACCTGTGGTCCATCATCAAATGTGAGATTTACAAGGAGGGAAAACAGTACACCTCTCTGAACAGTGTCTGGGAGGCTGTGGTTGCTGCTGCACGCAATGTTGATGGTGAACAGATCAAAACACTGACAGAATCCATGGATGGCAGGCTTTTGAGTGTCCTTGCAAAGAAAGGTGGCTATATTGGTCACTGATTTGTTTTTGTTTTGTTTTTGAATGTCAGAAATGTATATTTGTGAATGTTGAGATGTTATATTGGTTTCACTGGTAATAATAAATAATTGAAATGGGTATATATTTGTTTTTTGTTAAGTTGCCTAATAATTATGCACAGTAATAGTCACCTGCACACACATATATCCCCCTAACATAGCTAAAACTAAAAACAAACTAAAAACTACTTCCAAAAAAATTCAGCTTTGATATTAATGAGTTTTTTGGGTTCATTGAGAACATGGTTGTTGTTCAATAATAAAATTAATCCTCAAAAATACAACTTGCCTAATAATTCTGCACTCCCTGTATATATATATATAACGAGTGCACTCTGGGGTCTGTAGAAAATATAGATGCTTTTATTCAGCACAAATCATACATTGTCATTTCAGTCCAACCGGACTTTTCTTAAGACCATGGACTGAAATGACGATGTATGATTTGTGCTGAATAAAAGCATCTATACTTTCTACAGACCCCAGAGTGCACTTGTCTTCATTCCTGTATTATGGTTGGAGTTGGCACCCGGGGCATTCTAAAGACCAGGGAACTTGAGTGCTGGGATTGTGAGTGTGTGTGTGTGTATGTGTGTGCATATATGTGTGTGCATATAAGAAAACCAAGATGCTTGCACTCCTGGATTAGAGAGTAATTGCCCGGTGCTGGTCAGGCACAAGATACAAAAAAATGATTGGAAATGACCGCACTCCAAGGAGTATCATATAAAAATATCAACTTTTCAGCCCCAATACATGGGCTTTCATCAGGATGGCAATACCATATTTTATTTTAACTATCAACAAGTCCTTGGAGTGCGGTCATTTTCAATCATATTTTTTTATATATATATATTTGTGTTCGGGGTATTCTCATATGATATAGAATAAGATGGGTTGTAGAGATGTAGCTTTAGGAATAATCGGTTGAGGTGTGCCGAAACCGACGTATGCTGTAGGACGGTAAAAAGTGGGCTTACATAGAGGAAATATCAACAATGGGAGTGGAGGGTGGGGCTATTCGTCTGACCCACAAAGGTAAGTAGGGAAAGGGGGGAGTCCCTTTTATAGGTCTATAGCCCCTCCCACAACTTCAGGCCATGCCTTCTAATTTGTGTTCGGGGCATTCTCATATGATATAGAATAAGATGGGTTGTAGAGATGTAGCTTTAGGAATAATTGGTTGAGGTGTGCCGAAACCGACGTATGCTGTAGGCCGGTAAAAAGTGGTCAAAAAGAGACATATTATTGCAAAAAATTATACAGGATCGTAGTGCATTTGTTAACCATCAGGTAGACATTTTAATGAAAGCTTCCTAATTCCTGAATCGGCTGTGGTATGTAAGTCGCATAAGCCTATGATTCCCAGCGGCCCCGTGTCTTAACGTGTGCTGGGATGTCTTGGCTATAGGCCGTGGAGGCTGCTCCTATACTAAAGGAGTGCCCTGAGTAGTCGCTAGGTTTTAGTTCGAGCCCGGTGAATGAGTAGGTGGACATAGTGCATGAACTTACCTGTGGTAAGGACAGTATCGTACAGCGATACTTTGGTGCGTATGGTGGCGTGCCCAAGAATGTAACCAGTACCTTAACCGGGCACCCAGCATTGCTTGTAAGGTAGTAGGTTATATGCACTGGTTTGCCCATCTGACTCGTCTTAGTTTTAGGAAGGGACCGGACATAGTGGTCTGTGTGTTTTAGAAGATAAGAGGTCAACAGGCACTCTTGTTTATGATGTTGGCCGCTGATAGTGAGTTATTTTTTTTGGCCTGAGAAAGCCTTTAAAGGCTAGATAGGTAGCAGTTTTGATAACTGCATTGGTGCATGGCTCGGAAGGTGCATGGTCGAGTGGTTCTGACATGGTTTGAACATTGTATGTATGTATGTATGTATGTATATATATTTTAATACAATGTTAAACAAAAAATATGCACACCAGTCAAGCCATAAGACTTGATTTTCCCACAGAAATCACAAATTTGCAGTGATGTTACTACCGCAAAGGACTCTGGGTGGGCATATGCAAATTAGTTTAACAATAAAACAGTCGATGAGTGGTTCACTGGCTTTGCATCTTTTCTTAAATTGTGTTTCAGAGCCGTTTGCATGCAGCAAACACAGACTCAAAGGAATCCTAGGTCCCCCCCCCCATTATTTAAATTTAGGGCCCCCACCCACCGCTCAGGGGTGGGGGCCAGGGGGGAGGACGTTAGGTCCCCCCCTTATTCCAATTTAGGGCCCTCACCCGCCGCTCAGGGGTGGGGGCCAGTGGGGAGGACATTAGGTTCCCCCCCATTATTTTACCGTTCGGGGGGGCAATAGGTCCCCCTTCAGGTTAGAAGCCCCCACTCGCGCAGCACGAGTGGGGGCTCGGGAGGGGGGGGGACCATATGCTGCTCACTGTTTAATAGACATGTCCCTACTCGCAGTATAGCGAGTAGGGGCATAATTTACTAATACTAAGTAATCTTTACTTAGTATTAGTAAATTTGTCTGAAAGACCAATTTAGGTCTTTCAGCCTTTTGGTAGATAGCTCCCTAATACCATGGGAATTAGGGAGTTATCTACTTATTCATTCCTGTCATTACACTGACTGGCTAAGTAACTTACAATTTATATGAATGTATGTTACTTGATTGTTGTAAATGCTTACAGCTGAATCCTGGCTATGTTTGTATACTTTTTATTTAAAATTGTATACAGTGTAACATTCTTCATTCTTCCACTGGGTAAGTATATTAGTTCTTAGGCAATACTGTGCTTCGGCAATTCGACACTTCGGAAATTCGGTAATTTCGGATATTCGGGACTTCAACCATTCGGCAATTCATCTATTTGGACACTTGAAAATACCCAAATTGCACATGTCTAATCACTGCAAATGTGTGATTTCTGTGGGAAAAACAAGTCTTATGGCTTGCCTGGTGTGCAGATTGTTTAACATTGTATTAACTATTCACAGGCTTCAGGTGGAAGGGGTTTTCAATAACAATTTTTTTCCCCACCATAACTTTTTCAGTTTTTGCTTTATATATATATATATATATATATATATTTTATCCAAAATAGAGTGCACTCTGAGGACTTGCAAAAATCTATATATTTATATATAGTATGCAAAGTTATCGAAGTGTAATGAGTGAATAAATGTCGCTAATTAATTCTTAAAAATGTAATACTAAATCTACAAAAATAGCTGCAACCCAATAAGTGCTTAGATTTGAAAATAAAATGGACCAGACTCCCATCAATCTCAGCGTGATCATTTCTGTGGACCCCAGGGGAAACCACCCTCATGTACCAATACATCATGGAAGCAGTCAGGTGGCTAAAAACATGTAACTTGTGGTGTGTGTGTGTGTGTGTGTGTGTGATCTATGTATATATGACATGGTATCTGCTTGTGTGTGTGTGTGTGTGTGTGTGTGTGTGTGTAATGTATTTATTATATGTGTTAGTTGTGTACGAGTCAGTGTGTATCTGTGTGTTTCAGTGTATGTGCACTCAGCAATCAAATGACATCTGTACATTCAAACACTAAACACAAGTACACCACTGCTTTCACATAGCAACAGTACTTACAAACATAAAACTGCATTTAAATGCTAACACTATGTACATACATTCAAACACACAAAACATGCTTACATTTGTCACCGGTTATTTTTTTTCCTATTGCGCAGAAATGTTTATTCATAAAAATTTGAATACTCTTTATTGACCAATACTATAGTCTTAACTTGCATTGAGCTGGACATGGGGTGGGAAGGGGTCGCAAAACATTTTTCTAAATCACTTTACTGAAACTCTGGTTACGCCACTGAATATGATGTTTTAAAACCACGTATTGCAATCTTAACATTAAATATGTTGCCTTTTGGAAAGATATACTTTGGTGGTAGCCTCTTATTTATGTTGTTTTTTTTTTTCAGTTTATGTCTTGTTACTCTGTCACTGCTCACCTTTTTATTTCCTTCAACGTGTTCCTGTCATCTTATAATTGCTGTAAAAAGCTTTTACCAATACTCTTGACAGTTTACAAAGTTGATTTGTAATTGAGATGCATTGTAGTCATTTTCATTTGAATATCCAGAAGGTCAAATAAAGTGGATGAGCACTTGTTCCAGTCTTTGCACAAATCCTCCCATCCCAATATACTACAGATGGCTACATTTTAGTTTATCTCCCCCTGAAGCAGTGACTCATGCTGTTCACCCTCCAATGTCTGGCCATTTGCCTCCTACAACTCCCTTTTGTTTAATGACTTTTAAACAACTGAAAATCTGTTTGTGATATTTCTATTAAAGTGGCTAGTAAGTTAAGTAGAAATTCTCATTAAATTATAGTCCGGTACGTGTTCTTTTCTGCATATTAACTTTTTTTTCTTTGTTTTGTAGGACGATAAAAACATTTTGTTATTAAATATTGTTTGTTTTTATTTATTTTTAGTTTTTTTGTCCTCAAACCTTTTGAATACACATTTAGCTTCCCTTTCTCTAAGGTCACACAATCTGAACTGCTGAAGGTTTATACCCCTAGTCTAGAGAGGGGGAAAAAGTGTGTCAACCCAGTGTTCTGTATTTGCAAATGAATATTATTGAATTCATTAAAAAAATGCCCTTAAATAAATTACATCTGTGAATAATGTCCTCATCTGTTTTTTTTTGTTTTTTGTTTTTTAAATTATGGCAGCTACAGTTGTGTTGACCTTTAAAGTATGTGCAAAGATTCACCAGTGGGAAATATACACAAATTTATGCCAAACTCCAAAAGGTCTACAGTGTGTATGAACGTGGCAAATTGTATCTGTATTGTAAAACAAATGCCGTTTCCTGGCCTTTTTTTATCTCATTGTATTTAAAGGACACTACAGTCGCCACAACCACTACAGCTTAATGTAGTGGTTCTGGTGTCTACAGAATGCCCCTGCAGGCTTTCTAATGTAAACATTGCCTTTTCAGAGAGCAATGGAAACACTCCTGTTTAAACTTACAAGTGTTTCATTGTATGCCCAACATATACAGTAAAGGGGGAAAAGAAAGTACACCCTCTTTGAATGTGGTTTTACATATCAGGACATAATAAGTAATCTGTTCCTTTTAGCAGGCCTTTAAATTGGGTAAATACACCTTAGATGAGGAACAACACATGTCAAATTAAACAGTGTTATGGTTTATTTAT
Source organism: Pelobates cultripes (assembly GCA_933207985.1). Classification (NCBI taxonomy): domain Eukaryota; kingdom Metazoa; phylum Chordata; class Amphibia; order Anura; family Pelobatidae; genus Pelobates; species Pelobates cultripes. Next base: position 335,246,446 of record OW240914.1, on the reverse strand, counting down.
CAAAAATAAATCCAAAATGGAGAAGCCATGTGTAAAAAAAAAAAAAACAAACAAAAAAACGAAGTACACCATATGATTCGGTAGCTTGTAGATCCACCTTTAGCAGCAATATCTATCATTTTCCGGATGACTTTATCAATCGATCACATTGTTGTGGAGGAATTTTGCCCCACTTTTCTTTACAACTTTGTTTCAGTTCATTGAGGTTTGCTGACTTTTGTTAATGCACAGCTCTCTTAAAGTCCTGCCAGAGCATTTCAATTGGTTTGAGGTCTGGACTTTGACTGGGACATTGCAACACCTTGATTTTTTTTTAGCCATTCTGTTGTAGATTTGCTGGTGTGCTTGGGATCATTGTCTTGTTGCAATTTCATCCAAGCTTTATGATGGCCTCACATTTGACTATAGAATACTTTGGTAGATAGAGGAGTTCATGGTCGGCTGAATGACTGCAAGGTTCCCAGTCCCAGTGCGTGGCTGCAAACCAAGCCCAAATCATCACCCCTCCACCACTGTGTGTGACAGTTGGTATGAGGTGTTTATGCTGAGATGCTGTGTTTGGTTTTTGCCACACGTTACACTGTGCATTATGGCCAAGCATCTCCACTTTGGTCTCATATGTCCAAAGGACATTGTTCCAGGCGTTTTGTGGTTTCTTCAGATGCAGCTTTGCAAACCTAAGCCACACTGCCATGTTATTTTTAAAGAGAAGAGGCTCTCTCCTGTCAACACTAATAAACAAACCAAACTCATTCAGTCTTTTTCTAATTCCACCCTCATGAACTTTACTAGTTAGTATGCTAACTGTGGCCTGTAGATTCTGAGATGTAACTCTTGGATTTTTTTTGCAATTTGTCTGAGCATTGCACAGTCTGACTTTGGGGTGACGTCCACTCCTTCGAAGATTGACAAGCGTCTTAAATGTTTTCCACTTTTTGAATAATCTTTCTCACTGTAGAATGATGGACTTCAAATTGTTTGAAAAATCTCCATCTAACCCTTCCCAGTTTGGTGGGCAGCTACAATTGTTTCTCTAAAATCATTGCTGGTGTTTTTCCTCCTCAGCATTGTGTTAGCACACACCTGAATGCTCCAGAACAGCAAAATGCTAAAACATCAGCTTTTATAGAGGTGGTCACACTTGCTGATCAATTAATCAAGGGCATTTGATTAGTAGCACCTGTCTGCTACTTGGCTTTTTAATTCCTATGGAAGCCGTAATGGTGTACTTAGTTTTTCACACATGGCTTCTCCATTTTGACTTTATTTTTGTTAAATCATGACACAGTGTAATATGTCATGTATTGTTCATCGGACAAAGAGGGTGTAGTTTCTTTTTCACGTGTGTGTGTGTGTGTGTGTGTGTGTGTATATATATATATATATATATATATATATATATATATATATATATATATATATATATATATATATATCTATGTGTAAAAAACAGATAAAATTCTTATCTTGTAATACCTTTTTAGTCCAATAAAAAAGGTATTACAAGATAAGAATTTTATCTGTTTTTTACATCTACATCACTGGACTAATACGGCTACAATCTCTACTTGAACACTATATATATATATATATATATATATATATATATATATATATATATATATATATATATATATATATATTATAACCAAGAGGGCTGCACTCACCTGAACATGCTTACATTATAGGGTGCTGCTGGGGCCAAAATATACAAAATACATAATCCAACCACTGGCGTATTCAGGGGGGGTGGGAACGGGGCAATTCCCCCTCCCCCGGAGGCTCTCCCCTGCCGGCTAATGCAGGGCTGGCATTGTCCAAGTGCCAGCCCTGCAATGTACCTGCGGACCGGGGAGGGAGATCAGAAATCTCCCTCCCCGGTCCGCAGGCACCGTGCTGACAGGGGAGGGAGTGAGAGAGGACCCGGGAGCTCTCTTACCTGCAGCTCCTCTGGGTCCTACTCTCGCGAGCATGGAGCGTTGCCGCGGCAATGCTCCAAATCTCGCAAGAGTGACCTCTAGCCCTGGAGCAAAGGACTAGAGTTCACTTCACCACCACTGGGACCACTGGGGAATCCCCACCCGCCCACCGGACCACCAGGGATGGAGAAATGTCCCCCTTCCTCCTCAATAAAGGTAAGAAGGGGGGGGGCATAATTATATTAATTTTATTAAATAAAAATTTTAAAAATATATATTAAAAAGCCTCCCTACCCTCCTTCCCCCCCCATACACACACTGCACACCCATAGACACATTGCCCCCCATACACACACTCCCCCCCATACACACATTGCCCCTCATACATACAGTGCCCCCATACACACACACACTGCCCCCCATACACACACAATGCCCCATACATACAGTGCCCCCCATACACACACTGCCCCAAACACACATATACTGCAACTCTCACACACACTGCCCCCTCACATACACACTGCACTGCTCACACACGTTGCCCCTAACACACACACTGCAACCCTGACATACACTGCCGCCCTCACGCACACACTTCACTGCTCACACACACACTGCACCTTTAATACACACTTCACCCCTAACACATACCACTGCTCCTATGCCCTATATCCCAGCAGACCCCAGGTAAGTTGTCAAACTGTTCTTAAACGGTTTGACTACTTACTCTGGGATGGGATCCTGGCACTACTGGCACCATAACTACTACACTGAGCTGTAGTGGTTATCGTGTCTGAATTATTTCTTTAAATAATCTACAAGTGCCCCTCCCGAGATCAGGCTCTGGATCCGCCACTGAATCCAACGCACTCGCTTATTCACTAAACAATGTTTTCAAATCTAAGAGATTGTAATAGTTTTATTTAAAAACACCTCACCTAGGCAAAAAATAATGAGGGTTTGTTACATTATATAATCATACATTGCATAAGCCTGCCACCTACGTCAAAGTACCCCATATTCGGCAGGTCCTATCCTTCATTAGCAGCCTAATGCTTGCTCTTATGAGATTAATCCACTTATGGGAAATGCTTCCTTTCTGGGACTCTCTGCAAGTCAAGGCTAAATAGGGTCCTGGAATGAGGCACCTGTGACAGGGAGGGGTGCAAAACCAAGGAGTTGGCCTGGACTCCCAAATATACAAACAAAACCAAGCGGGCTGCACCCACCTGGACATGCATACATTATAGGGTGCTGCTAAGTGGATTAATCTCATAAGAGCAAGCATTAGGCTGCTACAATAGGACCTGCCAAGAATGGGGTACATTGATGTTGTGGCAGGCTTATGCAATATATGATCATATAATGTAACTAAACCCCCATTATTTTTTGCCTATGTGATGTGTTTTTAAATAAAACTATTACAATCTCTAAGATTTGAAAACATTGTTTAGTGAATAAGCGAGTGCGCTGGATTATGCATTTTGTGTGTGTATATATATATTCATAATAAATAGGCATACATGCAGTTTTTCAATAGTAACAAAATATGCAATAGTTTTTTTTCTGTAAAGTACCATAATACAATACTACATTTATTTGGTAATCCTAATCCTACAGCATACATTTTTCATAAGGCAAACATCAGGTGGGGAAAAAAAATTAACATGTGAGAGAAATAATGAATAATATATATTTCCACTGTGCCGTTGCTGATACGCACAATTCTGCAAGTGTTTTGGAAATGATGAAAAATTATTCCGTTCACCTGGTTACAATTTTTCTGTTGCCAACAAACAAAAATGTTACAGGGTTTAAAATTTTGTTTAACCACTTCATGATACATGACGTATGAGCACATCTTCCAATTTTGGTGCCAGCAAAGGCTAGATCCTTGCTGGCACTGGGTATAAACGGGTATCACTTGATACCCAGGGCTCCCCTCTGTCAGCCGAGGTCAGAAATTAGTAGCTTTAAACTGATGAATTAGATATGTGCAGCACTCAGAACCTCAAATTCCATGTTAATTCAGCCATTGACCATAACCTCCCTGGAATGGAAGGACACGCTCACACACTGATATATCTTCCTGTATCTATTACATCATGTTTTTATATACAAGAATCCCAAAATATAAACCAGTTGTTTACTGCTATTAAACACTATATGGAACACTATATTGTTAGAAATACAAAGCTGTATACCTAACACTATGGTTTCCCACTGCAACGCCCTCCCCTCCCGTTAATATGATGGTTAAAAATCCATTAAAACACTCGCCTTATTCCAGTACCGAATTTCCTCATTCGTCTTTGCCTCTTCAGAGAGTAGCGCACAGGAGAAACCTAATGTGCATGTGCGCGAAGCGCCCCACAAGCATTAGCCTTTCCCCATAGGAAAGTATTGACCATTCTCTTAATTCTTTCCTATGAGGGTTTAAGTCGCTGGACAGCCTCATGCACAGCATCATGAACAGCATGAGGACATCCAGTGTCTTTTCACAGAGTTAAACTCTGTGACACTGCAGGAGGCGCCTTTAGTGACTGTCGACTGCCCGGAGGGTGTAACCAGGTTAATAAACGGTTATAAACGTGTAAATTTCTAGTGAAAACTGCACTTTTTTTCAAAATTAATAGTACACATTCTTTACACATAAAGCTTATTGGTATGCTAAAGTGCTCTAGAGATCTGGAGTGACCCTTTAATTGCAATTTTTACATTGCTGTGTTTAGGATACAGGGACAGTGCACCCAGACTACTTCAATGAGATGAAGTAATCTGGGTGCCTATAATGTCCATTTAACACCTTAAGGACGAAACTTCTGGGAATAAAAGGGAATCATGTCATGTGTCCTTAAGGGGTTAAACATCTTCATTAGACTGGTCCCACTGAGTAAATTCTTCTGCAATTTTACTGTGAACTAGCTTTTGTAGGCAGTTACATAGCATTTGAGTAATACTCAATAAAGTTCACATTACCACAACTTCGTATCCTTGTAATGCATTAACATCAATGGATAATCAGAAACGTCTACCTGCTTATATCAATAAAAATTTTATAGAAAGCAATATCAGAGTGTGTTTGATAAAATACCAATTACAAATCCCTAACAGATGCTAAAATAGACAAAGAAAACACTGTTCCTATACTGCCAGAAACTGGTATTAATGAAGACGTTACATCCTTAGCATCTATTAGAAATACATCAATGGGATTTCTAAAAATAATTCTCTACTTGGTTCCAAGTGGAATAATGCAAAAGGATAAGACTTGTATCATTAGCTTAGATTAAATCTAATCCCAATTTCAAGCAATACTCATTATTTTCTGTGTATTAGATTATCCGCTCCTAAAATCAATGATCCATACTTCTAAAGTTTATTTACAAAAAGGACTCCATCCTTTCAATAATGTAATATTCGGCTTCTCTGACATTAAACTTTACATCACCACATTTCTTGTTATCTCTCGTTAATGTAAAACAATAATTGTTTCCCATGATGATCATAGCACACCTTCGGATACCTCTACAAACATAATGTATTAATTCTATTATCCGTTATTTTACTATTACTTCTAATGCTATTGGGTTTTACTAACTATAAACCTTTTTATTCCTGGTCTACATATTACAGACTCCGAAATAACAAAACCATACAAGAAGTTACATTGGGTAACATCATATCCAGAAATCTCTAATCCTTAGTCTGTGCCATTAGAGAATCAGGGGTAACACAAATGGTATACTATATAATACCCAATCTCTTCTTCTTAGTTGTATCAATATATAAGCAAAGTGTTTCAGTGTAAAATTATCCTTTTTGTATTCTCATTTTGTCTTCTGACATTCACAGTTAAAATGCCATGCAGAACTAAGAAAATAACAACATTTCTTAATTTCTCAATCTTTTTTTTTTTTAGATATTATTCATATTAAATTGCTTAAAGGACCACTCTAGGCACCCAGACCACTTCAGCTTAATGAAGTGGTCTGGGTGCCAGGTCCAGCTAGGGTAGAGAAACTGTTATGTTTATGAATGGGTTAAGCCTTCCCCCAAATCCTCTTGCGGCTGTCTCATTGACGGCCGCTAGAGGCGCTTGCGTGATTCTCACTGTGAAAATCACAGTGAGAACACGCAAGTGTCCATAGGCAAACATTGATAATGCTTTCCTATGCGACCGGCCGAATGCGCGCGCAGCTCTTGCCGCGTGTGCGCATTCAGCCGACGGGGAGGAACGCAGGAGGATCGGAGGCAGAGAGCTCCCCGCCCAGCGCTGGAAAAAGGTAAGTTTTTACCCCTTTCCCCCTTCCAGAGCCGGGCGGGAGGGGGACCCTGAGGGTGGTGGCACCCTCAGGGCACTATAGTGCCAGGAAAACGAGTATGTTTTCCTGGCACTATAGAGATCCCTTAATATTTATGAAATATGAAAGAAGTAAATTAAGGTTGAACAGACACATAGCGCAAATTCCAGGTTTTGTTTAGAAATGTACAATTGCCTCCATTCTTAAGGGGTTAAAAACAAACATAATCACTATATGGTACTATAAGCAGTATCACTATAATTGCTTAAAACTCAGGATTTGTCATATATTGATTTGTAATACTCCTAAACTAATTTTGTTCTTGGTACATAAGTCATTTAATAATCTTTTGCACTTGTACCTTGCAATATAGTAAAGCTTCATAATTTTGCTTTGCAATAATCATTTCTATGACATTTTATTTTATTTTTTTTCAACTTCATGTCACATTTTTCAGTTTCAAATGAACTATGTATAGCAAATGTCTATATAATTATTATTATTATTATTGCCATTTATATAACGCCAACAGATTCTGTAGCGTTTTACAATATTATAAGAGGGGGGATTTAGGACAATTACAAGAAAACTTACAGGAACGATTGGCTGAAATGTATGTGTGTGTATGTATGTATATATAATATAATAAAAAAAAAAAATATATATATATATATATATATATATTATATACAATTCCAAAACAGAAATGGCTGCTCTCCGGTCTTTAAAAATAAGAAATGTATTGAATAAAGTTTAAAATAATGACCAACGTTTCAGTCCCCGTTCGCGACTTTCTTCAGGGTCCAAAAATAACCTGATATAATATACACACACACACATGCATACATACACACTACAGCTCCTTGATAAGCATACAATGCAACCACAATACACATACACTCTCAATACAGCCCCTAAATGTACACACACACACATTACAGGCCATTTCAGCACACACACAATCTCAAAAGCTCCTATACATGAGCACGTGTTCACACTACAGCCCCTTGTTACACATAGTACACCATAAACAGACTCCTCTATACACACACTTCACAACAGTCCCTTCTAAACACCATGAAAAATTATATTGCATCTCCTGAAAAGGTTTTCTAGTTTCCGTAAAAAAGGTGTCTTGCCTGTAATAAGGAAGGCGTAGCGGTGGAACTACAGGGAGTGCTGGTGCTGCAGTTACACCGGGGCCCATTGAGTAGCCTTAAGGGGCCCAAAACCATTTTTGCACCAGGATCCACTCTACATTAGTTCTGCCACGTTGCAGCAGATTCCCCGTACACAAGTTCTGCCCCCAATCTCTGACTGAGACACACACTGACACACACGTTCTGACAGACATACAGTAACAGACACACACTCTCTGACTGAGACACACACTAACTGAGACACACACACATACAGACAAATTTTTCTGCACACACTCACAAATTGCTATTTTTATTTTAATTTAAATCCATCCAGTCTCGCTACCTTTTGGGAGTGCTGAGTGGAACTTTCCCTTGCGTCCAGTGTCTCCTCTCAATTTTCCTGCAGTTTCTCTCTGCTCCCCTGCTCACTCTCTGTATTGATCACTAAACAGCGCGCAAGGGAACAGAGAGGTACTGCAGGATGGTTACTGCTCCCTCGCGTGCTGCCTTCATGCTCCCCGCGGTGGCCGGCTTTAATATTTACTGCTTAGCAAAGGGCTGACAAATGCCATGGCGACCTGGTGACTGGAATTTGTCGAGCTTTGTGTGTGTGTGTGTGTGTGTGTGTGTATATAGCTTTGTGTATATGTGACACTTTTTTGTTAGTGGGACCTCATGTTTGAGTTTCGCCTAAAGCCCCATAAAGTCTAGAGCCACCTCTCATATTTGTAGTATAAGTGCCACAGTGCTCTTTCAGCTAAATCAACATAAATCTCCACGAAGAAAAGCCCACGCTGGGCTTTTTGAAGAAAATTATTTGTCTTTATTCAAAACTCACGGGTTACAGCAAATTAACATTTTAGTCCATCATAGGACTTTCATCAGGATCCTATGATGGACTGAAACGTCGATTTGCTGTAACCCATGAGTTTTGAATAAAGACAAATCATTTTCTTCGTGGAGATTTATGTTGATTTAGCTGAAAGAGCACTGTGGCACTTATACTACAAATATGAGAGGCGGCTCTAGACTTTATGGGGCTTTAGGCGAAACTCAAACATGAGGTCCCACCAACAAAAAAGTGTCACATATACACATTGATGCACAGTTTACCCTTGTATGTGCCTGAGAGTGTGTCTGACAGAGAGTAACCTTTTGTGTGTGTGAGTGTATGTCTCTGTGAGCATGTTTGCGTTTTTGTCTGAGACCCTATGTGTATGGGGTAGCTGCTTGAAGTGTGTTGTGTGTATGGGGGGGTGATGGTTTGAGGCGGGTGATGGCGAGGGGAGGGGGGTTGATGGCGAGGGGGTTGATGGCTGAGGGGGTTGATGGCGAGGGAGGGGCTGATGGCGAGGGTGATGGAAAGGGAGGGAGGTTGGTGAAGGGGTGATGCTGGGGGGGTGAGGGTAGTGATGCTGAGGGGGGTAAGGGGATGATGGTGGTAGGGGTGGTGCTGAGGGGGTGGGGGCTGTGGGGGTTGGGGGTGGGGGGTTGAGGTTGAGGGGTGTGGGGGTTGAGGTTGAGGGGGGGGGTTGAGAGGGTGTGGGGGTTGAGGTTGAGGGTGTGGGGGCTGAGGTTGAGGGTGTGGGGGCTGAGGCTGAGGGTGGTGTGGGGGATGATGCTGAGGGTGGGTGAGGATGGTGGGGGTGGGTGGGTGATGCTGAGGGGGGAGATGGGAGAGAGAGGGAGGTCTGATGGCCTACCTTGATTTATTCCCTGGTGGTCCAGTGTGGGCTCCCTGGTGGTCCAGTGTGGGCTCCCTGGTAGTCCGTTGGCCATCATTTTCGTTGAGCTGCAGACATTGTAATCTCACGAGACCATCAGAGCGTTGACGTGGTAACCCGCGGCAACGCTCTGATTGGTTAGTTTTCTGAGACACATGGTCTGCACCTCTGCTCACTCTGGAGCTGCAGACCAGTGTTTGCAGTGGCTGGCCGGGCAGCCAGGAGGGGCCTCGCACCTGGTGGCATACTGGGGAAGCCGCTGGGCCCCCTTCTGGTGTCGGGTCCCAGTCTGCCCACAGGCGGCTTAGGCGGCCGCGAGGACCCAGCCAGCGCGAGGCCTTAGGCGGCCGCCTAATTAGAGAGCCGCCTCTGTGTGTGTGTGTGTGTGTATATGTATGTATGTATGTATGTATATGTGTGTGTATATATATATATATATATATATATATATATATATATATATATACACACACATATACATACAATCTCAAGTAGAAAGGGAGGTTCTCATGAAAGCTTGTCATTAACAAATTCTGTTATTCCAATAAAAAAAGGTATTACAAGATACAAATTGTATCTGTTTTTATTTATACACACACACATATTTAATAAACCCCCCCCCCCATACTTATGTGCCCCCCTAAGTATGAATCCTGGAGACGCCACTGCCTACACTAACAATTCACCTTGCTGTTTTCAGCTATTGGGTAAAATATCAAATGGCCATTGGAGTGATACTAAAAAAGGTATTTTGGATAGTGTGCAAGTAAAAGTTTCTTTGGTTTTTACTGTATGTATTAGGGCTAATGTGTACTTTAGTCCTTGTTTCTGTCCAGGAGTAGTGGGAGTGGGACTAGTGAGAGTTTGAGCACAGGGCTTAATTTTGTATTTCTGACCTTGTTTTTCCTTAGTAGCACATATTCATTTTTTTGCCAGTTCACCTGTTTGCTAATTGATCCCACAGACAATTTACTGTCATCTGCAAAATATTTTACAGTTTTCATTTTACACTCACCCGATCAGAAGTTATTTCTGTCTATCTCATTGCTTCACCCACACACCTGCGCATTTCTGGATTTGGATCTGGAAACTTGCCATTCCTTCCGCGTGCTGGCTTGAAGAACTCGCGTTGCTTTAGATCTTTATCTTCTCTTGAGAACAGAAGACCGTTCTTTGTTCTGTGCAAGAATTCCGACAATTTCTGTTGACACTTTTTTTTTTTCAATTTTCAATTCACACTTCAATTCAGTTCAGACCACTGAATCTCACTCTTCATGCCCCCCTTGTGAATATAATAGCATGACATGTATTCTATCCAAACTGTACAAAAATTGTGTTTACTTCATGTTTTCATATCTTGATAAATTGGATCACAATAAATTGTGGCAGGTGCACATAAAAATGATGTAAGTTTACTACGATTTTAAAACACATGATAAATTGGCATTTCCTTTACAACAACGCCGGGTAAACACAGGATGCTTATTGGTCAGGGTAACTGGCTAAAATAAGGGAGAGCATAAAAACAGGGTTCAAAAGAGTACTGAGAATGGGCGACCGCTCGAATAGCCTGCCCTTCGGTGGGTCCCTGCTCAGATCTCAAGCTTGTTTTAGCTCATCTTGTGCCATTACAAAAAGAACCCGGGCCATTTGCAAATGAGACTGAATCCACCCAAAAGGGAGGTCCAGAACCAAAATGCAGGCCGTCTCTCTCTACACAAGAGATACAGCAACCACAGATGATCGTTTCAGCCTTGTTAGGCATCGTCAGTGAGTTAATTGGCTAAAATAGGTGTTCGAGTTGGTCAACTTTGTCACTTTAACTGTAGATAAGATTTGATGGAGCATAGGATGCATACACACAATGCACATTTGCGGTTTTGTTCCTTATACTAAGGGACAGTAGAAAGGAAGAGGATATCTTTATATATGCTATCTTTATAAAACGGTTTTGTGGACATGCTACCCTAATGTTACTGAATAAAATTGAATTTTGCAAAGTTGTCATTAATCAATGTACTTCTTTTCTTTCTTTCCTTCTTTCCAGTGGGAAAAAAAAATCGATTTTTTTTTTTTTTTGCCTTGTTGCGGGATCGTAAAGCACAGAGGGTTATACACCACCTAACCATGGCTGCCTTTGGAGAGATGTACAGACTATTAGCAGTGTTTGTTGTCCTGTGTTTTACCTTGCCAGGAGTTGATGCTTTGGACGAAGGAGACGTGATTGCTGTTCTACTTGGAGTGGTCATAACTGTACTTGGCTTTTGTGCATGTTTGGGGTACTATGCAAGAAAACGAGAAGGGCAACTATAATCATTTTTTGCTAGATTTTGTTTCGTTTTTGTTACTGATGCTTGCAATCCAATGTTCTAATTTTTTGTTATTTTATTTTATTTTTTCACAATGTTTTTGCATTGACAGTGACTGCAAATGGAATGGCATCGCATATTATGTTTCCAACTTTATATTAAAATTTCTGTGAGCAGCAATCCAGTTTAAGAATGTTTTTGTTTTCCCATTACGGTAACACTGCCACTAAATCTCCTTTTTAATAAATTGCAATGCGCTGGACTAAACCCACGCAAGAAAAACAGGATAAGGAATTTAAAGAAGGTTTAAATTCAAAGCTAGTTTTGATGGGATCAAAGGCTCTCGGCAGTGATAATGCTTTTAACAATTGACTATTCACTATACTGTTTGGTGAGATGTTACTTGTTTTATAAGGCCATCTGTTTTACTATAATTTCAGCATTTACCTTTTGTTTAGAGTATGTTTTGTTTCCTTGCTCTTTGTGATGGGTATTTAAAATAAAATATGGTTTTGAGCTGCTCCCAATGAACTGTTCTGTTATTTCAACACTTTTTTTTTATAAAAACATAAGATAATGTGTTATGTACTGATTGTTGGCACTCTTCAATTCAGTTGTGAGTCATTTCAAATTATAGCAGTAACTTCAAATTGTTACTGGGTTCGACTCCATCAGATTACCCACATTTACCATTATAGCTCTTCTGTCCTAATATTTACCTTTCCCTCATAAACCCCTGATTCTAGTATAGAGCCTCATGTAACTCACTACCCCATTGTAAAAAGAAAAAAAGTAAATTTATAATTAAGGTGTGTGTTTTTGTTTTGAATGTGGTTACTATAATGAAGGTGTTTTTTTTTTAATTTTTTTTATTTTAACAGAATCGCTGTGAATTAAATTTTCAGCTTTTCATCTATCTGACTACACAGTATAATAATATTCAATACGAAGTAATTAGCTGTGCCCAACACAGATTATTTTTTTTAACACTGCTGAACTCTTGCAGTCCCGCGTACATACCTCCCAACTTTTCTGATGTGCACATTTTAATTTTAGGGGTTTGAGTGGGGGTGTTGCCAGGGGTGGGGCTGCTCTGAAAAATTGTAGGGGAGTAAAATGTATGTTTAGAATGAGAAAAATGTGTTATTTACACAGTTTAACCTATATGTATTGTGGATTAAATGCACGTTATTGTGAGAATTGTTGCTCTTAAGCTCTATTATACACTCAGACACCCCAACAATATGGTCCTCCGAGAAGATTGGGACATTATGACATAAAAGAGAGGCACAGGGAACCCAAAATAGGGACTTTCCTTCCTAAATAGGGGCAATTGGAAGGTATGTCAAAACTGGCAGTGATGAAGCATGAGGATGACTTCACAAGGTAAGGATTGGACTTTGGGGCATGGCAAATTTATGGAGTTTGACCACAAACACATTGACAATAAACTGTAGAGGTAATAATGCTTTGAGTGAGAGTCAATCTCTGGGCATCAGTCATCCAGTCCTCCTTTTTAGAAGCCTGAACACAGAGTTAAGTTAAAAAAGAAAAAAAATTAGTGTGTGTGTGTGTGTCTCTCTAATGTGTTGTAGGAATAAAAACATTTTAGGAGTGATTGGAATATTGAAGTCACTGTGGTATCAAAACACTAATCTTCAAGTTAATGAATAACTTTTAAAATTATATTTAACATTCCTTTCATGACTACCTCATTAAACAATTTTAATTTAGAATCCAGAAAGCCCAACATGTTTGTGTTCCTTGTGGACTGGAATTTGGGACCTCTGCAGTAAAGATGCTCTTTAACTTCAATCAATCAATCAATCAATCTTTTGAATGTGTCATTAGAGGAGCATGGATGAGTCAAAATCATTCAAATAGGATGCCATGTGATTGTGTGACTAAATGGCTGAAACACACCCTGCCAGGAATGTTTGAAAGATTATTCTATACAGTTTAGCTTTAGAATGTTATTGCAGCAATTTAATTTTAAATTGATTCTAAATCGGTTATGGTTACTGCGGTAATCCCTGCTGTGATAATTTGATATACTGAGACATTCACCAATCTGTCTTCTGTCAAAGGATACTACTCAAAAATCCGTTATGGCTCTCTGTTTATATGGAGTTATGATACTGCAGAACGTAGCGTGATACAACTGGCCTTTATAGTACTCTGTAGAATTACTTAATTGCCAGGTCGGACATTCTTAGACTTGTACATTTTGTGAATGCTACTGTTAAATCACTATTGGCTATACCAGTTTTTATATAAACCTAGGCCATTTAAAAGCATTGGAGAATTTCATGAGTTATTTGAAAATTCATGTTCTAGGAATGCTTCCCAAATCTCATCCAAGCACAAGCAAAAAAAATGATCTGCTGTTCTTGCCGTTGACTCTTATAGCACCTTCATAATGCACGTTTTGGTTATATCATCACTTTAATATGTCTTTTCTGGCTATTTGAAGTTTCTGTAAAAACACGTATATGAGACATCTCTGCAGCCAATTTAAAAATTCAGCCTTTTGCCACCTAGGAAACTTGGTATAAGGTAAGATTAGAGATAAAAATTAATCTTAAAGCCAAAGTAAATTAAATGTAAAAAAACCAACCTTAAAATAAAAAAAGACAACCCTTTACTATACTTCTTAAAACTCACAGGGTGTTTCACTAAAGTTAAGTTGAAATTTCTGGGATTTTAAAGTGAAATTTGAAATTAAGGCCAAAATAGCTGAATTGGAAAAGTTCCAGTCAATACTGTTTTTTTTTTTTTTGTTTGTTTTGTTTTTTGTTTTTTTTTATGTTTTTGTTTTTTTGCATTTTGCTTTTTTAACCCTTAAATTTAAATTCACTTTGAATTCCCGGTAATTTTCATTTTAGTAATACAACATGCAAAAAAAAGAAGCACAACTATACTTTTATTGCACCATTTTAGTTTGTTTTATTCTAAAGCTTGGACTCCAAAAAAAAACACAACTGCTTTTTTTTTCTATGCAATAAATGTTTTCTTTGGCAAAGACACTGCATATATATATATATATATATATATATATTTTTTTTTTTTTTAATTCTTTTTTCATTTCTGTAATACTGCCATAAACACATCTCTAATAAAATGCAACGATCTGAGCTAAACTCACGCACAATGAGAAGGTTCAAAGGCTTTGAGTAGTGATGATGTATTTATCCAATTCTCTCTTTACCATGTTGTTGTGAGATGTTACTTTCTTTGTATTGCAGTCTGTTTTTACTTATAATTTCAGCATTTATCCTTTGTTTAGAGTATGTTTGCTTCCTTGCTCTCTGTAATGGTTAGTTAATATAAAATGTGACTTTTTTTCTTTTAATAATGTATTCTGTTATTTTTACAAATTGCATGCTAAAAAAAAAGTGTTTTTTTTTTGTTTGTTTTTTTTTTCTGTACAGATTATCCACATAATTGAATTCAGTGGTTCTATTATGAGCCATTACATTTCAAGTGCCTCCTTTCTATGTTTACTGGAGTTGACTCTGTCAGATTACCCAGTTTTGAAAATTCTGTTTTGTCAGCTCTGCTCTAAAATGTATAATCCCTTAATAAATCCACAATTTGCGGGACCTGCCTGATAACCCAGACAGGAAGTCCAGAGAATTTTTAATTTGCTAGCACTATATTTAACTTGTAACTATTATACTATTAGGAATTATTTTTGTTGTTTGTTTTTCATAGACTATAAGTTCTCCATGAAGAGGTTGCTTAAACAATCCTGATGCATTCTGCTACATTTGTGGTGAATATGGTCTTCAAAAACAAAGGAAAAATATCACTGACTTTGTAGGATAAGTATATCTTGTTTATTTTGCTGTGAAGCTCGGAGACCAAGATACGTTTTCGACTACCCATAAAGTTTTCAAACCCTGGGTAGAGTGGCAAAGACTGTAAAAACATGGACAAATGAAAAGTTTAAACTTCGTCATGCTTATGCTGTGGATAGAGCTACTAAACCATCACATTGTTTTTGTGTTGTGAGTGTGAAAGGCTGCAATGATTTGGAATCCCCCAAGGCGACCTGTTCTACACTGTGAAGACCTTCCCCTACCAGTGTTTACCTCACTTCCATTGTCAGATGTTGAAGAAATCCAGTGTAATACCAGTTGAAGAAGTGGAAGTAAATATGAAGGAATCTTTTCAACATCTTAGCAGTTCTCAAAATAAAATAAAAGTTCTCAATTATCTGAAAGGAAACTTTGTATGTTTGTTAAAGCAAGCCTTTGAACTTTTAGCATCCAGGCTAAAAGAAAAGAACAATCTGTATATAGCCAGACATTAAAGTAACAGAAACTCACATAAAAGAAAAGTATACAGTGTTTTTGTATGCATTAAGTGTGATTATCTAAATCAGTTTACTTTTTTTTTATATTATTGTACTGAATACAACTCCAATAGGTATTTGTATAATTATTTAGCATTTTTATGGTTTTACAAGGGGATATCCAATATGTCAAAATGGAATTAGAGACAGAGTAACCTTTAAATCATTATCCTGTTATTGGCAATAAAATCATTGTTGTCCTTAATAATGCAAAAGCAAACAGGAAATTAAAATGTTTTGTCTTTTAAGAAGTGTTTTTAACATTCACCCACTAGCTAATAAACCTATTAGTCACCAGCCAGTCAATGCATATTTTACCATGCTAGGCTCATCAGGGGTGAAGCAATTATGAGCCTAAGTGACTCAAAAGGTTTTGGGGGGGGGGGAAGGGGTGGTTGTTTTTTTTTTTTTTTTCTCTTGTGTGCTAATTACATATTTAATTTAGGAGGGGAATGCTTTGATTCTGCAGAAAATTGCAATGTAAAGAATACTTAAACATGTTTTTTTTTTCTTTTTCAAATGCATTTATTATTATAAATCAATTACATTCTTCACCTCTGTTAGAAGACCACCAATCAAGGTGATTACTAAAAAGACTACATGAATGCAACAGGTTTTGTGTGTGAATGCTAGGTGCCCGCTTTTTCATAGTTTGCTCACACTTCTTTTAATCTGTACCATGCACTCTATAGATGGGAACAACCTTTTCTCTCCCTGTTATGCATATATGACTCGTTAACTTCTGTACCTTCATGACCTAATGAAAAATCCTAGCCATGGTTCCCCCCCCACCCCCCCAAACGCTCATTTAAAAAAAAAAGATACATTTTACTACATTGAGGCCAGATTCTCTTTGTTACCCAACCCTCCTTAGTGTCCCTCACTACAGAGGGAGGGAAGGACTTGGTCGATATGGAGTGGGCTGTCCCGTCATTTGCCATCTGTCGCCAGCTTTCTATGGTACTGGTCATTGACATATTTATGCACAGAACTTACATTAGTCAGGGCGGAACTTACTTTCCGGGCTGGCTAATGATGCTCCTAGGGGGTGGAGTTACACCTCCAGAAGAGAAGTTCTCTATCTCGGTTGGTTTTTCTTAGTAAAACATTGTACATATTTTAAAAATAAGCGCTGTACTTAGAAAACCTTAAAATAGGTGATATATATCATGAAATAAAAACACCTTCATATGCACTATTATAATTAGTAAAAAAAAACACTCTTGTAAATAAGCAACCGCATATAAATCACAGTGTGTGTTATTTCAAATAACCGTTAAAATGCTGAAGAGCCCAAAAATCTTTGGGTAACAGTCTCTTAGGGTTAATCTTGTCTCACAGGTAGGGACCAGCCAGGGTCGGCGCTTCCTGTAAGGAGAACTAGGCCCCCATTGCCGGCCCTCCTAATGCTGCAGCTGCCTGAGCACTCTATACAGAGCATCAGGCAGCTGCAGCACTGCCTCTTACCACCCCTTCCCTGTGTAGCATGGCCAAGCTCCTCTCCGGTCCGCGGTTCAGGAACATCCGTTTCCTGTACCAGGCCGGACTGATAGGAAGTGCACACTCAGAGACCACTAAGGGGTATAGGAGAGCTCTAAGGGACAGAAGCGAGAGCTCTATAGTACAGGGGGCAGGGCAGGGCAGGGCAGGGCATTGTGTGTTTCTCTTACACACAGAGAAACACACAATGCATCCATTACACAGACACACACACACAATGCAACCCTTACACATAAAGACAATGCATGCTTTGCATATAGTGATGTTCCCAGCGAACCTCGCTTGTTCGCGTTCGCCACAGATGGCGAACATATGCGCTGTTCGGTCCGCCCCCTATTCGTCATCATTGAGTAAACTGTGTCAGCAGACACATTCCAGCCAATTAGCAGCAGACCCTCCCTCCCAGACTCTCCCACCTCCTGGACAGTATCCATTTTACATTCATTGTGAAGCTGCATAGTGAGAGGAGGGACAGTGTAGCTGCTGCTGATTTGATAGGGAAATTGATAGCTAGGCTAGTGTATTCAGTGTCCACTACAGAATCTGATCTCTGCTGTAAGGACAGCACCCCAAAAAGCCCTTGTTAGGGCTAGAACATCAGTCTGCTTTTTTTTTCTGTGTAATGTAATTGCAGTTGCCTGCCTGCCAGCCTGTGTGTCAGGCTCACAGCATATACTGTGCCCACTTGCCCAGTGCCACCACTCACTCACTGGTGTCATAATAGCTTGCATATAAAAAAAATAAAACTTTTTGGACTGTAATATAATAGCAGTCAGTTTCCTTCACGAGTGTGCGTT
This sequence comes from Pelobates cultripes, assembly GCA_933207985.1. Classification (NCBI taxonomy): domain Eukaryota; kingdom Metazoa; phylum Chordata; class Amphibia; order Anura; family Pelobatidae; genus Pelobates; species Pelobates cultripes. Next base: position 335,228,391 of record OW240914.1, on the reverse strand, counting down.
TCAGGGCCTGCCCAGTGCCACCACTCACTCACTGGTGTCCCAATAGCTTGCATTTAAAAAAACAAAGCTTTTTGGACTGTAATATAATAGCATTCAGTTTCCGTCACGCGTGTGCGTTTCAGGGCCTGCCAGGGCACAGTGTCACATCAGTGCAACTCATATCTGGTGTAACAGTAGTGTACATTTAAAAAAAAAATACAATTTTGACTGTAATAGATTTAATAGCAGTTAGTTGTCTGCCAGCGTGTGTGTCAGGCTCACAGTGTATACTGTGCCCACTTGCCCAGTGCCACCACTCATATCCGGTGTCACAATAGCTTGCATTTACCAAAAAAAAAAACACCTTTTTGGACTGTAATATAATAGCAGTCAGTTTCCTTCACGTGTGTGCATTTCAGAACCTGCCAGGGCACAGTGTCACACCAGTGCAACTCATATCTGGTGGCACATTAGATTGCACGCGCAGTGCCCCAAATTTGAAGTAGGAGGACCGACCAAGCATCTTTTTCCATCTCCCGGTTCCTAAAATCGATGCCATATACACATCCCCTGATAGGGGACGTAACAGGGATTAAACTGATAAGAATAGTACTACTTAACACACCACTCCTATCTGGTGGCACATTAGATTGCTCGCGCAGTGCCCCAAATTTGAAGAAGGAGGACCGACCAAGCATCTTTTTCCATCTCCCAGTTCCTAAAATCAATGCCATATACACGTCCCCTGATAGGGGACGTAACAGGGATTAAACTGATAGGAATAGTACTACTTAACACACCTTATAATAATGCAGAGAGAGGCAACGCAGAGAGTGGAGTCTGAAGAAGAGGAGTCAGTGGAGGAAGGTGGCTTTGAGGAGGTGGAAGACCAAACACAGCAGGCGTCCCTGGGGGCTTGTTGTCACCTTTTGGGGACCCTTGGTGTTGTACGTGGCTGGGTGGAGGAAGAGACCTTCAATGACATCAGTGAGGACAAGGAACGGGACATGGCTAGCTTGGTATCCAACCTTGTGCAAATGGGGAGTTTGCGGTTGTGCAAATGGACTGTTTACGGTTGTTTGTGGTGCGTTAAACGGGGAGTTTGGTCTGTCACTGTGAAGCGGGCGTAACCCTTACACTACCTGACCGATACAACATCATACCTGATGTTTTAAAGCACGTTAAACAATTTAGGAATGTTAGGTGATTTATGCCCTTTATGGATTAAAACCAGACTCTGCATCAACTGTGTAATTTTCCATGGAAGTTTTGCCATGGATCCCCTCCGGCATGCCACAGTCCAGGTGTTAGTCCCCTTGAAACAACTTTTCCATCACTATTGTGGCCAGAAAGAGTCCCTGTGGGTTTTAAAATCCGCCTGCCTATTGAAGTCTATGGCGGTTCGCCCAGTTCGCTAGTTCGCGAACATTTGAGGAAGCTCGCATTCACCGTTCGCGAACCGAAAATTTTATGTTCGCGACATCACTATTTGCATACATACACAGAAACACACAATGCATGCCTTACACATAACCAGAAACACACACTTCTTTCTATCCCTTACATACTGCTTCCACTACACACAAACACACTGTATCACCTACACAAACTGATATCCCTATACACTACATTCCATAAGCACACACATTAGATCTTACAATAACACACACATTAGATCTATAATAACACATAACACATCCCCTACACACTCCATTCCCTGTGAGCGAACACATGGGTGGAACATGTAGGCGGACTTATGGGTGGGCCTTATGGGCATACTCACTGTCAGGCCCTGGGGCCCAGACCTTGAGCTGTGTAAGGGGCCCCAAAAAAATGAAGCTGCTTCCCGTTCTCCCAGAACATTGAATTTTGTGACCACAGTTATAAACAGCCTGTTCTACACCAGACCACTGGAGCCAAACTGCAGCGAGAGCCCATCACCATCCTCATATGGTTGTTGTGGCGGAACAGACCTCACCACATGTTTTTGGAGGGAGCTGCTTGCCCGTCTCCTACCTTCTGACTATGGCCCTGGGATATATAGCATTTGAAAACACTATTTGTGCCCTGTGACAAAACTGGAGAATGTTCACAAATATGACGATTGTCCATATTTTTTATGATTCCTTTCGTTTGTTGCACTGTTCCCCATGTGTTTCGTCTGTTGGTCCGGCTGGATAGACTACCAGACAAACTGTGGAGTTACTGGGTGGCCAACATTTCATGTATCAGAGGCACATGGTGAGAATAATGGATGGCGGCTATTTTAACTCACAGACACTGTTTGGACTTTTCTACACGGTGCCATCTCGCCGGTATTTGGTGCACGAAGACATTGTGCAGTAGTTTTAAACTATACAACAGGGGACACATTATACAATAATTATTTTTCATATAGCCTCTATATGTTCTGCAGAATCTGCATTAAACTGTATCTTCCAAACTACTGAACGGATCTGGGTGAATTTGTGGATATGTGGTTCACCCAGATCCCCCGGTTACGAGGATATACTTTTTATGGGGTTATTGCATGTTTTTGGGGTCCCTGTGATATGTTTTATAATACTGTATTTCTCTGCCTGTGATAATTATATTAACCATTGTGTTCAGTAATCATATCACAGGCAGAGAGGAGGATTTTGTGTGTGAGTGTCTGTGTGTATTGTACGGATTCATTGGTTGTATTTCAAAACCCTTTGGGCAGTACTATGTTTGTGGATTGTGCATAAAAGAGGCTGTATGTGCCAGTACAGTCAGTTCTGCTTGACCTCAAAATGAAGTGTTGTCTCGTTATTGGGGGAATTGGATTGTATGCTGATTGCCAGGAGTGTAAGCTGATTATATGCTTTTCCTGTTCAGCTGCTTACAGCATTCATATGCTTGAGAGCATTCGTATGCTTCTCTGGTTCGGTGGTTGTGGTGTCTGCTGCAGTGCTTGGAGTCCTCAGGAAGCACTAGGAGCATCCTTCAACGGAGGTACCCAGTCGGGGTGCCAGGTGATCCGTTACAGTTGTAAGTAGGCAATCTAGTATATTATTAGTGACACTAATCTCTAATTTACTCACATTAAAGGGACACTATAGTCCCCAGAACCACTGCAGCTTAATTAAGTGGTTCTGGTGGCTATAGTCTGTTCCTGCAGGCTTTTCAATGTAAACAAACACTGTGTGCAGCACTAGCATTGGTTCATATGGCTGATCATGTGGGTGGGGCATTGTGAAGTCACATGAGGGGGTGGGGGGGCAGCAAATTTTTATTTTGTCTAGGGCGGCAAAAATCCTTGCACCGCCCCTGGGTCCAGCATCTTATGATACACTGTATAACACAGTAGTTGCCGTACCTTAAAAAGGACCTCATAGCGTAACAATGTAATTTATTACAAAAAAAACAAGAACAAGACACCCTCTCCCCCAAAGGGAACCCTTACATCAGCATATGATGTTACTCGTTGCCAAGCTACCACAATCAAACATGGGTATATGAGAGAAGCTGTTACCGCCCGTCGTCCGGCTTGTACAGACTCACGCTAGATCTCTGTGCTAACAGACCCAGTAGTGGTGCCGGGAGAAAGCTGGAAATGGGGACCGGTGCTTACGAGTCACTCCTCTTTCACCTCTCATAAAGCAAATGCCGGACTTTCTCAAGATAATGCGGCGGTCACTAAGAGCCATGCTTTATATGCTCACATCTGTTTAACACTTAAAGTACCATCTGCCCTATATCCTTCCATGAAAAAGGCTCCCCTTATATTACAAATCAATTTGGGGTTTCAATAACACGTTAAAATATACATCATTAGATACAATTAAACAGTTTTGTACATATATAAAGAGTTAAAGGACCACTATTGTGCCAGGAAAACAAACTCGTTTTCCTGGCACTATAGTGCCGTGAGGGTGCCCCCACCCTCAGGGTCCCACGCCTGTGGCGCTGAAGGGGGAGGAAGGGGTTAATCCCTTACCTTTTTTCCAGCACCGGGCTCCCTCGGTGCTGGGACTCTCCTCCCTCTTCTGATGTCCCTGGCTGAATGTGCATGCGCGGCAAGAGCCACGCACGCATTCAGCCAGTCTCATAGGAAAGTATTCTCAATGCTTTCCTATGGACGCTGGCGTCTTCTTACTGTGAAAATCACAGTGAGAAGCGCGTAAGCGCCTCTAGCGGCTGTCAATGAGACAGCCACTAGAGGCTGGGTTAATCCACGGGTAAACATAGCAGTTTCTCTGAAACTGCTATGTTTACAGCAGAAAGGGTTAATCCTAGATGGACCAGGCACCCAGACCACTTCATTAAGCTGAAGTGGTCTTGGTGCCTATAGTGGTCCTTTAAACTTGATAAAACACATTCATAAATTTAAAAAAAAAAATTATATGCAAATTCATTAGTTACATAAAATGAATGAAATGGTTAAAATAATTAAAATGGGTACATCAATGTAAGAAAAAACTTGTCTGCGCCAGAAACATATAGAGACATATTTCATAAACATATTTAGCTCTTAAGACAAAAAATCATAAAATCATAAGATAGTAATTTGAAGGACCATAAATTAAGAACATATAGAAATCATATAAGAATATAGGGATATATATATAGGATACGCTTATTTAGTATCCTATCTCTTGGACTGCGATCATAATCCATAATCATATGTATATTGTATGCATATTCTAAAACGAATAATAAAAAATGTATATGCATATAGTCACTATAAGTCTAAAAGGTGGAACTAATAGGTGGAACTAATAAAACACCAGGACATTTCCTGATATGTTAACTTTTTAGTTAGTTCTCCCCTTCTCCAAGCAATATTAACCTTTTCAATCCCACAATAGTTTAAACACCCTGGATTACTGGCATGATGTTCCAGAAAATGTTTAGATAAGGAATATTTTTCAAATTTCCTTTTGATATTATATATGTGTTCATTAAGTCTAAATTTCAACATTCTTTTTTTAGTTTGTATTGTATTCCGCAGGAACAGCTTAACAAATAGATTACTTGTTTAGAATGGCAAGTGATACAATCTTTAATTTCAAAAGATTTTTTGGTAACTAAAGATTGAAAACTGGAAATTTGTCCATATGGAGGACCTGTCGCTTTGCAAATCCTGCAATTGCCACATTTAAAAAAAAAACTTTTTCTGAATTCAAAAAGTGTGTCTCTGGCTTAGGTGGTCTAAAACTGTGTACTAATTTATTTATTTTTATAATTAGTACTATAATTAGTACACAGTTTTAGACCACCTAAACCAGAGACACACTTTTTGATAGACCAATACTTGGTCTATTAGCACGGAGATCGAGCGGGATTCTGTACAGGCAGGACGACGGGCGGTAACAGCTGCTATATTTCTCATATACCCGTGTTTGATTGTGGCAGCTTGGCAACAAGTACCACCATATGCTGATGTAAGGGTTCCCTTTGGGGGAGAAGGTGTCTTGTTCTTGTTTTTTGTAATAAATTACATTGTTACATGAGGTCCTTTTTGTATCTCTTTAAGGTATGGCAACTACTGTGTTATACAGTGTATGATAAGACGCTGGACCCTAGCTATGAGACAAGATTAACCATAAGAGACTGTTACCCAAAGATTTTTGGACTCCAGCATTTTAATGGTTATTTGAAATAAAACACACTGTGATTTATATGCGGTTGATTATTTACAAGAGTGTTTTTTTCACTAATCATAATAGTGCATATGTAGGTGTTTTTACTTCATGATATATATATAGATCACCTATTTTAAGGTTTTCTAAGTACAGCGATTACACTTATTTTTAAAATATTGTTGAATGTGAAGTTTTAAGGAAATTCTTTATGTGTATATCTGCTTTGTTTACATTTTTTGATATATACATCAATTTATAACTTAATTACTCTCTTTTATATTAATAGAGTTGCGCTCTCCCGTTTTGTATATATTTGATAAAACATTGCACATACAGACTCCAAACATCATGACCATTTCAAAGCTTGAAGTAAGCCTATAAATCAGTCTAATTTTACAGCCCTTGCCACAAGTCCCCTGGCTGTGACTCAGCTTCCCTGATAAATAAAAAGCTGTATTTTTTTTCTCACTTCCATTACTGCACAGTGTGTTTAATTTAGAATTTCATATCACTCTGTTAATTGCCTACAAAAGCCCCATGTATGTGTTAAATTTCACAGAGATAAGGACTGTGCAATGTGCTTTAAAAACTAAACAGTTTATGGAGGCTGTGTAAGACACAGCTAGGGGGTATGTGGATAGGGCTGTATAAACTCACGGGGTCATTTACTTTAGTGAGAATACAAAGTTAATTTTAGATTTGAAATTCACTTTGAATTCTCACTATAGTGAATAACATTGGAAGTGATTTAACTCCTAGATGGCAGAGAATTGAGCAGTGAGACTGCAATGGCATGATCTTTAAACTAAAACTGCTTCATTAAGCAAAAGTTGTTTTGGTGCTCAGCATATGCCTTTAAGGATGAGTAAGAAGGCTAATTCATTCAGCTGTTGAGTTCCACACACTATTTTGAACCCACTAAAAGGGCAAAATACAAAATTGCTATGTAATATCTACTGTGCATATAAAATGGTTAATGTATTTAGTTATTATGCTAAGGTTAACTTTTCGCCAATCAATTTCTTGGGACACATACAGGTGATATAGAAAAATTGGAATATCGTGCAAAAGTTAATTTATTTCAGTAATGCAACGTAAGTGATGGAAACTATGTTAAAGGATAGGATTGATGAACATCTAAAAACACATGGATTTCAAGATCAGAGACAACATGGGTTTACTTCAGGGAGATCATGCCAAACTAATCTTATTGATTTTTTTGATTGGGTAACTAAAATTATAGATCAGGGTGGTGCAGTAGACATTGCTTACCTAGATTTCAGTAAGGCTTTTGACACTGTTGCACATAGAAGGCTTATTAATAAATTGCAATCTTTAAGTTTGGATTCAAATATTGTTGAATGGGTAAGGCAGTGGCTGAGTGACAGGCAACAGAGGGTTGTAGTCAATGGAGTATATTCGAAGCTTGGGCTTGTCACCAGTGGGGTACCTCAAGGATCTGTACTTGGACCCATTCTCTTTAATATTTTTATTAGTGATATTGTAGAAGGTCTTGATGGTAAGGTATGTCTTTTTGCTGATGATACTAAGATATGTAACAGGGTTGATGTTCCAGGAGGGATAAGCCAAATGACAAATGATTTAGGTAAACTAGAAAAATGGTCAGAATTGTGGCAACTGACATTTAATGTGGATAAGTGCAAGATAATGCATCTTGGACATAAAAACCCAAGGGCAGAGTACAAAATATTTGATAGAGTCCTAACCTCAACATATGAGGAAAGGGATTTAGGGGTGATTATTTCTGATGACTTAAAGGTAGGCAGACAATGTAATAGAGCAGCAGGAAATGCTAGCAGAATGCTTGGTTGTATATGGAGAGGTATTAGCAGTAGAAAGAGGGAAGTGCTCATGCCATTGTACAGAACACTGGTGAGACCTCACTTGGAGTATTGTACACAGTACTGGAGACCGTATCTTCAGAAGGATATTGATACCTTAGAGAGGGTTCAGAGAAGGGCTACTAAACTGGTTCATGGATTGCGGGATAAAACTTACCAGGAAAGGTTAAAGGATCTTAACATGTATAGCTTGGAGGAAAGACGAGACAGGGGGGATATGATAGAAACATTTAAATATATAAAGGGAATCAACACAGTAAAGGAGGAGACTATATTTAAAAGAAGAAAAACTACCACAACAAGAGGACATAGTCTTAAATTAGAGGGACAAAGGTTTAAAAATAATATCAGGAAATATTACTTTACTGAGAGGGTAGTGGATGCATGGAATAGCCTTCCAGCTGAAGTGGTAGAGGTTAACACAGTAAAGGAGTTTAAGCATGCGTGGGATAGGCATAAGGCTATCCTAACTATAAGATAAGACTAGGGACTAATAAAAGTATTTAGAAAATTGGGCAGACTAGATGGGCCGAATGGTTCTTATCTGCCGTCACATTCTATGTTTCTATGTAAAAGGGGAAACTAATAAATGAGATAGATGCATTACATGCAACGCAAGATAGTTCAAGCCGTGGTTTGTCATAAGTGCGATGATTACGGCTTACAGCTCATGAAAACCCCAAATCCACAATCTCAGTAAATTAGAATATTACATGCAATCAATAAAACAAGGAGTGTACATAGAACAATATCGGACCTCTGAAAAGCATATGGACTCAGTACTTGTTTTGTCCCGTTTTGCAGCCATTACTGCCTCAATGCGGCATGGCATGGAAGCTATCAGCCTGTGGCACTGCTGAGGTGTTATGGAAGACCAGGATGCTTCAATAGCGGCCTTCAGCTCTTCTGCATTGTTCGGTCTCATGTCTCTCATCTTTCTCTTGGCAATGCCCCATAGATTCTCTATGGGGTTCAGGTCAGGCGAGTTTGCTGGCCAATCAAGCACAGTAATCCCACGGTCATTGAACCAGGCTTTGGTGCTTTTGGCAGTGTGGGCAGGTGCCAAGTCCTGCTGGAAAATGAAGTCAGCATCCCCATAAAGCTCATCTGTGGAAGGAAGCATGAAGTGCTCCAAAATCTCCTGGTAGACGGCTGCGTTGACCCTGGACTTAATGAAGCACAGTGGACCAACACCAGCAGATGACATTGCTCCCTAAATCAACACAGCCTGTGGAAACTTCACACTGGACTTCAAGCATCTTGCAGTGTGTGCCTCTCCATTCTTCCTCCAGACTCTGGGTCCTTGGTTTCCAAATGAGATGCAAAAGTTGCTCTCATCAGAAAAGAGGACTTTGGACCACTAAGCAGCAGACCAGGTCAGTTTTTCTTTAGCCCAGGTAAGACGCTTCTGACGTTGTTTGTTGTTCAGGAGTGGCTTGACAAGAGGAATACAAAATCCGAAGCCCATGTCCAGGATCCGTCTGTGTGTGGTGGCTCTTGATGCACTGACTCCAGCCTCAGTCCACTCCTTGTGAAAGTCTCCAACACTTTTGAATGGCCTTTTCCTGACAATCCTCTCCAGGCTGCAGTCATCCCTGCTGCTTGTGCACCTTTTTCTTCCACACTTTTCCCTTCCACATAACTTTCTATTAATGTGCTTTGATACAGCACTTTGGGAACATCCAACTTCCTTCGCAATTACCTTTTGAGGCTTTCCCTCTTTATGGAGGGTGTCAGTGATGGTTTTCTGCACAACTGTCAGGTCAATCTTCCCCATGATTGTGATTCCTACTGAACCAGACTGAGAGACCATTTAATGGCTCAGAAACCCTTTGCAAGTGTTATGGCTTACTTAGCTGATTAGAGTGGGACAATGTGTGCCTAGAATATTGCACCTTTTCACAATATTCTAATTTTCTGAGATTGTGGATTTGGGGTTTTCATGAGCTGTAAGCCATAATCATCGCACATATGACAAATCACAGCTTGAACTATCTTGCTTTGCATGTAATGCATCTATCTCATATATTAGTTTCCCCTTTTACATTGCATTACTAAAAATAAATGAACTTTTGCATGATATTCTAATTTTTTCGAGGATCACCTGTATAAATTATGCATTCTGGTAGGCATGACTTAAAAGTACTGCTATGATTATATATTTGATTTATCCATGGACCTTGATAGGAGGGGGTTTCATGCACAGAAGCATGTTGCCTGCCATGGCCTCAGATGCATTCAAGCAGGAGCATATTTATCTACTTCCCCTTTAAATCTAGTACTGGTTCCTTCTGCATCTGAGCCATATTAATAGGGGCAGGTTAATGGGGTTCTGCTGCTTGGCACATGCTTACTAACAAGTTATGACGATGTCTGCTGCAGCTCCTAAGCAGGCCGAATGCATTGCACTGGGCCCCGGTGGAGCAAAATGATATCCTTTATAAATAGCAGTCATGTTATCACAACAGTGCTTTCTAATAGATTCTTTTTTTTTTTAATTACCAAGAAATTACTTTAGTGTTTAATTAGTATGTATGCTCATACCCTGAAGCGGCCATGCAACTATTGTTTCCCATTAATGTCATGGAGTACAGGTATTAATATATACAGATTAGTATTCATACTTTTCCTATTGTGGGGACACATGCATTTATTTTCAAGGGCATTTTCTATTGAGTGATTTGTTTAAACGAGGACAAAACAGCAAGGAACAGCTGGGGTCCCGCTAAATCTGTATATTGATAATAATAAAAAAAAAAGCCTTTGCTTTAACCTTATATTTGCTTGATCTAGTATGGGAATTGAAAGGGAAATATCTCCTACCCAGTAAGGACAGGTAGATTATGCAGGTATACTTTAATTAGAATGTCTTTTTTTCTGTCTTGGGGAGCCCACAGTTTATGTTACCATGGAAATACAAGTATAAAGTATGAAAGTATGTATCTTATGGATTGTATTTTAAGTGATTAAATATATTGGAGTTGAAATACTAAGTTGATTTGCCCTAAAAAACCACACAAAAAAAAAACCTGTGGTCTCAGCAAAGTAACACCAATGTGCAACTCACTAGGTGGCATGTGTGAGCTGTTTCAGTACAAATGTGAGACATCCCATAAAAACACTGTGACACTTTTTCTAATTCATTAGACAGAGTAATCAACCAGTGGAAAATTTAGACATTTCGGGGATGAATCCTACACATCCTGAGACCAGAGAAGTAAACAACTACCATGACAACACCAGAAGCAATGGTTTTAGAGATATTTTTAATGGCAAAAAAGTCAAAGATCTAAAGCATATTCTAAATACTACCAAATTAAATGGAAATGAACCTCTATACTATGAGTGAGCGACCGTTCGTAATGCCAAGGTAATACTTTGAAGTGCAATGGAGTGTCATGACCATTTTTAATAAATTTATTAGGATCGGATAGTTAAGAAAATCAATATGCATTTTACTATTGATAAGAACAACAAATATAAACAAGTTGTGTTTATTTTGCAGAAATCTCAAAAAAGTCAAACTTTATAGATTTGTCTTTACCTTTCTCATGCGTGTATTCCGATTACATTTAGACTGGCTGAAAATATTTCCAGTAAGCAATAACAATTCAAAGAACAATCGTTTTAATAGAAAGAGATCGGTCATCCCCAAAGCATGGTTCCTTCAAGAACTTTGGAGTATGTCTCATTAGAATTACATACCTGTGCAACCATTATATAACTTAATGGGAAATGTGTTATACTGTACATTGTATGTATTTCTAGATATGATTTGTCTGTCTAGAAATAAGTTACCTTATTGCCTGCGCGTAAATAACACTTTCCTTTTGGACTTATCTAAGCCTTTGTATTGTTTGACACAATTCCTACTCACCTACAGATTTATTGTGACTGTGTACCTCAGGTTGAATCAATGCCTGGTAGTCCAGTAGATGTAGCTTGTGGTCTGCACATCTTGTGAGAGTAGACCATTTGTACATCTCCCTTCAGTCTGGCATTTCTCCGTGTGTCCAAACATTGCCATGGCCTGCATGTACACCAGGATGGTATGTCCCTTTTTCAGTTGGCCATGCCATTTAAAACATCATGGCCCATCCACCCACTTGAGCCCAACCTCTTTGCCACAGACAGATGCCCCTATATAAACAACTTCACAAGCAGCTGAATTTGGGCGAACGATGGTTCTTTTGAATTTCGTAACTCTGAAAAAAAGGAATATGGAGAAAGCACTAAACGGACAATGGATGAAAAATTGTTTGTTTCTTGAACCGAAGTTCCATCCATTAAGTAAAAAAAGAGATGATTGATGGGAAAAAAGATGATTGCTCGATAGGGGACAGCACTGTTGATTTTAGTGACATATCAAGTGAGAAGTGACCGACAGAGGGCAAAATGGAGACGCATTAAAAAATTTTTTTTTTTAACGATATATATTTATATATTTACTAAATATTGTATATATCAATATATAAATGTAGATTTAGACTTTACTTTGCCCTTTTTATTTTATTAATATTGTAAGTTTTAAATAAATGTTTATGTGATTATTATACTTGAGTCCTGTGGCTCTGCTGTCTGCCTGGAACCAGTCTTATTGTACTGCACCAAGAGGATACTACACTATTATTTTGTCTGTTATCCTTTTGCAATTGCTTATATAGAAACTCATGCAGGAGTTGGTAATGTGCTGTCTGAACATATAAAAGAGCAAATGTTTTGAGCCGATCCTTAAAGGCTCTAGCACATGCTATCGAAAGAGAACTTTTTTATGTGTGTATATGTATGTGTGTGATAGCATTTACCTGTATTGGTGCTGTTGTACCTTTAAATTTGCAGATTTCCTCAGTAACAATAGAACAATAATGCTACCATGGCAACCATAGGAACAAATGCATCATGTAATAAAAAGAAATAGCGACTGCTAGTTTAAAGGAACACTGTATGGTTAGAAATACAAATCTGTATTCCTAATGCTACAATGTCCCTCTCCCTAGCTGTATTTGGTTGTCCCCCCTTTTGCAGTAATAATTAGAAAAAAAAATTATAGTAATACTTACCATTTTCCAGCTCCCTCTGTGTTTCTCACTTTCCCCCTTCACAATGTCATGGAGAAGACATGGACTCCTCTGCCAATGTCCAGTCCAATGCTCCTCTATGAGCTAAGGACCTAAAGTGCATGCGCGGCTAGTGGTGCGTGCACATTCAATTTTTCCCATACTAAAGCTGGTAGGCAGCCACTAGAGGCAGTCTTAACCCTGCAATGTAAACATTGCCATTTCTCTTAAACTGTACAGGGGACAATGAAATGAAGTGGTCTGGGTGTCTATAGTGTCCCTTTAAGTATACCATTTGACTATGTTTTTCAATATTGGAATTATTTTTACTGATAAATATATTTATGCACAGAAACCCATAATTTTCAGAGGTAGCAGAACTAATAAAGAGAGAGCTCTGTTGTAAAAAAAATGGTGGCACCTCTGGAGAGCAGGGGTGGCCAAAAATTTTGATTTTAAACCGGTGTACAGCTCCTACAATGATTTGCTAGCTGACGATCTACCAGTAGTCCTCCATTTCAGAACATTCAGAACAGTAAGTGTGTGTAGTGTCGGTGTGTTTGAATTATGGAGTGTTTTTGTATGGTGTATGTATGTGTATAGAAATGTTTTACAAAGGGAAATAAGGGATTTGCTTTTTTAATCGGGGAAGTGATAAGTTGGTGCTCAGTAACTGTTGAAAAAGTGCCATATTGGCGTGAAACCCGTCCAGATGATGTTTATCCCCAATACCCACTTCTGTAAATTGTATCTATTGTTTTACGTGTACTTTAATACATTTGGATTTTAATTTTATATTGAATGTGGAACTTTGTTCATTTAAAAAAGGTACAGTATTGCTTGGTCCATGGTTGAAGACCTGCCCCGGTGCTGCAGATATCAAGATTATTTTATCCTTTGGAGAATATTAACTGAATGTTTATTTGTATGTAGAGTTGGTGTTTGAATGCAGAGATGTATTTGTGTATAGTTTTGGCATAAAAGGTTATATACACTGTCACATACCCACCAAACACCCAGACGCACACTGTCACACACACATAAACACTATCAAACACAGATTCTCACACAGACAACCACACACAGATACACACAGACACACAGATAGACACATTTACATATACACATACACACAAACATGTATTTATACACACACACATATAACGAAAATACAGATTTATTTGATCTCCTAAAAGCCTTGGGCAACTGTACCACAAGTATTCCTGGTTATATGATTATGTAACATGTTATAGCAAGATTTAAAGGCACTAGTTAAAGGATCACTATATTGTCAGGAAAACAAAGCGTTTTTCCTGACACTATAGTGCCCTAAAGGGTGCCCCCACCCTCAGGGTCCCCCTCCCGTGGTGCTGAAGGGGTTAAAACCCCTTCAGCCACTTACCTTATTCCAGCGCCGGGCTCCCTCGGTGCTGGTGACCTCTACTCCCCCACCGAAGTCAGCTCCCTGTGCCGACGTCAGCGGAGCAAAATGCACAAATGCGCGGCAAGTGCCGGGAGTGCATTCAAAGTGTCCATAGGAAAGCATGTCTGAATGCTATGGATGCTCTGCGCGATGCATCTGAAGGGTTTGCATCTAAAGGGTTAAAACCTGAGGGACATTGCACCCAGACCACTTCATTGAGCTGAAGTGGTCTGGGTGACTATAGTGTCCCTTTAAGAGCTTATTGTAAAGGGTTATTGCAGGCAGGTTCCTTGTGATTGAATGTATCTAATTAGAGACCCACTCGTAATCCAGATCATGTTAGTACGGATGTATAACTATATGCCACTGTGCCAACTCCAGGTCAGAATCCTCAACTACTACTGTATGTCCAAGTTTGACTTATATTGTATTTGTCAAATTACCCTGTACTTAAATAGAGGGTTGGATAAATATTAATCTTAAATATTGGGAAACATTTTATGATGCCAGATTCTTACATGCAATAAAACATTTTCCACCATAGTTGCAGACACTTGTGTCCCATTTTCAACAGCACTGGGTAGATAAATCAGGGTGGAAGAAAATTACATTTTTTTAAGTAACAGAAAGGGGACCAGAATTTAATGAGAACCCTCAGCCAATTACTGCGTAAAAAAAACAAACAAAAAAACTGGCATTAAATCTATGAAAGAGAATGCAAAAAGAGACATCCATAGAAATTGTATGCGCTCATTTTAAAGCATTTCATGCACAATGCACTGAGATTGAAAAAAAAAATCAACCCAAGATCTGCCTCTTTATATTTTTTATATTCCTCCCCCTAAACTTGCCTTGAAATCTTAATAAAGTTACAAATTAAAAAGCACATGAATACAGTCTATGCAGAAGGTAACGTTGTTTGTGTTAATACAATTTATTTATTTGGAAGTAATGATGCCAGACTTGTTTGCTAGTTCGTTGCTGTATTTAATAAATGACATGTCAATCATGTACTGTTACTTTAAATGATCCCACCCTATCTGAGGGATGCATGCAAATTCTCCCATGTTCTTCCCAGTAACAATGTGGCCACCATTCTCCTCCCACTCACCACTATATAAAAAAAAAAACCTCACAATGCATCAGTCTGTATGGGTGTTTCCTTTCTAGCATTTTTTTTTAATGTAACTAAAATCACTATGGGGACATTTCATGGATACAGTTACTTTTTTGTTGCACACTGTTTTTCAGAGAACACAATGAGGCATCAGCAGTAAGGATGCACTGCAAGCTGCAATCATTGGTCCAGAACAAGTCTGCATCTTGCATTTCCATCCTGATTTCAGGGAAAGGCAGTAGGCAGCACACAGCCCCATTGCAGGTCTAATTGCCCCTGGCTGGGCTGGGCAAGGTGTCTAGGAAATGACTCCTCTATCTGTAGCAGGTATGCAAGGAGCATAGCAGGCTGATGGTCCCTCAATTGAGACAACAGAAGGGATGCTAATGCTGCTTGTGGTGCTGAGGCTGTTGCTGGGAGAGTCTGCTGCTGCGACAGGGGAGGACAAGACGAACAGTTGAAGGAGCCTCACAGCGCATGCTCCATCCCAAACACTGACTTATATTCTCAGTCAAGGTATCAAGGAAAAAAAATCTGCATTTTTTAGAAAGAAGAACGTCCACTGAAGAAAAAAATAAAAATAAATAAAGAATACTCCTTTCAGAGTATTAGACATCAACAGGTAGGAACATCTTTGATTTTATTTTAATGATTGATTTATCCTCATTCCCCCACTCCTGCATATGGTATATGTGTTTCTGGCTGTAATAATATTAATGCTGTGTGTGGGTTCAGTGCTGTGCAAGGGAAATGACTGATAGACGATAGAAGGGGTTTCTTTGCTATCTGGTGTTGTTGACAATAAACTGCATAATTGGAGCTCAGAGAGACAATACGGATACAGCAAGCTCTGCTTATTGCAAGTCTGAACCTGGTATGTTGCAAACAGACCCAATGGATGGCTGCATTCCACTGATTATAGAAAGCCATAACAAAGGGACATTATGGGAGTCAGTGTGTATGGGTGTATGTGCTTTATCTATCTATCCTGTCTATCTATCTATCTATCTATCTATCTATCTAGTCTGTCTGTCTATCTATATATCTATCTGTCTATCTATCTATCTATCTATCTAGTCTGTCTCTCTATCTATCCATCTATCATCTATCTATCTATCTAGTCTGTCTGTCTGTCTATCTATCTGTCTATCTATCTATCTATCTATCTATCTATCTATCTATCTATCTATCTATCTATCTATCTAGTCTGTCTATCCATCTCTATCTATCTATCTATCTATCTAGTCTGTCTATCTGTCTATCTATCTGTCTATTTATCTTTCTATCTATCTACCTATCATCTATCTATCATCTATCTATCTATCGTTCTATGTGTCTTTCTAGCTGTGTGTATGCATATATATATATATATATATATATATATATACATACACACACACACACAATGCTTACACAAATACACACTATTACATACAGACACACACACACACACACACACACACACACAATCCATTGTTACACTGACAACTGAGCATTAAAAGATGGGTTTTATTTAGACAAAGCCTGTATAAATCTTGCAGAACTGCACACCCTGATTCCCTTCCATCCTTTGAGAAGGGGCATAGTAACAGTTGCAAGGATTCCATGTATGAATAATGGAGCCTGGATCCTGATTTCTAATGTGGTTAGCTGTGCTGGATCAGCTCAGATGCATTAGAACATATTTGTTCTCCATGAAAATGTTGGATTGCTGCAGCCCTACATGATAGAGTGAATCAGAAGGGTCTAATCCTGCTGTGATATGCATTTAGCTAACCATGATTACAAAGGGATAACAGATTGGATGCTTATTTTTTTAAGAGTGTGCTTTGCAATATACACAAGACTGTGCTATTGTGGTATACACATTTCCAAGCCATATACCTACAGTATTTGTTAAGCAGAGAGGTGGGGGATGGGAACCATTGTGATTTTATTTTCTAATAGAGCACTGTGGACTAAAACACATTATGCACACACACACACACACACATATATATATATATATATATATATATATATATATATATATATATATATATATATATATATATATATATATATATATATATATATATATATATATATATATATATGTGGGTGTGATCCATATATATACTATATCAGCTGCACAATATTCACTGTATAACATGTAAAACATTCATTACAATCTCATTATCTATTTGGGTATATATATATTCAGTCTGCTAATTAGTGCTGCTTATTTCTCCAATTTTGAGTGTTTTTTGCTACTAAATTTAACTTGAAAACAAATAATAGTATTCATTTACTTCCCCCCTCCTTTTCTGCATAAATTAACATTCTTATGGTAGCACTTTCTCACATCATGACTTGCTACCTAGAAAAAGAAGAAAAAGAAGAAAAGAAAAGATTTCTTTGTTTATTTAATTATTATTTTTTTTACAGATCTCTTGACAGTATGACACATCAGAAGAATGAGAGAGAGGGATGTGTACCAAGACACCAGCTCAGTTCTTTTTGTGGATTACATGTGAAGTAAAATGTATGGATCTACCTTGTGCTTGCCCTTGTATATAGACCATGAGACTTGACTGAAGCAATATCTATATCGTCCATCTATGGCGAACGATAGCCATGCATCTGACAACATCCTGCAAAATGTGTCTCCTTTAACAGCATTTTTAAAACTGACTTCATTGGGCTTCATCATAGGAGTCAGTGTGGTGGGCAACCTTCTTATCTCCATCTTGCTAGTGAAAGATAAGACCTTGCACAGAGCTCCATACTACTTCCTTTTGGATCTTTGCTGCTCAGATATCCTAAGATCTGCTATTTGTTTCCCATTTGTGTTCACCTCAGTAAAGAATGGTTCTACGTGGACTTATGGGGCTCTTACTTGCAAAGTGATTGCATTTCTTGGTGTTTTGTCTTGCTTTCACACCGCGTTCATGCTCTTCTGCATAAGTGTGACCAGATACTTAGCCATAGCGCACCATCGATTTTATACAAAAAGGCTGACCTTTTGGACTTGCCTGGCAGTAATTTGTATGGTGTGGACTTTATCTGTAGCTATGGCCTTCCCCCCTGTTTTAGATGTTGGCACCTACTCCTTTATAAGGGAAGAAGACCAATGCACATTTCAGCATCGTTCCTTCAGGGCCAACGACTCTTTGGGATTTATGTTACTCCTCGCCCTCATACTTCTAGCCACACAGCTTGTCTACCTCAAGCTGATATTTTTTGTTCATGATCGAAGGAAAATGAAGCCAGTCCAGTTTGTAGCCGCCGTAAGCCAGAACTGGACTTTCCATGGTCCTGGAGCCAGTGGGCAAGCAGCGGCTAACTGGCTCGCTGGCTTTGGAAGGGGCCCCACACCACCGACCTTACTGGGAATAAGGCAAAATGCAAACACCACAGGCAGGAGAAGGCTTCTGGTTCTAGATGAGTTCAAAATGGAAAAAAGAATCAGTAGAATGTTCTATATCATGACATTCCTTTTCCTGACCTTGTGGGGTCCATATTTGGTAGCTTGTTACTGGAGAGTTTTTGCAAGAGGTCCTGTGGTGCCAGGGGGATTTCTAACAGCAGCTGTCTGGATGAGTTTTGCCCAAGCTGGAATCAATCCTTTTGTCTGCATTTTCTCTAACAGGGAGCTGAGGCGCTGTTTCAGCACAACCCTTCTTTATTGCAGAAAATCCAGGTTACCAAGGGAACCTTACTGTGTTATATGAAGGAGCATCTGCAGAAATGTTTAGGCTTGTGAAACACTACCCTTGTCGGCAAAGCATTTGTGGCCTGTAGCCATTTCTTGAGAAGATCAAGAATGGAACGTCTGCAGCATTGTGCATACTTTGCAATAGCGCACCTGTAATCCTATTTTAACCTAAAGTGCTCCTGCAGGCCACCTGGGGAAGGTTTGTAATTGAAACAAAGGACTCAACCCATGGATCTAATTTTATATCTGTGGTTGAATGTTAGATCTTGCAAATTGGCAGGTGCTACAATTCACTGCTGAATGCTGTGTATATCACCACATTTAAAAAAAAAAAAAACAAGATACACCCAGAAAGGTTAGCATTTGGACATCTAAATAAATTGAATTGAGGTAATGTGTTAATAAACATGCTTTTAAGAGTTTGAAGACTCTGAATATTTAATATTGTTTGGGGGTTTGTTTTTTTCCTTCTTCTTTTGCAAAGATTGACAAATGAGAATTTTAAAATACTGTACCCGATTAAGGATTTGTCATGCATTATTGGATTCATCTTACTAAAAGGTTGCTTTACCTTTATAAATATTGGGGAGCATTTCAAAGCAGTATTTTTTTTGTTAAAATTCTATTCTAATTTTTCAAGTATTCTTTCTATAAACAAATGAAGGTTTTCTTTAAGAGTGATACTCGCAATTAAATGTAATCTGTGCTCTTTTGTTTGTTTTTTTTATTTCTTTAATTTGGCAAATATTAATTTATCCTTTTGTTTCGGACAAACCTAGATATCAATCTCTTTGGCAACATAATATGCTTATTGCAGTATTAAAGGATTTACATTTGGAACACTCACAATGATACAGAATACATCATGTTGCCTTAATGGGTTACATAGTATCTTCTATTTTATTTGAGACAATTGGATCAGTCACTTGTGGTCAGTCACTTGGGAGGGCATGAAAGATTGTTTGTACCATGTCTTTCATTTCACTCCCATTGTTCCCCAAATCAGTATGCACATTGCTTGGATGAGCACCGCCTTTCAGATGTGCTACAAATTCGGGTCCATTGTATGAAATACAGGCAGTTGAATATGTTTATATTTTTAAGTCAACTGTCGTGGAGAGAACAAAAGCATTGGTATTATATTTTGCACAATTTGTGAAGCATTAATTCTACTGAAGGCACAGTCCTGTTTATACTTTCTGCACATTTTGGTGTATTGGTTGTTAATATTATTTTATTTCGATTTTTTTTCCTTTTTTTTTTTTGTTCTTGTGAAAACCTATCATTTTTAGTATTTTAGAATAACATTAGAGTCTGTGAGTCTTTCTTTCCTTCTTTAAGATACAGATGTGTGTGAAATTGAAATATAAAGTTGCATTTGCCAAATTTTTTTCTTGTGTAGCCTGTTAATTTTCCTGGAATAAAATTTTACATTTTTCCAGTTATGCAACTAAACTTTTTTTTTTAATTTAATTTATTTTGTCTAGTGATCTGAATGTGATTATGAATTTATCTTTTCAATTATTATAGTGTTTCTGAAACTATGAAAGCATAAATGATGGGATCACATACAGTTGGTACAATGACAATTTACACAAGTAAGACAAAGAACACATATGACTTTAACTATTGATGTGCTGTCGGTACATAATGCAAATGTCTAAAGTGTTTGTTTTTTATTTATTTTTTTGCTTACCTGATTTTAATATTACAGAGTGAATTTTATTATTTTTACTTCCTTGTGTAGCTCAGCTGTCTGACACCAGAAGGGTTAAAGGGGCTTCAAAGACCAGTTTGTTTTTGCTCTAAATGAATAGTAGAGAACAGTTATTATCCGGTGCATTTTTATAAACTCAATTACCTCATTCTCATGTGCTATAAACTACACAATGTCAAAATGAAGCCAAATATAATGAATAGAAATTCAGTCTGAAAAATAATAACATTCTTTATATTTATGAAGTTAATTTGATCTTCTTTGGTAGTAGCTCACCTTTTTTGTTATATTTATTATAACCATCTCTGAGGCATAATAATATCTCAAATATATCTCATCATGAATTTAATAGAAGTTTATAGCTAGCTATAAACAGTGAAATCCTTAACAGGAAAATTAGTTCATGGGCGTACTAACTCCCTAGGGAATTCATATTAATGAATTTTTTTTTTTTTAATAATTTACTTACTGTCATTAATGCTACATTACACACTCCTACGTATCACTTAAACAAGGAAGGGTGCAGGAATTTAGTGTAGTTTTTAGTGAGGTATGTAAACCCTTTTGTTTCTTCAAGGTTGGTCATTAATGCAGTTTCACCCTCCCATTTTGAATTTGAATGACATCACTCCCTTGCCTAAGATGTGATCATCATTCATACACACTCCCCATTAGTCATTCAACCACATTCCCTATACTTTCCCTTAAAGGCTTGCTGAAACCCCCTCTGCACAAAGCTCCGAGGAGGCCTTCAAATCATTTGGGAACCATTACCCACAAACAGGTCCACAAATCATAAACCAACATGTGTACACCACATTTGCATATATATTTATAATCTTTAGACCTCTCTGGTTGTGGCTATATTTGTACAAGAATTTAACGGATGCGGCCAATACTTTTTACCAATAAATCTATTGGTCAATAAATCTATGGACTCTTCCATCTGACATTGCCCCATCCCTTAAATTATTCTAGGAAGTTCTAGATTATTACACAACTTACCCTATGATGTGCCTACCATGTCAGCAGGATATCTAATTTTATCAAGAATACCTGTTTCAATTATCCATTATGCGAGACTGTAAATTATGTCATTATCTCCTCTCTATGTAGTCCCTGAGACACATCCCATATAATTTGTTAAAATTTAGGTGTAACCCAATAAAATGCATTAGAGATCTTTTGCTATTGAGATTATCATCTTTTTAAGAAGGCCCCAAACACTGCAAGATAAGTATGATAGCACTACTGGGAGATGCTAAAATGTTTTTTGTGGAAATATTATCAGAAAATCTCTACTAAAGTAACAAAATACTGCAGGGAAAGCAATATGGCTATACTTGACAATCTTATAATTGAAATTGTATTGATATATGTTGGTAAAGTGCAAATGTGCAAACCAAAAAGACTACATATGGATGTCAAGTTTTGGGAACTAATTATCTTTCTTAAGGCTTGGATATCCATAAAAGGTCTGCATACTGGGTGTTTAGGAAGTGTTCCAACTTTTCTGGCGAGGTCCTTTAAAAAAATTATTTATGAATGTCCAATTTATATTTCAGTAGGAATCCTTAGTTTCTGGTAAGATGATCTTTTTAAAAGTACATTTATGGGGGTACAGCCTTTGGTTCTCCATTGTTTATTCTCACTGAGTAAAGGAGTCACTAACATAACTCAACGTTTGTTGTATGTTGAGGCCTCGATTACTGCACTTCTTTGTCTTCCCCTAAGGCAGAAGTTCTTTTTTTTGACAGGGACATAAATTATGTACATTATATTACCTTGGCAACTAATTCTTTAATATGAGCTCACCGACCCAATTCTAAAATTAACAATATATTTGAAAGCATTAGACTCTCCCAGTGTCAAGCTTAATTAAAGAAATCCAAAACTAACCAGTAAAACATTTGCTGTTGGCAGGTGCCTGTTGGGCTTCCAGATAGTGACACAACTGTGATAAATACATATTTAAAGGCTGTTTTGGTTGACATGTAACCCTGAAGTATGTATATTTTATTGACATCCCTAATTGAACTTCTGATCTGGATTGCATAGTTTATGTATACAGTGACTTTGTTCCAACTAACGGGAGCCACCACAGAGTTTAAAACCACCAACAAGGTCAATAGATATCTTGTTGTACTTCATGAGTTATAGATGTCCATTCTGGTAGCAAATAATGTTTCTCATTTAGGTAAGTTTAGGCAGGTTATTGCATCCAATGCCATTCGGTGTGAAAGAAGTGCATTGGATGAATTGGCATGACTTGCCTTAGAATTTATTGTTTTCAAAGTAATAACTAGGTGGAAAGAGTTGCTTACCTAATTAAATCCAACACAAATATACTAATGTACTTATTAACAAGAATCTTAAGATTTTTGGTTTCTCTATGAAGAGTTCCCATGCCAATGCTGAAACCTTCATGTGTCATAGTGGCAGTAGAGATATCAGGTTGTCTTGCTTGATAAACAACATTGGCCATAGTCACCAACAGCTTTAAAGAAGAGTAATAATCTTTTTTACATCTCAGCAGTCCAGTATTTCACAACTTTATCATAAGGTCAAGACCCTCTATACCCTGCTAAGATATAGTCAAAGCATGGCTTTATATGGGCACTCTAAACACCATAACTGTAACTCATAGTAGGCGTTAAGGTGTTACGAGGTCACGGATGTTATTTTGGAGCACTTTGACAAAAAACAATGCTCTGCCCATCACCAATTGGTAGCCCCTTGTTCAGCCATGCTGATAATGAGGAAACTATACTTCTGCTTTATCAGGTACTATATTATCAGGACAGTGATAGGTTGACAACACTATACATAAAAAATTGGATGGGCTTCACACCAAGATAAGTAAGTGACTTAAGACAGTAAGTAGTTTGGGGAGTTTTTTGGTAGACAGAATATTTTTGGCTAAACTTGTAAACTTTTTATTTTTCAGCTTACTAAACTATTTTAAAAAATTGTAATATATGAAACAAAATCTCAAAATATTACAAAATTAAAATATGTTTCATACTATTGAGTCATTTTAAAAGTTTATTCAGAAATGCTACATTATTTGAAAAAAAGCTTATCAATAAATATTAAATCGAGGCCTAAATGCTAAGCTTGTATCATTTTCACATATATTGTTTTTTTCTGTGTTACTGTCCCACTCAGTGGTAACCCACCTCCTGTGCTGTGGTTGCCAGGGAGATCTTGTCAGATTTATTTATATGTTTCATGAAAGAAATGCAGTATACCTTGCCATGTGAGTCTGGAAACGCTCACTTTTTTTTCTTTAAACCTAGCTATATTAGCGAAAAAAACAGTTTTACACAAATGAAAGCACCTTACAACTAACGTTTCAAGGTGACACGTATGGCCAACTGCATTAAGTTAAGTGAATTTGCACTCTTAAAACAAGTCATGTGCCAAATAAATTTGCTAGTTTTTCACCAGTCCTAAAAATGATTGTACTAACATGTATGATTTGCACTTGCACTAAATATTGACCAACAATATAACTAGATTTTAAATGTACAAGGTGAATCAGTAAAGTGTGAATTTGTGTCAATTCAATGGATTTTGTAGGCCACAATAGTGAATTTTATATATTCTGTAAGTCAGCATTATTTTATATTATCTTTGCCTAAAATGTCAAATTCACGTTGTAATTACTTTCATTTCCCAACAATTCATAGTTTAGCTAATTAACCGTACAGACTTACACACCATTTACAGGTCCTGTTCAGTCTGTGGAGAGTTTGGGGGTAGGGGTGGAGCTTTGTGTGTGGACAAACACTTACGGTTCACTCTAGTCATTGGTTCTGACTGCTGCTGAATGTTCTGCAGGTTGTATGATAAGTAATGATGCCATGAATCAATATGGCAACTCCCACCCAAGACAGAAGCTACTCAGTACAATTCTGAGAAGAACTCAGAGAAGTTACATAGATAGTCAAAATACATTTAATCTATTTGCAAGCCATGGGGTTTTGGCTCAGTTTATCTTTTTGGTGCCCCAAGGATATTTTTGTCTTACAGTTTTATATGTATGTGGGGGACAGAGCGTGTGTCTTGCATTTTGTATGTGTGTCTGTGTAGATGTGTCTGCCAATCTGTGCGTATGTCTGGGAGAGTGTGTGTCTATCTGGGTGTATATGTTTGTCTGTCAGTTGGTGTTTCACTGACTTTAGTTTTAATAAAGTGAAAATTGTCAGGAATTCAAAGTGAATTTCAAATTTAAGGAAAATGTACCTTAACTGGGGAAATTCTCCATGTCAGCTAACTTTTTAGGGCATTTAATTTGAAATTCACTTTGGATTCCTGACAATTCTCACTTTAGTAAATAACCCTCTTTGTTTGTTTATTTGTTTGTGTGTGTGTGAATGCATATCTATTTGTATATGTGTGTGGAAATGTGTGTCTCTGTGATGTATCTATGGAAATGTACATGTGTCTGGAAATATGTGGCGATTTTTCAAGGGGCCTAAACATTTATAACAACAGCCCAGGATGTAAGTTTTTGTTTTTAAGTATAAACACAGTATGCCTTTTCTACTGTTCCACCAACTGACCTCCTCATTAAGCTGCTATATTAGCTGATAACCTCTTCCAGTGCCTCCTTGAGATCTCCCATTCCACTAGTCACACAGTTTCTATGCTTTTTCAACCTTTCTGCAGTTGACATAACCCATGCACCTCTCTACCCAGTTAATACCCCTTATTCCACTGTCCTACACTTGATATATAATGTTTGATTGTCCACTAGATGCCCCATGCCAATTTCACTTCTATCTACAAATACCCCATCCTCATTTACCCTGTACCACCTCCCTCATGTGGTATTCCTCATTAAAATCCTCTCTCAGTAACTATCTCCCCATTTTGTTCCTTATCTAAATGTTCCGCTGCTTTGTTAGTTAATATGGCATTATGTTGCTCCTTCATATACCACATTCCTCTGCTTCCATGTTTCATTTTTTCCCATAATTTCTCCATTGTTCATAACACTGTTTCACTTTCCTCACAGTTACAACAGAGTTGCAGAGATACATTTAATTTCCCGCAAGCCTTTGCGCCCTACGTCTCTGCCCTACAATTCTCTATAGCTTCTGCTGGAAACAAAATGGCTTTGAATCCTCTTTGTTTATAACGAAAAACATTATATGCCTCTTCCTGAGGTCTTTCACAGTTCATAGTGAATACTTAACAGGTTTTTTTCTTGGATGGTATAAGTGTTGAATTGTTGAATGGCAATCCACTGGTTTCCATGGTGATTGCTTTTAGCTACACTTGATATATACCATTCCACTATCCTTTAGATGATCTCTCCAATTTCACTGCCCATTTATACCCGCTCCAATTAATATCCTCATTTAGTTTCTTACTTTGTACTATCTCCCTTAATTGGAAGCCCTCATTATAATGCTCTCTTGGTTATAATGTAATATAACTTATATATATTAGACATTTATGTGACTCAAAAAGAGTTGCAGAAAAAAATCTAAACTAACTGAAGCATTTGATTCAGAGATCACATATATAAAATTAAAATTATTATAATTACAAATCACTCCTACATTGTAATGAATATATCGTAATTTATCCATATGATGTTTCATGTTCCTTAAAAGGAACTCTTCAAACACCATAACCACTACAGTGCCAATGTAAGTAAGGCAGAGCATTTTAGAACTTTGGGTCCTCCAGGCACCACTGTCCACCTCTCCTCTTTTGGTCTGAGAGCTAAAAACTCCTGGCAAGTAGCTCTCTTAAATTAATCCATATTATGCAGAGGTAGCTCATCGCATGAAAGTCTCAGCTAATTACGCTAATAAGCTAAACCCTGAGCTAAGACGATCAGAAAAGGCGTCAAGTCATACAGTGTGCTGTAGTAGTTATGGTACGTGTTGTGTTCCTTTAATATCCTAGGACTTTCTTCTGTTGCTTATTGCTTTAAACTATAGGTTTAATATTTTTGTGATTAAAATCAAAGATGAAAAAAAATATCTCTGTCAAATAAATAAAACAGGTTATAATTATATATATATATATATGAAAATAATATACAAATTAGATAAAGTATTGTTGATGAAAAAGGGGAAAATTGCAGAGCGATTACTCTTTGTCGCCTTAATTTAAGGAAAAATTATGTCCAAAACCAATAAATATAAAGAAGTAAAATAGAAGTACTCGTAAAGTGCATCTTAAAAACCGTTTGCCATATAAAAAATAGAACTCTACATGCACAAGATCTGCAGTGTATCACGCGAACTAGCGAGTTCTTTCATTGATGTGCCTCAGGTAAGATGTTTAAACTTTAATGAAGCAACTGATGGAAAGTTAGTACTGGGCGTTCTCCTTTCAGAAACTCAACAAAAGGCTCTTTTTTTTATCATTGCTTTTATAGTGTTATGTTCATTATATCCATATTTTTTGTTTGTTTCTTTTTGCATTATATTTTTATTGTCTGTGTAAATCATATTAGAATTCACAAAGAAGAGACACTAACTGCGCTGCCATTATTTGCATTACTATAGAAAATAAATTATTACGTGTTTAGCCTTGTTGTGTATTATTTTGTAATGATTTCACATAAAATAATATTTCTTTTCAGTGGATCTCCTGGCTTACACTTTCTAGGTGGGGCTTGGTTGTCACCCTGAGCTATCTTTGGCATTTATCTGTTAAGACCATGCACACTTTGAATGTCTGAAACCATCCCAGAATGCATTTCTCAGGTGCTCTAATGCAGCGTTTCCCAAACCAGTCCTCAAGACCCACCAACAGCCCAGGCTTTGTTAGTATCTCCATTGGAATAAAACAGGGAAATACATAAATCCTGGACTGTTGGTGGGCCATGAGGACTGGTTTGGGAACCACTGCTCTAGTGAATAATGTCAGAATTTGGGAACAAACTCTAGAACTTTATTGCCCGCACTGTGCTTTGTCAAATAAGATGTGCTCCTCACTATGGTGGCTTTAAATTTAGCCACCCCCAGAGAAAACTGATCAGCCAGTAGATTCACTGAAAAGAGGAAATAGTTTATATTTATGCATTATGATATATTACAGACACAGGCTATATGATACATGTAATATTTTGCTTTAAATAATAACAAAAGAAAAAACACCACAGCTTTTCTTTAAGAAGCTATCGGAGGACCATGACAGCAGCTTTGGGGCAATGGTCAAATATCCTCTTAGAGACCCATTAAAGCAGTTCTTTCCTCCTGATGCATATAATCCCAACCAAATGCCCATGTACAGAGCTTGGCAGCACCTATGATTATATTATTAAACTATCCATATATTCATGATTTTTAAAATTTTGTCTTTTTTTTGTGTTAAGTCTTTAAGGTTGTTTGAAGTCATAAGAAGGAGTAGGTACAATTTAAACATCTAATTAAATTGCAAATTTCTCTCAACAAGATTGAGGTAGGTATAACACTTTCGCTCTTAAAATGAAGACTATGGCTTTAGAAGTTTAATGTGGTAATCTAAGAGCCATAACCTCTACACTGCAGTGTAATGGTAATGATGATAAACACACCTTAGTAAGAAGCAAAACCATTTTCAAATAATTTGACACATACCTGGGTTCTACGACCACCAGTGTTCTTCTGACCTAATGTGGTATAACTAAAACAGAAGTTTCCTTTCTACTTTAGCAAAATCAATTTTGTCCAACTTGGACATCATTCATTGTTGGAGAGTGTCACGTGATACAATTTAAAATATAAAAATAACCACCCTCCTTTTTTCCAACAAATATTCTGAATATTTGTTGAAGGCCCTTTTAGACGATCAACCGACATTACAAGAAATTAAATATAAAGTTCATGTCCGAACCACTGTCCTTAAAAATAGATATTTGGATGTTTTCCAATATCCTTTAAAAAAGTAAAATAGCATGAATTCCTACTTACAATATCCATCAATATCAAAACAAGCCTTTAAAACAACTCATCTTTGGATATGGGAAGAGGTTAGTCTAAAAAAAAGAGTCTACACAACTGGAAAATGAATAAATTAATATCCCAACTGTGCAAAAAAAATGAATTTATGTTTCCTCGTCAAGGCATTAGCGGTACAATAGGGAGGTTTCTAGAACAGAGAGCTCTCTACAAACTTCCACGGTGATTTGATTGGCTAGGTTTACACACAGTATACTGGCATCCCAAATAGAATGAAATGTAGTAAACTCATGTTTAGAAGTTTGAAGTACGGAGCCAGAGTCGTAGAGGATACTACTGACTAGTGATGTCGCGAACCGTTCGCGAACTTGCCGTGAACGGTTCGCCATGGTTCACCACGAACAGTTCGTGGCGAACTCCGGTCAGCTGACACATCCCTGCCAATCTCCAGCAGACCCTCCCTCCCAGACCCTCCTACTTCCTGGACAGCATCCATTATATATTTTTTCATTCATATTATAAGTGGATTTCATTGACATCATAATTGAGCCAGCTTACTTTAATTTACTTAATGTTTAATTAAAAAATATTTATAATCTTAGAACGTGTTTTGCTAGAATGCTTTTTTTTTTTGATCAATAGTAATTGTTTACTAGGCACTGTAAGATCATGGATTTGGGTTCAGTGAATAACCAACCTATTTCCAGAAATTTGCCTTATACAATGTACAATTGAAATCGTATTCAGTACAAAACAGCGATATATCATTTTTGCATCACAGATCAGCTACAACAGCAGTCAGATCATTCTTAATGATTACACCAGAGACGCAGTTAGTCATATTACGCAAGCTTTGTTCGTCACATGGAGAATTAAATACATAACTGGATCAAAGGAAACCTATGCAGACTCTGCTGTGATAAAACTGGATTTCTTTTTTTTAATAATTAGGCTTTAATAAATAATGCAATTTTTATATATTCAGATGGTTAGATGAAGCAATAGAATGTTCAATCTAACGTTTTGTTCGTGGTGCATCATGTTTTTTTCATTCACAATGGATTATCTATAGAATTATCATGTGAATAATATATAAAGTTGTCAATAATTTTCATTCATGATTTCTTAGTTGATGGGGGTCAAAAAAACTCACATATAGTGTAGTATTAATTTCAATGAAAAATGCCATTCTTGCAAAATCTGGGAACTGTCTGTTATATAATGCACTAGAACAGGGATAGGCATCCTTCCGCACTCCAGATGTTTTGGACTACATCTCCCATAATGCTCTTACACACATAATGCTGGCAAAGCATCATGGGAGGTGCAGTCCAAAACATCTGGAGTGCAGAAGGTTGCCTATGCCTGCACTAGAACATCGAAAAATTTAAAAAACAAAAATAATACAATTGTAGCTGTATGCCTATAACAGTTTGTAAGTGTTCCACTCGCTATCCTTCCATTTATGTAGGAACAACCTTTAATGTGCTATTGTGATATGAGTGAAATGTGTTTGATAACTTAATGCTTAATAATTCAAGTTAGATGAGTTAATTTGTATTTCCTGCAATGGAAAACACCAGACCTGAACAGTCTACAGTTAACATGGCAACCAATTAAGATTTATAGTAGCT
The DNA here is from genome assembly GCA_933207985.1 of Pelobates cultripes. Classification (NCBI taxonomy): domain Eukaryota; kingdom Metazoa; phylum Chordata; class Amphibia; order Anura; family Pelobatidae; genus Pelobates; species Pelobates cultripes. The sequence continues at coordinate 335,198,386 of OW240914.1, read as the reverse complement.
TGATATGGTGTAAGCATTTTTAAGTTGCTATGGAGGCCGATGGAGAGGAAATACTGTTACTGGATTATTTAGCTAATAATTTACACTATATGGACAAAAGTATTGGGACACATCTCTTAATTGTTAGATTCTGGCGTTTCAATCAGAGCCACAGATGTATAAACCTAGCCCCTTAAGCACACATGACGGAAATATTCCGTCATTATTCCCTTTTATTTTTGAAGTTGGTTCCTTAAGATGGCTAGGCACATAGCCAATCAGTCTGTATTTACAAACATTTCTGAAAAAATGGGTCATTCTGAAGAGCTCAGTGAATTCAAGCATGGTATTTTGATGGTACCTTTGAGTCAGGTCATGAAATTTCTTCCCTGCTAGTTATTTCACCCTCAATTGTAAGTGATATTATTTGAAAGTTGAAGCATTTAGGAACAGCAGCAACTCAGCCATGAAGTTGAAGACCACGTAAAGTCAAATGTGATGAGATACATGGTGCATAAAAGTTGCCAACGCTCTGCTGATTCCATAGATGAAGAGTTCCAAACTTCTACTTGTATTAATATCAGCAGAAAAACTGTGCATTAGGAGCTTCATCAAATGGTTTTCCATGGCTGAGCAACTGCATGCAAGGCTCAGGTACAATGCTTAGTCACTGGACTCTGGAGAAGTGGAAATGTGTTATGTGGAATGATGTCATGCCTCTCTGTTTGTTAATCTGATGGGTGAGTATGGATTTGGTGGATGCCAGGAGAACGTTACCTGCCTGACTGAATTGTGCTTGGGCTAGGCTATTTACTTCCAGTAAAGGACAATCTTAATGCTTCTGCATACCATTTTGGACAATGCTATGCTACCAACTTTGTGAGAACAATTTGGGAAGGTCCTTTTCTATTCCAGCATGACTGTGCCCCAATGCACAAAGCAAGTCCATAAAGACATAGTTGGATGAATTTCGTGTAGAAGACCTTGACTGAAGCCCTTACTTCAACCCCATCAAACACCTTTGGAATGAACAGGAATGGAGTTTGCGAGCAAGGCCTTCTCATTCAACATCAGTTCATGATCTCTCAAATGCTCTACTGGATGACTGTGCAAAAATTCCCTCAGAAACACTCCAAAATCTTGTGGAAAGCCTTCCCAGAATAGTGGAAGCTGCAAATGGAGAGACCAACTACATATTAATGTCTATGCATTTAGAATGCAATGTAAAAAAAAAGCCGCTGTTGGCTTAATGGTATGGTGTACCAATACTTTTGTCCATATAGTGTGTGTGTGTGTGTATGTGTGTACATATATATATATATATCTTAAAATTATTACACAAGAATTATGCTCAATGCTGCAGCTAACCAGATCTACCAACTTTTTGCTCAGTATAAAGGTCCTTGTACTAGGAAGTGACCAATCAAATGTTTCTCAGAGGGAAGCATTGTGGATATGTAGGGCATATTATAACATATTGTAAACACACTCAAACAACAGCTTAGTGAATATGCCCCAAGCACATTTGAAATGTATAAAACATTCATGGAAATAGATATTATTAAAAAATATAAATAAGTTTACAAATTATATGAAATCATACTTATATGCTGTGCTATAAAGAGTTCAAAGTATGTAGGACTTTCTTCAGACTTTGTGTGAGGTATCATACAGGAGGCTGCTGGCAGGGAGAATGAGTTCTTATATACTGTTTCATGGCCCTGAGCATTAGAAGGACCCCACTCTTTCTGCAAGTCCTAAAGTAAACACCCTGTTAAACCTGAATAGCATTAGTTTCTTCACAGCTCTGAGATGGGAGATAAGAAGATAACCTTATATCTACCATGCCAACCAGGATTAAAGTATGCACTCTGCTAATGTTGAATGTTAGGTATGATCTAAATAAAGAGATGTGGCTAGTGTTGCATTTGACTTCTAAATGGCAGAGAATTGATCAGTGACACTGCAGGGGTATGATCTATACACCAAAATCACTTCATTAAGTTATAGTAGTTTGGGTAATGGCCAAAAACCCTAGCAATATTATCTCTCCTATTCCCACAAACCATAGGCAGCAGGTTAAAATCATAATATAATAATATATGATTTTAATATTAATATAATATATTACTGTGCTCTATAATGCGGAAATATTTTTTTTAACTACAGGGAGAATCTATTCAATAACACTCAAGTTCACCCTCTCCTGATCTGTCCAGCTAATTGTGGGGAACAGAGGACTCATTCATGATCCAAGGAGGACCACATATTAATATTTACAAAGAGGCAGCCTCAGCCCTCCTCCAATAACATTTTGGGTGATGTTCAGTATTCCCCCATTAATTGATCCGTCTTTGCAATAATTAGAGATGTTGCGAACCGTTCACGAACTTCCCGCGAACGGCTCGCCACGGTTTGCCACGAACCGTTCGTGGCGAGCTCCGGTCAGCTGACACATCCCGGCCAATCTCCAGCAGACCCTCCCTCCCAGACCCTCCCACCTCCTGGACAGCATCCATGTCGTGGCAAACCGCGGCGAGCCGTTCGCGGGAAGTTCGCGAACGGTTCGCGACATCTCTAGCAATAATGTACAATGGACCGAAATGTCCAGTTCCCATGCATTAATAAACTCCCTACCACTGTGTATTCAGTTTTAATATAATTTGAATCAAATTTACTCTTAATGGAACACTTTCAGTGTTATTCACTAGTGAAAATTGCAGGGATTTAAAAGTGAAAAACAGTCAGCAATGCTTTTAGGTTGGTTACTTTGGCCTTTAATTTGAAATTCCCTCTAAATTCCCTTCAGTTCTCACTTCATTGACTAACCCTGTTTAACATTCTAAATAAATGCATTTACATATAACATCTGAGTGTTCCATTTCAAGGCCCTTCCATTATGGAAACAAAAAAACAAAACAAAAAAAAATTACCTTTTATTTAGCTCTGTCCTGGTCTCTTTGTGGCAGCCGCTTTATGCACTTCTAATGATCTCTGTTCAAATACAACATTTCTCATAATGAAGCAGATACATGAAAGATGTGCAATATATTCCGGACTTCATCAATCAGATGCTTCTCACGTGAGAACAGTTTTCAGCATTTTGCATCACTATGCCGTGTGTGATGATGCTAATCATGAAGGCCTTTAAATCCAAAGGGTTTCATGAGAACATGCCTCTAGTTAGTCTGGCCATCACTAGAGGTAAGTTATGTTATAATTGCAAACATTAGACTTGCACACAGCAAAAAAAATCACCCAGATCAACTCATCAAAAAATAAATAAAATTGTTCAGGCGATTTAGGAGAAATTCATGTGGCATTTAAGTTTGGGCAAATTTTATCCATGTGATCGTTTTGGGAAAAACTATTCAGCCAAACAAAAATCAGTATACTACAAAATAAATATTATCTGTGTATTTTGCAGTACATTGATAGGTGCATTTTTGTGCAATTTGGTTCACAGATCAGATAGCTAATAGAGGCAAAAACGAGGAGCAGTAAAATTAAAAAATAAATCTATATTTAAATATTTCTATATTAGTTTTTTAAAATATATCATGTATAAACATACATTACTGTTCCTTTCCTTCTATTCATTCACATTTCACTTGATCGGTGAATAAAATCAACACTCAGCGGCTGTCCCCTCACCATCAATCATCTTTTTTTCTATCATTCATTTTTTTTTTTTTAATAGTGCTACACATATAACTCTGAATCACGAAATAAACAAAACTGTTTCAACCATTGTTTGTTTTGTTTGTTTTGTTCAACTGCAGGTACAGGATCTTTGCACCAAAACCACTACATTGAGAAAAAGTGGTTTTGGTGCTTAGAGTTTCCTTTTAAGTATATTTGTATATTTTATTTAAGAAAACCTATAATGCAAAATTATCCTTTTTCCTCCCATAAAAGTACCAAATGGCATTATTTCCTTTGTTATTTCATTTCTGTTATTTCTATTATAATCATATTTTTACATCCCTGTTTATTTAAACCATATTCCGTCCTGTAAGCTGTTTACTTTATTGAAATTGAAGGTTCAGCTCCAGGTCAGTACATTTAGATTTTATTAGGCAAACCAAGCTGTAATATACTGCGTATGCTGTGTAGTTATGATGTGAAAGATACATTTTGTTCCTGTAATTTGTTTTCTAACTCTGCTAAAAGGTTGTATTAGATATATAGAAAATGCGCAAGGGACTGGCAACACGACAGGAATAACAAAATTTAGGCAGGGTGGGTAATGAAACATTGAGTATCACTGTTGATTCAGGGATCAGGTTTCAGAGAAGGTTTGTGCGTGTACCCAAACCAGCAATCAAGTATCTATCCTCCTTCACGGTTCAGGTCTCCCATGTGTATGCCATTGCTTTGCTTTCTATTGGCTGACAGGCACTGAGGTTGTTCTGTGAAATTTCCTGAGAATTTTTTTTGCTGGTTTTCACAAACAATTGGCACCGAAGTACAAATCTGGGAAGTGGAGACAAGGTGACATATCAGGACTGTCACAACAAATTCAACAGTTGAGGGGTATGTAGAACAAAGATTGTTAACTCCCGAGGCTCAATAATTCCAGTACTGTATGATTTTGTCCAAGGGGAAATTCTAAGGAAGGCTCCTAACATGTTGCCAGGCAACCTGCAATTCCACTGTTTATTGCCTGTATTTTATTTACTGTAAGACTGTATTACATGACTTGTGTATAATTAGAGAATTAGACAGGTAACAAGTATAAAATGGAAGTGGGAACCCGGGGTGGTAGAAGTTGTGGGATTAGTACAATTGAAAAGAACAACAAAATATTAGTTTTAACCTCGTCTGCTAAGAAATAGAAAGAGCTTGAAAAACATAGGTGGCATTATTATCAGGAGGTGAATAAAATTAAAATCACACTTGTGAATAGTTAGAAGAGAGGAAATGTACATTAACCGAAATTAAAACGTAATAATATTTGGAGTATTTATTGGTGCAATGTCCCAGTTTAAAAAACAAACCAAAAACATTGCATTCCTTTTTAGAATCTGGATACAGACAGAAAGATAGATAAATCAATTTTTTTTTGCCAAATATAAGGTTCCAGATTTGACAAAAAAGTTATATGATTTATGTAAGTTTGTTAAAACATGTCAGTGCCCAACTCATATCCTTCTACGCTGCAACTTCTGGTTTAGTTCTACATACATTACCCTTAAAATGTTGCTTAAAAGTAGGAGATATCTCCATTAATGATCCTCTAAAAGCATAGTCTCCATATTTTATGAAAAAAAAAACGAAATGCATTACTGTAGTGATGTCTCATAAAGAGCAACACAAAACACCAGATTTAATTACATACTGATGTCAGAATGCAAATTCCACCTACTCGTATATTTCTGAGTCACATAAATAAGTTAATTACTGTCACGAACTTCAAATATTCTAAGAAGTGACATCACAAAGAAATCATCTGGGTTTTTTCTAAGTTTAGAAGGATTCCTTAAAAATTTAGATTTTTTTTACTTTTATACGAGAATGCAAACATTTCACAAATTGTATGGTAATGTCTTTCAAAGGATACTGCAAATGATGAATGAATAGCCACACATTATAAAATGTACCTGCAGCTGGGGTAGCACTTGCTACACTTTTTATAAAATGTAGACGAATGTAACAACCCATCAAACATTAGTCAAAGGAAGAAGAGCCTGCTTTTATTTCTGATTTTAAAATATTCATATTTGGATGAAGCTTTAATCAGGAAAGCTTTTAATTATCCAGACAAAGATTGGAATATTGAGGAATAAGATCAATTAACTCCAGTCTCATATCTGTTGATGATTCCAATGATGATTCCAATGAAAAAAAACGAATGTCTGGATTTTGGTAATTAATAATTCTTATGTGTATTTGTTGACTATTCACATAAAATAAGTCAGGTAGAGACAATTGATTTAATTTAAGATGAAAAAATAAATTAGAATAAAATAATAAATGAGCTACAGTGGAATAAATAATATTACCGTATATAACATGATAAACATATGTTTTAATGGAACAGTCTAGTGCAGGGGTTCCCAACCCAGTCCTTAAGTACCTCCTAACAGTCCAGGATTTAGGGATTATCCTGTTGTGTCTAAAGTGTTTTTTTTTTCTCTAAAAACACCTTAGCCACCATTGAGTAATCCCAAAATCCTGGACTGTTAGGGGGTATTTGAGAACTGGGTTGGGAACCACTGCTCTAGTGTTATAAGAAATACCTTGATTTGTAAGGCTGGACTGTTTCAAATACTATTTAGATGTAGGGCTTCCTGTTCCACTAAAAACAAGTTACTTTCCTCTAATCTCTAATACAGTGGAGAGGAGGTCCCATGCTGCAGCTTTACTCCACCTCTTGGAGTTCATCACTATTTATGATCTCCTGGCCAGTTCAATGCTGTAATAACTGGACTCTGCCAGCGATGCTTCTAAAAAAAAGCATCTATGAGAAGCACCATTGAGAGGAACCATTGTGTGTGTCTTTTTGGCATCTGGGAAATTGAAATCTAGATGCTTTATAAAAGTGTGAATGTCACTTAAAATTGGCACTTATTTAAAGTAATACAGAGTGCACACTGTAGCACCTTAGAACTTTGGAGTGCTCCTGTAACGTTTATTATTAGAATGATCTATGATAACAATGCTAATGTGGAAGCTGATGGAAAACTGCACAAATTGTGAAACAAATATAAAGGAAATTAAAACCAAGGTGACTAAATAGAAAGTAAAATGAAAACATTCTTTATCTGATATTTTTTACAATGTAGTCCTCATAAAAAGAGCTGAAATTTGCAATCAAATTGACTTCATACATTGATGGAAAATTTCTGCATTAAAAGGGAAACTGTTATTTCTCTGGAAATTACATAATTTTATTTTAAATTATATTATATTTAGCAATTGGCATAAACATCCATTTCAATCAACGCTCAGCCAAGACACACATTGCAAATGAGAACAACAAATACAGACATTGTTTCTCTTTGGTTTGTAAGTGTGAATTTCCAGTTTTAACATAATTTTTCAAACTTCCCTTTATACATTTAATTGTCTTTTTCAAAACTTTGCAAACACTTAGTTGTTAAATATTTTGAATAGCTAAGCATACGATTATAAATATTGAGAACAGGCAGTGCCCATTTAAAGGGACACTAGGCGCAAATAACTTTTTATTATTTTAAAGTAATAAGAAGAAGAAATTATACATTTTTGTCAACATGTCAACAATAAATAATGTATAATCAGTATGGCATTGCCTTAACTTTCTCAGTATGTTACTATGGAAACAATATGCAAATGTGCATGAACTTGTTAATCAGTTTTGAAGCAGGTTTGGTAACAATGTACATTTTTTTTTATATGTTTTAAGCCAAAGTAGTCAAATTTAAAAAGTCAGTAATGTTATTAGTTTGATTGATTTGTAATTCACTTTGAATGCCTACCAATTCATTCTTCACTACTCAGTCCCTCTGCATCATGCAGATAGACTGTAAAGGAGTTAAGCAAGCTTATTAAATACACATATTACATTGAATATCCACCTAATCTCTTTTATTTCATGTAAGGAGAGGGATATAATGTTTGAACACTCAGTTTACAATCAGTATCAAGAACCCAGATGAATAAATATCAATAAATAAACCAATTAATTCTTCACTACTCAGTCCCTCTGCATTATGCAGATAGACTGCAAAGGAGTTAAAAAAAATGTATTAAAAACAACACACATTACATTGAATATCCACCTAATCTTTTTTTTTTTTTTTTATGTAAGGAGCAGGTGATATAATGTGTGTACACTCAGTTTACAATCAATATCAAGAACCCAGATTAATAAATATCAATAAATTAAAAATAAATCTTTACTTCATACATTTTGATGAGAACTACATGAAGATACTTCATAAATGGTATTTGGTCCCTGACAGGATATCTAAATTTTAAACCTCTATGAAAAACATATGTTTGAGATGTGGTGAAGATAGAGTTACACACAAACACATTTGGTGGGATTGCACAAAGTAAGTCCCTTTGAAAAATTGAACTGATAGATGCTGTTATACATTTAACCCCACAATTGTTTCTTTTCCACATAGACCTAGCTATTTTAAATAACCCCAATCAAATGTTAATTATTCATACCCTGATGGCTACAAAAATATGTTACCAGATACTGGAAATAATTTGAATGCCCAAGCTAAACACAAAATAAATTATCAGAAATCAATGGAAATTGCAATCTATGAATAATTTAGAATTGTATTATAAGATATGGAACCCTTCGGTAACAAATGATAACTCATTAATGATCTAAACAACCCTCCTTACCACCTTAATACCCTGCGGCCAGAGTGATCATCACAACAACTAATGAAGTATACATGGAGTTGTATGGATCCATGCGTACATCACAATAAGTATCAAATTATTATAGACCAGTTTGGATGATGGATGAATGCTATAGAGTTGTATAATCACACTTAGTGGGAATTTTTAATCTATTAGGAAAATTTGACACTTGGTAGTATGTTTGGGGTTGGTTTGTATATCTGCACTTTTCATAGTAAGTTAATTTCTCTATTTTATATTGAAATTATATCACATACCACAGAGTCTTTAATATTCGTATATTTGAAACTCCGACTCATAAATGACGGGAATGTGCACATTACATTTTTTTTTTGTCATTGGATAATTAATACTAAAATATGTAAGAAAGAAATAGATTTGATTGATAGAAAGAAAAAAAAATATGATATTGTTATTTAGTGCCTATAAAGATTCAAATTGGTATCGTTAAGTATGGGCACAATACCATTCTGACATATGTCAAAAACAGAAAAAAAGTTTTAAAAAAAAGAAACCTTTACTAACCTATAGTCAGAAAGTATGATAAACCACAGAAATATAGATCCTCGGATGATCTTCTATCCTGAGTATGTGGAAAAGTAAATAAAGATTTATATTCCTTTATATATGTATATATGAATTAAAATTTGGCACAAATAGAAATATAACATTGGCTTTGAGTAATGCTTAATACAGTATGATAGATCGGTCCTCTGGGCCATTTGAAGCACCAGCCCTGATCAGGTAGGAGATCCCTCCACCACTTTGTCTTTAACCCTGAGACAGTGATTGAAGGAATAAATCCAAGATGTCTATGCAATTAGCTTTTAACACAAGATACCTATATACTAATGCATGGTCCATCAGCGTATGTGATTTATGTTCTAGAACACTGGTACTTCTTACATAAACTTAAATCTTAAGTAAATAGTTTTATTGTGAAACAACTAAAATGGTGATTGTTTTTCAAATCTATGTACTGCAACTATCGATGGCAAAGCAATTATGGGTATAATCGTGGGTGTATATATATAAATATATGAAGCAAAAAGGTTCAGATTTTTTGTCTGCAGACCTTTTACGTCCTCCCCTTCATCCTCAGCCCAGGCTTTCTGTGTCTGTCCAATCACAGACTTCCCAATGCAGCTCAATGACAAGTATTTGCAAGGCAGGTGCTCTGGGAAATGCTGATTCTTGAGTTTATCTCCACTGGACTAAACAACTAGGAAGTAACAGGACTGGTTGTGTGATTGATAGCCTGGGGGTGAATCAAAGTTAATTTATAAACGTGCCAATTTCTATTGACATCTGCACTTTTTGTCAAATGTAAAAAGAGGACACACTCCTCATATATAGTACTTCAGTGAGCTAAAGTGCAGACTTTAGGGGTCTAGAATGTCCCTTTAATAAACTAATTATGCAATGTTATTTGCAAAACTATATATATAGTTAATACATTGCTAAACACAAATACTCGCACCAGTCAAGCCTTAAGACTTGCTTTTCCCACAAAAATCTCACTTTAACAGTTCTCGCATTACTACAAGGGATTCTTGGTAGGCGAATGGAAAGAGCTCAACAAAGAACCACATTTTTGCCTCATAATTCCACTTTATACATGTATTCCTTTGGGTAGGTGTGAGTTGTGAAACACAACTTTTTTGGTGTGTATATATATAGATATATATACACACATACATTAGAATACAATTTAAAATACAAAATCAATGATCTCATAAATTAATAGTTTGTCTCAAAAAGTCCCTTGGCTTTACAGAAAAATAATTCATATAATCAATTACTAACACCTTCACCTTTTAAATTAATTCAAATATAAATTTTTCCAGCAATAGGTTTGTGATGTCAATCAATTTCTCAAGGCTCCTGTTTGAGCAGAAACGTTGCCTGATTATTAACATTAAGTCCACAATTAGATCTATGTGTGCCCACACATTTTTTGTTATTTTGATTTACTAATTGGGTCTCGTATTCACCCTAGTCTGTGTGGCACCATAGGTCTCATATCGTTCTTTTTATGTCAACACTGGAATCAGGTAAGTGTAAAAAAGATTATTTTTTTTTTAATCCTTTATTTGCCGGGAGGGGTGGAGCACAGAGGGACACTAAAGTATTAGGAATACACTTTTGTATTTCTAACGGTATAGTGTTCCTTTAAATCAGAATTTATTTATTTAGATTTATTTGTTTAGATCTGGTTAATTTTGATAAAATATTTTTGGAGGAAAAATCTGTCTAAATATAGTTTTCTATTTAAGATACATGACAGTCTAAAGGTTATTCAGAATTAAATATGGATTGTTATGTTGTACAAGGCTGTGTAGCCATGCAATATTTACATTTTTGGCAAATTAATTCCATTAATCCAAGTTAATTGAACTTGTGCCTGCAGAGATAACTTGCACTTTTGCACATCAAAAATGTTGTAAAATAAACATATAAAGTTCAAAAAAGGACCTTAATTCCATTGTTACTCTACAAATCTATGTACACACAATGAACACATTAAATGTAACTTGTTCTCCAAATACCTTTTTAAAATGGAGATAGTTTAAATTGCAATAATTTCATCATTATCTGTCTGTGTTTTTGATTTAATTAGTTTGGATCAGTATCAGAAAATATCACAATCTGGCCCCAATTAAATATATTTGGATAAGCTTTTGAAGAGAATAGCAAGAGCATAATATAAAATACCTGATCCCGATTATTTAAATTACCTTCAAGGACCATAAACTATGGTCCTAAGATATTGCTTGCTTATCCAAAATCGTAATGGTAGACTTTGAGGTTTGACGAAAACAAATGGCGGCCTTTCCTTATTCTGGTTCATATCAGTTTCCTTGTGAAAATGTGATAACATAACATCTTCGTAGATACATTATCTATTTTAACATAGATAAGGCGAACACGGACAAATATTAGTAGTGATGACAGTATCTATAATAAACACCTGAATTAGCAACATATGATATTGTCATAGATCATTTTTAATACGCAAGGAGTCCCTATGGGATCATTTATTTGCTTGTTTTTTTTTCACATCTTTTGATTATTTCTCTTGATAATTCCACAATGCTGTTATTGTAGAAGCTTTGGGATGACCTGAATGTTTTGATGTTGCAAAGGATTGTGCAATAATATGACTAAGCATTCACATAAAATCTGCAAATATTGAAATCATAATAGCAAACGGTGGAGCCAAGTTAATGACCTTCCTTCTGCATAGATTATATGGTGGTTAGACTATGCACAGATAAAATTTCAACACAAAAATGCACTTTGCACGATACGCAATTCGGAATTCACATCTAACACATGAGATCTTTTGACCTGTTACATCAAGGAATGAGAAGACATATTTTAGATGCTGGGTGATTTCTTCATAGATATTCCTTGATTTTAGCCTTACCAATTCACTGACAATCAATTTCACATGCTGTTGTGCAAATGAGATAGACAACAGGTGGAAATTATAGGCAATTAGCAAGACACCCCCAATAAAGGAGTGGTTCTGCAGGTGGTGACCACAGACCACTTCTCAGTTCCTATGCTTCCTGGCTGATGTTTTGGTCACTTTTGAATGCTGGCGGTGCTTTCACTCTAGTGGTAGCATGAGACGGTGTCTACAACCCACACAAGTGGCTCAGGTAGTGCAGCTCATCCAGGATGGCACATCAATGCAAGCTGTGTCAAGAAGGTTTGCTGTGTCTGTCAGTGTAGTGTCCAGAGCATGGAGGCGCTACCAGGAGACAGGCCAGTACATCGGGAGACATGGAGGAGGCCGTAGGAGGTCAACAACACAGCAGCAGGACTGCTAACTCCGCCTTTGTGCGAGGAGGAACAAGAGGAACACTGCCAAAGAACATCAAGATTGGAAAATTCGCCACTGGCGCCCTTTGCTCTTCACAGATGAAAGCAGGTTCACATTGAGCACGTGACAGACGTGACAAAGTCTGGAGACACCATGGAGAATGTTCTGCTGCCTGCAACATCCTCCAGCATGACCGATTTGGCAGTGGGTCAGTAATGGTGTGGGGTGGCATTTCTTTGGGGGGCCGCACAGCCCTCCATGTGCTGGGCCAGAGGTAGCCTGACTGCCATTAGGTACCGAGATGAGATACTCAGTCTCCTTGTGAGACCATATGCTGGTGCGGTTGGCCCTGGGTTCCTCCTAATGCAAGACAATGCTAGATCTCATGTGGCTGGAGTGTGTCAGCAGTTCGTGCAAGACGAAGGCATTGATGCTATGGACTGGCCCGTTTTAATTTTTGTGTAATTTTGTTGTCAGCACATTCAACCATGTAAAGAACAAAGTATTTCAGAAGAATATTTAATTCATTCAGATCTAGGATGTGTTATTTTTGTGTTCCCTTTATTTTTTTTGAGCATGAGCAGTGTATATGATATTGACAACATATTGTTGGACACAATGAAATATACTAGTAAGGGAACACAATAAGAAATAAAAAAAAAACTGAAATAAATAAATAAATAAAGTCCCAAGCAAGCTGAAAAATAAAAAAAATAAATAGAAATGAAACAATTGAATCAAATACATTGGACCTACATATAATGTATATATTTATAAACTTTAAGGTGAGAGTGACCAATAAAATCACTACTTCACAAAAAAAAAAATTACTTTCTCATAAAACTTCACTTGAATACTTTGGACTTACATGTAATGTATATATAGATATACTTTAAAGTGACAGTGACCAATAAAATCTTGTGTATATAATCACTGCTTCATTAAAAAAGGGAGGATGTATGAAATAATAGATAGAGAGGTAAGAGAGTAGAAATCTATAATTAAATTAAACATATAGTAATATGTAATGTACTTAAAAGAAGCTAAAAAAAACACAATGTAAAAATATAAAACAAAATGTAAGAAATATAAAATATGCCATATTAAAAACTCTTGTAAAATTATGCTAGATTTAAAAAAAAAAAAATGGAGTTCAAAATATATAATGAGACCTTTAGGTTCCAAATTATCAAGTTGAAAGATCCATCGTGCTTCTGATTTATCTAACTCTTTCTCAATAGTAATAACTATTACAGTGAACAGTCTTTTTGAAGGTCTTTGTGTGTAATCATCCATCTTTGAAATACATTTTGAGATCCAAAAATTCTATTGTATCTTTCGAATAATCAAAAGTGATTTTTAAATTGTATGGATTGTGATTAAGAAATTTTTTAAAAGATTCACATTTTAAAACATCCCTTTCCAAATAAAAATGCAATCAGTGTACCTCTGCCATAGGACAAGATCTGCACCAAAGGGGATATTCTCAAATGATTTCATCCTCCTATTCACCCATGAAGAGATCAGCGGACAGCGTAACTTGGTGCAAATATAGCTCCCATGGTGGTACCTTCTACTTGGAGATAAAATTGACCATTTTCCCTCAAAAAATTTTGGCGCAAAATAAAGGCCACACAGTTCACCAATAAATTGATCTGGTAATTTTTTTCTTCAAGTAATGAAGAGATAAAACATTAAAAGGGTAATCAAAGAAACACAACAGCTTATCCTACAGGCTATGTTGCTCAGAGTGTCACTTTCATGTTTTATCTGTTCATGTAAAAACTGTTTGATATAAAATGAGGCAATTCTCAATGCTAAGGGACCACCCCATCTCATTAAGACCACCCTATCTAATTAATAATGCAGAATTAACACTTATGCAATATCAATGTCAATATTATCCACACCGTAGGAAAAAAATGTTATTTTAATGTCACTGTAATAACAATTTTTATTTGATATAGAGTAAATACTTGCATTGTGAGTATATAATCAACGTACTATCACTTTAATTGTTTAGTTTTGACACTGGATTTTTAAATTGTGTTTTTATCTCATTAATCTTGCATTATATATATTAACAATGCTCTTACAACAGATGAATTAAATATATTTTAATTAATTTAGCACCAGCACTATCTAATTAGTCTCCTACATTACAGTTAGTGTAGGACCCACCGATATTGGGGTACTGTAAAGTATGGCCATATGGTGGAACTGAATCCTCATATTTGTTTGCTGATATAGGTGATTTTAAGTAGACTTATAAAATGTTAAACAGTATTTTTGTGTGTGCGCTATTCCTTAATCTGTGTACTATATACCATAAAAACATATGCAAACTTAAAACGGCACAGAGAAAGAAAATTAAAAATAATGACGGGTAATATTATGGAAATCACTACCTGTTGTAAATATAGAAATCTTTGGCTATCACTGGAAATGGCACTTATTTATTCAAAACATAAATTGCCTTAGAAATATAGAAAGTTGTAAACCAGAAAAGTGCATAAAATAAAACTGCATGCTTTAGGTATTCCAGATAAAAATTCGAAGAATAACACTCACAATAGGTTAAGCACTAGAAAGCAGTACAAATTTTGCTTAGTAAATGAAATTTAAGCATGATAAAATCAGCTGTGCACGTCTTACCCAATGCATTTCACCTTATGTGACTTTCTCATGGCTGTCATCAATACAGACATAATCTTAATCTATTTTGGCACAAACAGGTTATTGAGATCTGCCTTCAACAAATATTTCTTTGTTCCGGAGTGTTGTGCAAATATTAGAAGTAACAGTTTTTATATATGAAGTTTGCTATATTAAATAATTAAAAACAAATAATAATAATGCAAGTTCAACATTTAAATATTAAATTAGCATTAACAAATAAAAACAAAGTATTTTGAAATGTTAAATAATATCTCAATGGCTATTGAACATGGCAAACTCAAGGCAAATAATCTTATTTTAAAAACAAGTTTTTTGGTTATTAATATATAATTGATTGCCCATGGTAAAATATATAGAAATGGATTTTAAAGAGGAATGCATTGCACTGGAAATGTGCAACCATTTCCTTTACTGTATTGGTTTAAGGAACAGTTTGTTTGAGATTGCTAGAAATGAATATATTCTTTCAAATCTGCAACTTCCGATGATAAAGAATTTCATACAGTGCTTGTGGCTGAATGAAATTGCCTGGGTTTGTTTATTCCCCTGGCCTGTTTCATTGCCACTGGAGAAATGAGAACGCATTTAAATACTTTCAAAAATACGTTATACAATTTCTAATGTAGAATGTTGGATTGGATGAAAAATGAAGTATAATGTGTTGAATTCTTGTATTTAGTATATTTAAAGGGATCCTTTCAGGAAGTGATTTAAACCAGACATCCAGATGTCTTGCGTAGGATTGCATGATCATAAAGGTTTTAAGACCCAATACTTGGATTGATAGGGCAATTGGAGTAACTGGAAATTATAGAATCCAGATTTTAGAGCTCACTAAACTCAAAAGGAATAAACTAATAAATTACCCAGCAAAACGTAATTCCAAAGTAGTGATCAAATATTAATAGAAATAATAGATAATTGTCACCTATGTATAATCATTGTAAAGGCTCACTATTTTGAATGAAGTTGTATAATTTATACTTTTTATTCTCTTTTTATTATCTGAATTCTGGGTTTATACATGCTCTGATCTATTTAATATATCTTTTATTGATACAGGACTGCGAAAACTATTTTTAGCTAGAAGTAGGAAAAAAGCGAGATCCAAAAACATTATTTGGATTATGAGTAAACTAAAAAAAAAATTACTTTTGTTATGACCAAGTTGTGCATGGCTTTGAAATGTCTAATGAAATCATAGTTTGTTGAGTGTAAATGAAAGTAGAATAAAAACAAGGAAATTTGAGATTGAAACAAGAATTGAATGACATCACTGATTTAACGGGATGCTCCAGGCACCGACAGATGTTAATTGCAATGTGTACGTTGGGTTACAATTAGTTATTCTGTTTTTGCTTCATTTCATTAATTTTATTTATATATTTTAACAGCATATATATATATTTTTTTTTATTGCAATTAGTAAGTTGAAATAATAATATTTTTTTTTTAGCAGTAGACACCTTCTGTCACTCACCAGTATTTTTATATTCCAGTAATAGACATCAACAGCTTTGGAGAAAGTGTATCCACATTCATTAAACACCGCTATAAAACATGACATTTATTAAACACGCAATAATTTCTACGTCAATGTTAAATGCCATTGCACAGGGTAAGGAATAAGAAGGGATCAAAATCTACTGTTGCCTTAATTTAGTTTTATTTGTAAATATGGAACAAGGTAGAAAGATTGGGCTGCAGTCTGTGCAACTTTTTTGTTTCGAGTAGTGATAAGCTGCCACACAAATCCCTTCGAAGTTAAACTGTCACTTTCTGAGAGTTTTAATATTATTTTTATTTTTAAAGGGGCATTATAGGGTCAGGAACACAAACATGTATTCCTGATCCTATAGGGTTAAAACCACCATCTAGCCTCCCTGGTCCCCTAATGCTTCTAAAAATAAAGTAAAATCTTACTTGAATTCAAGCCTGCAGCTGCATAGTTTGTCCATGTTTCCTTTAGTCCTGCCCACTGCCTGCTGACATCATCAGAACTGGTAGCCTGATCCAATCACAGTGCTTCCCCATAGGATTGGCTGAGACTGACAGAGGCAGATCAGGGGCAGAGCCAGCATGATTCAAACACAGCCCTGGCCAATCAGCATCTCCTCATAGAGATTAATTGAATCAATGAATCTCTAGGCAGTGGTGTATCCTGGTTTTGTGCTGCCCTAGGCAGGACAAAACTCAGGCGCCCCCCTCCCCCCGCGCCACCCCCACCCAACCCTTCCCCCCCACCTTCCTGCGTACACACAGTCAGACACATACACAGAAACACACACACACACACACACAGTCAGACACATACACAAACACACACACACACACAGTCAGACACATACACACAAGCCACACACACAGTCAAACACATACACACAGGAACACAGTCAGACACAAACACACACACACACAGTCAGACACACACACACACATATACACAGTCAGACACAAACACACACACACAGTCAGACACACAGTCAGACACACAGTCCAGACACAAACACACACAGACACACACACAGTCCAGACACATACACACACACACACACACACACACGAAGTCAGACACATACACGAACACACACAGTCAGACACATACACAAACACACACACACACACACACACAGTCAGACACAAACACACACACATTAACTTTTTTTTTAATTTAAATCCCCCCCCAACCTCCTTACCTTTGGGAGTGCTGGGGGGGGTGGGGGTCTCTCTCCCTGGTGGTCCAGTGGCTGCAGGGCGGGCGGCGCTGGCAGGCGGGCGGCCGGCGAGGGAGCACTTCCCATGAGCTGACTGCTCAGCTCCCTGGCGCGTCGGCTGCAGAGTGATGCTGGGAACCGGAAGATGACGTCATCTTCCGGCTCCCAGCCTCACTTTGCGGTGCGCGAGGGAGCTGAGCAGTCAGCTCATGGGAAGTGAGCTCCCTCGCCGGCCGCCCGGGATGTCAGTTAGCCGCAAGGCTAACAAGGCATCTGCCCTGGGCATTTGGGGGGCGGCGTTTTTTGCCGCCCCCTGAAAAATGCCGCCCAAGGCAAATGCCTTGTTTGCCTCGCGGCTAATACGTCCCTGTCTCTAGGAGGAAAGTTCAGTGTCTGCATACAGAGGGAGGAGACACTGAATGTTTGGATGCATTTTAGGCAGCCATGACCCAGGAAGGGTCTCTAACAGCCATCTGAGGAGTGGCCAGTGAAGTTATCACTAGGCTGTAATGTAAACACTGCATTTTCTCTGAAAAGACATTGTTTACAGCAAAATCCTGAAGGTAATGATTCTACTCACCAGAATAAATTCAATAAGCTTTAGTTGTTCTCGTGACTATAGTGTCCCTTTAACAAATCTGAGTTAATTATGTACTAAAAATAAAATTAAATGCAGAAATACACACTTATTTCCCTGTATCTGGGTGGCCTCTATCTTACTTCCCTGTCAGTCGTTCTCATAAACTCCGTCCTTTACACCTGACAGTCAGTATAGATAGAGCATTCTTCCATTTCTTCTCTTCATTTGCAATGTTTGACCTGTCTTTGCCTGCTCTGAACTGGATAATTATGCCATTTGCTAAGTCTTTCATTCACTGAAGCGAGATTTCAAAGTGAATTTCAAATTTAAGGTCAAAATAGCTGAATTGGAAAAATTCTCAACCTTAGCTATGCTTTCCATCCCGATACTCTGGCCTTAAATATAAAATTCACTTTGAATTCATTTTCAGTTCTCACCTGACACAAGCCATAAATGCTTTTCAATGCTTTATTTAATGGTGAAACCTCCAAAAAAGTGTTGTTTCCCCTATTAGGAGACCAAACAGTAGATGATATTGGAAGGCAATTATTTTGAAAGCAACCCATAATTATAATTGCTTTGGAAGTATATATATAAAAAAAGAAAGCTACAAAATAAAAAATTAAACAAAAAAAATAAAATAAAACACACATAACTCCTTGGTGTGCATAAGGCAAAATCCCATTGTCATGTTAGTCTGAGACATAATGTTTATTGAAGGCATAATGTCTTCGTGTGGCTTTTGCACCAGTTATGCTGATCCCTTGCTAGAATTCTGGGGAACCTATGTCAAAGCAGTACCAAAATGAGTGAACCCCAAACTGTCTGAATAGATCCACACAGCTCTGTAACTGGTCTCCACAGTTCAGCTATATTCAGCCACGATCTGGCCATAACCACGCAATTTCATCAATGACATCACTGCGTATTCCTAGAATGATACAGTGGCCTTTGAGATCTAAAAGACAATGACCTGATCTCTCTGCATGTTTTCTAGCCTGAATATGCATTGCTCTGGGCTCTGCGTGGAATCCTGTGATCATCACTGTGTGTGGTCTGGCAGGAAGAAGACAGCTCATTGGTTATGATTCAGAAGCAGATATTGAGATATTATTATTATTATTTTGAAATTTATATAGCGCCAGCTTATACCGCAACGCTTTAAATTAAAGATTACATTAAAGATATACCCTTCAAATCATACAATGCAACTGTCTCTATGTAGAATATCATTTTTACCTGTTTACCTCAATAAGCACATTATAACCTCTACTGGCTATTAGTCGTGACCCAATGTATAGATGCTAACATAATTAATAGAAAGTTTGAAAAAATAAACTCATTAACTAAACTACAGCTCAGTTAATGTACTACTTGACCATAGTACATAATTCACAATCCCAATGTTATCGGTTTTATAACAAAAAATCTAAATATATATAGGGCTCCAATATCAAGCTGTGTAAAGCAAGTTTTCTGTGATCCTTCAATGGAAACCTGCCAACAGGAGTCCTTCTTTTATCATCCTAAAAGGTTCAAAACTGAGCAATCCAAAAGTCAAAAGGAACAGCCAGTACCCAAAAAGGTCAACCTGGGAATTGGACCATGGGAATTATTTACTGCTCTAAAATGGTTTTAAAATTCCAATCTGGAGTCAGACAGAAAGAAAGACTTAACTTGTTAAATTTTAGACGTTACCAGACTCTTATATTCTTTCAAGCTTTCTGCGTCTCGGGCATTGGTGTATTAGTCATCATCAATGTTTTCTGTCCCCTCTTTTTCCTGTTTAAATGACTTTAATTTATAAAAAAACCTTAATATTACTCATTAACAAAGAGAAAACTAAAACATACAGCAGACATACACAACATTCATACACGATGATGAAACCCTCTTCCCTAGTCTCTCTGCATTGCTATTCATAGTACTAATATATGAGCTAGCATTTTTCTTTCCTTTTTTCCTTTTTCTTTTTTTCCCCTTCCCTTTTCCTTCTTCTTTTCTCTTCACCCCTTCCCCTTTTTTTCTTTTTCCCTTTTCTCCTTTCTCTTCCTTTTTTCTTCCCTTCCTCTTCTATATATATTAATCTACTGCCACCAATTTTTTTAACCACATATTTATGTGAAATAAATTTATTTTCTTCAGATTTCTGTTCAAACCTCCCTCCATCCTAAATTGCGAAGTTAGAAGATTTTTTTACTATGTCCCAGTTCGGTAGAGTTTTAATTCTCCACCTTCTAGCTATGGAAATCTTTGGTGCTATTAATGCGTGGGTAAAAAAAGTGTTGCAAATCTACATTATACTGATAAATATTTAAATGTAATATAAGCATTTCCGGGGCAAGGGGAAAGTTAAATCCAGTTACCATTTCAATTTTAGACAAGAACACTTTCCAAAATTCCTTAAGTGGGGGGCAGCTCCACCAAATATGTAAACAATCTCCCACTCCCCCTTCACATCTCCAGCATATATCTGTTTTACTCTGGTCTATTTTGTTTAGACGGCTAGGAACCAAATAGAGTCTGTTAATGATCTTAAAATGTAACTCCACTAAATTTAGGTATTTAATGCGCCTAGCCACTGTCAGCCATGCTCTATTCCAGTCCTGTCCATCAATTTTTTGTATTTTTAGATCTTTCTCCCATTTTTTTATCGCCGGAAATGTCAAGTCACCCTCTAGTTGTCTCAATACCGAGTTACATTTGCTTAATAAGTTTTTCATGTCCTTTCCTTTCAATAAGTTTCCTAATTTATTATTAAATTCCCATTTCTCTTTATTAGGAGTTTATTCAGATAGCTTTTAATCCTCATATAGTTAAATTTCTCAGTTTCCAGGAGACTGAAATTAATACATATTTAGCTTTCTCTTTTAGCAAAATTATAGGTTTAATAACTGTATACAATTTGCAAATCATATTTTATGAGTACTGTCCATACAAGATATTCATTGGTTTACTTTGTTTACAGCCGTTACTGTAGAATATGTAAGACTATAAATGGCAGCAAATTAATTAGGGCTTACGTGTGCAAGAATGTATGGACCACTGAACACTGCTGGAGGTACTTCACAATGAATTCAGCTTCCTTATAGAGCTTTGTACATGATCCCCAGATTGTGAGAACCTCCAGGACACAAAGTCCTTAAAGCTGTGTTACCCAAAAGGCAGATCCCCAGATTTTCTAAAATGACAGCTTCCATGATGCTTTGTCATTGTGCAAAGCATCATGGAAGTTGTAGTTTTACAACATTTGGGGTTTACTTGTTGGGCACCACTGCCTTACAGCATTTTGGAGTTGCTCCACTCGCTCCAACCATTATGGTAAGTAATACAGTCACACGGTTATTTTTTGTGGGGTTCAGTACACAGTGTCAGGACAATTTGATCATCTGACCCACTGTATACATGTTGCTTTTGCCTCACGGCTCACAAACTTGTCTTTACCTCTATGGGTCGCATTCTCTGCTCCAGGGCAGGCCTGTCCATAGAACAGACTGGAGCCGTGGCTCCAGGCGGCACTTTTACAGGGGAGGCATTTTGTCGCCCCGGCCGTTAAGAGCCCGGGCCGCCTCTGCTGAATAGACATACAGCGAGGTGGCTCTCTAATTGCCTTAGGGCAGACTGACCTGAAGGGGGCCCGGCGGTTTTCCCTGAATGCTGCCAAGTGTGGGGCCCCTCCGTTCAGTCTGCCCAAGGAGAGCTTCCTGTCTGAAGCTTCGCTGTGTGTAAGCTGCAGACTTTGGAATATAGTTCTTGCGAGCTCACAGAGTGTTGCCGCAGGTTACCACGGTAATGCTGTGCCCAGAGCTTGCAAGAACTCGAACACTTGGTCTGCAGCTCACACCCGGCGGAGCTGCAGACAGGACAGTGATCCCATTGGACCACCAGAGAAATGGTATGTCAATGTCAGCATCCCCACACCAAGCCCCCACAAACCACCCTCCATACCATGCCCCCATAAACCACCCCCCACACCATGCCCCCACAAACTACCCCCACACCATGCCCCCACAAACCAAACCCAACAAACTATCCCCACAGATTACATCCCCACACCATGCCCCAAACCACCCCCACACCATGCCCCCAAAAACTACCCCCATGGCTTACATCCCCACACCATGCCCCCAAAAACCACCCCCCACACCATGCCTCTACAAACCACCCCCCATGACTTACATCCCCATTGCCCAAACCTGCCCCCCACACCCTGTCCCCCAGAGCCTGCTATCCCACACCCTGCACTCTCACACTATCACCCCCCACAGCCTGTCTCCCACCCTGTCACCCTCACAGCCTTCCTACACACTGCTCCCCAAACTGTCACCTTCCTACACGCTGCCCCCTATAATGTGACATTCCTACACACTGTCCCCTTAAACTGCCACCTTCCTACACACTGCTCCCCAAACTGTCACCTTCCTACACGTTGCCCCCCTATACTGTGACCTTCCTACACACTGTCCCCCTATACTGTCACCTTCCCACACACTATGCCCCCCTTCCAGCCCACAGTTAAGAGGCAAGGAGAGGGTGATAAGCCTGATTTAATTTACACTGCTCACCCCCAGCACTTATCCACAGACACTACTATATATGCAGACATTACATCCACTACACATTCACTGCATCCGCTACGCAGACACTGCATCCACCACACAAACACTGCATGCACTACACACACTACACAAAACACAGACACTGCATCCACTTCCACACACACAGACAATGTAGTCAACACACACACTGCAAACAACAAACACTACATCCATGACACAAAAACAGACAGCATCCATGACACACATCCACTGCATCCACTACAGACACACATAATGCATTCACAACACACACTGCATACACTACGCACTGTGTCCACTACACAAATAGACATTGCATTTACTACACACACTGCATAGCATGATGGATGTTGGTGTGGCATGCTTTTGGCATGGGGAGGGGCGGGACCCAGCTTTTTGGACCCAGGCAGCACTGCTCTGCCCTGCTCTGCCCTAACTCACCTGGGTGAGTTTCTATATATAACCCCTCAGGAGCCTTTAGTAGTTAAACAAATGATGTTACTTGGATTTTTTAAACTCGTACACCTGTCTTAAGTGACCAACAATGGTTTTGAGCAACTGTATGTTCACTTTAACAAAAACAAACAAAAAAACTGAATAAAAACGTATTTACAAAAATTAGTGACATAACACTAGGAGGCTCCCAAACACGGGTGTTTAACTAATTTCAGTATTGAATGAGGTTAGCCAGGATCCATTGTGAAGGGTCTCTACGTAAAGCCTATTAAAGTGCTGAAGTAAAATGAAAATTCTAACCCAAGATACAACTTATGAATACCAACTGTTACTCTTGCCTGATACACTTTATATTTCTATGCTGGCTTTCTAAGCTTTTCCTTCAAGTTCATCTTAGCAAGGTGTAGGTGTGAGATTTGCGCAGCGTGAAACCGAAAAAAAAAGGCTTTCTCCTGGTATTTCACACAGCATGCAAAACAATGGAAAATCCTAGCTTCCATTATCACACGATGAGTCAGAAGCGTTTCTTCCCACATGTTTTTTTGAATATGCCAATTTAAACTTATTAAGTGTGGAGAGGAAAAAGCTACAGCGCCAAAGCTTTCACACTAAACGCTCTCTATTTTGAATATTTTCCCTGCCTCATGTGTCAGTGTGCCTCCAACCAATGTAATATTAGCCTGAAACACATGAAATGTACACCCTTAACATGTACCTGTTATCAGTGATGGAACTAATCAAGAGAGGGCTGTGATGCTAAAATAAGCTTGGACCCCCTATAGCACGGGTGATCAAAAGGCAAAACCACAAGTGCTGTACACATCACACAATACTTTTCCAGCTGTGGATCTGCCATGTATTCATACCTGTAGTATTGTGTTTGAATGCAGTGCTTGTGTGTGAATGTAGGTATGGTTTTATATGGAGTATGTGTGCTTATGCTTTTGTTTATGATGCGGATGTTTGAATGCAGAGGTGTGTTTGTCTGTAGTGATAGTGTTTGCTTGCAGGGGTGTGTTTGAATGCGGTGGTGTATTTGTGTGTAGCATTGGTGTTTGAATGCAAGGGCTGTGTTTGTTTTTAGTCATAATGTTTGTTTGCAGGGGGGTGTTTGTGTGTAGTGCTGGCATTTGAATGCAGTGGTGTATTTGTGTGTAGTATTGGTGCTTGGATGCAGGGCTGTGTTTGTTTGTAGTGCTAGATTTTGAATGCAGTGGTGTAATTGTGTGTAGTATTGGTGTTGAATGCAGGGCTGTGTTTGTAGTGATAGTTTTTGCTTGCAGGGGGTGTTTGTGTGTAGTGTTAGCGTTTGAATGCAGTGGTGTATTTGTGTGTAGTATTGGTATTTGAATGCAGGGCTGTGTTTGTGTGTAGTGTTAGTGTTTGAATGCAGTGGTGTAATTGTGTGTAGTATTGGTGTTGAATGCAGGGCTGTGTTTGTAGTGATAGTTTTTGCTTGCAGAGGGTGTTTGTGTGTATTGTAAGCATTTGAATGCAGTGGTGTATATCTGTGTAGTATTGGTGTATGAATGCAGAGCTGTGTTTGTTTGTACTGATAGTGTTTGCTTGCAGGGCTGTGTTTGTGTGTAGTGTTAGCGTTTGAATGAAGTGGTGTATTTGTGTGTAGTATTGGTATTTGAATGCAGGGCTGTGTTTGTGTGTAGTGTTAGTGTTTGAATGCAGTGGTGTAATTGTGTGTAGTATTGGTGTTGAATGCAGGGCTGTGTTTGTAGTGATAGTTTTTGCTTGCAGGGGGTGTTTGTGTGTATTGTAAGCATTTGAATGCAGTGGTGTATATCTGTGTAGTATTGGTGTATGAATGCAGAGCTGTGTTTGTTTGTACTGATAGTGTTTGTTTGCAGGGCTGTGTTTGTGTGCAGTGTTAGCGTTTGAATGAAGTGGTGTATTTGTGTGTAGTACTGTGTTTGAAGGCAGGGCTGTGTTTGTTTGTAGTGCTAGTTTTTGCTTGCAGGGGTGTGTTTGTGTGTAGTGTTAGCGTTTGAATGCAGTGGTGTATTTGTGTATAGTACTGGTGTTTGAAGGCAGGGCTGTGTTTGTAGTGCTAGTTTTTGCTTGCAGTTGTGTGTTTGTGTGTAGTGTTAGCGTTTGAATGCAGTGGTGTATTTGTGTGTAGTACTGGTGTTTGAAGGCAGGGCTGTGTTTGTTTGTAGTGCTAGTTTTTGCTTGCAGGGGGTGTTTGTGTGTATTGTAAGCATTTGAATGCAGTGGTGTATATATGTGTAGTATTGGTGTATGAATGCAGAGCTGTGTTTGTTTGTACTGATAGTTTTTGCTTGCAGGGGTATGTTTGTGTGTAGTGTTAGCGTTTGAATGCAGTGGTGTATTTGTGTGTAGTACTGGTGTTTGAAGGCAGGGCTGTGTTTGTTTGTAGTGCTAGTTTTTGCTTGCTGTTGTGTGTTTGTGTGTAGTGTTAGCGTTTGAATGCAGTGGTGTATTTGTGTGTAGTACTGGTGTTTGAAGGCAGGGCTGTGTTTGTTTGTAGTGCTAGTTTTTGCTTGCAGGGGTGTGTTTGTGTGTAGTGTTGGTGTTTGAATGCAGTGGTGTATTTGTGTGTAGTACTGTGTTTGAAGGCAGGGCTGTGTTTGTTTGTAGTGCTAGTTTTTGCTTGCAGGGGTGTGTTTGTGTGTAGTGTTAGCGTTTGAATGCAGTGGTGTATTTGTGTATAGTACTGGTGTTTGAAGGCAGGGCTGTGTTTGTAGTGCTAGTTTTTGCTTGCAGTTGTGTGTTTGTGTGTAGTGTTAGCGTTTGAATGCAGTGGTGTATTTGTGTGTAGTACTGGTGTTTGAAGGCAGGGCTGTGTTTGTTTGTAGTGCTAGTTTTTGCTTGCAGGGGGTGTTTGTGTGTATTGTAAGCATTTGAATGCAGTGGTGTATATATGTGTAGTATTGGTGTATGAATGCAGAGCTGTGTTTGTTTGTACTGATAGTTTTTGCTTGCAGGGGTGTGTTTGTGTGTAGTGTTAGTGTTTGAATACAGTGGTGTATTTGTGTGTAGTACTGGTGTTTGAAGGCAGGGCTGTGTTTGTTTGTAGTGCTAGTTTTTGCTTGCTGTTGTGTGTTTGTGTGTAGTGTTAGCGTTTGAATGCAGTGGTGTATTTGTGTGTAGTACTGGTGTTTGAAGGCAGGGCTGTGTTTGTTTGTAGTGCTAGTTTTTGCTTACAGGGGTGTGTTTGTGTGTAGTGTTGGTGTTTGAATGCAGTGGTGTATTTGTGTGTAGTACTGTGTTTGAAGGCAGGGCTGTGTTTGTTTGTAGTGCTAGTTTTTGCTTGCAGGGGTGTGTTTGTGTGTAGTGTTAGCGTTTGAATGCAGTGGTGTATTTGTGTGTAGTACTGGTGTTTGAAGGCAGGGCTGTGTTTGTTTGTAGTGCTAGTTTTTGCTTGCAGGGGTGTGTTTGTGTGTAGTGTTAGCGTTTAAATGCAGTGGTGTATTTGTGTGTAGTACTGGTGTTTGAAGGCAGGGCTGTGTTTGTTTGTAGTGCTAGTTTTTGCTTGCAGTAGTGTGTTTGTGTGTAGTGTTAGCGTTTGAATGCAGTGGTGTATTTGTGTGTAGTACTGGTGTTTGAAGGCAGGGCTGTGTTTGTTTGTAGTGCTAGTTTTTGCTTGCAGGGGTGTGTTTGTGTGTAGTGTTGGTGTTTGAATGCAGTGATGTTTTTGTGTGCAGTGTTAGTGTTTGAATTAAAGGGTTTGTTTGTGTGCAGTAAATCACAATGAACTATTCTGGGTGCAGTGGGTACTTAAGTTTTGATCCTGCACATTGCATTTTTTTAGAAACTGTAATGTTTACATTGCTTGGTTAGATCCATCTCTAATGGAACCACCTCCAGCCACTAGAGGCGCTTCCGCCACACTAATTAAGTAAAACCTAGTCACATATTGCAAAAGCTCATAGGAAAACACTGAATTCAATTATATCCTATGTGAAACATATGGATGCATGCGCCATGTACATACATGCGCATCAGTTCCCAATGCTCCGCTGTGAGGAGCATTAGATTGGTCATTGGCTCAAGAGTCAGATGATGCCATGGGAGGAGGAGTGGCTGGCAGTGCCAAGGGAATCTCAGTACTGAGGTAAAGGTAAGTAAAAAAAAAAACAGCATGAGGTCCCGAGGTGAGTGTTTGAAGGGTTTTTGTTTTAACCCTTTAACCTCCGCAGAGGGAGCACAAGGGCGGGAGGGGGTGGCAGAGGGACACTATAGTATTAGCAATGCAGTTTTCTATTCCTAACTCTATAGTGTTTCTTTAAGGTTATAAATGGGGGGAGGGGTGTTTATAGTTTCTGACATGAAAGACAACTACTGAATTCTTCATCAAAAGCGATCTTAATGACTTTGATGCAAAATCGTCATAATTTGATCTTTGATAGTCTTATTCAAATCATTGTGCATATAAATAAAACAGATACTGCAGGGATTAAAAACCAAC
Source organism: Pelobates cultripes (assembly GCA_933207985.1). Lineage (NCBI taxonomy): Eukaryota > Metazoa > Chordata > Amphibia > Anura > Pelobatidae > Pelobates > Pelobates cultripes. The sequence goes on along the minus strand of OW240914.1, from coordinate 335,170,755 downwards.
AGTCAGCCCCCATTCCCTTTCACTCACAGTATGCAGGGAGAATTTAAAAGAGAAAAAAAAGAGTATGATATTTTTTTGATTATTTCTCAATGCCCTGTCTGATGATGTGAAGTCATGCAGCCTCTGTACCCCCCTAGCACCTATATGTACCTATTGGGAGACATCATGCAGGGAGAAAGTATGATGATGCAGGAGAAGGTATAAAAGCACAGCGTTTAGGAACCCTGACTTCTCAAAGCCATCAAATCAGCAATGGGATTGCACTTGCAATTGAGTTGCAGTTGCCGAGAAGCCTTTATAGGTAATAGGAGTCCACCTCACACTTACCAGGGCTGCATTTTAAATGGGATTTTGAGCCTGTAGACAAATTTAAAAAAAAAAAAAAATACCCCAAAAACTATATTTTGCAGGCATTTACCTATTTTACAAAGTAATCTATATTGGCCTAAATTGTTAATTCCTTGGTAAATTTTACTCCAATGGCATCAAATTTATTGAAATGAAATTTCATGTAAATCACAAAGGGGTTGCATCAATTCCATGGTGCTAAAGGGGTAAGCAGAGAATCCCCACTTACCCATACAATTCTTTTAGCATAAGCCTAATGAAGAAGATAAATGTTCTCATAGAAAATCCTAAGCTTTAGGGTAGGCTTTGGGAGCTGGCAAATCCTCCAGTTCTTGTTAAACTGCATCTAAATGAGGGATTGCACCTTCAGTGCCTCCTTCGACACTGTGTTGCACTGAATTGTTGAAATCTTTTGAAAATGTTTAAAATACAAATGTTTTTATAGCTTTTCTACCTATTCATATGAGAAATAATGTTACACTTTTATAACTAAATAATGCATGTATTTTCCCTATTACTATTTAAGTCGAATTATTAATTTTTTTCCCATTAATATATTCTTATGACTGGGTGTAAATATGTTTTAGATCAATCTGTTAACAAAACAGACAATATTCTTTACCTTGATTGTACTCATTATGTTTCTGTAAATGGAAGCTTAATCTTATCAGATCTGGGACTGCACTACATTTGACATGTACAATGAGTAACACTGTCATAAATTATTTATATACTGCAATATATCTCAAATTGTCAGATATACTGCAATATGTCTTTTATCTTTAGTCTTGGTGCAACAAGCACTTTTTTTTTTTATTAGACAGAAGTTGTTGAACTAAAATTTATTTTTTCCCATATACAGCAGAGGTGACAAAATAGATAAATAAAAAAATGTCAAATTCCATGCTTATAGGACCCTGAAGGTATTACTAGCAGTGTACCTTACGCAAAATGGTAACATAATATAAAAAGAAAGTATGCATTTGAGCATAATGTTGAAATACAGTAAATAAAGCTAGATCATATATTTCTCAAATAAAGGTATTTAAAACTGCTACAGCAATCTTTCTCAATCTATGGACTGCTAATGTAATGCTGAGGAAGGATTTACTCCTTCCACCCCTTGACTGTAGGAATGCTATCACCCTGTGAAACTTCCTATACTGTTTGAAAGCAATGAGTGAGCTTACATTTTCATCAATTGTACAGGCATTATATCAATAAACCAGTGTCTTCTGGTAGATAAATTTGTTCGGTAATCATACCTAGAGTATAAATTAGGGTGAGTGAGACTAAATGGACTGAATTTCATACTGCAAAATATGTGAAAATAAAAATGTTATACTCAATTTTGGCATTGAAGTTAATCACTTCAATGCCAATCACATAAACTGAATACAACTGTTTTTTTTTTTTTTTTAATGCCATATAAGGTTTTTTTCTTGTTTGTTTTTAAGTTGATGCCATACTCCAGCTTTTAAGCAGAGATTCAAAATTATTATTAATACACAATATATACAAAATTTAGCATAGAACAGGTAGGAAATATATAATGAACATAACACGTGCCTTCTGTTTTGAGGTATGTAGAGAGGGATCTCTTAAAGGCTTGGGGAAGATTTTAAAGTGTTCAGGAGGTCGTTCCACAATTGCGCTGCTCTGTAGGAAAAGGAGGATCAGGCCGCTTTCTTTTTGTATTGAGGTAGACTAAATAAAGTGCTATTACTGGATCGGAGGTTATAGGAGGTGGGAACAGCTGTAAAGAGCATTCTGCTCAGGTAGGGTGGGAGCTTCCCAGAAAAGCTCTTAAACACAAGGCTGGAAAGATGAAGGGATTACAGCGACAACCAGTTTAGTTCTATAGTATAAAACAGTGGAAATACTAAAAATAATAAAATAAAATCTATACTGAAGACCTATCCCAATCAGCACTGGAGGGAGGTGTGATGTTTATTTAGTTTGTGTGTCAGTGGTCTCCACCGTAAAGTTCTAGAGAAAGATTAAGGGGAATGCAGACTCCTGTAGAGAGCAATAGCACTCATTCTAATTATATTAGTTATTTCAAAGTCCGTCCAGTTCTAGATTACAATTGGCTTTATTAATGCATTAAATATTTATAGATAAATATTTGTAATTATAGTATACTGATATACTGATATACTGATATCCTTACCTTTTTGTGTCATTTTACCCCACTCCCTCTAGCATGCAAGCTCATTGAGCAGGGCCCTCAACCCCTCTGTTCGTGTGTGTCCAACTTATCTGGTTACAACTACATGTCTGTTCGTCCACCCATTGTAAAGCGCTGCGGAATTTGACGGCGCTCTATAAATATCATAATAATAATAATAATATTTTAAATGATAACATATGGTACAAAACAGTTAATTGTAAGAGATGTTGCTTCATTATGTAGTTTACATATCACTGGACACTGAACAAACTGAATTATTCATTTCAACCCACAGAGTACATTTTTAATTACGATCACACATCAGATATTTTTCATAGATTTTACAAGCACATTTATTACGCATTATTATACCCGAGGGAACTTTTTCTTAACTACTTAATAATATCATTTCTTCGTCCGGTACATCTGCAAAACATATTTTGACATCTTTTATTAATTACCTTAACCTTCTGCAAGAGCCTTTTTTTCCATCAGCAGAGCAAAAATTGATATTGCTGTATAATGTGTATAAAATGTGAAACACGCCATCTAAAACGTGAAGCCGACAGTATGTAGGGAAAGCTATAAAAAATATACAACATAACGCTATACAGCTAGCTTTTTAACCTTTTCATTACCGAGTTCTTTGAAACTTAAAATGGCTACCTGAAGACAAAATATACTTTTCATATTTATACTGTTGTTTAAAAATATATTTATTAAAAAAAATAAAATTATTTTAATGTACAAAAGATTTATTTTTCATTTATTCATTGATGTGTTACAGAACTTTTGATGGGGGATGCTTTCTTTAAAATGTATCCAGAATATAAAATGCTTGCTAAATTGTACCATAAATTGAATTGTAATTTGTTACAAATGCCAATTAGTCAATTAAAATGTCTTACTAGATGGTAATAGCCCCACTCCAACCCCACCTCCCCCTCCCCCCCCAGACTACATGGAACCAATATATCCCCAATATTTGTTAGTGAAGTAATAATTTGCCAGGCTCCATTTCATATATCTAGTGTCAGTGCTCCAAATTATTCTAAACATTTCTATTTCCCTCAAACAGCAACATAAGGAATATATTTCACAATCAATATCCTCTATCCATTTTTTGAAAACCTTGTCCCCCATACCCACTGGCATCAAAGAAAGGCTTTAATCCTCATTCTTCATTGACAATTTTCTTCCAGATTCAGAGATATTCTATATATGGAACAGATATCTTCTGCCAATCCTATCTCAACGTATTAAAGCCTTTGACCAGGTACTCACAGACTACTGTACAAGTGGCAATTGGATCAGCGCTTAGAGACCAATAAACAGCAAAATACTAATAAAGTATGGCCGCAACCTAAGGGTATGATGTTCCCTCACAATACATCAACAAATAGTACAGTAGTAAAAAACAGAAAATAGGTTGCACCAAAATTGTAATACAATAATAGTAAAAACAGTATTAGTAAAAACAATGCGTACTTACATAAAAATTAGTAAAGATGGAATAAAGTCCTGAAAAAAATATAAAGGTAACAGTAGTCCAAGTTTGATTGAAGAGATAAGTAAGTGGAATCGATAGGGCTTGTGGGATCCAAAGAAATCAGGTATCCAGATGGTGTGGAAGCATGCAAGAGAGATAAATTCCAATAGTGTAAAACTGTACTGGAAAAGAGGATGATGACAACAAAAACAATCCTTGTCACTCACCTACTGTAGAGCTTTAGCCAGCTCAGAAGTGTATAGCATTCAGTGGCGTTGATCCCCCACTGGTAGGTGTGGTAGGTACAGGTCCTCGGTATGAAGAAGAAGATAAAAACAAATAGTGCTCTCTGTATATAGCAATAACGGATAAGAATATTAGAATGGTATACTACTCACATATAAGTGAGCAGGAATATACTGTCTATGTCTATATGTCTATGCACAGTATGAGGCCCTTCCACCACTAACATTACTCGTAGCAAGGCTGCAAACTATATATGTATATCTTACATTGTAAAAGTACACCAATCCTACATGTTGCACTGCATAAGTTACTAGTCAGTTATGACTGTGTATGTTTTCCTTGTTAGTTGTCCCAATTTTGTAATTCCTACTGTGATGAACTATCGGCCATGGCTGATCATGCACTCTCCTGATTTTAGTCACTCTAATAACATTGCATGAGACCTACTTTCTGTATGTCATTATCTGTAATTCCAAGGTATGACATTATGCATCAGTTAAAGTCATATGTTCCAACCTACTGAAGTTGTGACACGGATGTGGGATGTTCAATTTCAATGTCTGTAAGTAGATTCTATATGGGTATCACATTATAAAACCTTTGTGAAAAAATGCAATATTTAAAAAAGTGTCAAATGTAACACCCCAGTTTTATATTTTTGAAAGAATATACAAGTGATATTGCCCCAGGCAAATAAAGCCAACAAGAGCCGATGATATAGATTAAGAGGAACATGAAAGCAAGTGGGAAGGAGACCTGTTCAACTGCCAGATTGGTGTACTGGGTAAAGCCGGATTTGGGGTATTGGGGGATTAGAAGCCCCCAATTTTAAAGTATATCCTTGATGACAGTGACATGATATCCGCAAATATAAACAAGCCAGACTAGTTGAAAGAGGTATCCTGAGACTAATTGGAAGCCATTGTACCACTAATGTCTGCCAACTGTGGCTGTTCTGTGTCTTTCTACATTTTTCATAGGCAATTTATTTCCATTATGAATATCATAATACTGATATGTTAAAGAAAACCCAAAATCCTTGCAAAATACACACACACACATACAGACACACACACAAACACACCTCCCCCCCACCCCCCTTTTGGGGTGTTTCTGCTGACAATTCTTATGTGATACATATGAAAACAATCATATTATAACGTGATATTCCTAAAGTAAATCTTTTGCTGGTTGAAAAACATTTTCTTAATATGGAAATCCATATAATATGTTGTTGTATACCTCTGTATATATCACACAAAAGTGCATGCAGTACAGTCAATTTTTATATGATCTAATCTTTAAGTCTTAGAATGATACTAATTCAGAATGAAAACCATACATTTTTATATTGATAATGAAATTATTCACCAATCACATGATCCTCCTTACTGCACTGACCGAAACCACTTGATTCCTTTTTAATGGGATACATTCAAAAGCTGCAATCAAAGAGCAACCCTATCAAATTCACTCGGTAAGTAAAATTGTATCTATTCAATACTCCAAGTCAGAAATATCTGCCATGACACTTTAATTTACAAATGTGGAAAATGTCAAAACATTTGTACAAGTGGGTCTTTTGAAATGGAAATACATTTTTTTATAAACCATTTCTCCAACGTAGCTCAACGCCAGAATTTTAGATTAACAAAACTCCCCAATGGATTTTTTTCTTCTTCTATTTTGGAAAGTTAAACCAAGTAAAAAGCATGAAATGTATTATTTATTAATTTTTCATTTTTGTTGATAACCAAACATTGCATGGAATTTTACAGAAGCAATAATTGAATTTATACTGAAATGCCAGCCTTCCTCGGAAATACGTCATAGCCTTTGAGTTTAGCTACATTCGAGAAAATAAGGAATTTTTAAAAGTCTTGTACTCGAATAGCCTACATAACACAAATATCGGATCAGAGGCAGGTAAGAAAAAGGACACCGTTATAGACTTTAAATTAGAACTCTTACCATAGTCATGTTTTTACCAACAACTCTAAGTCCCACAAGCTATAAGGAGGAACATAAATAGTGCTGCTCTATCCTAAAGTGTTTCTTCCATTTGCAAATAATCACACCAACTGTTGTCACCTTCTCACTAAGCTGCTTGACGATGGTCTTGTAACCAATTCCAGTCTTGTCTAGGTCTACAATCTTGTCCCTGACATCCTTGGACAGCTCTTTGGTCTTGGCCATTGTGGAGAGTTTGAAATCTGATTGATTGATTGATTGCTTCTGTGGACAGGTGTCTTTTATACAGGTAAAGAGCTGAGATTAGGAGCACTCCCCTTAAGAGAGTGTTCCTAATCTCAGCTTCTTACCTGTATAAAAGACACCTGGGAGCCAGAAATCGTGCTGATAGATATGGGGATCAAATACTTATTTCACTCATTGACATGCAAATCAATTTATAACTTTTTTTGACGTGCTTTTTTCCAGATTTTTTTCTTTTTTTGTTATTCTGTCTGTCCCTGTTAAAATGCACCTACCATTAAAATTATAGACTGATCATTTCTTTGTCAGTGGGCAAACATTCAAAATCAGCAGGGGATCAAATACTTTTTTCCCTCACTGTAAATGCAGTGAATAAAATGGGCACTCCTACAAAAATATATATCCCTCACAAATGACTTCCCTGCAGCCCAAATGTGGTGATATAAGATAAAAATAAAGAAACTCACGTAAGTAACAAAACATGGAGCTGCCACACAATCAGGTCCCTCAGACTGAATGCAGCGATCCCAGAGTGATGGAGCCAGCAGACATGGGACAGGAGGAAGGAGAGGGATTTTATGAGGCAGAGCAGACTCCCCCTTTCAGCACAGGTGCCTACTCTACCTAATGGAAAATCTGTTTCTGCAAGCAAATCAAAATTCTATTTAGTGCACAAGGCCTCATTATCTTCATGTCTACTCACAAGTTCAGAGTATAGAGAACTCAATTTCTCTCTGATCTTCATTCTATTCTGATGCATTACTGCTAAAGGACTTGCACCTTCCCGCATATCCATTCAAAACTCTATCCAATGTGATTCACCTAGGTGGGATCTTTATTTCCTCTCATCTCTTCTGACATACCATCACCTACTATCATCTCTACACTATAGGTTTGGGGTGCCTCATTCCAGGGCCCTATTTAACTTTGCACTGCAGATAGTCCCATGAAGAAAGATTTCTCAAGTAAATAGATTAATCTAACTAAACCCCAATTAGTTTTGTCTAGGTTATTTTCTCACCCCTCAAGGGTGGTATTTTTGTGTATTTCTCATTTTTGGGTCTTTTAAAGGGCCCTGGGAGTCTGAGGGTTCTGAGCAGAATATTAGCTGTTCCTAGAACTGCACTTTTCTGGACATTGGTCTCAGCCCCACTTGGAATCTTCTGAATCCACTCTCCAACTTGGGAGTCACAGCCCAGAGTGCTCCTTTCACAACTGGGACTACTGCTGCCTTCACTTTCCACACTCTTTCTAGCTTCTCTTTCAGTCCTTGTTATTTGTCCATTTTCTCATGTTCCTTCTTCCTGATGTTAAAGTTACTGGCTATTGCCATATCCACCAACACTGCAGTCTTCTGTCCTTTATCAGTCACCACACTATCAGGTTGGTTGGCCACTAAATCCCATACTCACACCCGTATACAGTTGTAATCAAAATTATTCAACTCCCATAGAAAATCAGGTGTGTTGTCAAAATGTACAGACTTTTGGCTGTTTGCAATGAACAAATCAAACAAAAGCAATTGAAATAGCTGAACACAACGAATGCTTTAAGTAATTTCCCCAAATTCAACTGAAAATGCAACTTATAATGACTTCACCAGTTTCAAAACGATTCTACCACTTCATGAAAAGGATCTCTAGTACTTGGTAGAGCATCCTTTTGCGGTTATGACCTGCTGCAAATGAGATGCATAGCCAGACACCAGGAAGCGTTCCTAAGTAATCTTAGTCCATTATTCATGACCTCTGTCTGTCCTCTTCTGATCTCTCCCCGCCCCTCTTGACTAATGTCTCTGACTGCCTCTCTGCTATTTCTGACTGGATGGCTGCCCACTTCCTTAAGCTCAATTTGTCCAAAACAGAATTTCTGGTCTTTCCTCTCTCAAGTGTTTCTGTCTCCTTCCACATTAATGGCGCTATCATCAGCTCCAACCCGCAGGCTCGCTACCCAGGTGTTCTCTTTGACTTCGACCTCTCCTTCACCCCTCATGTCCAGTCAATCACTAAATCCTACCGCTTCCATCTCAAAAAAATTGCGCGCATCCGCCCCTACTTAACACCAGATGCTGGTCCATGCCACTGTCCTCTCTCGCCTTGACTACTGCAATTCACTTCTCAGTGGTCTTTCGTGCTCCCAACTTGTCCCATTGCAGTCTATAATGAATGAGGCGGCGAGGCTCATCTTCCCGTCTTTCTGCACCTCCCACACCTCACTTAGTCCCTGCATTGGCTTCCTGTAAGATACAGGGCTCAATATAAAATTCTGGTTCTTGCTTTCAAATCTCTACATAATGCTACTCCCACCTATCTATCCTCCCTAATACACAAGTATGTCCCGTCTAGGCCCCTACGCTCTGCTGAAGACCTGCGTCTATCCTCTGTTCGTACTTCCACCTCTGATGATTGCCTTCAAGACTTGTCTAGGGCTGCACCATTCCTATGGAACTCCCTTCCCTTTTCCGTTAGACGCTCACTCAGTCTCAACTCCTTCAAAAAAATCATTAAAAAATCACTTTTTCACCAAAGCATATCAATTAAACTGTTAATGGCTCAAATAAAGAAGACACACTAAGTCTTCATTGAATATTATTCTACCAATCTACTTCCCTAATACTTCCCTTACCTTTTGTGTCACTTTACCCTACTCCCTCTAGCATGTAAGCTCATTGAGCAGGGCCCTCAATCCCTCTGTTTCTGTCCGTCAAACTTGTCTGGTTACAATTACATGTTTGTTAGCCCACCCATTGTAAAGCTCTATGGAATTTGTTGGCGCTATATAAATATAATAATAGTAGTAATAATAATAATATAATAATGAGCAATGGCTGCCAGTTCAGTAATATTGTTGGGTTTGAGTGTAACCACCTTCTTCAAATCCCACCATAAATTTTCAATGGAGTATTGTATGGTGCATTGCCACCTGTATGTACCAATAAGCTTAACTAAATAGCACCTTTACTGTGCAGCCTGTGGATTATATATTGATTTTAACATAAAATTGCTTGATTTTCATTATAATACATATTTAATGCATTACAGTGGAACCAATCAAATTCCCTTTTTGTGAACAACTGCATGATTGTCACTATCTGTACATTTTTTTTCTTATCCAGACTTAGCTACAGCTGCTTGCTAAATGTAGCCTCCATTTTTTTTATAATGGTTTCTTGCAATCAGATATATTGATCAAGTTTATGTCACATTAATCTACTTGTCCCTTGCTAATTGTATCCTGTCAGTCAACTGACGTTTGCAAACTTCAGTATTGATTCTCATGTTTTTTGCGTAACACGAGTCAGACAGAATGGATTGCCTATTTCTATATTGTGAATACTTCACTTGACAAAGGTAATATTGTTGCATTACTTTTACTCTTTGAAAATGTGTATCTCAAGAATTTTTTTTTATATTTTATATAGGTATATTTTTATAAAGGTCCTAAAACATATCACAGTTTTTCTATTGAATAGGTGAGTGTGTGCTTGGTTACATGACTTTAGACATGTGCAATTCGTTTCGGTCCGAATGCTTCTGAATTTCCGAATATCCGAAGTGCTGAGGTGTCGAACCGAACCGAATTGGTGAAGTGACGAAGTCCCGAATTGCCAAAGTGCAAAATCCTGCAGCATTTTTTTATCCCTACTAATCTCAGTACATAAGTAATCTCTAAAGAAATATTTGATGAATCTAGATAATTGCCCCTGTCCTATGGGGGGCAACCTGTTTCCCCTGACCTCAACGGTGGGTAAAGAAATAGCTTAACTCCATGGAGACCAAGATAGCAACTCTATAGAATAGGCTGAAGTAATTCCATTCAATCTGGCTTCTATATTTCTAAACGCATCTTTAGAAGATACTTCCCCTCTTTTAACATTCAGTTTTCTCCTTTATTCAATACAACAGACATGCATGTAACATTTGTAACATTACATTACTCTATACTTGAAGGTATAGAGTAATGCCACTATTCCTGACATATACTGGTGAATGTTATGCTAATATTGGTGTATTTGTCTTTGGTACTAATAACTACAAAGCACTTCCTTAAAAGTTTAATAAAATGTACTGAAACGGTACTAATTTCCTTTATACTTGTATCTCTCTAGTGTGCACATGATAATTTATTACTTATAGAAGATGACTTGTGAATTGTCTCACAAAATTTCTCATCACTTGTCTCATTCATATCAAAATTCTAACTCTTTAACCGTTAAACATAGAAACATAGAAACATAGAATGTGATGACAGATAAGAACCATCTGGCCCATCTAGTCTGCCCAATTTTCTAAATACTTTCATTAGTCCCTGGCCTTATCTTATAGTTAGGATAGCCTTACGCCTATCCCACGCATGCTTAAACTCCTTTACTGTGTTAACCTCTACCACTTCAGCTGGAAGGCTATTCCATGCATCCACTACCCTCTCAGTAAAGTAATACTTCCTGATATTATTTTTAAACCTTTGTCCCTCTAATTTAAGGCTATGTCCTCTTGTTGTGGTAGTTTTTCTTCTTTTAAATATAGTCTCCTCCTTTACTGTGTTGTATTTAAATGTTTCTATCATATCCCCCCTGTCTCGTCTTTCCTCCAAGCTATACATGTTAAGATCCTTTAACCTTTCCTGGTAAGTTTTATCCTGCAATCCATGAACCAGTTTAGTAGCCCTTCTCTGAACCCTCTCTAAGGTATCAATATCCTTCTGAAGATACGGTCTCCAGTACTGTGTACAATACTCCAAGTGAGGTCTCACCAGTGTTCTGTACAATGGCATGAGCACTTCCCTCTTTCTACTGCTATTACCTCTCCCTATACAACCAAGCATTCTGCTAGCATTTCCTGCTGCTCTATTACATTGTCTGCCTACCTTTAAGTCATCAGAAATAATCACCCCTAAATCCCTTTCCTCAGATGTTGAGGTTAGGACTCTATCAAATATTCTGTACTCTGCCCTTGGGTTTTTACGTCCAAGATGCATTATCTTGCACTTATCAACATTAAATGTCAGTTGCCACAATTCTGACCATTTTTCTAGTTTACCTAAATCATTTGCCATTTGGCTTATCTCTCCTGGAACATCAACCCTGTTGAATATCTTAATATCATCAGCAAAAATACATAACTTACCATGAAGACCTTCTGCAATATCACTAATAAAAATATTAAAGATAATGGGTCCAAGTACAGATCCCTGAGGTACCCCACTGGTGACAAGCCCAAGCTTCGAATATACTCCATTGACTACAACCCTCTGTTGCCTGTCACTCAGCCACTGCCTTACCCATTCAACAATATTGGAAGCCAAACTTAAAGATTGCAGTTTATTGATAAGCCTTCTATGTGCAACAGTGTCAAAAGCCTAACTGAAATCTAGGTAAGCAATGTCTACTGCACCACCCTGATCTATAATTTTAGTTACCCAATCAAAAAAATCAATAAGATTAGTTTGGCATGCTCTCCCTGAAGTAAACCCACGTTGTCTCTGATCTAGAAATCCATGTGTTTTTAGATGTTCAACAATCCTATCCTTTACTTTCCCCACCACTGAAGTAAGGCTTACTGGCCTATAGTTGCCCGACTCCTCCCTATTACCTTTCTTGTGAATGGGCATAACATTCGCTAACTTCCAATCTTCTGGGACTACTCCTTTTAACAATGATTGGTTACATAAATCTGTTAATGGTTTTGATAGTACACCACTAAGCTCTTTTAACAGCTTTGGGTGTATTCCATCAGGTCCCATTGACTTATTTGTCTTTACTTTTGACAGTTGAAATAGAACCTCTTCCTCTGTAAACTTATGTGTAATAAATGACTTATTTATCCTTTTTCTTAACTGAGGTCCCTTTCTTTCATTTTCATCTATAAATACCGAACAAAAATATTAATTGAGGCAGTCAGCTAGACCTTTATCCTCTTCTACATATCTTCCTTCTTTTGTTTTTAATCTAACTAATCCTTGTTTAACTTTTCTTTTCTCATTTAAGTATCTAAAAAAAGTTTTGTCCCCCTTTTTTACTGACTGTGCTATTTTCTCTTCTGTGTGTGATTTGGAAGCTCTTATAACTTGCTTAGCCTTTTGCCTAATCTTATAGATCATTCTGTCTTCCTCACTCTGGTTTTTTTTATAATTACTAAATGCTAACTTTTTGTTTTTTACTATTTTGGCCACATCTGTGGAGTACCACAGTGGTTTCTTGAATTTTTTGCTTTTACTGACAAGCCTAATGCAATTTTCTGTTGCCTTCAGTAGTGCAACTTTTAAAAAATCCCATTTCTTTTGGACTCCATTTAAATTGCTCCAGTCTGATAACGACTCCTTTACACATATTCTAATTTTAGAAAAGTCTGTTTTTCTAAAGTCTAAAACTTTTGTTTTTGTGTGGTGTGACTCGGTCACTGTTCTTATATTAAACCACACTGACTGATGATCACTGGATCCTAAACTTTCACCTACAGTAATATCTGATACCAAATCTCCATTTGTTAATACTAAATCTAGTATGGCCTCTTTACGAGTTGGCTCCTCAACGACTTGTTTTAGAGACAATCCCAGTAGGGAGTTTAGAATATGTATGTGCTCCTGGCACAAGCAGCTATTTTGGTTTTCCAGTTCACATCAGGAAGATTAAACTCATCCATGATGATAACTTTCCCCTTCATTGTCATTTTAGCTATTTCCTCAACTAGTAGATTATCTAACTCTTCAATTTGTCCTGGGGGCCTATAAATCACACCTACACGAGTTACTGTGTGATTACCAAATTCTAACATAACTCAAACGGACTCTATGTTCCCCTCACTAACTTTTATTATGCTAGATTTTATGCTATCCTTCACATCCAGGGCCACCCCTCCCCCTTTCTTGCCTTCCCTATCTTTTCTATATAAAGAGTACCCTGGTATTGCTATGTCCCAGTCATTTTTCTCATTATACCATGTCTCAGTAACAGCGACTAAATCTACACTATCAGTTGCCATTATTGCCACAAGTTCATGGATATTATTCCCTAAACTGTAAAATGTTTTGTTGGGCTAATCCACTCTGTCGCTCATATGTAATTTTCTCCTTCCTGCTCATCATTCTAGTTTAACCTATCCATAGCTAATAGTTGATAATGTGTGCACATATATACATTCAGATTCGTAGCTTGTATTTTATGAAAAGATTACCATAAAAAGATTTCTTTATTTAATAAAAATGTTTTATGATGTACGTTATAGATAAAAAAATAAAAAAAATAAGCACAAAACAATTCTACAGTTAAGAGGTGGAAAAGTGGGAATGGGTAGAAGGCTAACATATTCTATATTATTTCACTAATATAATCCTTTAAATAAAAATCTAATCTTTGTTCTATAGACTCCTCTCCACTTTCCTACCAAAAAATAAAGTGATTCTGTCATTGTTTATACAACTTTAGATTAGATGAAAGTATAATTATCTATACTTTGTGTTAACAGAATTGCTACCAAATGCATTAAACTTTAGATAAATCTATTTAAAAATCTGATACACACAAACACTACATCCACTACACAAATACACACTCTGCATTCATTACACACACACTCTGTATCCACAACACACACTGCATTTAATACTATTATTATTATTATTTATAAAGCATTTTACCAGGAAAGATACATTGAGATTTCTACACACAACCACTACATCCACTACACAAATACACACTCTGCATTCACTATACACACTACATCCACTACACAAACACACTCTGTATCCACAACACACACTGCATCTAATATTATTATTATTATTATTTATAAAACATTTTACCAGGAAAGATACATTGAGATTTCTACACACAAACACTACAGCCATTACACAAACATACAGTCTGCATTCACTATACGCACTGCATCTACTATACACACTGCATCTATTATTTACACACCACATCCACTTTACACATGCATTCTGCATCCACTTTACATACGCACTCTGTATCCACTACACATATTCTACATCCACTATACACACCACATTCATTACACATACACACTGCATCCTTGTGGGCGGATTTAAAATTTCTGATGGCAGCTCTGGTTGGGAAAACACCATTATACATGATATTGTGCAATATGTATCCACTTGAAGCTCCAACACTCTATGGATTCTCTATGGGGTGGAGGACATCCAGAGGAGTGACACCATAAGTTACTGCACCTTATGACACCAATCTTAGTCACATTACTGGCCCCCACCTGCCTTCACAACTTCAACTCACTACTGAGCTGCATGCCGCCCTCCCCTTGGATTTAAGTGCCAAGTGTGACATCACATCCCAACGCACGCTAAGAAGCAGTGGCTTCAGAGTAAAGAGCTCTCCAGGTCATTGGCAAGATATACCAAGTTTCTGCATTTATAGCTGATTGCCATGGTATACTACATTTTTGCATTTAAAGTTCAGTGGCATGATATACCAGATGGCACTGGCACACTGTCTGACTGTAAATATGGTATTGATAGGCTGTTTGGGGCCAGAAATGACACTGTAAAGTTATTTGGGGACAAAGATGGTACTGAAAAGCTGTTTGAGGACAGAGATGAAGAGATGGAGCTCAAAGAGGAAAAGGTGGAGCCAAAAGAAAAAGAGGTGAGACCAAAAAGAGGAAAGGTGTGGTTTAAAGAGGAAGGGTGTGTCTTAAACAGGAAAGGTGAGGCCTTGAAGGAAGGGGTGGCGCACATTTAGATTAGAAGGATGCGTTAAGTTTAGTCATGCGTACGGCAACACAAAACCATATTATACCACTGACCCAAAGCATTGCAAATAAGAAATAGAAAGAAAAGCCCGACTGGCCCTTTGTCTTTCATTTTAGCTCTAGTACAATTTTTACGTGCAATAATTACACTTAATTTCCCTTGGTTATAAAGGCTAGAAATTATTAATGCATTTATAACATGCTTCATCAAGAGCTGTTAACACAGCATGTCATCTGTTTCCTTACTTTACTAAGCATGCTGTCTCATTAAAACCACTGCTCTCAATATGGTTATGCATTTAATCTCTGTCTATATACAGAGATACAGCTGTTCATGTCTGTCATTGTCACTGAATAGGACGTCGTTGAGAATTTAGTTTATTTATCAGATGGAATGCCAGACTGATCTTCTAGATCAGTGGATAGCTATTCAATGTTAAACAGGTACTCTCACCAATAAGTTAAAAACATTGTTTTATTGTATGGATTATTTTTGTATGTTACAATGAATTTATCTTTTTTAATTTAGTTAGTTTGTTTATATATATTATTTGTATGTATGTGTCCATATTCTCCCTGTTCCAATAGGACACAGCCTCAAAAGACAGCAAAGCACTTAATCCTCACTATGTGTCTGTGAGTGGCCGAAGAAGAACTAAGATGGCGAGTTGTCTAAGTGGATAGTGAATAATAACTAGAGGAGGACCGACCTCAAATCAGCATGGAGGATGGTAGATCGATAACCAATCAGCCCATTTACCAGGACTATTGAGGTAAGCACTTTTTCAAGTGGTAAATTTGAGTAGGTTGGTGCAGCCCTTTTACATTACAGCTATAACCTCCGAACTATACAATAGAAATCAACAAGAATCGTTATGAGGAATGCACACAAAAGGAAAATGCACACAAAATGGCTGCAGTTGAAGTTGAAATAACCTTTAATAAAATAACATTAATCTTCACTCACAAATTTGTCAGCCTTCAGATGCATTGTGGGTATTGCCATCTATCATTGCTAGTCTTGGTTTCATTTTGATTCAAAATTGCACAAAACCTCTTCACTAATGATTTATTCCATATATAAAAAAATTAAACAAACTAAAAACTAAAAATAAATAAATAAACATGTAACTAAGCTAAGGTCAAAACAGAAATGTCAGATATAGATTTGAACCTATAAATAAAATTAAAAGCGAATGTATCAAATTTTAATAGTCATTTAGTTTTTCCTCCTTTACAGAAATATTGTGAGGGATATAATACAAACAGAAAATTTGTTTTTGTCATATATTTTAACAGAATTGCACAAATTCTCAGGTTATGGATATTTAAGGAACGTGTTGACATTTAAAATGCAACTCACCCAAAACACGCTACCAGAATGTAAAAAGTATGATTGTATATTGGTATTATGTGATATAAATCTTTTCTGTATCACTGCAGACTAGACTTGTGCATGCTGAAAAAAATTGTTTTGGCCAAACCACTTCCTCTGAAAATTAAAGAAAAAAAAAAACAGCCAAATTTTATCCCCTTAAAGACGGAGGCATTTGTCCAAGTTCTGATCGAAACAAAACCTAGAATTTGAGCTACATGTCTGCTCAACCATAATTTACCGCTTTTATATTAACTGCACTCAGACTTATTATGAACCATTTTGTTCAGCAGAAACAGGGCTTTCATTCAACATCAAATGTTTATATATGAAGCATAATTTAATATGAATAAAATCTAAAAAGGTTTGAGAAAATAAAAAATATTGTTATTTTCCAAGTTATGCGTAGTATTGTAAATGTGAATGTCATAATACTGTGTTAGCGTTTAGTGCAATAAAATACACATATCTGCGATCAGCAATGTCTCACAAGGACAACACTACCCCCATGTACAGGTTTTATGGTGTTTTGGAAAGTTACAGGGTCAATATAGGGCGTGCCCATTTCAGTCTGCCAGATTGATTTGCTGGGCCTATATTGCGACCATATGGCAGCCCAGGAATAAGAATTACCCCCATCATGGTATACCATTTGCAAAAGTAGACAACCCAAGGTATTCAAAATGGGTTATGTCCAGTCATTTATAGCAGACACAAACCCTGGCCATAGATAGTGTTCATGTTTTGTTGGCATTGTTCACTCAAAAACTGCACTTTCACTGATTATACTAGCATTATTATATGTTTTGCTGTTTTAAAGCACTCATAATTTTGTTCAACAAAGATTCACGAGTACAAAAGGTTTTATAGTGTATTGGAAAGTTACAGGGTTAAATATAGGGCTTACAAATCCAATTCTCTGGACTTTCTGCCTGGGTTGCCAGGCAGGTCCCTCAACATATCATTAATTAAAATCACATAATTATACAAAAATATATATATATATATATATTTCTATATATATATATATATATATATATATATATAATTATTTATATATTCATTTTTTAGTTATTTATATAATTTCATATTTTGGTGTCAATATATCAATATATATAATTTCATTGTTAATGTAATGTATGATATATTTTTCATTTATATATAAGCATTGTTAATATATTTATTTCAGATTTCTCCATTTAGGGGACTGTCTGACAACCCAGGCAGTACCCCTGCGGGCACTGCCCTGGACAGCTGACCCGGACATGTGATCGCAATATCATTGCGATCACATGATCCGTAAGGGCTGGATGAGCTGCAGAGGGACTGCCTGGGTTATCATATATTTTTTATATTGCAATACCTTCATTATGGACTCTATGATTACATTACAACAAGTGTTCTGAGGCTAATTAAGGACTAATTGTGGCAATAAGAGTACTTGGGTAGGGTATATAAACCCAAGAGGAGGACTTAGTTATGTAAAGCTTTGAGAAAGCCCCAAATGCTGGGCCAAACTAGTCAGACAGCTTTTTGCTTGCGCATTGAGTAAAGCTCCAACCTGATTAGACAGCCAGAAACAGAACAGGGACATTGTGAATTTAAACCAAATTGCAATTGAAATGCTGAACCATGTTCGTGCTCTCAGAGGAACCAGCTTGAATGGCATTACAGATTCAACAAAAAGCCATGAATTACATGAGAATGCCAACCCTTAACTGAAAGTTACGGGGAATTAAAGACATTCGGTGTAAAGTCCTCAATCGTAACGGCGAATTTGAACCGAAAGAGGCAGACATTTGTACTCAAGTGCTGTAAGTGGGTTTAAAAATAGTGATGGGCCTACCAACTTCTGTGTAAGAATTTTTAAATTGGAATTATTAGAAAGTCTTAATAAACAGTACTATGACATGATTTTTCTTTTAATGTTATGTTTCTCAAATGCTAACTGAAAAAGTGGAAGTGGCTGCAAATCTTATATTATTACAAGATAAGGAAAATTTGCCACTATTTCTACCTGCTTGAGTTTTCTTGCAACCAGTCCAAGCACATATACCAGAGTAATTTTATCTATTATAATTTTTAGCCACATCTTACCATGTGTGGAGTGACTCAAAGGAGTTTTTATGTGTTTTAATTTAATGTTGTAATACTGTCAGTTGTATCTTTCACTAGCACCTACTACACTTGTTTTTTATTTGTTTAAGTGTACTTTTAAAGCTTTTTTAAGTGTACTTTTAAAGTTGTTTTAAGTGAACTTTTTAAGCTTACTGTGAATGTATTGTGGGCATACACAAGGTGTTTTAGGATGACTTTATTGTGGTTATAGATTCGATTATCTTATTATGTTTTTGTGCATTACTTAGCTTTCCAGGCCAATCCACAAACTTCTATTTTTGAGCTTTGCAGTTAGAGTTTGTATGTACTAGTCAGGAACATGTATTTTAATGTAATTGCCTCTTTAAATAATTATGTTCTTTCCATTTAACTTCCCAGATCCACTGACAATAAACAGCGTATTTAAGACCATCTTGCCAGTGAACATGGGCACTCCTCTTAACAAACTGCTATCAGCCTATTATGCTCTTGTGCCTTGCATGTTTCTACTAACTTATTTTTCAGATCTCCAGCGCAACTGAGAGCTAAATTCAACCAGGAATTCATTTAGAATCTAAAATTTGGATCCTTATTCTCAATTTGGTTTCTGCATTTCTCCATTGGACTTCAAATGTTTCCAACTCAACTTCTAAAAGTTAAATGAATAGCACTATTTCATTTGTCTCCCACGTTTGGAATTAGTGTAGGACCCACCAATATTAGTGTACTGTGAAGTAGTGGTGGGCTTAACACAATATGGCCATATGGTGAAACTGAATCCCCATATTTGTTTTCTAGGATAGGCGATTTTAAGTAGCCTGATAAGTTTTTTAAGTGTATTCTTAAGTGTGAGCTGTAACTTAATTTGTATTATGTCTGAATATTGGTCACAGCACCATTCATGTAGAATGCACGTTCCGTGTTTGCCCCCAATCCTTTTGTCTTTGCTATGCAAGTTTGGAATCCAGACCAGATGTCTGGATTCCAAACTTGCATTTGGGGTTAAGATGTCTGAATGTCTCATGTGGTATCTGGCACCAAGACATTAGCAGCAGATTTTTTTAAATCCTGCAGGTTATGAGGTAGGGCATCCATGGATCAGATTTGTTGTTCCAGCACATTCCACAGATGCTCAATTGGATTGGGATCTGGAAAATTTGGAGGCCAAGACAACACCTTGAACTCTTTGTCATGTTCCTCAAACCATTCCTGAACAATTTCTGCATTTTGGCAGGGTGCATTATCCTGCTGAAAAAGGCCACTGCCATCAGGGAACACAACTGCCATAAAAGGTTGTATGTGGTCTGGAACAATCTCGAGGTAGGTGATATGTATCAAAGTAACATCTACATGAATACCAGGACCTAAGATTTCCCAGCAAAACATTGGCCAGAACATTACACTGCCTCTACTGGCCTGCCATCTTCACATGATGCCATCTTGCTGTAAATGACGCAGACCCACTTATCCAATGACTTGATTTAAAAAAAAAAATGTTTCATCTGACTTGGTAATCTTCCTCCATTGCTCTTTGGTCTAGTTCTAATGCTCACATCCCCATCCTGGGAACTCTAACTGGTGTGCCTCCCCAGATGCACTGCAAAGCACTGTGTTTTCTGACACCTTTCTCTCATGGCCAGCAATTTTTTACCAATCTGAGCTACAGTAGCTCTTCTCTGTAATCGGACCAGATGGACTCTCCTCAGGCATCCATGAGCCTTGGCCACCCATGACCATTACGTCAGTTTATCGGTTGCCCTTCCTTTCATCACTTTTGGTATGTCCTAACCACTGCATACTGGTAATACCCCACAAGACCTGCTGTTTGGGAGTTGCTCTGACCGAGTAATCTAGCCACCACTATTTGGCTCTTGTCAATGTCACTCGGATCTTTTCACTTGCCCATTGTTCCTGCTTCCAAAATGTGAAACAAGATCATCGGTATTTTTCCCGTCACCTGTCAGTGGTTTTAATGTTGTGGCTGATCAGTGTACATGTTGCTTTTTGAGCTGTTATATGTTAAAGTAAACCTGTTAAGACAAGTTAACTTTATAAAAAGTGATGGAAACTTTTAATTTTAGTTTTTACTAAACTCTGTCACTTTTCTTTCTATTAAAGAAACAATTAAGTGAACTACTGTTATATATGCATTTATGACTCTTCTTGCAGTGAACTACAAATACATGTTTATTTGTCATACAGCTTGTTTGATTTCCAGCTTCATATTCTAAACCAAAAATTTGTTGAAAAGGTTTTAATGGCAAGGGAAAAGCATTACAAGTAGCATACTGATGTAATTAATATGATGAATATTGATATTCACTTCTGACAGCTATAACGCATAATAAAACGTGAAATATCTGTGAACTAAATAGATTTTATTTCCTCGGATTCTAATTTTATAGTACTTTTATATGAGGATATTAAAGAGCAACGTAACAAAGTAAAAGTAATAATGAATAACGTGAAATCACATTTTAAATTCTTTAAATTTTCAAGAGTTCTTTGTCTTTTATATTGTCGTCACAATTGCATTACTGACAGTGATACTCCTTCATAGATGTAATAACGTCACAGTATTGTCCTTCAGCTGACCTCCTTACAGACTGAAATATAAGAATTGTAGCATCAATTAATGAAGTGTGCCAAACTGATCATGCTGGAGAGTGGATGAAACGAAATTCAAAGATAAATTGTAGATTTCAATGAGACAGAAGCAAGGGATGAAGCAAGGATTGGAAACAGAAATACAGTAGGACCCTAGCAATGGTTTGCAAGAATGCAGAAATGGAATGGACATTCATATGAATAGCACAAGTGCGTCCCATAAATTATACCATGACAGAGAGTCCAGGTGAGAGAAGGGGCCTGGTCAAACTAGCCTCACTTTTGAATTGCCTGATCGTAACAAGTTTTTGTGTTTGATGAAATTGGTAAGGACAGCTCAACCAGAGTTATTAAAGTCTGCTTAACTGTTTTCCCAGATAAAGAGAAGTAAAAGAGCCAAAATACACTGGTGGGTTGTACCTTCTCCACAATACCAGTTTTAATGCAATTTGATGCAACTCAGTATGCCAGGGAGACAGCAAAATGCTAAATTCAACTAAACTTTCCATGGACCCTTTTGAACAGTCCAGTAAAAGTCTCAGATAACAGACAGGAGGGGATCAGTGCTTAAGATTATATATACTTACGATACAGATGATGTTCTTAGTGCATGAATCTATAAGTACAAAGTAAGAAACAGATTATGATGCAGTACAGTAGATGTTTGTGAAGGGAGTACAAATGAGCAAAAGTGCACACTCACACTTTTTAGAGCTGTCTCAGCTCTATTATGAAGGCCTGGTTAGAATAATCTCCATCTATGGATATAAGTGGTCTTTGGAGCTTGTTTTCAAGAGGAAGTAGGAATATGTGGAAAAAAAAGCAAAATAGGAAATCAAATGGTATAGTATATTGAAACAATTGGTATTGATGGAGGAAAATATCCTACTTACATCACTCAGAGCAATGTCCTGCTCTGGCATGAAGAACTTGAGGTAGAACCTAGGGATATATGCTGGACCCGGAAGGATGATGAGGGCTGTATGAAGGATATACTCCACAGGTGATGATTATTAAAATAGTAGGTTTATCAAATAAAAAGCTGGAAACAACAGCTATACAAGTAAAAAACAAATAACAAACAAACTGTGGATAAAATAAGTCCTCACTTTTGCAGTAAAAGGCTCAGGCTTAAAAGGATCAGATTATCAAATTACTGCTTTTCCATTTACTTCACACCAGATCGGAGAGAATACAATGACATGAAGATGACATGAAAGATTATAAATACATACCCAATCAAGAAGACCAAAATGCAAACCAGAGGACGTCCAAGTTCTCTACCCTACATGATGAGTGCATGGAGTACGGAAGTTCAACATAGCTCACAGAGAACACAGGGACCCTGTAGAGTGAATTTACAAAACAAACTTCATGACACCATAAAGACATTCAACAAAGAGACAACAGTCTATTCCACTTGCAGTGAAATGACCAGGTGGTCAAAGGGCAAACCTGTCTAAGAATAATGGAGGTTGTTCAGATTAGATACTGTGAGGTGAATAAAAGACAGTGCCATAGAGATGATATATCTCATCTAGTTGTGAAGGGCCAGTCTAAATTAAAGCTTATTACTGTGTATTTCTCAATTTCATTAAAGGGACTCTCTTCCCTCAAAACAACATCATCTCATTGCCGCCCTATCGTCTATCACTGGTCACCCAATGTGATTACTTTATGTGCTAAGAGTATCAGCTGACCCAGTCACCAGCGTCAATGCTACCCAATGCTTCCCTTCTCTGCTCAGTATGGTGACTGAGCAGAGGAATGAGTGCTGCTGGTACCCAAGGAGCAACTTAGATATTAAACCATCAGAAAACAGTTCAACACCTTAAGGCACGCAGGGACTCTGGGCCAGAAAAAAAACTTAATTGAGATAAAGTTGTTTCAAAGGAAGAGAGTCCCTTTAAGTGTGTTTTTGTACCCATAAATACATCATGTATACATGTCAACTGTATTGTTGTAAAGTTACCTTACTTTCTAAATAATGAAAGTAGTTAATATGTCACTGTATGAATCCTTTAAGAGACAGAATCAGGTCACGGTTATAGCATCCTATTTCTCAGCCAGTGCCACCTGCCACTTATCATCATCCTCAACCCTGTTTCTATCTAGCATGCTTGTGGGGCTAGAATATTTCTGCTTAGCATTGCAGACAGCCCACAATGATGTTTCTACATTTTCTGCTAATGTATCATGAAGAGATTCAACGAGAAATGAAGACTGATATGAAGAAGTGAAGAAGTGGATGAACTGGTTGACGAGAGATCCTGTAGATGATTGGAAGGTGACCAATGCCGTAACCTGGCACAAAAATGTGGATGAGCAGCACAGGCATGTTAATATTATGAAACCAAAAAACAAAGGTCAAGAGTCCTGGAAGGTTGCAGTACAATAAGACATCCTTAGATGAAAGCATTGAGTAACCAACTAGAAGTGCAATAAGACAGTCTAACCAGGGCTCGAGTCCTTCAGGAACGCTTGGGAACGGTGTTCCTGCACTTTTTTTACAACAGGAACGCCGTTCCCGTTGCTCCTTCAGGCACTAACCAGGGGGCGGCAAAAAATGTCGCCCCCAAAGGCCCACCGTGTTCCCACTGTCATGTGGGGGCCTAAGAGGTGGCCTAATGCCCACCTGATGGACCCTCTGACGGGGGCGGCTGTCTCCCTGTCAGACACGGCGAGGGAGCTGTGTTCTCTCTGCTCTGCTCCCTCGTTCAACGTTTGTTGATGCCGGGAGCCAGAATATGACGTCATATTCTGGCTCCCAGCATCAGTAGATAGCCGGCACAGCACGAGGGAGCAGATCAGAGAGAACACAGCTCCCTCACCGCATCTGACACGGAGACAGTCGCCCGCCACACTGAAGTCCCACTGGACCCCATGGACAGGTCCACGCCAGCTCTCCAAGGAGGGAGGCTGGTTGGACATTTTTAAATTTAAAAAATATGAATAATTTGTGTGTTTCTGTGAGTGTATGTGTGCATGTGTGTGCGTGTGTGTGTGAGTGTATGTGTACGTGTGTATGTGTGTGTGTGTCTGTGAATATGTGTGTGTATGTGTGTGTCTGAGTGTGTCTGTGTATGTATGTGTGTGTCTGTGAGTGTATGTCTGAGTATGTGTGTGTGTCTGTGAGTGTATGTGTGTGTGTCTGTGAGTGTATGTGTGTGTCTGTGAGTGTATGTCTGAGTATGTGTGTATGTCTGTGAGTGTATGTGTGTGTCTCTGAGTGTATGTCTGAGTATGTGTGTGTGTGAGTGTATGTGTGTGTGTCTGTGAGTGTATGTCTGAATATGTGTGTGTGTGTGTGAGTGTATGTGTGTGTCTGTGAGTGTATATCTGAGTGTATGTGTGTGTGTCTGTGAGTGTATGTCTGAGTATGTGTGTGTGTCTGTGAGTGTATGTGTGTGTGTCTGTGAATATATGTGTGTGTGTGTATGTCTGTGTGCATCAGTGAGTGTATGTGTCTGTGAGTGTCTGAGTATGTGTGTCTGAGTGTATGTGAGTGTATGTGTGTGTGTCTGTGAGTGTATGTATGTGTGAGAGTGTGTGTCTGTTAGAGTGTGTGTATCTGTGTGTGTATCTGTGTGTGTGTGTGTGTGTGTGTATGTCTGTGAGTGTATGTCTGAGTATGTGTGTGTGTGTCTCTGAGTGTATGTGTGTGTGTGTGTGTGTGTGTGTGTGAATGTATGTGTGGGTTTGTGAGTGTATGTGTGTGTCTTTGAGTATGTGTGTGTGTCTGAGTATGTGTGTTTGTCTGAGTGTGTGTGTCTGAGTGTATGTGAGTGTGTGTGTGTAACGGATCACATAGCACCCCGACTGGGTACCAGTCTATGAGGACCCCTACTTCGGGTTCCTCCGGCCGCCTCAGGGGAAGACGGCTAACCTCCTCGCATGCAGTCTCTACTCGGCTGCTGTGACACTCCTTCCGCTGAGCATACTCTCTCTCTTTCGCCAGCCGGAATTCTCTGTCCAGCCTTGTGTTTCGCTCGGCCGTGACCTGGTTCCAGATCACCCGGCGTACCTCCATGGGTACATCATCCCCATACTGGGCCACTCGCTGCCTCACCTCGGCCATCCAATCATCGCCAGAGCCTTCCATACTTGTCTGCTCCAAGTCGCTGAATACCTCTGCTCCCAGGGGCGCTGCACGTGTGCTAGTGTTGCCCTCAATTTGTAACTCCACGAACGGTGTCTCTGAGGTGCTTTACCTCGCACTAGAACGCCATCCCACCGCTGCCACCAATGTAACGGATCACCTAGCACCCTGACTGGGTACCTCCGTTGAAGGATGCTCCTAGCGCTTCTTGAGGACTCCAAGCACTGCAGGAGACACCACAACCACCGAACCGGAGAAGCATATGAATGCTCTCAAGCATATGAATGCTGTAAGCAGCTGTACATTACAGAAAACACTCCCAGCAATTATACACAAAATTCTCCCCTCTGCTTGTGATCTAATTATGGCACACAATGGGTTAACATAATTATCACAAGCAGGAAAAATACAGTATCATAAAACACATCACAGGGACCCCAAAACACACAATAACCCCATAAAAACTACATATCCAAAATTCACCCAGATCCGTTCAGTACTTTGGAAGATACAGTTTAATGCAGATTCCACAGAGCATATGCAGGCTATATGAAAAACAATTACTGTATAATGTGTCCCCTGTTGTATAGTCCAAAACCACTGCACGATGTCTCTGTGCACCAAATACCGGCGAGATGACACCGTGTTGAAAAGTCCAAACAGTGTCTGTGAGTTAAAATGGCCACCATCCATTGTTCTCACCATGTGCTTCATCCATTGTTCTCACCATGTGCCTATGATACAGGAAATGGTGGCCACGCAGTAACTCCACAGTATGTCCCCAGATGGTTCTTAAAGGGCCAGCAGCAGCACAACACAAATCCATTATGCCCAAATCATGTCTTTAAAGGGCAATACATCCCAGGGACCATAGTCACATGTCAGGAGGCTGGCAATCAGTCTTCTCCAAAGCCCAATGGCGAGGTCAGTTTCGCCACAGTGTGTCTGAGTATGTGTGTGTGTCTGTGAGTGTATGTATGTATGTGTGAGAGTGTGTGTGTCTGTGTGTGTGTGTGTGTGTGTGTGTGTATCTGTGTGTGTATCTGTGTGTGTGTATGAGTGTAGGCGTGTGTCTGGGAGTGTATGTGTGTGTGAGTACCTGTCAATGTGTGTGTGCACGCGTTTATATATGTATACGAGTGTATATTTTTTGGGGGGGTGGAGGGGCGGTGGATCTTGGGTGAGTTCCCACACTTTATTCCCCAGGACTTGACCCCTGAGTTTAACAATCTAAATACACAAATCTGTGTTTGGGACTAGAGCTATATAGAAGATGATTAAAGGGAAACTATAGTGCCAGGAAAACAAACTTGTTTTCCTGGCACTATAGAAACATAGAATGTGACGGCAGATAAGAACCATGTGGCCCATCTAGACTGCCCAATTTTCTAAATACTTTCATTAGTCCCTGGCCTTATCTTATAGTTAGGATAGCCTTATGCCTATCCCACGCATGCTTAAACTGCTTTACTGTTTTAACCTCTACCACTTCAGCTGGAAGGCTATCCCATGCATCCACTACCCTCTCAGTAAAGTAATACTTCCTGATATTATTTTAAACCTTAGTCCCTCTAATTTAAGACTGTGTCGTCTTGTTGTGGTAGATTTTCTTATTTTAAATGTAGTCTCCTCCTTTACTGTGTTGATTCCCTTTATGTATTTGAATGTTTCTATCATATCCCCGCTGTCTCGTCTTTCCTCCAAGCTATACATGTTAAGATCCTTTAACCTTTCCTAGTAAGTTTTATCCTGCAATCCATGAACCAGTTTAGTAGGCCTTCTCTGAACTCTCTCTAAGGTATCAATATCCTTCTGAAGATACGGTCTCCAGTACTGCGTACAATACTCCAAGTGAGGTCTCACCAGTGTTCTGCACAATGGCATGAGCACTTCCCGCTTTCTACTGCTAATACTTCTTCCTATACAACCAAGCATTCTGCTAGCATTTCCTGCTGCTCTATTACATTGTCTGCCTACCTTTAAGTCATCAGAAATAATCACCCTAAATCCCTTTCCTCATATGTTGAGGTTAGGACTCTATCAAATATTCTGTACTCTGCCCTTGGGTTTTTACGTCCAAAATGCATTATCTTGCACTTATCCACATTAAATGTAAGTTGCCACAACTCTGACCATTTCTCTAGTTTACCTAAATCATTTGCCATTTGGCTTATAAACCCTGTTGCATATCTTAGTATCATCAGCAAAAACACATACCTTACCATCAAGACCTTCTGCAATATCACTAATAAAAATATTAAAGAGAATGGGTCCAAATACAGATCCCTGAGGTACCCCACTGGTGACAAGCCCAAGCTTCGAATATACTCCATTGACCACAACCCTCTGTTGCCTGTCACTCAGCCACTGCCTTACCCTTTCAACAATATTGGAATCCAAACTTAAAGATTGCAGTTTATTGATAAGCCTTCTATGTGCAGCAGTGTCAAAAGCCTTACTGAAATCTAGGTAAGCAATGTCTACTGCACCACCCTGATCTATAATTTTAGTTACCCAATCAAAAAATCAATAAGATTAGTTTGGCATGATCTCCCTGAAGTAAACCCATGTTGTCTCTGATCTTGAAATCCATGTGTTTTAGATGTTCAACAATCCTATCCTTTAACATGGTTTCCATCACTTTCCCCACTACTGAAGTAAGACTTACTGGCCTATAGTTGCCTGACTCCTCCCTATTACCTTTCTTGTAAATGGGCACAACATTCGCTAACTTCCAATCTTCTGGGACTACTCCTGTTAACAATGATTGGTTAAATAAATCTTTTAATGGTTTTGCTAGTACACCACTAAGCTCTTTTAATAGCTTTGGGTGTATTCCATCAGGTCCCATTGACTTATTTGTCTTTACTTTTGACAGTTGAAATAGAACCTCTTCCTCTGTAAACTCACGTGTAATAAATGACTCATTTATCCTTTTTCTCAACTGAGGTCCCTTTCCTTCATTTTCTTCTGTAAATACAGAACAAAAATATTCATTGAGGCAGTCAGCCTGACCTTTATCCTCTTCTGCATACCTTCCTTCTTTTGTTTTTAATCTAACTAATCCTTGTTTTACTTTTCTTTTCTCATTTATGTATCTAAAAAAAGTTTTGTCCCCCTTTTTTACTGACTGTGCTATTTTCTCTTCTGTATGAGATTTGGAAGCTCTTATAACTTGCTTAGCCTCTTTCTGCCTAATCTTATAGATCATTCTGTCTACCTCGCTCTGTGTTTTTTTTTTTTATTACTAAATGCTAACTTTTTGTTTTTTTCTATTTTGGCCACATCTGCAGAGTACCACAGTGGTTTCTTGAATTTTTTGCTTTTACTGACAAGCCTAATGCAATTTTCTGTTGCCTTCATTAGTGCAACTTTTAAATAATCCCATTTCTCTTGGACTCCATTTAAATTGCTCCAGTCTGATAATGACTCCTTTACACATATTCTAATTTTAGAAAAGTCTGTTTTTCTAAAGTCTAGAACTTTTGTTTTTGTGTGGTGTGGCTCAGTCACTGTTCTTATATTAAACCACACTGACTGATGATCACTGGATACTAAACTTTCACCTACAGTAATATCTGATACCAAATCTCCATTTGTTAGCACTAAATCTAGTATGGCCTCTTTACGAGTTGGCTCCTCAACGACTTGTTTTAGAGACAATCCCAGTAGGGAGTTTAGAATATGTGTGCTCCTGGCACAAGCAGCTATTTTTGTTTTTCAATTCACATCAGGAAGATTAAAGTCACCCATGATGATAACTTCCCCCTTCATTGTCATTTTAGCTATTTCCTCAACTAGTAGATTATCTAACTCTTCCATTTGTCCTGGGGGCCTATAAATCACACCTACACGAGTTACTGTGTGATTACCAAATTCTAACGTAACCCAAACGGACTCTATGTTCACCTCACTAACTTTTATTAGGCTAGATTTTATGCTATCCTTCACATACAGGGCCACCCCTCCCCTTTCTTGCCTTCCCTGTCTTTTCTATATAAAGAGTACCCTGGTATTGCTATGTCCCAGTCATTTTTCTCATTATACCATGTCTCAGTAACAGCGACTAAATCTACACTATAAGTTGCCATTATTGCCACAAGTTCATGGATCTTATTCCCTAAACTGCGAGCATTTGTAGACATGACTCTAAGCTTATCATTTTTTAACACACTTGCTACAGGCACCTTCTGTCCTTGTTTTGGGGGACAATTGGATTGATGTTTTATCACCCTTTTGCCCCCCCTCCTAGTTTAAATACATCCTAGCAAAACCTCTGAACTGCTCACTGAGAACATTTGTTCCCTTTTGAGAAAGATGCAAACCATCTTTTTTGTACAGTTTATTTCCATTCCAAACAGAGCTACCATGAGAAATAAAGCCAAATCCTTGCTCCCGACACCATTCACCAAGCCACAAGGTGAATCAAGTCTCTATTATGCATCCGCCTGTCATTCTGAGTGTTATGCACAGGCAGAACTTCAGAGAATGACAGTGCGGAAGCAACCTGCCATATATCATTGGCAAAAACACTAAAAACTTCCTTAACCTCTGAACCCTCATTGCATGTGTGTGTGTGTGTGTGTGTGTGTGTGTGTGAGTGTGTGTGTGGGTCTGTGAGTGTATGTGTGTGTCTGAGTATGTGTGTGTGTCTGAGTATGTGTGTCTGAGTGTATGTGAGTGTGTCCCTAAGAAGCCGGAAGTCCCTCTAGTGGCTGTCTGGTAGACAGCCACTACGATAGGAGTTAACACTAGCAGGTAATTACCCCTCTAGAGTTAAGGGTGATGGGTGTTGGCACCCAGACCACTTCAATGAGCTGAAGTGGTCTGGGTGCCTACAGTGTCCCTTTAACCAGAATCTCACATACCGATACTATAGCAAATCCATACTTCCTTTCTCTCAGTTCTACCACCTTTTCCAACGCCCTCTTCCGAATAGAAAATGTGCTGCTTAGTTTACATCCCCCCAAGGAAGTTGATTTGCCTGAGGCACTCTAGGACCTGAAACTGATATTTGTATAAAGTGTATCTGCTTGGATTCTGTATAACTATGAATGAGAAGATGGCTGTGCAATGCATTTAAAATGGTTCTCAGAATAGTATGACAATTGAAAAGGCATTTCTGAGACACAACAGCAAAATAATATTGCCTATAACTTCAAGAGGAGTGAATACAAGGGACAAAATGTCTCTGTGTTAATACTTAAATATTGAGGACAGCGGTGGCTCATGAAAAAGTTCTTATGAAATGTGCTTTGAAAAGGAGAAAAAAGTAAATAAAAAAAATAAAAAAGTTTAAGTTGTATAACTATATCTTATAACTATATATTAAACTAGGAAAAATGCCTATATACTGCTATATTGCATAAATATACTTGAGATCAATAAGAATAAATCTCTAGTTTATTTTAGCATTCTTTTCAGATAATTGGAATCTATCCCTTCAGCAATCTACTTCCCCCATAGAATTTGGGCAATTGGTATGCAAGCTGTTCAATAATTCCAAGTATAAATTCTGGGTTACAGTGGAAGGCCATAAACCCTTCTTAATAATCTCTATTCCTGTATTAATTTAAAGGAACACTATAGTCACCTAAATTAATTTAGCTAAATAAAGTAGTTTTCGTGTATAGATCATTCCCCTGCAATTTCACTGCTCATTTAGGAGTTAAATCACTTTGTTTCTGTTTATGCAGCCCTAGCCACACCTCCCCTGACTATGATTGACAGAGCCTGCATGAAAAAAAACTGGTTTCACTTTCAAACAGATGTAATTTACCTTAAATAATTGTATCTCAATCTCTAAATTGAACTTTAATCACATACAGGAGGCTCTTGCAGGGTCTAGCAAGCTATTAACATAGCAGGGGATAAGAATATCTTAATTAAACAGAACTTGCAATAAAGAAAGCCTAAATAGGGCTCTCTTTACAGGAAGTGTTTATGGAAGGCTGTGCAAGTCACATGCAGGGAGGTGTGACTAGGGTTCATAAACAAAGGGATTTAACTCCTAAATGGCAGAGGATTGAGCAGTGAGGCTGCAGGGGCATGTTCTATACACCAAAACTGCTTCATTAAGCTAAAGTTGTTCAGGTGACTATAGTGTCCCTTTAACATGAAATATTAACAGATTCTTTTTTATGTTCTCATACTATATAAAGGGATTCTGATTAAACAAATATACCACAATTTTACAAAATAAAACATCTTGATCCAATATTTACCATCTATAAAAATGAAATATGTATTCCTATTGAGAAGATTATTTGAGTCAAATGTTAAGTCAAAACTTCTGGCCGTAAAAGTAACTGCAGCCTTCAATAACAGTCACTAACATGTGCTAAAATAGTAAATACTAGCAATGAGCCACTTTTCGTTTATAAATCCCTATGCAAAATGGAATTAAACAATCTATTCTGTGCCTATTTATGTATATCTCGAACCTAGATCCGGTTAAAAAAAGGCCAAATTCAATTGATGCTCAAAATATGCTGCCATACTGATGCTTGTGACTGGGAGGGGTGCAAAACCAGGGAGTTGGCCTCGACTCCCAATTATATATATATATAGAACAAGGTGGCTGCACCCATCTGATCTTGTGTTTTGGACGAATTGTCCCCAGCAACACCCTTTTATGCATGTTCAGGTGAGTGAAGCCCCCTGGTTTCATATCTTATATATATATTTGGGAGTCTAGTCCAACTCCCTGGTTTTGCACCCCTCCCCTCTCACAGGTGCCTCATTCCAGGGCCTTATTTAGCCTTGTGCTGCAGAGAACTCTAGATGGAATTCTCCCCAACCCCTGACATTAGGTTGTTCGAGTAGGACCTGCCAAAGATGGGGTACATTGATGTTGCGGCAAGCTTACGCAATGTAGGATCATATACTAAACCCCCATTATTTTTGCCAAATGCCAAAGATGGGGTACATTGACGTTGTGGCAAGCTTACGCAATGTATGATCATATACTAAACCCCCATTATTTTTGCCAAATGCCAAAGATGGGATACATTGACGTTGTGGCAAGCTTACGCAATGTATGATCATATACTAAACCCCCATTATTTTTGCCAAATGCCAAAGATGGGGTACATTGACGTTGTGGCAAGCTTACACAATGTATGATCATATACTAAACCCCCATTATTTTTGCCAAATGCCAAAGATGGGGTACATTGACATTGTGGCAAGCTTACGCAATGTATGATCATATACTACACCCCCATAATTTTTGCCTAGATTAGGTGTTTAAAAAACAAAACAAAAAAAAACCTATTACATTCTGTAAGCTATGAAGTTGCTGTTTAGTGGATGAGTGCTCTGGATCTTGTGTTTAGTATATGATAGAGGAATATTGCTTTAATCATTGTTTTATAGCACTACACAATGAGGAGCATTCTTGTAACTGTAATCATGTGTTTTGATACGTTCAATTATACTTTTCTGAACTGCTGACCAAGATTTTCCAGTTATACATGGTTGTGAATTATCCTTTTGTCTTCTTCAGCTCAAAATGTACACTCAACCAAACAGTGTAAATATACACATAGTCACACACAGAACTAAATTACTAGCAGAACATATAATTTTACAGTACCCAGCTTAGAAC
The DNA here is from genome assembly GCA_933207985.1 of Pelobates cultripes. NCBI lineage: Eukaryota > Metazoa > Chordata > Amphibia > Anura > Pelobatidae > Pelobates > Pelobates cultripes. The sequence continues at coordinate 335,137,772 of OW240914.1, read as the reverse complement.
AATTACAGTACTTTAATTTCCTTTGTTATTTCTGAAGATAATTAAAAATCCTAGCACAGCTGTAGACCGGAACAGTTTTTTACAAGCACATTTAAAAAAGGAATTGTTTACGTGCATGCCCAATGAATTTTTGATACATTCTTTAGTAACATATTTTTATTTAAAGGAACACTCCAGGTACACACAAAGGTTAGGTTAATTATGGACCTACCCCTACAATTACTGAGTTGGTTGATTATTTTTATTTTATTTTTTAAATCCGCTTAGAAATAATCATTTTGCTCCATTAGCCCAACCTTCTTTCCACTGTCTCCCATCCTGCAGTGTTTACATTTTTTGCTCAAAAAATACTACTGTAGATGATGTCAGGGACGAACTAACAGTGGCCTGGGCCCCCGGGCAAAACTAGGACCTGGACCCCCTGCAGACTGATATATATGCTGATAAATTTTGCCTCGGCCAAAATTTGGACCTGGCCCTCCTTACCCGCCCTGTTAAAAAGGTGAAATACTTGCCTTTTTTCCAGCACCGCCTGGGTCTCCTAATTGCTGATTCCAACTCCACTACGCCTCCTTGGCTAAAATCATAGAATTAGATGATCTCAGCCAATCCAATGCTTTTCTATAGAAAGCACTGGACGGCTATTGCACATGCGTGGCAAAACGCCGTTCTGCACCAATCCGCTTCTCCTCATAGAGTTGCATTTAATCAATGGTTCTCAATGAGGAGTGTTCACAATTGGCAGCACTAACCCAGGAAGCCCCGCTAGAGGCCATCTGAGTGACTGCCACTAAATGTGTTCCTGCGCAGTGTTCATATTGAAAAGCCTGCAAGGACAGGCAGTAGACACCAGACAACATTAAGCTGTAGTTGTTCTGGTGACTATAATGTCCCTGTAACTGCTTGTGTGTTTTTTTTGTTTTTTTTATTCAATAGTGGGGGCACAGGGTAGGAGATGTGGTTACAGGGTGTATTATATGGGTTGCAGGGGCTGTAATGAGTGCAGGGGGTTAGGGGCTGTAGCAGGTTCAGGGGTTATAGGGATTCCAGGGGTTTCACAGGGTGCCTGAGGGTTGCGGGGGGGTAGGTGCTGTAGTGTTGTAAGGGGGGTAGGGGCTGTAGTGGGTGCAGGGGATGTAGTAAGTGCAGGGGGTATGGGCTGTAGTGGGTGCTAAGGGGTAGGGGCTTTACTTGATGCAGGGGATAGGGGCTGTAGCGTGTAAAGGGGTAAAGGCTTTAGCGGGTGCTAAGGGGTAGTGGCTTTACTTGGTATAGAAACTGTAGTGGATGTGGTGGGTTAGAGGAGGTTGTGGGTTCAATGTGGTAGGGGCTGTAGTGGGTGCCGGGGAAGGGGGGTGGGGGTAAGGGCTTTAGTGCTAAGGGATAGAGGCTTTAGTGGATGCAGAAGGGTAGAGGATGTTGTGTGTTTAAGGGGGGTAGAGACTGCAGGGGCTCTAGTGGCTGCAAATGGGTAGGGGCTTTAGTGGCTGCTAATAGATAGGGGCTTTAGTGGATGCCTGGAGGTAATAGAAGTTGTATTAAGAGCAGGGGTATAGGGAGTGTAGGGGCTTATATGGGATTTTGTTGTTAAGGGGTTGGAGAGATAGGAACTGTGAAGGAGCAGTAGGGGGGAGATAAGACACTAAATATTTTTAATTGGAAAAAAAAACTTAATGTATTCACCCCTCCCTGAGTCTTACCTTTAGCCAGGCAGGAGGGAATTCTTCCCCTTGGGGTGGATGCTTGAGATGCTGCCTGTAACACAGATCAGGGCAGCTCCGCAGGCATGATGTTACTTCCTGCAGAACCAGCCACACAGAGCTGCCCTGATCAGTGTTGCAGGCAGGAAGCTCCGTGTTAAACCACTTCGCCCAAACGACACACTAGAGACCGTAAAATCATATGATTAGAACCTGTATACGTTTAACTATATGCCATGAAAACCTCAGTGAAACAAATTGTAATCTCAAGTATACCTGTGTTTATGCTTCAATTGTTAAAACTGACAATACTAGCGATGAATATAGCGGGAGCACTACATGCTTAAGCTTAAGCTACCATTATCATTATAAAAACTGTGCACACATTAAATGTGCCATACGTAAAATGTATGTTGAAATTGTGCACATGACTGCTATTGTGGCACCACGGCTCATTTGTGAAATCTTGCACACAAAAAAAAAAGAAAAAAAAAAAGACATGTAAATGTAAAAATGCACTTCATGCAAAAATCATCTTCAGTTATACCTAATGCAGAAAATTTTGTAAAAAAATAAAAAAGAAAAAATACCTTTATTTTAACCAAACATCTCCTCCCTGGTTTTTAATTTCCTAAAGGATCTGAGTGTACCTCAGAAGGAAGCTATGCCACAATATTGTGGTAAATATCACAATATATACATATATATTATATATTGGATAAGCTTGCTGTCTGGTATTAGAAGGGTTAATAGCCAAATGTGTATGCTCAGCAGTAAGTATAATTATTTTGTAACAATACTTTTATTGTTTGTAGCTAAAGTTTTCAAGGCCAGCAGGTGTGTGAGTTGTCCTACTCCCATTGTGCGGAGTTACCCTCCTCCTAATTAGAAGAGTCTATTTTCTTGTTTGGAGAATAGACAAAGCATGGTGTATACTAAGCTGGCCAAGATAAAATTCCTTTCTGTGTTTTTTTTACTTTCACTGATATCCTGTATATATTCAAGATCTGTATGCTCTCAGAACCAGTTCTGACTGCTTCTCCTCTATTAATAAAGACGGGATCCTATACTTCCACTATTCCAGCCTCTAATTGGTTAAATAGAAAAGTCTTTTCAGAAGGTATTGGCTATTTGCAGTGGCGTACACATGACCCATGGGGCCCCGGTGCGAAAATTGATCCGTGGGCCCCCCCCCGCTTACTCGGAGCGAGACAGGGACGTAACAACTGGTGGCGGGCACCTGGTCGCAGGGGTTGCAGGGCTGCGACCCCGCGACCGCGGTATGCACACACACTTAAAGGACCACTACAGACACCCAGATCACATCAGCTCAATGAAGTGGTCTGGGTGCCAGGTCCCTCTAGTTTTAACCCTGCAGCTGAAAACATAGCAATTTCAGAGAAACAGGGTTAATCCAGCCTCTGGTGGCTGTCTCATTGACAGCTGCTAGAGGAGCTTCCGCGATTCTCACTGTGAAAATCACAGTGAGAAGACACTGAACGTCCATAGGAAAGCATTGAGTAATGCTTTCCTATGGGCGTTTTAAATGCGCACGCGCGCCTCTTGCCGCGCATGTGCATTCGGAGCTGAGAGGCGGAGGGATCCCCAGCGCCAAGGGAGTCCGACACTGGAGAAAGGTAAATGCTGAAGACACACACACACACTCTCACGAACAGACGCATACACACTAGCTAACAGACACACACATTTACTGACAGAGACACACTCAGCGACAGACATACATACACACTAACAAAACATACACTTTCACTGCCAAACACCAGACGGACTGTCTGGGTGGCCGGCGCGCGAGGGAGCACTCTCCTTTGTGTGCTTCCTCTTCAGCTCCCTTGCGTGCCGCATAGGGATGCCGGCGCCGGAAGATGACGTCATCTTCCGGCTCCGGTATCAGTGCGGTGCGCGAGGGAGCTGAAGAGGAAGCACACAAAGGAGAGTGCTCCCTCGCGCGCCAGCCACCCAGACAGTCCGCCTGGTGACAGCAGGGCCCCCCAGGAGAAGAGGCTGGCCCTGTGGGTACATACCGGGTCGCAGGGGCGGCCCTGGTATGTACCCACTGGCTATTTGACTAACAATATCACAAAAATACAGCAGCTTCTATTTACTTGTCCTTATGCATGGCATGTCGAATAGAATCTGGTTAGTCCAAATAGATTCATTTGAATAAAAATTTTGTTTTGGGCAGTGTGGACTTTGTACATTTGGTGTTTTGGTTTGGACAAATTTTATCCATGCAATCATTTCAGGAAAAACTAAACTAAAAGGGCCCAAAAACTAGCCAATTAGATACTGAAAAATATAAATATTATGTATATATTCAGTACACTGAACACTTATCAACATTTAGTGACTGACCTCTTTTTTTCCAGCAATCATCTTTTATGTTTTTTGTGGCACAATGAATGGAACTCTGAATCACAAAACAAACAAAACAGTTTTGTCCATTTCATTTATTTTGTGATTCATCCGTATAGCGTTTCGTTCAGAATTCAAGATTTCAGATGAATCACCAATCACTAAAACGTTGAGTGAATCACGATTTATTTGAAACTGAATACACAAGTCTACTAGTTGTTATTTCTTTTGGTTTTTCAATGGACACTATAGGCACCAACCCCCTCATCTCATTGAAGTGGTCTGGGTGCAGTGGCCCAGTCCTACTTAGTCCTGCAGTGTAAATCATCGCAAAAAAAGTCAAGGGAGTGTTGCACACAAGTAAGTTTATGCAGGAGCTCTGTGGAGGGGGGTCCGCAGTCCACCAGGAACAACAAGAAGTAGAGTTCCACAGGCTTCACAATGTAGGGTGAAGGCAAAAAAATATTTATTGGAGATCAGAAAAAGATAAGTTTTGGCCTACAACGCATTAGTCATGTATACCAACCATGGTAAAGTAACACATATAAATGTCCTCAAGGAAGCAGAGAAACACACCCCCACCAGCTAATTACAATCAATTTGCATATCTTCTGTACTTTACAGTCTTCGTATCCATTCATTGATTTTGCCTATGATTGTCCACTGATGCCATGGTTTACTAATAATATTATTTATTATGTTTGCAATTGATGATGTCATCCCCTTGATTGTAATTAGCTGGTGGGGGTGTGTTTACGGGGGGTGTGTTTACGGGGGGTGTGTTACTTCACCATGGTTGGTATACATGACTTAGGCCTCTAGGCCAAAACTTATTTATTAATTTTTTTGTACTTTTTGATCTCCAATAAAAACAAAATTTTCCTTCACCCTACATTGTGATGCCTATGGAACTCTTCTTTTGTATATATCGCAGTTTTGGAAAATTGCAGGACTAAGACTGCCTCTAGTGGCTGTCAATCAACAGCAACTTGAGGCACTTCCTGCTTGCTATGTGACTAACTGACACTTTGCATCAGGACATCCAGTGTCTGTAAAATCCCCATAGATAAGCATGGCACCAATGCTTTCCTATAGGACAGTATAATGCGATGTCATGAGTATGTGCATTTGACATATATATTTACTTCTATTCTCTTCCTTGAAGACCGTGAATTTTAGGTTAATGTGACAGATTTTCTCTAGTATATAATAATTGTAACTTGAGTGAATCTAGTGGATGTTAGTGGTCTAAATTTTTATTCTAACTCATGTAATTTAGTAACATTTTTACAAATCATCAATTAGTTAACCAGATCTGTACGCTCAGAGAATAAATCCAATAATTAAAAGGCAGAGGGTCATGCTATTGTTTTCAACAACTGAGTCAGAAAAGATTTCAATGACTTTTCTTAGGAAAAAGAAATTTAAACAAAAGCAATCGGTAAAGAAAACCGCATTCTGAATTTATGAAGTCTGACATCTCCATTGATCGAACTTCATTTTTACAATCAATAAAACTATGCTTTAAGTCATATAAGATACGAGAGATAGGTCATTACAGAGTCCTTTTAATAATGCTAAAAAATATTAAGAGAAAGTTCTATTTATTTTAACAGCTGTGTAGTAACTGCATACAACCTAACAAGAACATCATATATCATCATGAGAATATCATATACAGAATATATGAAGTAGAGGTTTTAATGCTGAAACAAGAAGAAACGGGTTGAAGAAGAGGTGACGGACAGTGGTGTATGTGTGTTTGAGTTTGTATTTGAATGTGTTTCTATCTAGAGGTGGCGTTTGATTTCTGCAATGTATGCACATACACTGCCTCACACATACACTGAAACACACACAGATACACACACTGGCACATACACTGACACCAGCTGGTAATTTCTTGTAGCATGGCCCAGCTCCAGTACCTGGGCTGTCCGGTGCATAGTGTCGGTCCTGTATAGCTCCCTCGCGTACCCTGTATAGGTCCTGGAAACTGGAATATGACGTCACATTGCGGCCCAGGCACCACTAGGGGGCATGTGTGGGAGCTATACAGGACATGCTGATATAGAACGGAGCTCCCTCAGAGATGCAGAGAGGCCCCAGGTTCCACTCCAGCTCTTCAGGTAGGGAGACTGGATGGATTGAAGAAAAGAAAGTGTGTGTGTGTACGTCCCACTCCCCCTCCTACAGTGTGTGTGTGTACCTATCCCCATCCCACCATAGTCCAAGTCCCCCACAAGGATTCCCAACCCCCACAATACTGCCTTTGTCCCCCCACTAAAGTCCCAACCCCACAATACTGTTTCTGTCCCCCCAACATAGCCCCAATCCCCCACAATACCGTTCCTATTCCCTCACTAATGCCCCAATCCCTCACAATTCTGCCCCTATCCCACCAGACTAAAGACCCATTCCCCACAATACTGTTCCTAACCCTACCACTAACGCCCCTATCCCCCCCATACTAAAGAATCAATCCCCCACAATACTGCCCCATCCCCTCACTAATGTCCCAATCCCCACAATACTGCCCCATCCCCTCACTAATGCCCCAATCCCCCACAAAACTACCCCATCCCACCACACAAAAGCCCCATTCCCTACAATACTGTTTCTATTCCTACCACTAACGCCCCAATTCCCCACAATAGGGCCTGTACCCCCAAACTAAAGAAAATAATCAAGCCCCCACAATACTGCCCTTGTCCCCAGACTAAATAATCAATCCCTCACAAAACTGCCCCTATCCTCACACTAAATAATCAATCTCCCACAATATGGCCCCTGTCCCCACACTAAATCAATCCGCCACAATAAGGCCCCTGTCACCATCACAATGAATCCCCCCCCACAATACTGACCCTATTCCCCCCACTAAAGCCCTATTATACAGCACTACAGAATTTGTTGTCACTATATAATAAATAATTATAAAGTCCCCATCGCTCAAACTAAAGCAGGGGCTGGTGGGGAAGTAAGACACACAGTGGGGTGTAAGACACGTTCCCTTTAGTGTATTATATCCCCCCTTTAGTGTAACACATAAACAAATGGGCTAAAGAGGATATTAAACACTAAAGGGGGTAGGGAATTAAAAAGAGGGGTTACGAGGCACACAGGGGAAGATACATTTATCCGGCGGCAAAATGGATCTTCGCCTGTGTAGTCAAAAATCCTTGCACCGGCCCTGACTGACACACACATGCTGACACACTGACTCATACACACATGTACACACACAGATACACACTAATGCCCACATACTTTATTCATGCCCAGCTTCCATACCTTTTTGGTGCAGAGTGTAGCTTCCCCAGGGTCTAGTGGCATCGGACTGGGTCTGATGGGCAATGGGTCCAAACTCCAGGATCTCCCACCTCTCTGGTCCTCTCGGTCTTCAGCACAGCTCATTGGTAATCTGGGTGAAAGTGCACCGTGGCTTGATTCAGACAAGGGGGCCCAGTCGCGCTGTTAAAGGGCAGCAGTGCCTGACCAGGCCACTGATCAAAGATAGCCATTGGGAGGGCCTAAGTGCATGGGCCACCTAATGGGCCTCTTCAGCTTGCAGAAGGTCATCGCGCCACTTTTCTGGTGCCAAATGGTGCCCCACCTAATTTGTCATGGGCCACATAAAATCCAACAGTGGGTCATGTTATGTACAGCCCTGCTATATACATATTATTGAGCCTCAGACTGGCCAGGCTTAATTTATAAATGGTCAGAGAAATAGCCAGGGTGAAGGATAGGTGAATGGTAGGAGAAATTAGAGTAAATATTAGACAAGCCAAATATCAGGAATACAGAGAACAGAATAAATGGTAATCAAGCCATGGTTAGTAACTGGAGATCAAAAATATAATAAAAGCAGTATAGGACTAAACAAGAACCACAACAGGGTGACTGGTAGGAGAAAGTCAGGTTTTTAAATACATGTGGCTCTATTAGGATTGGACTACATCCAGGAGCGCCAGAATATGCAAGGTTGGCACATAGGGGATTTCACGTCATTCACGACTTTGTTTGAGTGCGCCCAAAAAGTACTCTGGGGAGCGCCATTCAGACGTGGGTGCGAGCGCGTAAAGATACACATCCACAAGCAGTGTGCTGTGCCTGAATCATTACTGAAACTGCAAGGGGGAGCCCTGGATTCTATAAGTATCACATGAATATTCACTCCTGCATTTGACTAGATTAGCATTGCAATGCATATATAACAAGCTCATTAAAGGTTCTTTGAATATTCAAAGATGTATCTAGTGAGGTTACATATTTATAAGTCATGGTTCCAGAAAAAAATCAGAATTGAGGATGTGAGAAAGATCTTTTTATTCTTGGAGTGAATGTAAGGTCATGTAGATGAAGTATTTATCATGGTTCCTATAGCCATTAATTAATGTATGTTATGCATACCACAAACGCAGTCACACTAGCTATAATTTATCTTTTCCGTGCAATTCATTCTTGTCATATATGAGTTTTTGCTACATATGGTTTGATTTTTACAGAGACAATTTTTTTTAACCAATGTTTAGTATCTTTCACCCTTTATCATCACTTTATATTTGATATAAAATGTTATTTGTGTCCAGTTTTTTACAAGTTGAAATTGATTCAAGCAAGGAGAACATGTCAGGTTGCTCAAGAGAATGTCGGTAACCCCTATACATAGGAACGAAAATATATAAGAAGAGACTAGGAGGTAAGGAAATATTGAAACTCTCAAGTCTACCCTCTAAGAGAGACAGAGCAACCCTTAAATAAAATAATAATAAATAAAATAATAATACTGAAACATCACTTCAATTATCTTAAAAACCCAAATCAGGGATGTGAAAAATTATTATAATCAAAATATCCTAATAAATGCTAGTTCATGAGAAAAATACAGGTTTTTACACTTTAATATTTTATTGATGGCATTTCAAAAATATATATATATTTTCTAGATCCTAAATTGTTCCGATCAAAGCAAAATATCTTGGTATATCCCGAACTAGAAGTATTGCAGTGTGTAGCTATTTCTCAGACTGTTATTTAAAACAGCTTTGCTTAATTTAAATCTATTTTGATACGTCTTTTTTAGTTTTGCACATATTGTAAGAACAGATTGTTTTTTCTTCTTCTTTTTCCTACAACTGTTCGGTTTCGATAGACGTTGAACTGCGGAGTCTCCAGTGAAGTATATTATCACTTCTATAGGACATTTGTCACGCTAAGTGGCTGGTTTAACTTATCTCACAACGTTTATCATGAGAAAATCATGGAAATCTAGACTAGCAGGGCAAAGCAGCTGGTGTTTCCATGACAACCTAAACTAGCCATCAATTAGTATATCTGAAAGTTGAAGAATGATAAAAAAGAGTTTGGTGTCAAGCCAAATGTACACTAATTATTTTCTGTCCTATGCTGCCTTGCATTCCATTAGTTGGTGATAAAATATTATTAGAGACATAATATCTCCATGTCAGGTTATAGTGGCTTTGTTTTTTTTAGTGCATTCTAAGTGTAGCCGTTTTTTTGATAACTTTAGGGGAGAGCTGCTAGAATCATGTAGAATCATTAAGAAATCCTGAAAATGAATAAAACATGGGAGCTGAATGTCCTATTCAGTACAGTATTTTCAATTATTATAACATGCAAGAACAGAAGATGTTGAGATACGCAATAACATTGAAGATTCCATGGAAAACAACGTCTAAAGGTTTATGGCATCATTGTCATTGGTTAACTCTGCTGAATTGGGATAAATTGGACATTAGTCAGTTCTTACAATACCATAATGAGATTTACCGTATTAAATAATAAAAATAAAAACAATCAAACAAGGTAAATGATCATTACATTAAATCTTTGTTTAATCTAAGTTTATCTAACTCAATGTTGAGTTAGGCATTGTTTTACTTTAAGCGGGTAATCTACTAATTTATTTACTCTTGACAAATACACAGGAAAGCTAAGATTTTTTTTTTTTTAAATAGCCCTTAATTCACATGACAGCACATCTTGCTCTGGGCCTACCTGTTCCCAGAACGTATTGCCACAGGTGTGGGTCTGCCAGTTCAGGGAGAGCTAATCGCTGAACTCAGAAACTAGTGATATCTCTCCTTGCATAGCTGGTCTTAGTGCGTAGACCCACCTGCCAATGCCTCCTTCTTCCTGGCAGGTATCGACCCCTCTGGCTGTACAGTTTCTTCCAGGCATGTTATTGACCCCTCTGACTGTTCTCCTTCTTCCAGGCAGTTATTGACCCCGCTGATTTAGGGCCCCCCAGCCGCCACTAATGGGTGTGGAGCAGGGGAGACAATAGATCCCTCTTTATCACCGCTGCTTAAATGTGGAGGCTGAGGGAGACACAATAGGTCCCCAGTTATCACTTAGGACACCCATCTGCTGATAATGAGTGGGGGCTGATGGACCCCCCATTATCAATTAGGGCCCTCACCCACCACTAATGTGGGTGAGGGCCATTAGGTCCTTCCCTTATCACTTAGGGCCCCCACCGCTGCTAATGGTTGGGGACTAGCATTATCAATTAGGTCCCCCACCTGCCTATAATGGGTGGGGGCTGGTGGAGACACTCTTTCACTTACTAATTATTTTAATAGGAACCCCACCATTATGGCATGGAGGACCTGTGCCAGGCCCCCTTTAGTGGATTGGGAGGGTGACTTTTTCTACATCAGTGAGCAGAAACTGGCTCACTGTTCTGCAGACATGACCCTAATCACGGCACAGTGGGATGGGGGTAGGAGGGAGATTTTAACCTCCCTTATGCTAATATTATTTCAAATTGACCCTCATAGAACGAAGGGGGTAATGGAGGGGAGCTCCTTGCTGCTTCAATTTTTATATATTACAAGGAGGGAACAGTGAGCTGGTAGCTCCTTCCTTGTAATAAACTAAGCAAATACCGAATTGCAATTCGGTCTAAGTTCATTCTTTGTCATTTCTTTTCATTCATTTGTCTTGATGAATGAACGAATAGCCAAAATTCCTGTCCAAATTTTGGACAAAAGGGAATGCCCAAGTCTAAAACTGGGCATGAGCGGGAAATTCACAGTGCGAACTACTGTGGGCAGATGAAGGTCCTGCAAGACACGTCATTTGGGAACACTAAGATGGCGGCACCTAGAACATAGATTCGGCGAAGAAATTAAGAGGTAAAACAAAGGTGAATTGGGGAACCAATGGGCATTTGGGGGTGACTAGGGAGACAATTAAATGTTGAGGAGTCGGGAAGGGGGTTTAAAAAAAAATAAAATATGGCCATGACAGTGCTTTAAGTACTAGATTATTATAAAGATATAGAATACAAGTGTCCCTCAAGCTATTTATATTGTTGGATTACACTGGGATGTCTCTGTCTAACAGGGAGCAAATGGTAATTCCTGACTTATCTAAGTTGGTTATTAGTTTCGTGGATGTCTAAACAGTTTCTTTATGGTCTTAATACACAATAGGTCTATATGAGTCATTAATGCTCAGTAAACACTGGCTGTTCACATTACTCTAGCAGACTAGATAATATGTACACCGCTATCTGCACGTTCGTGTGTGCATAATAAGCACTTAGGAGACAGATGAGTGACCTTAAAGTGTACGTTTGGTGGAAAACACAACTTCATGTCATGTCATTGTTTGTGGTAAATGTTATAGTAAGTGCTTTAGTTACCCATTAAGGTGAACCTGTAATGACAAGGCCACAGTAATTTATAGAATCAAGATGGCACCCAAATCATAATGCATGTTTGTAACAAGAACTATATATTTAATATACTGAACACCCTTGGATATTTTTTTTCTTCTTCACCTTAGCTACAAAAAGCTTAGATTGATTTTACACTTAAAACAGTGCTTTGTCCAAAGAAGAGATGCATGTTCCTGATTTCAACGCCTCCGCTCCAATAAATAATGTCTTCCTTCCACGTCTTATCAGGAGGGTGAACCACATTTGCATCTGCATAACCTTTGCTCATTTGTGTCCACTTGAATAGCCAGTTACTATATGAACAAACTGGACAGCTTTGAATTTTGTTTAAGCTTCGGTGATCAATGAAGGTAATTTATAAAATGTTAACTCTCTCTGAAAGCTATGTGGGTGATTCTGGTTTTAGACTGTTTTATGATACGCTTTAATCTATGTTCGTCTGTAGATACCACTGACAGTTAAATATTTGGAATAGTCACATCCATGCATCACTATAATCCATTTACTACCATGCACACTTTGGTGGAAAGGAAAATATTAGCACAGATTTACTTGACAAATAAGAAGCAAAGGTGGAACAAAATAGGAATTTTGCATGAAAATTGTGATTCATTATGTATATATAATGCATAAAAAAATTAAATTATGTAAAATTACACAATTTTAATTTTCGTTTATTATTGCATCATTTAAAGAAACATTGAAGAATACTATTTTTAGGCATTATATGGCATTACTTTCCTTGCAATATTTCAGACAGAACATTCTAAATCATAACTGCTGTAGTGGTTATAGTGTCTGGAGTGCACTGACACCATGTAAGTCAGCAGTCAAAATGTTTTACAATGGTTTGACAACTTACCTGGGTCTTCCAGCCTACCATGCATCATCCGTTTTTTTTCCTTACAGTAGAAGTTCTCTCTCACAACTCGTGATGCTCTAAGCTAATGAGCACAGGCCTGCACGCTCTGCTGCGCACAGTAGAACTAATCAGATTTTCCTAAAGGAAAAGACTGGGTGCAGGGGTTACAGCCTGGCTCTGGTAGAATCCAGGTAAGCTGTCAAACTGTACTAAAATAGTCTGCATTGGTTATGGTGCTCGGAGTGTTCTTTAAAGGGGAACGGACACGTTAACACAATTTTTTAATACAATGATCCTTTCATGGAGTTTTGAAAGGAAATTAATTACCCCCTTTATTTCAGCTCTGGGAGAGTCAAATCACTTCAGTTCCAATCCTCCTCCTGTGAAGTCACCATTACTGATGACTTGCATCCAATCAGAAGCTTCTCCTATCAGAACCCACCAAGATTTCTCCTTGATACCTGGATCATGGTGCAGAATTCTGCAAACTTTTTTTTTGTGTGCAAAAAATACATCATATTACTGAGGCCAAAATCAATCAAACATATTAATGTTGTATTGGTGCCCGGAGTGTGTCTTTAACTCATATATTATGTCAATTCCTGAGAGACATTGTGTCACTTTCCCGGATGTGCAGCCCATGTTAGGATATTGAAGAGACAGGACATTCAAATGTTAACAGATATAAATAGATCATTCTTAGATGCTTACACAGAAAGGCTCACAATACTGATTTTCCTTTACAATATCCGACTTTATACACGTATATATTCAATTTCCCATATATTGACATATGTCTGCATTCAGAATGTGCTGATATTAACCACAACAAGTGGATCAATTATTTAATATTACTATAGCATGCTATGGATGCACAACAACTTTTAAACCCTGATAACATGTAACACTGAATGAGATCACAGAATAGAATCACAGTCATACACACCTGCATACTGATGAATACTTTTATAATGAAGTCTATTCATTAACGGCTTAAGTTGCAAATAACTTGCAACATATTGAGGGAAGCAGCCATCTTTGAGTTAAATGGACACTATAGTCACCCAAACAACTTAATTAAGCAGACTCTGAAGTCTTACTGCTCAATTCAATGCCATTTAGGAGTTAAATCGCTTTTGTTTCCTGTTTTTGCAGCTCTAGCGCCCCATCCCCCCTCCCCCCCAGGCTGTGACTAACTTTAATTACATACAGGAGCATACAGGAGGCTCTTGCAGGGCGTAGAAAGCTTTTAACAGAGCAGCAGATAAGAAATAAGAAATTCAAAATTTAACAGAATTTGCAATAATGGAAGTGTAAACATTAGAAGATGCTTTACAGGAAGTGTTTAGGAAAAGCTGTGTAAGTCACATGCAAGGAGGTGTGACTAGGGCTGCATAAACAAAGTGATTTAACTTCTAAATTGCAGAGAATTGAGCAGTGAGACTGCTCATGCATGCTCTATACACCAAAACTACTTAATTAAGCTAAAGTTGTTTTTGGTGACTATAGTGTCCCTTTAAGTTGTGATCTGTTGTAGCCAAATAACATTGTCCATGTTGACTGAGTCTGAATATAGTTTGTAAAATAGTCTCCAGGGCACTCCTGGCACCATAACCACTACAGCCGACTTTAGTGATCATGATGCCTATACTGTCATTTAAAAAAAAAAAAGTCTGGGGAGTCCTTGATTATTTTTTTGCTTTTTGCTCTCCTTAATTATTTTTCCTGTTAAAAATGCCACCTCTACTTAACAAGGTTTGAGAATCTATGTTCCAACATTATATTCTCAACCCATAGTAAACAAATATAAGGCACTCTGTATAAAGTGGGAAATATGTAAATGAATCACTAAGGCCAGTTTTTAAAATGTATTTTTTCCACAGAAATAAACATGCCAAAAGGTATTTCTGCATAGCAACTCCCTTCCAAAATACAAAGTTAGTTAATGGCATAGGTGGGCAGAAATAACGAGAAAAGATCAGGGGTAATTAACATTTCTGAATAAAAAATTAAAATGGCTAGTCTAATGACACACCACAGTCATGTTAATGGAAATTGAATTTTATAAGTTTGATAGATCATCTTGGTGATAAATGATTTAGAGATGAAATCATGGTCTATCTTTTGGCAGTGGATTTTGCATTTAATATTGTTGGATTAAAGGGGACCTGTTACATTTATACAGAAAATCTCTTGTAATTTGTGTTATATGTATTACATGAGATGCTATTTTCTTTCAAATTTATATTTAAAATTTAGCAAATTATGCAATAATCCAGTTTAGACATGGCAAAGATACGGCAAATATTGCAAATAAATTGGTGAACAAATTGGTGAAGTAGAATTTATTTATTTTTTTGTTAGAGTAGGATTATTTATAGAGTGAAAATATTTTGGAATATAAAGTGAATTTTAAATTTAAAGTCAAAGTGCCTGAACTGGAAAAATTATCCTAGTCAGCTTGGCTACTTTGACCTTAAAGGACCTTAAACATGTAATCATGACACTATAGTGCTAGAATTGATGTTTAGGTCCCTGGCACCCCATCTCCGTGGAAATTAAAGGTTTAAAACGTACCTTTTCTCTCATGCAAAAGCACTGGAAGGCTATTGTGCATGCGCTGCAAAAACGCCACGCTGTGCCAATCAGCATCTCCTTATACAGAGGCATTAAATCAATGCATCTCTTTGGGGAGCTTTCATCCACCAGAGAAAGATGGTTGTGCCCGCGAGGTACATGTTCAATTAAGTAGGGCTTACCTTTGCCTGTTCACCCCGGATACAAGAGCCCCAGCAGAGATGTCACAGTCAGGTATCTTTGCAAATTCTGCAAAGTCCTCAGACCGTGACAGTGCAGCTTTAATATACAGTCAAGCAAAGGACAAAAATAAACTGATGCTAACGCTAATCATGATAACACAAGATTTACAGAAGATTAACTAGAATCATGAACGGGAAGTGAAAACTGAAAACCTACATTAAGCCATAAAATGTAACATCTCAGTTATTGGCTACATTAGCCTAAATTTTGCAATTTGCTTTTTCAATTCACCACAATTCACTTTTTAGTAAACACACCATAAAGGGTTATATACAAAGATTGTCAAATTCATTGAAACCTCAATCATATTCTCTTTCTAGTAGCAATCACCTTTATGATGAAGCACACTGTTTAGATCTTATTAGAATCCAGTTCCTGCTGCCAATTATACCATTGACTATAATAGAATTCAGATTTCCATCATATTCCTCAACAGTTCAGTGAAAGCCAAATAGGGAAAGCAGGGAGTAAAAATATTTGTATAAGTGACATTTTATTGCAAGATTTTCTTATTGCAAGATCTCATTTCTACCGTAAGAAAACCACGAGAACGTGTAAAAGCAAATGGTGCACAAAGTAAGTATAAAATAATCCTATTCACATAGGTCAGGTTATCTAATACATATTTGTTATGTTATTCTGTGCCCAAATAGATTGGTATCTTTCCACAGATAGAGTATATCTCGGCATCGCAGTGGCATTATCTATGTTTAGTTATAGGCTGTTGATGATATATAGGGGATACCTATCAAACTGTTGTGATCTACAAAGTGATAAAAAGTTCTAAAAGAGAAATTACCAATGAAATGTGACTGTGGATATGACTGGTTTCCATGACGATTCCCACATCTTTAAAACTTTGCACCATTTAAGATGACACTACCATTTATACTCTAAAAAATCCCACCCCCTTCTTAAAAACAAATAGATAGACAGACAGACAAGGTTATTTTTTTTTTAAATGGTATGATAATCCTGTTAGAAATTCAATTTGAATCAAACTTCGTCATAAAAGTTCACCTGCTAGCATAAATATGTCTTTTTTAATCTTTATGTATTCAAATTTCAGAACAATATACAGAGTATACACTCTTTGGTCATTAGGTATGCAGAGCAATACTGTGCTGTCTGGGGAGACATCACGCTATGCTGTCTGGGGAGACTTCCCTAGTGTTCTGAGCTTCGGAACACCAGGGAACAAAATCCGGACGGCAATTAAAGGGATACAATAGTAAGCAAAACAACTTTAGCTTAATAAAGCAGTTTTGGTGTATCGATAAAGCCTCTGAAGTTTCACAGCTTAATTCTGTGCCATTTAGAAGTGAAATCACTTTTGACTCTGTTTATATAGCCCTAGCCACACCTCCCCTGACTGTGACTGACACAGTCTTTATGAAAGCAAAATGGTTTTATTTTCAATCAGATGTAACTTATTATTTTTAAAAGGTTTTAACTCCTGCTCTGCAAATTGAACTTTAATTACATACAAGAGGCTCCTGCAGGGTCTTGAAAGCTATTAACAGAGCAGACGAGGATGGATGTGTCCCTAACCGTGGCACACTAGGTCTCTTTGATACCTTTTACTACCAACCCCCAAACTAACCTTACAGTCGATAACTTTGCATGCTACTTTACCGACAAGACTGAACAGGAAAGAATTCTCCAAACCTTGCCCCTCTCTTTTCCAACCACATCTGGATCATGCCTTCCCTACCGTTCAGACTTTCTCCCGGGTTACTGAACAAGAGGTGATTGCGCTTTTCTTTTACTCTCGCCCCACCACTTGCCACTTGAGTCTGCCTCATCTCACCTTATCAGATTGCTCTCCTTTTGTCTTGTGGCTTCCCTAACACACATCTTCAACTGCTCTTGCTCTTCTGACATTATCCCTGCTGCCCTTAAACATGCTACTTTAGTACCCATCTTTTAAAAAAAATGTTTTGACCCATCCTCCCCATCTAACTATCATATCCCTGCTCCCTTTTTCCTCAAAGCTTCTGGAAAGACTTGTCTTTACCCGTTTGGCTTGCTTCCTCAATTCCAACTCTCTCCTTGACCCTTTTCAGTCTGGCATTCGCCCCTCCACTCTACTGAGACTGCTCTTATCAAAGTTACTAACGACCTAAAAGCAGCTAAATCCAAAGGCCACTACTCCATACTAATTCTTCTTGACCTCTCTGCTGCCTTTGACACCGTTGATCATGCTCTCCTTCTTCAAACTCTTCAATCACACAGTCTCTGTTACTCTATCCTCTCGTGGCTTTCCTCTTATCTCTCCCAACGCTCATTCAGCGTCTTCTTTTCTAATAAGCTCTTCGTCCTGTGTCAGCTGGAGTCCTCCAAAGCTCTGTTCTTGGTCCAGTTCTATTTTATCTTTATACTACCTCATTTTGATTCCAATACCACCTGTAAACAGATGACACCGAGATATATCTCTCGTCCTGCAACGTGTCACTGCTTGCCTTTCTTCCATTACTATGCTCTAGTAATTTCCCGCATGGATTAATATAACTCTCTCCTAATTGGTCTTCTCAGAAGCCACATTGTCCCACTACAGTCTGCAATGAATGCTGCCGCCAGACTGATTTTCCTCTCCAGTCGCTCCTTTCACACCTCACCCCTCCGTCAGTCCTTACATTGGCTTCCTGTATCCTATAGGAGTCAATTCAAAGTACCCATCCACATCTATAAAGCATTGACCAATTCTAGCCCCTCCTATATCTCTTCACTGATCTGCAGGTTTGCCCCTTCTCAGTCTCTCCGCTCTGCCCAGCCCCTGTCCGCTGCTGGCACCCATATGGCTAACTCACGCTTGTAGGACTTCTCGCGGGTGGCTCATTTTCTTTGGAATAGCCTGTGTACCCCTATCAGACTCTTTCCTAGTCTTCAATCATTTAAAAAGTGCCTCAAACCCCATCTCTTCAGGAAAGCTTACGGCCTCCTTGGATCACCTTTACCTCACATATCTGCCCCTTGCTCTCTCCTCAAGTGCAGTGCTCTATGCTCTGCTTCACTCCCACCTTGTTTGATTGCTATCTCCTGTCCTAATGTGTTTTATAACCCACCTACTATAGACTGTAAGCTCGTTTGAGCAGGGTCCTCTTCAACATATTAATCCTGTTTTTTGTATTTGTCTCATTTATTGTTAAATCTCCCCTTCTGATAATATTGCAAAGCGCTACGGAATATGCTGGCGTTATATAAATACCAATAAAAATAATAATAAGATAAAAAATTCTAACTTAAACAGCATTTGCAAAAAAGGAAGTGTAAACATTAGATGACTCTTTAAAGGAAGTGTTAAGGGAGGCTGTGCAAGTCATATCTAGGAAGGTGTGACTAGGGCTGCATTAACACAGTAATTTAACTCCTAAATGGCAGAGAATTGAGCAGTGAGACTGCAGGAGCATGATCTACACACCAAAACGGCTTCATTAAGCTAAAATTGTTTTGGTGACTATAGTGTCCCTTTAAGTAGTCAAACAGTTTGGGGATGTAGGGATATCCTGGCACTATCGCCATCGAGTGTTCCTTTAAACAATATAGAGTTTTAGTACCACTACAATGGCCATTAAAGTGTAAGCGCACCTGTAATGTCAAAACTACAAAGCTTACACTTTTGAATACTATAGCAATGCTGCTACCCATGTGTAGTGGGAGTTTGAGCGCAGGCCTTATTTCTGTGTGCTTTAATTATGTTTTTCAATTACACAGCCATTTTACAGTGCTGCTCCCCTACTAATAATAAGATATATTGTGAACCTGCATAATTTTTGCAATTTGACCCTGCATAAGTTTTGCAATTTGCTTGTTGATTGACAACTAATTTCTATATATTAAATATATATTTGGTTGATATGTAGTGGCTGGAGGAATATCATAAGTGGCAGTTGAATGACTATATGGGGGAGTGAGGATGGAATGAGACATGATACAGGCTCATGATACTATCTAGACAGAGGTAATACTGCATAGAAAATAATGGTATAAAATAAAGTAGATATTTAAATAAAACTGCTGCTAAAGGGACAAAAGGCTACAAAGCAGTGAAGATTCCAACACAATATTGAATTGCATAAATATTGTGGAGACACGTTTTATATATTTATTACAGACACTTTTTTTTCTTTATTTTTCAGTGCAAGTTTAATGATACAAACATTGTATGGATATGCCACAACAGCAATTGCATGATGTATAGCAGTAGTCTAAGCATCCTGCAGTTGGAGCTAAGGTGCACTTTTTTTTTTACGTAGGACTGGGTAGTTGTAACAAGTTGGTCGCCCGTGCCAGTGAGGATTGTGATTGTGATAGCTAATATTTTTTGGTAGATTTCACCAATGTTGGTATGGCACTGGTACAGGAGTTGCGCTGGTAACCCCCCTGTTCATTTTTGGCCGTGTGGTGTGTATAGAGTTGGATATTAGAATAAAGGCTAGGGTTTTGAGTGTCGTCTATGTGTGGTGGAATCGGATTTCAGAGCATGGGTATCTGTGCTGTCATGGGGCTGAGCTCGTTGAGGCTGTGAATGGAGACTGTGATTTGAGTAGGCTAGATCACACTGGTGAGTATGTGCTCCATCGATTGCTATGCCCCTTGACCCTGAGGCATTAGGGGGAGGAGGGGCCCGGTCAGTGTGTTGCTTTACTGCCTTAAGGCTACAGGGTTATGCAACCCTTTGCAGAGGAGAGGATGAGTGCCTAAGGAAAGGTAGGTTATTCATAAATTGGTATAGTAAGTGAAACATGTATCTTAAGCAGTAAGGAAAAAAACAACTTTTAGGTAACAGTAACAGGTCTGTTGTTCAGTCCAGGTTTTATGTCACGGTTCCAGGATGTAAAGTGTCCACCCTTATGGCGTTGTTGGAGAGCCCCAGTGTGGTCAGTGTGATGTTTTGTACAAATCAGCCAATAATTCCTGTATAACAAAGTACTCACTTTATTAATACATATATAACAGCATCTTCATATTGCAACCTTGTTACACAGGGTTTCAAATCCCTCGAACATTCCACCAACTGCCATCAGGAACAGGAAGTAAAGAATCAAAAGAAAGGAAGTGCATCATTCACAGCCAACAACAGCCCAACTGCCCAATGCCCGACTTTCGAAAAAAAGGCATCTGCGGGTTCAGCAGGGTGTCAGGAGGTTGTGCTTGTCGTTTGTTGTAGTCGATGGGCTGCGGGTGTGCAGTTATGTCATATTTTTTGCGCTGGCCGTGCGGAGCTCTTGCAAATGGCGACTGCTTCGTGGCGTCGTTGGCTCCGCCTCCCCCCCCCCCCACAGACCCTTTTTCTGTTTTCAACTTTATTAGTCTTACCTATACCTGTCTACCCTGCTACTTAGGTACAGTGATCCTTAGCAGTGAAATCATAGAAGGTGATGTCATGCTGTGATGTCATAAATGTTAATGCTACTATATCTGATTGAACATTCTATATCCTCCCAATGTATCCGAGGCTCTGACAGAGCTTCACACTGTATCTCAGTGGCATCTATGCCTCAACTCTCAACTGGATGAGTCTGAAGATTTGGAGCATAACTACCATTAATGTGATACAAATAGAGCATTATATTTTGAAAGACTACTCATATAGCCTTTATCAAATCCAGAGTCCAGAGGTTCCCCACAACGTGGTGATTTTCTGACCAAATATGTAATAATTTGTAAGATATTTTGTGACCCCTAGATCTTTTATCTCCCTAGCAAAGACTGTAAAATAACATCACTTCTGTAAAATATACTAAATAAATGTATATACGTCCCATGTTGATTTCTAATAATTTGGGAAATGAGATGGTTGGAACATTACGTAAATTACACAAATTACAAAATTCCCATCTATGCATCAAAACAAAATCAAATAGTACACCGTCCACAGTCCACTCTTTCAAATACCTGGGTATGTTGTTGGACCCCAATCTATCTTTTGGCCTCCGCATAGGAAAAACTTCCATCTAAACTTTATCCAAAACTAGGTGCCCTGTACAGAAACAAATCCTGCCTAAGCCCTACAGTAAAGGAAACGATTGTACAGCAAATGCTGATACCAATCATTGATTATGATGATGTAGTTTATTAACCCCTTAAGGACCAAACGTCTGGAATTAAAGGGAATCATGACATGTCACACATGTCATGTGTCCTTAAGGGGTTAATACATTGTATTAGACATGTGCAATCCTTTTCGCTCCGAATGTATATTTGTAAGAATTTCATGCCATTCGAACATTCGGATGCTTACGAATGTCCGAAGCACCGAAGTTCGGTAGTACGGATGTGACAAAGCTCTGAAGTGCTGCAGTGATTCGGATTTCTGAAAAGTGGCAAAACAAGAGAGAGGGAGGGAAAATTACGTGAATGATTAAAGGAATCTTGACCAATAAGCTAATTCTTTTTGTTCAATGACGTCATATCTTGTACGCATCACATTGCGGCTACCAGCAGACCCTGAAAGATGTGCGAGGGCACAGTAAGTACTTTGCTCCATTGCATCCTGGCATGGGATGTTTGTCCCATGCAGTCTGTCTCAGTCTCTACTGCACAAGACTGCATCGGAAAAACATCCTTAGCCAATTATTATGAGGATATATAAATTAGACATGTGCAATTTCTTTCGTTCTGAATGTACATCCGTATGAATTTCATGCCATTCAGACATTCGGATGCTTACGAATGTCCGAAGTTCCGAAGTGACGGCGTTCATCAGTTCAGAAGTACGAACCGAATGCCATTGGTATGAATTGCCAAAGCAGACACATTTTTTACTTACCCGAATTTTCAAACTGAACCGAACTGAATTTTTTGCCCATGCACATCCCTACATTGTATAACTTGTTCTGCCGCTTTGTGTTACAATGTAATTACAGGACCATTGTGACATGCTAAAAGAACTAAACTGTCTGTCGCTGGAATTCAAATGCACCCTTCATCTTTCCAGCCTTGTGTTTAAGAGTTTTTCTGGGAAGCTCCCACCCTACTGAGCAGAATGTTCTCCCCGGCTGTTCCCGCCTCCTATAACCTCTCACCCAGTACCAGCATTTTGTTTAGTCTATCTCAATACAAAAAGAAAGCAGCCCGATCCTCCTTTTCCTACAGAGCAGCGCAATTATGGAACGACCTCCCGCACACTTTCAAATCTTCCCCAAGTCTAAAATACTTTAAGAGATCCCTCTCTACATATCTCAAAATAGATTGTACCTGTCATGCTTGATTATATATTTCTTACCTGTTCTATGTTACATTTTTTATATATTGTGTATTAATATTGTTTTTGTATTTTATTGTACCCTATTGTATCAATGCAATGTTTTGTGGACCCAGGACATACTTGAATACAAGAGAAATCTCAATGTATCCTTCCTGGTAAAATATTTTATAAATAAACACATAAATAAATAAATAAATATGGAAGGATTGGGTGTAATCTGATGCAAGTAGAGGGCATCCATCTTGAGTTGTTAACAGTATTTTTACTTAAAGGAGAGTGTGTTTAGTTATACGTTGGTTCTGTTCAAAAATGAGGAAGGTGTATTAATTTCACAGTAGTGGTGAGTTATTCGGGGAAATGTTTATAACAGATAATACATTTTAAAAAAGATGGAAAATATTGGAAAAAGAAAATTTTTGAGAAGATCATGGTACGATATCTAAAGGTTGAAAGACAACCATTAAGAAAGAAATTACAAGTGGAATAAAGGTACAATAGGTACTGCTGGCAGAATAGCCTGTGCCAGTGATTAATAACTGATGTGCCCAATGCTGTGATTCTTAGAGAACATACTATACCAGAGATGACGTGATTCACTTTTCAAGCATTCAAAGGCATAATGAGAGAAAAAAAAGAGTAACAATTATTCAAATCTGCTGCTCATAAATTCTGTCTGCTGTGTGTTGTATCACATTGGTATATATATAAAAGATTTTACAGTTACACATGGTTACTAGAACTGTATACTGACCTTAGATCATAATATTTAAGTTGTGCAAGAGGTCCAGGTTAGTATTAGAATTCCTCTAACTCCAATTAATCAATTTTCCCCAAGCTCCTATATCTGTCATTAACATAGGGTACAGGTTAATATCCTTCAGCCTTTATAAGTCTTCAGGAGAGAATCATTATTCTAGCAGGCTACCGTATATACTCGTGTATAAGTCGATCTCATGTATAAGTTGAGGGCAGTTTTGTGACCAACAATTGTGAAATATGCTATGCCTCGTGGATAAGTCGAGGGTAAAACTTGGGGCTATGAAATTCTGTGATTTTAGAATTATATACACACACACTCATACAAACTCACACTCTGCATTATATACACACACTCATAAACAATCTGCATTCTACACACACACTCATACAAACACACATACTCTGCATTATATATGCACACACTCTGTGTGTATATAATGCAGAGTGTGTGTGTGTTTGTATGAGTGTGTGTGTAGAATGCAGATTGTTTGAGTGTGTGTGTATATAATGCAGAGTGTGTATTTGTATAAGTGTGTGTTTGTATGAGTGTGTGTTTGTGTGTGTGAACTGGGTGGAAGGAGGGCATTTTTATTATAAATTTTTTATTTTAATATAGTTTTTTTCTTTTATTTTATTTGAATATTTAAGTTTTTTATTTTTTTTAATATTAAGTTTTTTCTTTTATTTTATTTGAATATTTAAGGTTTTTATTTTTTAATATTAAGTTTTTTCTTTTATTTTATTTGAATATTTAAGTTTTTTAAATTTTATTTTAATATTTAAAGTTTTTTTATTTTAATAGTTTTCATTGTATTTTTTTTTGTATTTTTAATTTAATTTAATTTTTATCCCCCCTCCCTGCTTGTTAGCTTGCTAGGGAGGGGGGCTCTCACTCCCTGGTGGTCCAGTGGATGGGCTGTGCAGGAGGGGGGGGCTGACAGTGAGAGATTACTTACCTTCCTGCAGCTCCTGTCAGCTCCCTTCTCCTCCGTGCAGCTCCTCTGTCAGCTCCCACTGGAAGTCTCGCGAGAGCCGCGGTGACCCCGCGGCTCTCGCGAGACTTCCAGTGGGAGCTGTCAGAAGAGCTGCACGGAGGAGAAGGGAGCTGACAGGAGCTGCAGGAAGGTAAGTAACCTCTCACTGTCAGCCCCCAACAGGACCGCCGGGCTTGTAATGAGCCCGGCGGTCCTTGTCTGTATTATGGCAATGTAAATTGCCATAATACAGACATTAACTCGAGTATAAGTCGAGTGGGGGTTTTTCATCACAAAAAATGTGCTGAAAAACTCGACTTATACTCGAGTATATACGGTAAATACCACTGATAAGGGAGTATGCTCCATCTTTTTCTACAGAGTGCTGTAGCAGAGACCCGTGGCATCATCACCTGGGAAACAATCAAACTATTTTAAAATGGTTTGACACTTACCTAGGTCCCCAGGTTACCAGCAGTTTCTCTTAAGATATCACTAATGCAGAAGTTTCTACTTATACATAAGAGACATCAATTTCACCCATAATGGGTTGGTACGCCCACGTGTCGTGTTAGACTGTTGTCAATGCTTGGTTGTATAGGGAGAGGTATTAGCAGTAGAAAGAGGGAAGTGCTCATGCGATTGTACAGAACACTGGTGAGACCTCACTTGGAGTATTGTACACAGTACTGGAGACCGTATCTTCAGAAGGATATTGATACCTTAGAGAGGGTTCAGAGAAGGGCTACTAAACTGGTTCATGGATTGCGGGATAAAGCTTACCAGGAAAGGTTAAAGGATCTTAACATGTATAGTTTGGAGGAAAGACGAGACAGGGGGGATATGATAGAAACATTTAAATACATAAAGGGAATCAACACAGTAAAAGAAGAAAAACTACCACAACAAGAGGACATAGTCTTAAATTAGAGGGACAAAGGTTTAAAAATAATATCAGGAAGTATTACTTTACTGAGAGAGTAGTGGATGCATGGAATAGTTTCCCAGCTGAAGTGGTAGAGGTTAACACAGTAAAGGAGTGTAAGCATGGGTGGGATAGGCATAAGGCTATCCTAACTATAAGATAAGGCCAGGGTCTAATTAAAGAATTTAGAAAATTGGGCAGACTAGATGGGCCGAATGGTTCTTATCTGCCATCACATTCTATGTTTCTATGTTTCTATGTTTCAATGCACGCCAGGCTTATTGACAGTTTTACACAAGACAATGCAGATAACTCTACTGAAATGCTCTGTGCATGGCCTTAGTTATCTAAGATGTGCTGCCTGGGGAGAGTTCCCTCGTGTCCCAAAATCAGGACAGTGGAACAGGACCCAAAAAACAGAGACTGTCCCTCCACAACTGGGACAGTTGGGATACCTGCAATACAGAACATATGATCAATGATCAAAGATATATAAAGATGTCTTTTTAACATGTTGTTATCCCCTTTATATTTATTTTTTAACGGTCGTAAAAAGTTTTTTTATCCATTGTATACTACAAGTAACGTGGCTGCCTATTACATATATTTCTCACTTACGGCAAAGCACAAATCAGTAGATTCTCATAATTACAATTTTTTATTCTCTGTTTTTTTGGCTGTCAAAATAGAGGTTCTGTTATCTCTGAATTCTAGCAGCTTATGGTTTTAAATATGAGAACATTTAATGCACTTTTAACCCCTCACTCTAAATATTATGGTTGCTCTCCATACATCCCCAGTGCTGAACACATTTTATGCTTTGATCGTCCCATGGAATGCTGCCTATTGCTAGGTTGCGAGCCACCAGCTGTATGGTGAAATAAACTAGAGAATATAAAATGTAATCCTCAATGTAATATTTTTGATATGCTTTTCAAATGATGTAATATTTTAGGGTACACTTTTAAAATGAGTTAAAATCATGAAAATTATTTTAATATTTTAATATATTGATATATTTGTAATATATAATTTAGTTTTTTGATATTTTACTATTTGAAAAAATATTTTTTTAAATGTTTATCCAAAAAATATTAAATTATTTAAACAGCTTATCCATCAATATTAAATCAAGACTTTAATGTGCAGGAGAAAAATTAAGAGATTTTAACAAAACTTGCTTTTTTACTTAAGTGTAAATTGTCAGGAATTCATATTGCATTTAAAATTTTAAAATGTTTTAAATTTGAAAAATTCTTCAGGACAGTTATGTTGTCAGTTCAGTAATTTTAGAATAAAATGTAAAAATAATTTCCAATTCACTTTAGTGAGCAAGTATGATAGAGTTGACCTAGATGATCTACTTTGATTGACAGATATTTATACAGATCACAGATGACCAGATTACCACGATCCAGAAAAGAAAGTATGTTCATGTTACATGAACCAAAAATGTTGGCACTTAATCTTAATAGTCTTTAGTAGTATAATCAACTGGAAATAGTAGGTACATGAGAACCCCAGATATCGTGATGCTTTAGATAGTGGTCTGTATATGAGCATATCCTTGTCAGGGAATAGGCGTCTACGTGTGTGTTGAGAAAAAAAGAAGTACAGGTAAGAGGAAGTCAGTAGGGAGAAAGAAAGTGGAAAGAAGTAAGGTGTCCCACAATTGTCCCGACCGTTCCGTGGGTCACTCAATTCCAACTACTGTTCTTAGACCAGGTGTTAACAATGTATTCCTCTTCAACTGTTGGTGGACTACATCTCAATTGAAGCTCTGATAGCTTAAAGGGACACTATAGGCAGCAAAACAAATTTAGCTTAATGAGGCAGTTTTGGTGTATAGATCATGTCCCTTCAGTCTCACGTCTCAATTCTCTGCCATTTAGGAGGTAAATCACTTAGTTTATGCAGCCTTAGTCACACCTTCCTGCATGGGACTTATATAGCCTTCCTAAATATAAAGAGAGATCTAGTGTTTAATCTTCCTTTTTTGTACAGTCTAAGTAAGAATTTCTTATCTCCTGCTTTATTGATAGCCTGCTAGAAACTACAGAAGTCTCTTGTGTGTGATTAAAGTTCAATTTATAGACCAGGAAATTAAAAAAACGTCTAAAGTAAGTTAAAATCTGATTGAACACGAAACCATGTTTTTCATGCAGGCTGTGTGAGTCACAGCCAAGGGAGGTGTGGCTAGGGCTGCATAAACAGAACAATAAGTTATTTTACTACTAAACGGTAGCGAACTGAGCAGTGAGACTGTAGGGGCATGATATATGCACTAAAACGGCTTCATTAAGCTACAATTGTTTTGATATCTATAGTGTTCATTTAAGTTGAGGTGCACACGTTGGTAGATGATCATGGGAATTGTCATTCTTCAACACTTGAAAGGCCACATATTGTCCACATTTTCTGTAGATAGAGCGTTTGCTGTATTTACATTGCAAACAGCACACAGCAGGAAGCAGTAGTGAAATATGCAACTGGATATCACAGCAAACGCATCCAATCCACTGATTTAATTGAATGGATATGCAGTATATAGTGTGTTAAATTGTCACGTACCATCAATTAAATAGTGAGATACTTGCAAAAAAAAAAAGCATCGTATTCTATTCAAAGTGCAGGCGGGAGTAATTGAATCATGCACAAAGTGTATTGAAATACATTTTTAATTAATGCAATCAGCTTAAGCCGATGTACCAGCTCATGTAATTATACTGGTTAGGTGGAGCTGAAAGAAATTGCTGAGGAAATAGTGCAGGGAAAGTGATTATCATGGAAGTCAAGGAAATTCTTCTCTCAAGACGAATGTGTTTCATTTTTGGAACTAATGTAAAAAATGTTCCATTGAATTGTGGATAATTTTGCTTATTATTGTTATTGCTATTATTATTATCATCCATAATAGCACTGCTGAACTGTTGCTCTTTATATCTGGAATCAAATTTTATGTTATAGTGGCCATACTGGGCCTTGGAATTGGAATAAGTAAATACATTTCATATCAGAAAAATTGAGAAAACTACTGCAGAGTTGTAAAAAAGACAAAGCTGGTAAGAAAACTATAAAAAAAAGTAGAAAAAATAAAAACATGCATAAAGTGAATATATGTTTTGTGCTTGGTAAACAAGAAAAAAAAACAGGATAAATTATCTAGTATTTTGAGCAAAATGTAAACATTACAAAGTAAAAAGAAAAATCTAACTGTAAATAAATAATTCTAAAGCAAATTATTTAAAAATAAAAATCATATTTTCTTTCCAGTTACGAATGCAAATGACCTCCAGTTCCAAATTTGAAGAAAAGTTTGTTGAAAAGTAGTTATAACGATTTATTTATTTATTTGTTTAATTCTTTATTTTTGGCTGACAGGAAGTACAAAAAGTAACACATTATACAGATATCTAGTAAGTCAAGGTA
Organism: Pelobates cultripes; assembly: GCA_933207985.1. Classification (NCBI taxonomy): domain Eukaryota; kingdom Metazoa; phylum Chordata; class Amphibia; order Anura; family Pelobatidae; genus Pelobates; species Pelobates cultripes. Next base: position 335,109,006 of record OW240914.1, on the reverse strand, counting down.
TTAAGAAGACATGCAATACCATACTTCACATTGATGACAGTTTGTACCGGTAACATTAATGCTAACTTCTCAAGGTATACCTCAATTTGAGCCCATTTGTCTATTTTGTCAGGTATTTTTGTAAAATTGGAAAAAAAAGTAAATATGCAGACTCCCCTAGCATCATCCATATATGTTACTCTGTCATGAACCAAAGAACGTCTGCTCTAAGCAGAACCAAAGCTGTGCAGAAAAAACTTTAATATGTGCCAGTCAGCTCCTATACACTATGCAGACAAAACGTCAGTCTGACAGATTTATAGATGATTAAACATAGTAAATTATCTGTGTGTAGGTTAGTGACTGTCACATTTATAATCTCTGCATAGAGAGGTCAACGGGCGATGCCCAACCCGCATTGCTAGTTAAAGCCCAACAGCAGATTGAAAAATAGAAAAAAATGTCTTACAACATCACCCGTTCAACAGTATAAGTAAGTGTGGAATAAGCCAATAAAATAATAAGCATTCATACTCCGAGAACACAAAGGTAAAAGTCAGTTGTATCGAGATTCTACTGGACTTAGAATCTGACTGAGGACTGGTGGTAACTTGATCCTCATGAACAATCAATCTTGTAATTTGCTGTCAGGTCAGCATTTACTAACCTGACAGATTTCATGGGCTTTTTGAAGAGCAGGTAACACAGTGAGTATGGCTATGTCTTGTAAACATTTATTTTTTAAGCAAATCACTCAGAAAATGGCATGTGTCTTGCTTGAGATTGATTATCGGTAGAGCGTAAGTGATTGATAAGAAGACTGAAAATGAAAAAAGTAAGCTATTGTTTAATATGCTATTGCTTTATCAAAAGAGAGAAAGATAACATGTGAGTTTAAAACAATAACACACAAATGAAAACTATTAATGGAATAGTACACTGCACAAAATTGTTTCTATATCTAAAGGATTCCTCCCATCCTGTTGAAGATGTTACTATATTTATGGTATTAAAAGCATCTTACCATTTGCACTCAAAGTCACATATCCCATAATGGACTGTTTAACTTGTTGTTTCTGACATAATTTAATCACGATTCTTACCGATTCATTCGAAAAAAAACAACATGGTACATGCAACTGAAGTATGACATATTTAGTTCAGAAAATTATTCACGTTGCAACAAAGCATCCTGATTCATGCTCGTTAAATATAGGAAATGAGTCATAGTGGCAGCATTGACTCATAAATTGAAGCATGGAAAAAAATACAGACACTGCTATAAATTATAATCACATCAATCTGAGAAACTGAGGGTCGGGAATAGACTGTAGAGTATTGTGCTGTCTGCAGCAACTATAGTTATGCTGACTAGAGGACATTAAGGATGTTTCACTATTTTTTATGTAATGATAAAAAGGGCTGGGTCACTGATACATATATTATTATTAGCATTTATATAGTTCCATAAATGTTATAAAGTGAGGAATTTAACAACAAATGAGACAAACTATTACAAAATCTGACAGGGACAATTGGGTGACGAGGTCCCTGCTCGAACGAGATTACAATCTAGAGTAGGTTGGATATAAAAACACAATAGGAAGTGTAGTGTGGGGCATAGCAACAAGGTGACAGAGGAGAAAGTAGCAGACCTTAAAGGTGTTAGTGGAGTGGACAATGGACCCAATTATTAAGTCAAGAGAGTAATGACAGTTACTCTGGGGGCTATACGTTATTCTGAAGAAGTGGGTTTTTAGGGAATTTCAAAAGGATGGGAGATTATGAGAGAGTTTGATAGGGGGAGTCAGACTTTTCTGTAAGAATGGAGCTGCTTGCAAGAAGTCCTGTAAGTGCAAGGTAGCAGCACAGGTACGAGCAGATAGGAGAAGGTCACCCACAGAACGGAACGTCCGAGAAGGGTTGTGCCTAATAACTAGTTTAGAAATGTAGCAAGAGTGAGAGTTATTAAGAGCTTTGTAAGTAAGAATTAATATTTTGTATTGAATCCTACAAGGTACAAGCAGCCAGGGTAATGATTGACAAATGGGTGACATGTGAGAGGAGCGACAGGAGATACATGTCAGCCTGGCGGCAGCTTTCATTGTGGACTGTATGGAAATTGTATGGCCTCTGGAGAGACCAGTTAGAAGAGAATTACAGAAATGAATGCAAGGAATTATAAAAGTATGAGCCAGTTCCTTAGTAGCATCTTGTTTAAGAAATGAGTGGATAGTTTTTAAAGGTGGAATTGGCATGATTTGGAAGCGATGATGCTGTGTTACCTGCTCATCAGAAATTGTAGAAAAGAAAGTAAAATTTACCAGGTTAATAAATGCTGACCTGACCGCAAACTCCAAGATTAGTTGTTGATGAGGATCAAGATACCATCAGTCCTCAGTCAGATTCAAAGTCTACTGTCCTCACGAATCTTCATGCAATTGACTTTTATTGGATACAATGCATGAAGGAGAGGCCAGAATCAAAGATAATATTAAGGCAGTGAGCTTGCCTATACAAGTTGATGAGCGTACCGTCAACTTATATAGGTGGTTATACTATGTTGAAAGCATATGTAAAGAAGAATATATTTTGTAGTTCCTGTATTTCCTACTTATAAAGCCCAACAGACAAACATAGGAATTACATTCTATAATCAAGATATGTGTTATTATTTAGTTTATTTTAAAAAATGTCAAAATGGACCCCCAGACATTACAAGATGTTATTACAAAAGTCGAAGACAATGCGGTCATGAAAGAACTGACCTTAAAGGTCAGAAATTCATATGCTACATTCTATAAAATATGCGATCGTTGGAGAGAATTCATCTCTAACGAGTTTTCTTAAACTAATTATGACTGACACTCTTCATAATTGGCACACAATGGCACCCTCCTCTTTCCCCCTCCCCCTTTTTTTCTTTTCCTTTCCTCTCCTTTTCCTTCTTCTATTTCTTTAAAAAAAATGTGTTTATTAATATTATGAGATCTTGATATAACAGAAACACATCGTCTCAATTTTATTTATTTTTTATTTATTTATAAAATATTTTACCAGGAAAGATACACTGAGAATTCTCTTGTTTTCAGGTATGTCCTTGTCAGGGCCAGCCTTAAGGGTGTGCGATGGAGCAGGGGGTGCCGACACAGCTCATACATTGCTGGCCACCCGGGTGGAGGATTTCATTATTCTCCACTCGGGATAAACCCCCACCCTACAAAAAAAAACATTGTGGCGGGGGTGGGGCTTAGCGTGTGGCGAAGCTGGGACTTAGCTGTGATGGGGCGGGGCTTAGCGTGCAGCGGTGGCGGGACTAGAAGTACCGGGTAATTGCTGCATGGGAAGCAGGAAGGAGTGCCTGCTTCCCCAACAACCAGAATCCAGGAGCTGCACTACTTCCACCTCCATAATGAATAGAGGTAACTATGTGTGATTGTCTGCCTGTGTGTGTGTGACTGTCTGCCTGTGTGTGTGTGTGTGTCTGTCTGCCTGTGTGTGTGTGTGTGTGTGTGTGACTGTCTGACTGTGTACGTCTGTGTGGCTGTCTGCCTGTGTGTGTGTGTGTGTGTGTGGCTGTCTGCTTGTGTGTGTGTGGCTGTCTGTGTCTGTGGCTGTCTGCCTGTGTTTGTGACTGTCTGCCTGTGTGTGTGTGTGTGTGTGTGGCCGTCTGTGGCTGTCTGCCTGTGTGTGTGGATGTCTGCATGTAATGGTGTATGTGTGACACAGTATATGTGGTTGTATGTACGTGACTGTCCATCTGTACCTGTGTGTGTTTGTAATTGTCTGCCTGTAACTGTGTGTGTGTGTGTGTGTGTGTGACTGTCTGCCTGTAACTCTGTGTGTATGTGTGTGTAATGAATTTTTATTTTCAAATCATTATTAATTTAATAAATCCCCTATACAATCACTACACTTCTATACACACACTATACATGGATGACAGGGGAGGGCGCTGCAAGGATGTTTCGCACAGGGCGCCTAAAGGCCTAAGGCCGGCCCTAGTCCTGGGTCCACAAAAAATAATAGACACAGTAGAAAGAAAGAACTAGTTTTGTATTTAAGACATTCTAAAGTCAACTGCAGAATATACTATAGCTGTCTAATTATTAACACACTATTTAATTATTATTTTATTCATAATATATCATTCATTTAGCATTATTATGTGCCTTACGGTAGACTAATGCTTATTCTGTTAAACTTGTACATTGGATTTCTATCTGACTACCTCTCTTAAAAAAAGAATTCAAAAATATATATAATTAAAAATATTAGAATGTGGCAATACTCAGACAGACAGAGAGACTTATACGTGAGTGAATATACATTAATTTATTTGAACTTATTCTGGAAGTATGTTAAAGGATATTTGTTAATGCTTGTAGCACAACGACTTTGATGTGCTTAGCACTGTTTTATTTTCATATGGGTGTGATCCCTACAAATATCTAGATTATACTTGTAAATTTTGTACAAGGTAATCCAAATATTTGGGGATGGATATGTCCAGTTAATGGACCTGCATAAATACATTAATACTATTAATTTAATCTTCTTTGATCAGAATCCTAATCAGAAAAATATATAGTATTTTCCATCATTGTTAATGGTATTTTTTAACTATTCTCTAAACTTGCATGTTAATGTGTAGCTGTCTCAAACAGCTATATAACAAGCACAATATGTAATAAAATGTATTATTAGCAGTATGTAATTTAGGATGTAACATGATATATTCTTTTATATCATTAGCCTACTTTTGAGAATTTTTACAGTTTTGCAAAATGATAGCATTTACGGAGTAATTACAGATTCAATATATGTATCTATAAAATATTGTGTTGTAAAACATGTTGATGCAGTTTGATTACTTCTAAAAGTTGGGAAGATATGACTTCATAGTATAACTTGCTTTCACTGCTATAATTTAAAAAGACAAAAGATTAGTCTTATAGACAATGGTACCGATAAACAGGAAGAACATTTTTCTCTGTATTTATTAACAGATTTGCATACTTTCACCAGCAAATGAAAACAACATATAATGTGGAATAGTTTCAAACTGTAACAATGAAGTCAAAACAAGTAAGCGAAATATAGGATCAAGCGTTACTACAGTGACAGAAAATGTAGGAAGCACCTAAATTGCAGAAATCCCTCTAATCCAAATATTACATAGGGTCTGCCAAAATTCAGAGTAAAATTTGAGGAGTCAAAAACATTTGTATTAATGAACCAATTTCAATGATATTACACTCAGTGAATGCTTAACATATGGAGATTTGTTTGACTAGGTATGGAAGATAACTTTTAAATGAGCTCCATTTACCACCTTGCTAAGTCGATTGCATTGTTCATAACATTAGTTAATGTTTGAGGGTCTAGCGCCCAAAATTCTGCATGGATATTCTTTTTGAGCAGCTCAAGTGTACGTGGTTTGTTCGCATACACTCGCTCTTTCAGATATCCACACAGGAAGTGATCGGGAGCTGAAAGATCGGGCGAACGTGGCGGCCAATTGATCTGGGAATTTCTTGAAATGATCTGCTCGCAAAACCGTTATCTCAGTTTTGAAAATACAATTCCACTACTTTTACTCGTTCTTTCATGAAATTACCCTTAATGAATCTCTAAAGACTCAGTTATATGTGCCTATCAACAAAAAAATTTAACTACTAACAAATAAGTTATTTACCTATCAAATCCTACTCTGAATTTCGGCCCACTCGGTATATAAAAATATATATTAAATCAAATGTAATTTGTATTGAACATCAATTCAGAATATAGTATATATAAACAAACATTGCAATCTTCATATAACAATGAATAATTGAAAAAATAATACATTCAAATAATACAACACAGAGCATAAGCTTCACATTGGACACTAAACAACGTATGTATTAACAAAGGACAAAAGGCTAGATGTTAATAAACTACGACATTTTTGCTTTTAACTAATTTATTAATCAGGTAGAAAATTGTTTTTAAAGGACCACTATAGTGCCAGGAAAACATACTCGTTTTCCTGGCACTATAGTGCCCTGAGGGTGCCCCCACCCTCAGGGACCCCCTCCCGCCCGGCTCTGGAAAGGGGAAAGAGGTTTAAACTTACCTTTTTCCAGCGCTGGGCGGAGAGCTCTCCTACTCCTCTCCTCCTCCGTTCCTCCTCCTGGGCTGAATGCGCAAGCGCGGCAAGAGCTACGCGCGCATTCAGCCCGTCGCATAGGAAAGCATTTATAATGCTTTCCTATGGACGCTTGCGTGCTCTCACTGTGAAAATCACAGTGAGAAGCACGCAAGCGCCTCTAGTGGCTGTCAATGAGACAGCCACTAGAGGAATTGGGGGAAGGCTTAGCCCATTCATGAACATAGCAGTTTCTCTGAAACTGCTATGTTTATAAAAGAATGGGTTAACCCTAGAAGGACCTGGCACCCAGACCACTTCATTAAGCTGAAGTGGTCTGGGTGCCTAGAGTGGTCCTTTAAGTGTCTTAGCCCTGCAAATTATTTCATGAAGTAGAACTATTTTAGCAAATTAACTGATCCACAGTTATAAATATGCAGTAATTTATCCTTAAAATGCTATTTCTTGTAAGTAATGTTTACCGGATGCATCTTTCTACCCATTTATTAAAGTAGCACAATTATTTTTATAAAGAGATTGGAAGTGAATTATCTTCCTCACCATTATGTTTCTGATGCTAATTATTTTATAGATATGTGCACAGGCATATTTTTAACTAAAATCACATATTCAGTAGTACTTTGCATATTCAGCACAAATATGTCTATAACTCAGCTATATTTTTAAAGTGTAATTTTTTACCCAGTAATGAATTATTAGAATCTATATTAAGCCTGAAAGATTTATTTTTTTTTTTTTAAATTAGTTTTTTTTTATATTCATATGGTTTAGTATAATGAAAAAACTTGGATAACCATTCCCCTATCATCTATTTTTCTAAATATTTGGCTGTCTCTTACACTGTGCAGTTTCAGAGCAGACTGGTTTTAATCTTTAAAAAAAGTTACCTTTGGGGCTGTCACTAATCAGACAAAGAAGATGAGAGCATTTAAAGCGTCCAACAATATATTTACTGCAAGTCGTCTTCTAAAAATATCATCATAAATTCTTCCAGCTAAAATATTACCAGTTAATGTTATGTCAAGATCTTTATTTTTTTTTGCAGAGATTGTTTTTCTGCTAATTCCTCAGCATTAAAAAAATCTTTAAATATCATTGGCACAAACAAGCCAAAACTAAATATAAAATTATAATATAGAGAAAAAAAAGCCCATGTTGAGTGACTTGAGTGACTTGACAAACGAGGAAGAATTTATGCCAAAATAGCTGTTGCCAAAGAGCTGAAAAATGTTTCTCTGTTGTCGGCTTACCACAAATCGTGGTTTAGTTAACCCCTAAAGGAACTAATGTTACGCATTGCTGTCATCACAATCTGCTTTCTAAAGATCAGATGCCAGCGGAGAATGTCTCACTTATTTATCTTTGGCAGCTTCATTCAGCCATGCAGTTCTTAATTCAGTATCACATTCCATTTTGGAATAGGATCCTTAAAGAACATATTGCTGTGGTGGCATAGCCTGTTATTGGTTATTAAAGAATTAATAATCACCATAGTTTAAAAAGTCACGAGAATTGTATTTGTAAATGTTAAAACATCCAACAATGAAAGGTCCTTGAATTGGGAATGTTCTATGCCCCTCTTCTAAAACTACAGGAGTTGTACAGTTGTGCTTAAAAGTTTGCATACCCTTGGGGAATAGGTAATATATGTACTATTTTTAAAGAAAACATGAGTGAGCATTCAAAGCACATTTCTTTTATTTCTCATATTCAACTGTAGGTTATAACTGAATGGCACAATCATAAAACAAAACATGGCAACAAAGAAAAAAATGAAATGACTCCTGTTCAAAAGTCTGCCTACCCTTAGTTCTTAATACTGTGTATTTCCACCTTTAGCATCAATGACAGCATGCAGTATTTTGTAATAGTTGTCTATGAGGCCCATAATTCTTGCAGGTGGTATTGCTGCCCATTCGACTTGGCAAAATGCCTCCAGGTCATGCAAAGTCTTTGATCGTCTTGCATGAACCATAAGTTTGAGATATCCCCAGAGTGGCTTGATTTTATTAAGGTCAGGAGACTCTAGAACCTTCACCTTTTTCTGCTGTAACCACTGGAGGGTTAACTTGGCACTGTGCTTAGGGTCATTGTCATGCTGGAAAGTCCAAGAGTGTCCCATGCGCAGCCTTCGTGCAGAAGAATGCAAGTTGTCTGCCAGTATTTTCTAATAACATAGCTGTTTTAATAAAAATAACTGCTTTCATCTTGCCATCGATATTCACAAGATTCCCTATTCCTTTAGAGCTCACACTCCCCCAAAACATCAGTGAGCCACCATGATTCACAGTGGGGATGGCATTCTTTTCACTATAGGCCTTGTTGACCTTTCTCCAAACATAGCGCTTATGGTTGTGACCATAAAGCGCTATTTTGGTCTTGTCACTCCAAATTACTGTGTGCCAGAAGCTGTGAGGTGTGTCATGGTATTGTTGATGCATATTGCAAGCAGGCTTTTTTGTGGAATTGACGCAGTAAAGGCTTATTTCTGGCAACTCAACCATGCAGCTCATTTTTGTTTAAGTAATGTTATATTGTACTTCTTGAAACAACCACACCATCTTTTTCCACAGCAGCCTGTATCTCTCCTGAGGTTACGTGTGGGTTTTTCTTTTTATCCTGAACAATTCTTCTGGCAGTTGTGGCTGAAATCTTTCTTGGTCTACCTGACCTTGGCTTGGTATCAAGAGATCCCCGAATTTTCAACTTCTGAACAGTACTGATTGGCATTTTCAAGGCTTTGGATATCTTTTCATATCCTTTTCCATCTTCATAAAGTTTCATTACCTTGTTACGCACATCTTTTGACAGTTCTTTTCTGCTCATCCATGGCTCAGTATCTAGCCTGCTCAGTGCATCCACATGAGAGCTAACAAAATCATTGATTATATTATACTCAGACACTAATTCCAATTTAAAAAGCCACCGGTGTAGGAAATTAACCTTTAATTGCCATTTTAACATGTGTTTGCCACATAGTGTGTCTGTAACAATTTCAAACATTCAGGGATATGTAAACTTTTGATCAGGGCATTTGGGTGATTTCTGTTATCATTATGATTTAAAAAGGAGCCTCACAACTACGTGATAATAAATGACTTCATTTGATCATTATCCTTCAATAAAATACATTTTTGTCTTTGCATCATCAGTCATATTTTCAAAATCATGGTTTAAAGCTTATAACTACAGCAATTTGCTAAAATATTGCACCTCTAAATTCACTGCCAACATAAACATGCCATACCGTGCTTTCCCTTGACAGTACAAGTCCCCATCTCAGCTAAATGTCTCACTCATAGGATTCAATGTTTCAAAATGTGTCTGAAAAAAAATTACTAGAGCTATATTAGGGCATATTGCAACTCACAAGTTAGTTGCGTTAGTGGAGCTGAATGGAGCTGGCTCGGCATTCCCAATGATAACTATGGGAGGGTTGAAAGGTTTTAGTCACTTCCTAATTGTGACAACCTACCGGTTGGTTGGTTTGCTTGAAGAGGAACTCGAGGAAGTTGCAGTGGAACGACAACCCCTTACCAACACAACCCTCACAGTTTCCTGAGAGTGATACAGAAATCTGGGAGATCTGTGAGGGCACAGGTGCCTTTATTTACAGAGGAAGCAGAGAAGCCAGAAAGGTGCAAGCAGGAAGCAGTGTCAGGTGGTCTGATGGTCAGGGCTGGCAGCAAAGAAGCAAGGTCTAGGGTCAAACCGAAGGTCATAAGCCAGGAGATCCACAAATAGAGAGCAAGGGTGTCAGAAGCCAAGGGTCGGAGACAAGAAGCGTGGTCAAGGCCAAGCCAGAGGTCAGAAGCCAAGAAGTATTCCCGGGAATTAAGGAACAAGGAACAAGATCAGGAACATGGACCAGGATCAAAGACATGGATCAGGAACACCAAACAGGATCAGAATCAGGAACACAGACCAGGAATATGGACCAGGACCTGCAACATGGACCAGGTTCAAGAACAAGGACCAGGATCAAAGACACGGACCAGGACATGGATCAGGTTCAGCAATACAGGAAGTGAAGAACGCCAGGACACTGCAAGCAACGATCAAAACAACCAAGCACTGACCAAGTGCAGTTCTTAGCTATTTATAGGGGAGGCCAATCATTGTGACCCCTTGCAGGTGGAGCCCCCCATGCTATTCAAAAAGGAGCCCTTCTTCCCCCCTCCCCCTCCTTTTGCCTCCCCTGCCATCCAGCACACATTGAGCAGAGCACAACACCAAATGCTGGAGCCAGGAGGAGGAGAGGAGAGGTGGATACCAGAGGCCCCCAGCATCTCGAATAAGGTAAGAGCTGACGGGTGCCGTGACATTGATCTAGCAAAGGCTTATTGCAAAAAGGGAAATACGTGAGAATTCTTTAATTTTTTTATCTTCTTGCATTTTAAATACACTATCTATATGCATTAAAATCAGTTTATCAAGATGGGTAAGAGACATTATGGATGGAGTTATGGTGTAGGGCCGAAGGAGAGACAGGAATGGGCAAAGGTTTGAACAGTATTGGTGTAGAAGGAGTGTGGGTGATTAAAAGATGGTGATGTGGCTGGATTCCTGGCTGAGCCTGGGGCTCTAGGTGGAGTGTGTGTTGAATTGACAAGCACTGCAGGAGTTTCTACTACAAACAACTGCAAGCTACTTTCAGATCCTCTATATGCGCACTTTGTATGACACCGTCCAATAACATCGAGGACCTCTCCTCCATATCCCATTCAGTTTTGGTAGTCGTCGTGTTTCAAGCTGACATTCATTACAGAAGAATTTGCGATATATGTCACCTGGTATACAATTTACCTGTGCTCCGTCTCCATCTGCAGAATACTTTGTGTCCTGCACAAAGGCAAGGTATATCTGGGAGGTGCCTGTGTCATTATCTGAATTGTCCATTTCATCTATACTATATACTGGTCGTGGCTGTTGCTCCATGTAGCTTGTTCCTCTATTATACATTTTGGCAAAATGTCCTTTTGTTTGTGCATTTATTGCATGTTTGTCCTCTTGCAGGGCATATTTTATCTCTGCTATGCATGTTTCCACAGTATCCACAGGTTGTTCCCGTGTCTCTAACTCTGTTTCCTCTTTTGTTCCTTCTCCAGACATCCCTTTGTTCTATTTTGTGACTGTTAGATTGCTTTTCAATTTCACTGATCTGTTGTGGCCCTCCCAGTGCCTTCAAGTCTTTTATTGACATCTGATATGCTCTTGCAATTCTGACAGCTTTTTCAAAGGTAAAATCCTCTTCCTGCAGTAACTTTTCCTGAACATTTTTATACTGGCTGCCCATTAGTATCCTGTCTTTTCTCATATCTCTAACATCATATCATGAAAAGCACATTTAGCCTGTAGCTGTAATTGTGTGACCCATTCATCCACTGATTCACTGCCCCCTTGGTTCCTCTCATCGAACAGCTTTCTCTGCACTGTGGTGTTTTTGCGTGGAATACAGTATGTATCAAACTTTGCAAACAGTACCTCTGTCTTTTTCTTGTCCTCTGCAGTTATGTGTCCACTTGCACACCATGTTCTGCATACAGCACGACCTGTTTGGTCCACACTGATAAGAAAGTATGCTGCCTTTTGTTGTAGAGTCCAATGTGCTGCATGCGGTCCTGCATAAACCACTTCTATCAGGTCCCTCCATTTTGCCCAGTTCTCTGATACATTGCCAGATTCTAACCTGCGAACTAGGTCCTATTCCGGGTTACATGACCAGATTTAAAGTGAACCAACACATTAACTATTTAAGGTATAATAGTGCAGTTAAACAATTAACATTAGAGATGTCACAAGCAAAATGACACATCATCACAGTTTCTACAATCTGGAACCCTGGCCTTGGATAATCCTAATCCGGCTCTGAGAAAAGCACATATAAGAGAAGTATAGAGATTAATTTCATGTGAGCATGTGAGACTGAACAGGAAGTATTTAGAGATGACGAATGAGAAAACTATTCGAACAGGAATTATAAGCTGCTTAAGTCGTTACCAGTTTTAGTGGTTTCAAGTTAAATAAATGACATGGATTCTTAAATCTCAAGATACTGGTTCCAAATGGAATCTTACACAATTGCTACTCAATAAACCATGCCATTTCAGTATTGTATTAAATTGATTTAACATGAAAGTACCAGGAGAGACAAAATGAAAATAGTAAATGAAATGGAAATTATTACACTGCTAAAAATAGAGTAACTTGAAATTCTTCATTATAAGAGGTTTAGAGAATGTAAGTAGAGTTAATGTAATAGTTTTCTAGTTTACAAACAGAGATGCATAAAACACCCAACAGGCATACAACTCTCCGTCCTATTTCTTCATTCATGACTTCATAGACATCAGAGATGTAATTCAAATTTAAAAGCCTTAAATGTCCAGTTAAATATTTCTGGTTATGTGAATTGACCCACATCTCTGGAGTAATTTGTATCACTGGTCTAAAACACAAATTATAGCATATAAGAATCATGTGATGTTTGTATACACACACAGAACATTTTTATTTAATTTCTCACTAATTAGGGAAAACTAAAGGAAAATATCTCTGAATGTCAGGGTCCCTCAGCACTCACATCTATAATGCCATTTAACCCATCTTAAAGGGACACTCTAAATACCAGAATAGCTTCATCTTAAAGCAGGGGTTTCAAAGAACAGGCCTATGGGCCATTTCCGTCCCTCTAAATAGATTCATGCAGCCTAAAGTTACATGAGATATTAGCCTGAGTCCTGCTGTGCATTTCTACTTCCAGATTGCTGGGTGGCCCGGTCCACATCCGGGGCAAGAAGTGTAGTGGCAATCACATAGAGACCAGCACATCAAGGAATAAAAGGTAAGCAATCTATAGTGTTTAGTGGTTAACAAGAGAATGTCTAGTGTTAGAAATGTATGTTTGTATTTGTAATGTTCATTAATTTGTAGAATTTTTTCAACAAACCATGTCTCCATGCTCTCGGTGGCCCCTGTTTCAGTCACCATAAAAGCCCACAAGACCCTGAATTCACATTGATTTAATTCCACTGATCCATTATTCTTTTATGTTGCAAGGGTTATAGGTGAGGAGTTGGGTGGCAGCCAGATGTGGGAGAGGGAGGGCTGGCCCTGTGCTAGAGTGACGAGTGGGCCCCTAAAAAGCCATGAATAAATATTAGCCCTGAGTAACTAGTCCTGGGACTGTTCGGAGACTCAGAGCTATGAACAGCATTCACCCAGTGGTGGCAGACTTTCTGTAATGGATCCCATGAGCTCTGCTCAGTATAGAGTGTTGACATAGGTTGCCACTTATACTAAGAGCCATTACACAAAGTTTGCAACAGCAGAGGGTAAGCAGAGTCTCCATTCTGCACCACTAGAGATCTGAATACTGCCCCCTGCCCTCCATCCCCCCATTTCTCCCTGCCATAAGGTCACAAGAGGAGGGTTGGAAAGAAACTGTTTTTGTTTTTGTTTTTAAAAAGCTTTTATATATGTGTATTATTTACACAAATTTAAGTCCCATCTCACTCCCATCCACACACCCGCTACAGCTCATATTCCAGTATACATCCCCTATAAATACATACTACATCCCCAGAAAACACCACATCTCCTGCACTGTCTGTCTATGCCCATCTGTGTGTTCCTATCTTTGCTTTTAGGCACTTGTATGTGCTTACCTGTGGCTACCTGTGTGCCTGTGTGTGTGTTGGTACCTTTCTGTATGTGTGTGTGTGCCTGTGTCTGCTTGTGCATGTATGTGTGTGCGTCTATGTATACTTGTCTGTGTGTGTTGCAATGTAAAGTGGTGAAATTGGGGAAGTGGTGTTGTAACTTTAGGAAAGGAACACCAAAGTATTTTGGGGGTCAGGTGGTTTCTGACCCTAGCAATACCCATGCCCACAGCCTAAGATGTTCATGACAAACCTGGTCCTCAATGTTTGGAGCATTCCCTTTTAATGTTAGATTATGTTAATTGAACCATGAAATACATCAGGTGTCCACATTTTTCTTGTCCTCCAATATTAAGAGCCCATGAACATTTGTATAGGTTTTTATGGATTTTTTTCCAGAAGACACATTGATTTCTGCAACCTCAAGGCTATTCTTCTAGCTTGCAAGGTACAGCATCCAATATCCAGATGATACCATCACTCCCTTGTTTTCTCTATACAGCCAGCATCTTCTCATTCTGTCTCTGCTTTTGCAAGACATTCTATTAGTTTCCATAGACCTGTTAACTTTTGCCTGCCTAATCTGTCTACTATCTACAAACTTTATTAACTTAAATTCTGTGCCATGAAACTCACCCGAACGCACTCTAACAATAGCACTAGATAATGAGCCCTTTCTTCCACACTAGAGATATGTGCACCAACTCCAGTAATGCTGAATGTATACTGAGCATGATATGAAAACACTATTTCATTCTCAGCCACATCGCATGATAGCTCTCCTAGGCAATTTCAGGTTAAAGCTAAAATACAAACATCCTCCAACTGGCAAATGAAGGACCAAACTTTGGAAAAAATGTTAATCCTCGTCTTGCCAATCAACCGAATCCTGTTTCTGTCATTTTATTGTGTTGTTCTTTTGGCATTTTTACTAAGCAGATAAACATTATGCTGAAAACAAATAACCACTGTTTTTTATTTTTTTTGTAGAAAAAAACTGCAGCATGAGCAGGTTCATTTAAGGAATTGCTCTAGTTGTGTGCTTTTAAGTACTTTGAAAAGATGGACAATTTAATTGCATTTTATCCCTTTGGCATGTACTGTTTTCCACTTTCATGCACTTAGTGGCCTATCAACAAGCCCCGGGAGAGGATCTATCACGTCACACATAGCAGCGATAAGAAAGCTGTTGCAAACTGCCAATCACTAAGATAAGCATATATTTTGTAACGGACATCTTCGATATCATTCTATTCTGTTTGTTCAACAATTAAATTACTAGGAAGGCTGGAGGAAATGTGCTGATTTAAAATCTTCATTCCAGGCTAAGTAGATGTCGGACCACATTTGTAATTTAGTAAAATAAATTAAGGATTATCGTGAATGTTAACAGGCTAAAAGCCTGTTAACAGTGTTTAGTTTCTCCTATGAATTGAAATTAACCAGGGCAATGGAAGTGCTAAAACCTTGACAAAATAATAAAAAAACAAAATACATTTTTCTTCATTAATGCTGATCAAACTTAATTGGATTTCAAAATAAAATTTTGCAACAGTTTGAGCAATGAATAACAATTTCAAATATATCAACACTGAGTTCAATCAATGTCTATAAATACAAAAAAGAACCTTAGAATGTTGTCAATGACATTGCAATCTTATCTTCCTGTATTGGTACACTTATCTTAATTAATCATGCCCATATAGTGCCTTCTCCTTTTTGTCTACTGATGCGGCCTTCAAACGCATTAGATGGACTTTTCTTGTTGCGACGCTCCTCCATATTGGCCTGTGTTCTCATTTGCACAAATATATAGCTGCATTATACACTCCACCCATTGGGACCCATAGGGTCTGTGTGAACAGTACATTTACTAATAAATTTCATATATACAAAGTATAGGTATAAAAGGGATCTCTATCCCAAACGAAGATTTCAAAATCTGCTTATACGCAGATGACATAATACTGACTATTACAGAGCCGGAACAATCGTTACCACTGCTAATGCAGGAGATAACACTATATGGTGAGGTCTCCAATTTTAAAATGAATATTAATAAAACACTGGCATTAACAGCTAACATAGGGAAACAAGGCTACAATTACTAAGACAAAAATATCTGGGTATTTTGTTGACAACTGATGTTGCCCGCTTAATGGAAATTAATTTTCTAGATCAACTAAAAGAAACAAATAGATTACTAAAGGAATGGAGGTCCTACGAAATATCATGGTGGGGCAGGATTAACACGCTTAAGGCATATATTGTCCCAAAATGGATTTACTTGTTCCGCATGATCCCCATTAAGGTCCCAATACATTGGTTGAATCCAATACAGAGTAGCTTTACAGACTTTATATGGAGGGGTGAGAAACCTAGAATCAATTCGGCAATATTAGCGAATAAAGCTTATCGGGGAGGGTTGGGATATCCATTAATAAAGAATACATATCAAGCAATCGTAATGACACATGCTTCAAATCTCCAAGTGACAGACTGTAAAGAGCAAGCGTGGTATAAATTAGAAGCATATAGAGAAGGGATGGATAACCTAGAAACATTACTTTGGGCAAACATCGGTAAAAGGGTTAATACATCATATTATAAAATTGTGATTATTTCACAAACAATAAATGAATGGTATATTCAAAAACGAAAGTTGGGAATCGATGATGTAATTCCTGATACTATATTTCTCAAATCTTTGGGAAATATCATGAGTGATATAAATTTGAAAAACTGGTATAACAACCCAGACATTCGTGCCAAAGATATCTATGCTAATGATCAACTAGAACATTATCCCACGCTAATGACAAGACTAGCTTTACCCACTAGAGAAGTTTTTAATTACCTATGTATTAAGAGTTTCTTAAAAATGCATATCATAAGATATAATGGTGAGAAAGGAAATTTAATTAGAAAGGTTCTCTCTATAGAAGCTACGGAAAAGAAATATCCTCCTACATTAGAACTACTAAACTTTACAGATCGACCCAACACCCCTACAGATTTTAAAAATTGGGAGAAAGATTTCGGCACCAAGGTCCACTTTAACCTATGGTGTCTTGCATTTCTTAAAGTAAAAAAATCTGTTCATTGTTTAAATATATTGAAAAATTTCATTAAAGTTAGCTATAGATGGTATATGATCCCAAGGAGGCTAAACAAAATCTCCCAGAGCAATCCTCCCAGTTGTTGGAGATGTTTTAACCTAGACAGCTCTGTGATACACATATGGTGGAATTGCCCTAGAATTCGATCATTATGGGACATCACATTTAAACTAATAACTGAGATAGGTAATGCCCCTTTGACCTTTACACCTGAAGTAGCCTTATTACACATGTATGATAATAAGCTAGACAAAAAAAAATGAAATACTAGTCACCCACTGCCTTATGGCGACCAAGCTACTGATCGCAAAAGCATGGAAAAAAACGAACATTCCAAATATACACCAATTAAAGAGTCAAATTTTGAACCAACTGGAAATGGAAAAGGGAGTGATTTGGTATAATGTTCATAAAATAAATACACTTCGAAAGTTATATGCTACCCTTATTGCAGATATAAATCCTATAGAAAGATAAAAATAATAAAAATCAAGAGGGAAGAATTATATCGTAAAGTAAAACATATTATAAGAGAAAAGAGAAGGAAGAAAAAAGAAGGGAAAAAGAATGAAAATAAGGGTATATTAAATATCATAGCCGCAATAATCATTTAAAAATGTGATGAATAAAGAGTTAACCCAATCTATGTTTTAGTGTTTGTAGAAGTTTGAATGAATTTGAAATAATCAAAGGATGGATAGACATATTACTGAGAACAAGAAAGTTTGCGCTGATGGTTTTAAATTGTACTAAAACAGGGTTTTATATTATGGATATTAATTCTAGGATATAGATATTAGAGTCATAGTATATCAATAACCTGTTTAAATGTTTAAATTAAATTAGAAGGAAACTGGTAACAACTGTACAATGTAATGAAATGTAAAGATACTTGAATACGAATAAGATATCCTACCGAGATTATTGTATGATTTTTTGATTCTAAGCAGAATCAATGTTTTTCTTTATGTGTTTATCTGTATAAAATGTTTTAAGAAAGTTTTTTCAATGAAAACGAATTACAAACAAAATTTTATTTCATATATACAATTGAAACATAGAAACATAGAATGTGACGGCAGATAAGAACCATTCGGCCCATCTAGTCTGCCCAATTTCTAAAATACTTTTAATTAGTCCCTGGCCTTATCTTAAGTCTAGGATAGCCTAATGCCTATCCCACGCATGCTTAAACTCCTTTACTGTGTTAACCTCTACCACTTCAGCTGGAAGGCTATTCCATGGATCCACTACCCTCTCAGTAAAGTAATACTTCCTGATATTATTTTTAAACCTTTGCCCCTCTAATTTAAGACTATGTCCTCTTGTTGTGGTAGTTTTTCTTCTTTTAAATATAGTCTCCTCCTTTACTGTGTTGATTCCCTTTATGTATTTAAATGTTTCTATCATATCCCCCCTGTCTCGTCTTTCCTCCAAGTTATACATGTTAAGATCCTTAAACATTTCCTTATAAGTTTTATCCATGAACCAGTTTAGTAGCCTGTAGCAGAACCCCTCTGGCTGTCCAACACATTTCCTTCATAATTTTTTTTATTTGAACATAAAAGGTTTTAGTATGGACTTCTATTAGACTGTGTATAGGAAGGTGTACCCCTCCCCCGTTTCCTGTCCCATTGTTCTCCAGCAGGGCATTGTCCCAGGCACACTGCCAGACTAGTTGGAACTGGTTTGGGCTGGAAAGTATGGGCTGGAAAGCCATGCTTCAGTGGGCCTAAAGGGAACTCAACCTAACTTTTTAACCCCCATAACTCCCGAACCCCTGGTCCGATCTGGGTGATTTTTGAATATGTTATTCACCCAGATCAGGGCTATCAGAGGATACCACATTTAGGAGTGTACCCTATGTATTTGTGGTACATCTAGAATTTGGGGAAAAATATGTACATTTTAATTCTGTTAACAGATAAGCTGATGGGAGGAGATGTGTGGGTTGTACCTTGTACTTTATTGGTTAATGTACTAATTATTGTGGGTGGCTCCCTTGCACGGGAGCATTGCATAAAAGCAGGGGTTGTGTGATTAAAAGTTAGTTAAGTTCTTCTCCTGATACTGTGTGTCGTCCAGTTATTGGGAAAGGTGATGGGATATTACTGGATTGCCTTGCTGATTGTGCTTGTTACCCTATTGGATTAACTACCTGTTCCCGAGCCATTCTAGGATACCAGTGGAAATAGGCTGTGGGAAATCAGCTCTCCGCTACACAACCCTTCTCTGAACTCTTTCCAAAGTATCAATACCCTTCTGAAGATACGGTCTCCAGTACTGCGTACAATACTCCAAGTGAGGTCTCACCAGTGTTTTGTACAATGGCATGAGCACTTCTCTCTTTCTACTATTAATACCTCTCCCTATACAACCAAGCATTTTGCTAGCATTTTCTGCTGCCCTATTACATTGTCTTCCTACCTTTAAGTAATCTGAAATAATTACTCATAAATTCCTTTCCTCAGATGTTGAGGTTAGTAAGGTATTCTATTCTCTGCCCTTGGGTTTTATGCCCAAGGGCAAAGTATAGGATATTGCACTTATTCACATTAAATGTCAGTTGTCACAGCTCTGACAATTTTTCTAATTTACCTAAATCATTTGCCATTTGGCTTATCCCTCCTGGAACATCAACAATGTTGCAAATTTTAGTATCATCAGCAAAAAGACATATCTTACCATCAATACTTTCTGCAATATCACTAATAAAAATATTAAAGAGAATGAGTCCAAGTGCAGATCCCTGAGGTACCCCACTGATAACTAGAACTTGCTTTGAATATACACCATTGACTACAACCCTCTGTTGCCTGTCATTCAGCCACTGCCTAACCCATTCAACAAAATTGGAATCCAAACTTAAAGATTGCAGTTTATTGATGAGCCTTCTATGTGGAACAGTGTCAAAAGCCTTACTGAAATCTAGGTAAGCAATGTCTACTGCGCCACCCTGATCTATTATTTTAATTACCCAATCAAAAAAATCAATAAAATTAGTTTGGCATGATCTACCTGAAGTAAACCCATGTTTTCTCTGATCTTGAAATCCATGAAATTTAAGATGTTCAACAAGTCTATCCTTTAACATGGTTTCCATCACTTTCCTCACTACTGAAGTAAGGCTTACTGGCCTATAGTTACCAGACTCCTCCCTGCTACTTTTCTTGTGAATGGATACAATATTCACTAATTTTCAGTCCTCTGGGACTACCCCTGTTAACAATGTTTGGTTAAATAAATCAGGAAATGGTTTTGCTAGTATGCCACTAAGTTATTTTAATAACTTTGGGTGTATCCCATCAGGCCCCATCAACATATTTGTCTTCCGCTGTAAAGTCACATGTAATAAATTTGTCCTTTTTCTTAATTGAAGTCCCTCTCCTTCATTTTCATCTGTAAATACCGAACAAAAATATTCATTAAAGGCAGTCAGCTAGACCTTTATGCTCTTCCACATACCTTCCTTCTTTTGTTTTTAATCTAACTAATCCTTGTTATACTTTCCTTTTGTCATTTATGAATCTAGAAAATGTTTGTCCCCCTTTTTTACTGACTGTGCTATTCTCTCTTCTGTGTGTGATTTGGGGGCTTTTAGAACTTGCTTTGCCTCTTTCTGCCTAATCTTATAGATCTGTCTGTCTTCTCACTCTGTTTTTTTTATAATTACTAAAAGCTAACTTTTTGTTTACTATTTTGGCCACTTCTGCAGAGTACCACAGTGGTTTCTTAATTTTTCTGCTCTTCCTGACAAGCCTAATGGAATTTTCTGTTGCCTTCAGCAGTGCAACTTTTAAATAATTCCATTTCTCCTTGACTCCAATTAAACTGCTCTAGTCTGATAAGGACTCCTTTACGCATATCCTAATATTAGAAAAGTATGTTTTTCTAAAATCTTAAACTTTTTGTTTTTGTGTGGTGTGACTCTTTTTTATATTAAACCACACTGACAGGTGATCACTAGATTCTAAACTTTCACCTTGTCAGGGCTGTCCATTGCCGCCTTTGCTCTTTGTCCTTGCCCTTCTTAAATGCGATCAGACACAATCCCTGCATTGCTGAGGTGGTGGTTGGAGAGGGTCACCATAAGACAGCAGCTTATGCAGATGACTTGTTAGTTTATGTAATTTACCCCGACACTTCATTAGATTCTCATGCATTTGGTCAATTGCTGGTCACACAGTACCTCAAGATAGACATCTGATTGACCAGTGACAAGTTAATACCTTTAAGGTGAACTAAGGGGCAGCCTCATGGCTCAGTTTAGATACCATCAGCTTTCAGTATATCTCTATAGTCTACCACAGCAACCTACTGAACTCATATAATTTGATACTCTATGCCTTTAGATAATCCCACGTATATGCCATTCTCCAGCAGCAGAATAGATATTCATCTTCGTCATTCCTTGGGAATATTGAAGACGCACTGATTCAGTCTTTTACTGAATCCCACTGGGTGAGTCCTTTACATGATTTTCATTCAACCTTTCTCAGAAATCAGCACTTAGGTATAGAACTCCACAAATGCTAGTCCCTCATTTACAGGTTGCTGTTGGAGGTGCCATCAAGCTGAAGGTACTGGGTTGCACATTTGGTGGAGTGTTCGAACATATTTGGAGTAAAATTCACTCTATCCTGAAAAGGTTTTCAGACAATCAGACAAACATTTTCAGACTTTTTTGTACATAAATATATTGTAACCTGCGGTCTTTATCTGGACATGTTTATTTGGATCATATATGGGAACATGCTCTTTTAGAGATTTGTAGCTTCTTGTCTGTTATTATTGTATGCAGTTTCCATGCAGGATATGATGTGTGTTTGTCTTCAGAGTACTGTAAACTGAATAAAATGTTATTAACAAAAAAGAAAAAGAGACCTTGGTGCTTCCATCAATACTATGGAAAAATCAAGGGAATTTAACTCCATCACCAGGTGAAAGAAGGAAACATTGAAACTGCCAGCATTTGACTCCTTCGATTGTGCAGGATAAAACAGTTTAAAGTGGGTCCCTCAGTTTCTGGGGTCTTTGCATATTTTGCAAACAGCCCCGAAGGTGACATCGCCATTTAGGGTGGTGCTGTGATAAGTAGATTTATTTACCTCAGGCTGTCCTTTGCAGCTGCTTCCATCTCCTTCCTGTAGACCTTCTGTGGCTTCTGGAACTTCATCTGCCTAGAGTCGCATCAGTGCTGTAGTCTAGCGCATGCACAAGAGTACAACACTGAGGCCTAGGGGGGATCTTGCAAGACCGTGGGAGCCTCCATGGTTCAAATCTCGTGACGATTGAGATGATGCCTTAAAACCTTAGCCATCACTTGTGATGGCACTTGGAATGGACAAAAGTTGGCAACAGAACTCTGCCATTCATAGGCGTGCACACGGGGTGTGCCGGGTGTGCCTGGGCACACCCTAATCCCCGCGGCACGCCTATGGAGTGAGACCGGCAGGGGAGATCTCAGGATCCCCCCTGTCGGCTCATGCAGAGCCAGCGTTATCCGAGCGCCTGCTCTGCTCTAAGCCTCCCTCCCCACTGACCCACAGGCAGTGAGGGAGGCAGGAGAGGACCTGGGGAGCTATTGCCAGCAGCTCTGCCAGGTTCCTCTCGCGAGATCCGAGCATTGCCACGGCAATGCTCAGGTATCGTGAGAGTGAACTCTAGCCCCGCAGGCTAGAGTTCACTCTCCACTGGACCACCAAGGAAGGATGGCAGCAGGAACAAGGATTCCCTCCTCCCAGGCATAAGGTAAGAAGGGAGGGGGGATATTAACTGATTTGCCCCCACCTCCACTGGACCACCAGGGAAGGCAGCAAGAAAGGATCCCCCCCTTCCCTACATAAGGTAAGAAGGGAGGGGGGATATTTATGAACTAATCTGCCCCCATTTCCACCCCCACAAATCACCCAAACACACAAACAGCACACACAAACAGCACACACGCACACACACACAAACAGCACACACACACACAAACAAACAGCACACACAAATACAGCACCCACACACACACAGCACCCACACACATACAGCACACAGCACCCACACACACACTGCATCCTCACACATACAGCACCCATACACATACAGCACCCACACACATACAGCACACAAAGCACCGACACACACAGCACCCACACACATACAGCACCCACACACATAGCACCCTCACAAACACACACACAGCACCCTCACACACAGCACACACAGCACCCTCACACACAGCACACAAGCAGCACCCTCACACACACACGCAGCACACTAACAGTACCCTCACAAACACACAGCACCCACACAGCACACTAACAGTACCCTCACAAACACAAACAGCACACACACACAGAACACAAACAGCACCCTCACACACACAGCACCCTCACACAGCACACTAACAGGACCCTAACAACACACACACAGCACACTACCAGTACCCTCACACACAAACAGCACCCTCACAAGCGCACACACACACAAACAGCACCCTCACACACAGTACATTAACAGCACCCTCACAAACACACACACACACAAACACCCTCACCCACATAGCACACTACCACACCCTCACACACACATCACACTAACAGCACCCTCACACAGCACACAAACACACACACACAGCAGTGTATGTGTGTATATATATATATATATATATATGTATATATATTTATATATACATACATACATGTATATACATACATACATATATATATACGTGTGCTTGTGCTTTAGGGTGCACACCCTAATGCAGTAGGCTGCGCACACCTATGCTGCCGTTTATCAACTTTTTTCAAATTCAGACTTGCCTACTTTTCATTATGGTATCTTTCGAATTGTGTTGTAATTTTAATGCATTTCCAACAAGTCAGCGTGAGTATTTCATAAATATTATATCATTATGTAATACTCAAAAGGGACAGAACTGTTGTAATGTGTATTTGAAAATGTCCCTTGATGACTAAAAAAACACCCTTTCTATCTTTCAGAAAGGATAAAAAAATATATATTTTCTCTGGCTCTAGGCCTAGAGTTTGGCAAAACCTAACTAAAGACAAAAAAAAATGTGTCTTCTCTAATTATGATTAAACTTAGCTGTAGATTCTGTAACAGGTGACTAAATCAGCTAAGGGATTTTTAGAATATTACTTATAACTGTGCATGCGTGTCCACTTCAGACCACTTTACCTTAAAGGGGAAATGTCACTTATAGGAGGCCCCATGTTTTTTAACATATAAACCAGCATTACACAAAAGAGCGCTAAACAAAAGAGGCTTCCATGTGAGAATTACAAGTCACAGTGAGAATACAACAAAAAGAGTTTGATCAGAGAGTTTGTGCTCCTAATAAAATATGCTAAGACATGTCATGATCTGATGAGAGTAAATATTAATTCCACACAGGCAAATTCAACTTTAATTGAGATCAGATTATAAAAGAATAAGAATTCCGATCATAGAACGTTCACACGTATTACTGGGAACAAACATAATGATTGTATATCTCTGTATGATCATTAGTCTATTATCTGTACACACATACACTTTTATACCTTTTATGCTTCAAGTTTGCACATTATCGTCAGTAAGTATAGACTAGGGCAGGCATAGGCAACCTTCGGCACTCCAGATGTTTTGCACTACACCTTCCATGATGCTTTGCAGCCTTATGGGTGTAAGAGCATTATGGGGGATGTAGTCCACAACACCTGGAGTGCCGAAGGTTGCCTACCCCTGGACTAGGGTTAGCCCAGAAGGTAGATCCCCAGATGTTGTAGAACTACAACTTCCATGATGCTTTGCATGCATTCAGAGTGCTTTTAGAATGACAAATAATCATGGAAGCTGCAGTTTCAAAACATCTGGTGATCTACCTTTTTTGGGCACCTTTGGTATAGACTATTTCTAAATTATTGACTGCTCAACACTGAAGGGTTTATTTACTGATCAGTGATCAATGATTGACAAGTTAACTGTGTCATAAATTATAAGAAGTTACCAACTAAACTATTTGGGCAGCTGAGATATATTGGCATAAAATATTCTGATTGCTTTGTGAATTCTGTGAAATTTCCAGTTCATTTTATATTTCCCTAAATAACCTTCCAGGATACACCTCTTTATTGGCCAAATGTATACATAATGGAAACTGTCAACTAACTCGCTCTTAAACTGTGCTAAATAGAATAATTAATCCAAACTAATGTAAATCGAAACAGTTAATCTACAGTAAATTAAAATCAATTACACCTACATTGTTGCATTACTACATCTGAGCGGTTTGAGATGGGTTTTGCCACTGCCAGCAAATCTTAAAAAAGGCAATTAAACAAGTTGTTTTGCAAAATACACTTACACACAATGCTAAATTAATGAAAGCATAGAAAGGCAATGGACGAGATCAAGCTATTTTTAAAATAACTATTATATTCAGGTGTTAGTATGTGTATTGCATTCAATAATTTAGCAGAAAACATCTTGAATACCTTTTCAGTTTGTTGCCTTTTCAATACATGGAACAAATATGCATAAATGATTTGCATAACAATGAAATCTTGATGAAAGGGCTATAAAAGATGCCCACATTAGTTAATTCAAAGCTAATCTGTAACCTAAACAACGTCTAACACCTGTATAAACAGCTTTCAAGAGAAGCGATGTAGGCAAATCCATTTTATAACAGAAAAGCAAAAAAATAGGAATCCGTTTGGTTGCTCCACCTCTTCTCAGTATTGCACATTGTTGCGTATATAAGCGAGTAACTTTATGTAGCGGTTCATTAACATAGGACTCTATTGGGATATTTTAAAGATAGATAGTTGTGACGGAATGCCGTATCCCCATGTTCCCGCTGTCTATTTCTATGGGGGGAGATATGTGATAAATGGGCTGATTTGTTTGGCCCGGGCCACAAGCGTGCAGCGCCATTTTGGGGACTGTTTTACATGTGTCTGTATATGCAGCTGTGGGTCAACAAAGGGGGGAAAGGGGCAGCAGCTCTGTAAAGTATAGTTAAGTGAAATGTATTGCTTGTCTGTGCCTCTCTCCCTCCCCCTTCCTGTCACAGCAGGGCGTTGCCACAGGGACACTGCCAGCCCAGTTTGAACTGGCAGCTTTGTCCCTCATCCATTCCCCATCAGCTTCTTGGGATGGAAACCCCTGTTGTTTTGTGTTGGAGACCCCACGTAGGGGTCGGTGGAATTAAAATCTTGTGTGACAAAATAAACAAAGCCTGTCAGTGTTGCACTCCCAGAACTGTGTGTCATCCAGTTACTGGGGGGATATGGGTCTCTTTATATTCTAAGGTGGTTCCTGAGCGGATGAAGGTAGGTGTTAGCTGAGGTAACCGGTTGGTCACTACAATAGTTATCAAGTAAAACAACATCTGAAGGATTTAACCACTACCAACAGCTAGCATAGTAATACAACATTAAATTAAGCCACTAAAGACCAACTGCTCTTCCCATTCATCCAGGACTGCTTTCTTCCCTCCAGAAGCAACTTTCTCTGCTGAAACTCTGTCCATCTGACCATCTCCTCCAGCATGCCAAGAGTCTTCCCTTCTTCTCCTATTCTAGTTACTAGCCTGCACTCCTCAGAAGAGATGACTATAGAATTACAGAGGAGAAAAGTTGGTCTCCCAACTGTCATGGTGTAGATGTACAGTCATAATTTCATTGTCATTATTTTGTTCCCTGTCAACTGAATCCTCATATCCCTGCACTGTCCTGAGAGCATTAGAACATGTAGCGACATGATTCTCAACAGGCTGAAATATCTGTTCTGTGGCTGTCCTGTCTACATTCCAGGCAGTCTGTCCATTTTGGGCACTGCCACTGGTACATGATGTGTCACTGGTATGCCCCGCTAGGTCTTCCCACCCCATCCCATTGTCATTCGTTCCCAAAGTTGCAAGGTATGGAAATGTGTTTCCATGACAGTTGAAGAACAGTGGTAAATGGAGTTTTATAGGCTAAATAATGTTTTGCATTGTTTTGCACTGCAAACTGAACTTCCACTGTTGTATACACAGCAATGAGAGTGATAAAATTCTCTGCATGGAGACGCTAAATGCTTCCCATAGAGATGCATTCATTCATTAATTCAATGCATCTCTATGAGGAGACGTTAATTGGCCAGCGAGGCAATCTGCCATGCATGTGCAGTAAGCTCTCAATCCTTCACTGTAAGAAAGCATTGGATTGGCTGAGATCATCAACATTGTATTCCTAATGCTATAGCATTTCTTTAAAAAGGGGAAATTTTCCATTTTTTTCAATAGTAAGGATGGACGGGTGAACCATTCTATTATTCTATTTAGATCTATTACGCTAACTGAATTAATACATGAATGCCAACAAATGTGGTATAAACTAATGATGGGCTACAGATTCGTTTAAACAAATCAAATAGCGTGTTAATTTAATGTTGATGCAAGTCACAGCACGTTGGGTATTCAGTTAAGGAAACGTCTATTTTGTGAACTTCTATATATTCTGTTTAAAAAAGAAGCCACTATTTCCCAATGTCCCACTATGTTCTAGAGGTTGAATGAGAGCCACATAATGCTGTAAAAAATAAAATGGGCTAGCATGAGTTTCTAAAACAAAAACAAACAAACAAAATGTCCTCAGCGTCTCCGTACAATTTATATATATTTTGCTGTGCAGCGAAGCAGAAAATTGATGGATCTTGCTGACTCATGCCAATAATGATTGCAATTACTGCACACACAGAGAGGAGAACACTGCTTTCTTCTGAGCGTCTTGTAAAATACTGGAGAACCGTAATGCTACGAACCACACTCTACACACATGGAGAATAGCATGTTTGCTTTACACGTAACATTCAGCTGCATTAGTGGCAATTGAAAAAAGTCAAAAAAAGAAATAATAAATCATTTTGGGGGAAATTTTTAGAAAAAATATTTCTGTGTTACCTGCAATTACTGAAAATGAATTATGGCAGCTGTGGTTTATATATTTTTGCTCATTGAAAAAAATGTACTTTATATATATATATTTATTTATTTATTTATTAAATTTTTTTTCAATGAGCAAAACATTTTCCAGCATGAAATCTGTATTTATTGTAGAAAAAGATCAATTGGTAATTATTCGTGTTTCTTTTAGTAATGAATCTCGGAGAAGAGAAAGCCTCTCTCCAGCACGATTTTTTTCACTCATATTGGATACAGTAAATGAAATAATGCTTTCTAAAATTCTCCGGGGAATCCATCAAAGCTTTAGGCTTTATCTGTGTTAAAGAATTTGATTTGCCTTTTGCATTTCAATGAAGGCTACTGTAGACTGTCTTGCTTTGTGCCATATCCCAATTCAAAGCAAATAAATTAGGTATTGTGCAATGTTCAGTCTTCTAGAATTATGTTTCATGCACATTCAGTATGAATGCGAGAGAAAGGAAGCCACTTCAATATTGATTCAAACTACAATGCAGTATTTTTTTGATACACGGATAAAAACTAAAATTTTGCTTTAATGACGTATCATAAATGCGTTTTAGCTGGGGTTTTTTTTTTTTTGGTTTTGACATTTCTATATCTCTATGTGTACTGAGGTGGAGGACGTAGAAGTTAAATGGTTCATGGCTGAAATTAATGAGAAATTCAGATTATGCAATGGAATTCTGTGCTAACAATCTGAGACTTTAACTCTCTATGGCCACAATAAAATAAAACAATTTATCATGAAATGAATGTCAGATGAACCATTCTATAATACTTGTTAAATTTGCATAGTTCAATTTACTCCCATAAAAAATCTTTGGGTATGAAAAATAAACTCTCTAGTTATAGAGTTACTCCAACCACCACGACCACTTCTGCTTTTTGAAGTGGTCATGGTGGTAGGAGTGTGGATGTGAAGTGTTTTCTGCTTGAATCACTGCACATCCAGATGAATTTGGATTTGTGTGCTGGGCTTCTAAGGCAAATTGCATCCCCAGCACAAGTGACTTGATGGTCAGAGTAACCCAGTACTGATAGAACCTGCTCCACGTCAAAAAAATTTAGACAAAATCGAAACAATTAATGGTATCCACACACCTGATATCCATTGATGGATTTCATTGATATCAACATATTTATGTTAACATTTTTAATTTCTATACAGTCAGTGTTGAGACATATATATAACATGCCCCAGGGACTTACAGGGTTAAAGTAAATCATAACAAATTATAATCGTGCTACACTATGTAAGAAGCTTTTTTGCGTTTTTTTCCAGTTAAAGCTTGGTTAATATCTGCATTGATTCCTTTAGAGTGGGCTGATTACACAGCGCCAAGTGAAGAGCAATGCATAGTTGTTAATGACTGAGTAAATATTTCTCTGCATAGATTGGGTGAAGTCATTCACTTAGCAGTCGTCATGTATGTCATCTTATTGCATCGTCTGTCTTCTCAGGTAGTGCTCAGCAAATACGAAGTGCATTAAGGAAGTGGAGTCTACCCACTGCTCAGAAACAAAGAAACAAGAAAGACACGTCAATTAAAAACATTGAAGGATGTAAACATGCCTGTTTAAAAACAATTACCTATACGATAGTAAAAAAAGTCAACAATGTTTTAATTATTACATTTTTATAGTTCCATCCTCAAAGCCATTGTATCTAGTTTTGCCTCAACATGGTCTTTTTTTCACCTAATTTCCCTTAAAGTGGGGGGTCTCTGTTTATTTTGCAAGACCTCAACAGGTTACATCTCAATTTGCTGTGCAGTGGCCCAGGGGTGCAATGGAAGGCAAATATTCTTAAATGAAGTTTTCCCCGCAGACACTGCCATCTTATTTGAGTTTCAAGGACTTCAGCTACCAAGACCCACATCAGTCCTGTACTCTCAACGCCACTGCCGTTATTATAAGTGTTTCATAAAGATTTAATCTTTATCAAATATTCAAAATCAATTCACCATGACATTCACCTTAACCCCTTAAGGACCAAACTTCTGGAATAAAAGGGAATCGTACATGTCACACATGTCATGTGTCCTTAAGGGGTTAAAGAAACACTATAGGCACCCAGACCACTTCAGCTCATTGAAGATACAGCTTTGTATTCCTGGCACTATGGTATCCCTTTTTAGAGGCACCTGAACTTCCTGTCTGTTGATCACCAACATGTATATTAGGCCTTATCTTCAACTGGAGTCAGTATGGTATCTCCCTTCGTTTAGATGGTCTATAAATAAAAGGACTACTAAAGACACCCAGGGTTATGACCAGACTGAACTACTGCACCCCTGCCACTTTATTGAGATGAATGTAATTTTTACATTTCAAGTTAAACCATTGCCGTTTTGCAGAAACTTTAATGTTTAGCTTTAAGGGTTGACATTTGCCTCTGGTGGCTGCCATTAGAGGCACTTCCGCTGACTTGCATGTAACATTTGATGTGGAATGTCATCAATTGCAACTCATACAAAAGCATGGAATTCAATGTTTCTCTATGGGAAAGCTTGGATGTGTGTGAGGCAGTAGCTGCCCATGAACATCAGGTCCCCAATGCTCCTTTATGAAGAGCATTTGGTTGAACCATTGCCAGAGGAAGTCATGCCTACCCCAATGATATTACGGGAGGAGAAGTAAGTAAAACACCTTTTTTAACTAATTGTATGGTGAACATGGGGGGCCTCGAATCTAGATAGGGACAAGAATGTTATAGTGTTAATAATACAGGTTTGTATTTCTAACTATACAGTGTTCCTTTAAGAGCATAACATATGAAAGGTGTGAAATCCGTGTGCTCACTGAGCCATGGATTTTAAAGAGCAGTGGAAATAAAAACAAGACAAGACTTATGAGTAGGTTACTCGAGTGTCCATAAAATTAAGCCACCAACGACACAGTCATTTCAGTCATTCCATTGTTCCCTTTATAGTTTCCAAAGGCCACTTTTTTCATGAAAAGTTATGATGAAGTCATATATTTGTCACAATGCTTGGAGATAGGATGTTTAGGGTTAATCTTTCGGTTATATTTTGGGAGAGGGGTAAATCTAGCCTAACACAAAATCTGGCACTAATCTTAACTTTAATTACAATATTTTATATAGCGCCAACATATTTTGCAGTGCTGTTAAATAAATATTACAGACTCCAAAAATCCAAATCCAACCTGTGAATGTTGGAGTGTTGGATATTTTTTCCTAGTCAGCTCTTGTCCAAATATTGTCATTCAGGTTTTGAATTTTATTTACATTCAGACTGTAGTAGGTCTATGAGTCTATGAATAAGTGAACATCACGACACGAAATGCGTTGGAGAGACGATGCATGCTGGTGTGCAGTTTGGTGTTATGCCACAGCATAATGGTTGTATGTACCTTTTTTGTTTCAATTTAAAAAAATGTATTGGTTATTTGGGGTACAGAAAAGAAAAGGGGGAGGAGCAGTGGGGGAAAATCAAAAGCATAGTAGTTCAAGTACATTTTCCTGTCGTAGCGTTCTCGACTTGTTTACATATCTAGCTTTAAAGGCGTATCAGAACATTGTTATGTCTGGACCTTGGAAACATTCATGAACTTAGACTAACATGGGTCATCTATCGTTGCGAACAATAAAGTAACAACAGTATAAGCAGGTGGGCAACAGTTTTGTGGGACAGCCATGTCTCCTATAAGTGCCGTCTCGAGTGTCAGGATTCCTGTGGCATCTACATATGTTGTCTGTTAGTCCTTGGCCAACCCTTAGGGTCCCTAGGCTCGCTGCTTCCCTACTTTTGTGTTCACCTAGGTTGTATGTACCTTTTAATAAGGATGTTTTAAATAAAATAAATAGTGTAAAAAAAATAATAATATATACTTAGATCATATATATATATATATATATATATATTAGTATATATATATATACACACATATACATACACACACGTACACTGTCTAGGTGTATTTTACTATTAATATATATATAATTATATATATATATATATTAATATCAAATTACACATAGACTGATACTGATTAAATATATATATAATTATTGTTATATATATATATTTATATATAATATAAAAAAATGTAAATACGTTAAAAAATAAAATAAAAAAAATCATTAAAAATAAATAATTAAAAAATATATAGATGTGTGTTATTTCGTTCTAACTGTATTGTGAAATTAATATATATATATATATATATATATATCAAAATACACGTAGAACGAAATAATATATATATCTATATACATAAATATATACGTATATATCACTATATATATACCAATATATAAATAAAAATATTTTTAAAAAATTATATAGATATATACATATATATACACATACGTATATATATACATATATTAATTCTACATATATATTTATGTAATATTTTTACATAATTAGGTATCTTAATTAATTACAATTAGCGGGACGTGCCTGACAACCCATGCAGAAAGTAAAGGGAATTTAATTTGCTAGCACTATATTTAACCCTATAACTTTCCAAGACACCATAAAACCTGTACATGGGGGGTACTGTTCTACTCGGGAGACTTCGCTGAACACAAATATTAGTGTTTCAAAACAGTAAAATGTATTACAATGATGATATTGCCAGTAAAATGTACGTTTTTTGCATTTTTCACGCACAAACAGCACTTACACGGACGATATTATTGCTGTGATACTTTTTACTGTTTTGAAACACAAATATTTGTGTTCAGCTAAGTCTCCCGAGTACAACAGTACCCCTCATGTACAGGTTTTATGGTGTTTTCAAAAGTTACAGCGTCAAATATAAGGCTTGCGTTTCATTTTTTTCACATTAAAATTCGCCAGATTGGTTACGTTGCCTTTGAGACCCTATGGTAGCCCAAGAATGAAAATTACCCCTATGATGGCATACCATTTGCAATAGTAGACAACCCAAGGTATTGCAAACAGGGTATGTCCAGTCTTTTTTAGTAGCCACTTAGTCACAAACACTGGGCAAAATTGGCGTTTTTTGCATTTTTCACACAAACAAATACTAACGCTAACTTTGGCCAGTGTTTGTGACCAAATGGCTACTAAAAAAGACTGGACATACCCCATTTGCAATACCTTGGGTTGTCTACTATTGCAAATGGTATGCCATTATGGGTGTAAATTTCATTCTTGGGCTACTATACAGTCTCAAAGGCAACGTAATGTGTGCTAGTGAGTGGAGCAATTTATACCATATATAAGACAGAAGAAAGAGTATATATATACAAACTGGTTTCGATTTTAAGTGTAACTTCCAGCAATAATGGTATATATGTAAAGAAAAAGGGGAAAAAAAAGCAATGATAGTGCAGATTGTATAAAAAATATATAAGCATATATACTTATAACAATTCATAAATTGTGAAGTATCACTTTAAGAAATATTTGGTGAAACCCCAATAGGAAAAAGCTGACATAAATTTATTATCTGCCACATGCAGAAAAAGCAGTACATATATACATAAAATAGAATAATAAAAAATGATGATAAAAAATAGGGTGACAAGCCCCTTACTAGATAAAGTGGTGAGTTTGACACATATATGTCAACTCACTATCAGAGTTCAATCATTAGGGTGGTAGGCTGCTCGTCCTGCATTCTTCCTGTTCGGCTGCTAGAGAATCTCCTCGTGTATTGTCTGCTGCCAGAAAACAAACGCCTCCGGACTCCGTGGTCTGTAAGCTCCTCCCCCTTTGTATGACGTCAAAGCGTTTCGCCAATCGGCTTCCTCAGGACGTGCTCAGGAAGCCGATTGGCGAAACGCTTTGACGTCATACAAAGGGGGAGGAGCTTACAGACCACGGAGTCCGGAGGCGTTTGTTTTCTGGCAGCAGACAATCTAGTAAGGGGCTTGTCACCCTATTTTTTATCATAATTTTTTATTATTCTATTTTATGTATATATGTACTGCTTTTTCTGCTTTTTAAGTATATATGCTTATATATTTTTTATACAATCTGCACTATCATTGCTTTTTTTCCCTTTTTTCTTTACATATATACCATTATTGCTGGAAGTTACACTTAAAATCGAAACCAGTTTGTATATATATATATTCTTTATTCTGTCTTATATATGGTATAAATTGCTCCACTCACTAGCACACATTACTTTCTCTTTTTGGTGGAGTTTTGGGATTACACCAGAGTGTGAAGCAATTTTGAAAACAATTTTGAAAACTATTTAGCACCCAGGTTACATCTGTTCGTATTGTATACTATTGTAATCAAAGGCAACGTAACCAATCTGGCAAATTTCAATTTCAAATGTAACGTGCTATATTTGACCCTGTAACTTCCCAAAACGCCATAAAACCTGTACATAGGGGGTACTGTTTTACACGTGAGACTTTGCTGAATACAAATATGTGTATTTTATTGCAGTAAAAGCAAACAGTATTATGACATTGACAGTTAAAATGTCATGTAGAACTAAAAAAAAAAAAAAAAATCTTATTTTCTCCCATTTTTTTCATATTAAATTATGTTTCATAGCTAAATATTTGATATTAAATTAAAGCCCTGTTTCCCCTGAATAAAATGATATATAATAAGGGTGGATGCATTTACTATGAAAGAGGTGAATTACAGACATGTAGCGCAAATGCCAGGTTTTGTTTACATTTTGTTTGTTCACAACGTGTACATTTGGCTCCGTCCTTGAGGGGTTAATAAAGCATTTAAGTTTTTGGTCCTTTATAATCCTATGAATCTTTTTTTTCTGCTTTACTTTATATTTGGTGGGATTTGCTGCAACTACAGCTGTGGAACTAGAAGCTGCATAATTTAGAATGGTGTCCAGAACTGAAATGTGACCTTGAGAGAATCGAATGGGTGTGCACACCAAATCTTCTGTTTCATTTTGCCACTTTAGTGAATAAGTCTGTATGTGTTTTAATTTCCCATTTCTGTTAACTCTGATGAATCGGCCAAATCTAGAAATGATTCCTGATAGGTTCTTGTTTATATTGGCGCTACTTTATTTTTAAGTGTTAAATGTTTGGATTATGTTTATTCCTGGGCACTTTACTGTGTTCCTTTTTGTTGTCGTTGCACGCTACCTGCTGAATGTTTGTAGAGTTCTGTGGGGATTTGTTTCTGAGTCTGAATGTCAGCGGATTGATGCTTAAATTCCCTTAGCTACTGCCCCAACTGACAGTCCCTTTTAAATGTAATATATTCCTATTCTATTTATTTCTATTTGATGAAAGTAGTACGTCAAATCCAATGTTGTTTTGTTTTGTAAAATTAATAAAATGCTTTACTTTTCCGTATAGATGAAAATTTAATTAAGAGAGAGAGTGTGTGTGTGTTTGTGTGTAGACTTGTCACCTGTGATTTTTCATTTTACCTTCAAACTTAAATTCACTCCATTAACATCTAAGAAGAAAGTTTAAAACCTACAAATTTATTTTGTGTTATTAATCTGTCTGAAATGTCCCAACTTATTTTAATGTGGTATTACTGCAGCCCTATTGGGGTATTCACTAAACAACAGCAAGCAGGTGAATGACGTTTGGATGTCTAAATCCAGATGTTTCTACCAAAAGTCTCTAAAATCCATTTAACTGTTTAGACAAAGGAACATTTGTTTATTTCAAATGAATTTGAGTCATGATCAGACTTCCATTTGGTTAGCTAATAAATTCTA
This sequence comes from Pelobates cultripes, assembly GCA_933207985.1. Classification (NCBI taxonomy): domain Eukaryota; kingdom Metazoa; phylum Chordata; class Amphibia; order Anura; family Pelobatidae; genus Pelobates; species Pelobates cultripes. Next base: position 335,073,462 of record OW240914.1, on the reverse strand, counting down.
TATGTTATTTATATATAAGATGCCAAAATACCAGAGTATTGCAGTATGCAATGATACCTTTTTCATAGGACTAACATAATATTTCAAAGACAAGCTTTCGAGAGTTTCCTCTCTGCCTCAGGTTGAAGCAATTCTTTTTGCTTAATTATTCAGTACTGCTTCAGATCTGAGGAAGAAAGGAAACTCTCGAAAGCTTGTCTTTGAAATATTATGTTAATCCAATAAAAAAGGTATCATTGCATACTGCAATACTCTGGTATTTTGGCATCTTGTCTACTGGATTAATACGACTAATCTAATCTACACTATATATATATCCATTTTTACTGGCTCTGCCCAAAAGCAGGCCGACATGCCAGGAAACGAGTGAATGTCCGCCACCTTACTGGCATGTCAGCCATTGTGTGAATACACAACAGGCTGCCTGCTAATCATTTTAGCCGGCCCAATTCAGTGTCCTAGTGCCCTGAACTAGTGCAAGCGTGTCTTATGATGAGCCTGTACTATGATTGCCTGATGTTGCCAAAAGTGGGACACAAGGGAACTAAGTCAGGACGGTGGGACAGGACCTGACAATCAGGACTGTTTCTTCGAAATCGGGACTATTAGGAGCTATGTATTTTACCATGCAGACACCATGCAAACATCCCACACATCATACATACTCATCATAGTATAGAAGCCCGTACAGCCCCAGACACAACATATTCCTATAAAATATCCCAGTATTCCAGTCAAAGCATAGAGATCATGAAGCTTAGGAGGCAGAAGTCTACCCAGTGCTAGGTTAGCAGAGACTCTGTATGATTCCAACCCACTGTCCCACTCCTGCAGTATTCCGACAAACAAACATCCCAATTCATTTCCTGTTCTTATTCTCCAGGAGAATACTGTGAGGTTGCAGCCACAACCCTTGAAAGCTGATACTAAAAACAAGTGACTTTAAATATACAAATACCAAGTGATCCAAATAGCCGTCACCTAAGTGATAGTAAACACTTACATACACCTTTAAGCCTACATAAAAGGCTAAGAATGAATCAGAAGAGAATATGCATTTTCTTTTTATGTTTGTACTATCAAATAAAGATATTTTTTACAGTGGTTTTTTTTTTTTGCCTTATATTTAATATAGAACTCCTTATAGGGGAAAAATGCCTGAATATGATATGTTCATTGTGAGTGAAATATATTCTGCTTAGTACTGTAGTTTCTAACAATATTATATTTATAATATATTGTGGTTTATGTTACTGATTTCTGCATAGGAGATTATTGAATAATATCATTCTCTTGCTGATTAATTCTCAGCTTTGTGAGTGAAAAACCTATTGGGTATTTGCCCCCTTGCCTACATTTGCAGTCCTCCCCTGTAAGTAATTACTTAATTATTTATATAGCGCCAACATATTCCGAAGCAATGTACAAAACAAACACTAAATTCTAATTAAACATGATTGACATAACTGTAGTAGTTTGAAAAGAGGGCCCTGCTCAAACAAGCTGACAAACTAAAAAGACTATCGATATAAGTAGAGTGAATTGTGACTAAATATATTAGAATTTAATGAGATGTATCTCGCAAGAAGGCTGTTTAGATATACAGAAAATAATGATTTAAATATTAATTCAGTTTATTCAGATAAAGAAATAACCATTATAATATACTTTTGTTTACTTCTAAATTACTACTTCACTAAAATCTACTCCGTCTACGGGTATTTCTAAAAACAAATGTTCCTTTGCCGTGAACACACTTCTAATTTACAAGTAATTAGTTTGTTCGGTGCTAACCTTTCAACATTACTTAGTATTTCTGAGTCATCCATTAAAGTAGCAATTTTATGTGGGCTGACATTTACCATAAAGTATTTTGAAAGTGTGTAATTGAATGTGTACGTATAATTAAATGTGTACCTGCGATGGATCATACACCTGTCTTCTAATTTGCCAGACTCTGCAGATCCCTGGCCTTTATATATTTTTGCTTCAAATGCCTGTTACAGTAACAAGTAACAGACAGCCAATTAGTATTGGTAAGTTCATTGATATTATCACATATGCCTAGGCCACAGACGATTGCAGAAATAATTCTACAATAATCAAAAGAGAGCTAGATATTTATTTCCATCTCAGCATTATTTTCCACAGAAATCTGTATTGAGAAAATGACAGTTTGCACTATTAATAGCTTACCTGTTTATTTGCAAGCAAACCACTTCTAAGTTCACCGAGAATAGATTTAGAAAAATACACAAGCCATACATACATATGTTGCATTAAAAAAAATAAGTGGAATTAAAAAAAAAATTTTATATAGTTTTTGCAATATGTTTACTTAAATACAGTATATGTTTATGTACTCAATATAAACATAAACTTAAGATTAACTTATAATAATGCTGTATTTTTTTTATTTTATTTTTTAAACTCAATAAATGTGTGAAGCTACAAAAAAAAAAAAAAATAGGATTTTTTTTTCAATACACAGAGGGAAGACAATGCTAACAGAGTTTATTTTAGATGTCATACAGACCCATGACTAAAATACAAAGAAACAGAATATGATATGAATTCAAAGTAACTAATCCAAATGGTTAAATGAAAAGTAGTGAGTGTGAGTGGACTGTAGGGAAGGTATAGGATAATAAATGAGATGGTGAATGTGAGTGTACTGTAGAGAGGGTTTGGGATAATAAATGAGAGGTGGTGATTGTGAGTGTGCTGTAGGGAGGGTTTGGGATAATAAATGAGAGGTGGTGAGTGTGAATGTGCTGTAGACAGAGTTTAGAATAATAAATGAAAGGTGGTGAGTGTGAGTGTGCTGTTGGGAGCATTTGGGATAATAAATGAGAGATGGTGAGTGTGAGTGTGCTGTAGGGAGGGCATGGGATAATAAATGAAAGGTGGTGAGTGTGAGTGTGCTGTAGGGAGGGTATGGGATAATAAATGAAAGGTGGTAAGTGTGAGTGTGCTATAGGGAGGGCATGGGATAATAAATAAGAGGTGATGACTGTGCGGGGGGGTTGGGATAATAAATGAAAGGTGGTAAGTGTGAGTGTGCTGTAGGCATGGTTTGGGATAATAAATGAGAGGTGGTGAATGTGAGTGTGCTATAGGGAGGGTTTGGAATAATAAATGAAAGGTGGTGAGTGTGAGTGTGCTGTAGGGGGGTTGGGATAATAAATGAGAGGTGGTGAGTGTGAGTGTGCTGTAGGCAGGGTTTGGGATAGTAAATGAGAGGTGGTGAGTGTGAGTGTGCTGTAGGCAGGGTTTAGGATAATAAATAAGAGGTGGTGAGTGTGAGTGTGCTGTTGGGAGCATTTGGGATAATAAATGAGAGATGGTGAGTGTGAGAGTGCTGTAGGGAGGGCATGGGATAATAAATGAAAGGTGGTGAGTGTGAGTGTGCTGTAGGGAGGGTATGGGATAGTAAATAAGAGGTGGTGATTGTGAGTGTGATATAGGGAGGGATTGGAATAATAAATGAGAGGTGGTGAGTGTTAGTGTACTGTAGGCAGGGTTTGGGATAATAAATGAGAGGTGGTGAGTGTTAGTGTGCTGTAGGTAAGGTATGGGAGAATAAATGAGAGGTAGTGAGTGTGCTGTAGGCAGGGTTTGGGATAACAAATGAGAGGTGGTGAGTGTTAGTGTGCTATAGGGAGGGTTTGGAATAATAAATGAGAGGTAGTGAGTGTGAGTGTGCTATAGGGAGGGTTTGGGATACTAAATGAAAGGGGGTGAGTGTGAGTGTGCTGCAGGGAGGGTATGGGATAATAAATAAGAGGTGGTGAGTGTGTGTGTGCTGTAGGGAGGGTTTGGGATAATAAATGAGAGGTGGTGAGTGTGAGTGTGCTGTTGGGAGCATTTGGGATAATAAATGAGAGATGGTGAGTGTGAGAGTGCTGTAGGGAGGGCATGGGATAATAAATGAAAGGTGGTGAGTGTGAGTGTGCTGTAGGGAGGGTATGGGATAGTAAATAAGAGGTGGTGATTGTGAGTGTGCTATAGGGAGGGATTGGAATAATAAATGAGAGGTGGTGAGTGTTAGTGTACTGTAGGCAGGGTTTGGGATAATAAATGAGAGGTGGTGAGTGTTAGTGTGCTGTAGGTAAGGTATGGGAGAATAAATGAGAGGTAGTGAGTGTGCTGTAGGCAGGGTTTGGGATAATAAATGAGAGGTGGTGAGTGTTAGTGTGCTATAGGGAGGGTTTGGAATAATAAATGAGAGGTAGTGAGTGTGAGTGCTATAGGGAGGGTTTGGGATACTAAATGAAAGGGGGTGAGTGTGAGTGTGCTGCAGGGAGGGTATGGGATAATAAATAAGAGGTGGTGAGTGTGTGTGTGCTGTAGGGAGGGTTTGGGATAATAAATGAGAGGTGGTGAGTGTGAGTGTGCTATAGGGAGGGTTTGTAGTAATAAATGAAAGGTGGTGAGTGTGCTGTAGGCAGGGTTTGGGATAATAAAGGAGAGGTGGTGAGTTTTAGTGTGCTGTAGGTAAGGTATGGGATAATAAATGAAAGGTGGTGAGTGTGAGTGTGCTGTAGGGAGGGTTTGGGATACTAAATGAGAGGTGGTGAGTGTGAGTGTGCTGTAGGCAGGGTTTGGGATAATAAATGAAAGGTGGTGAGTGTGAGTGTGCTGTTGGGAGCATTTGGGATAATAAATGAGAGATGGTGAGTGTGCTGTAGGGAGGGCATGGGATAATAAATGAATGGTGGTGAGTGTGAGTGTGCTGTAGGGAGGGTATGGGATAGTAAATAAGAGGTGGTGACTGTGCGGGGGGGGGGGAGTTGGGATAATAAATGAAAGGTGGTAAAGGTGAGTGTGCTGTAGGCATGGTTTGGGATAATAAATGAGTGGTGGTGAGTGTGAGTGTGCTATAGGGAGGGTTTGGGATACTAAAAGAGAGGTGGTGAGTGTAAGTGTTCTGTAAGCAGGGTTTGGGAGAATAAATGAGAGGTAGTGAGTGTGAGTGTGCTATAGGGAGGGTTTGGGATACTAAATGAAAGAGGGTGAGTGTGAGTGTGCTGCAGAGAGGGTATGGGATAATAAATAAGAGGTGATGAGTGTGTGTGTGCTGTAGGGAGGGTTTGGGATAATAAATGAGAGGTGGTGAGTGTGAGTGTGTTGTAGAGAGGGTTTGGGATAATAAATGAGAGGTGGTGAGTGTGCTGCAGGGAGGGTTTAAGATAATAAATGAGAGGAGGTGAGTGTGAGTGTGCTGCAGGGAGGGTATGTGATAATTTAGGTTAAGTAGTATGTAGTAGAAGCAGCACTATGTCTTACTTTTTCCATCACCAAGTTGTGTTGTAAAATATGATAAGATAACGGGGGTGAAATAGAAGAGTTATGTTCAACTGCTCGTAAAAATTGCCCTAGCTGCAATCACGATATGAGATGTTAATAAACATATACTGAGAGTTGTGTTCATGGGGAAGCGGTTAAAAATAGCTGTGTCTATACAGAGTAGTTAGGAAAATACGGTGAGTTAGTTAATGTCCCAAAATGAGGAAGAGAATACTAGTGGTTGCATTCCACTGAGCCCCAAAAGCAATGTCAGAGGTTGGGTAAGTTTGGCTATCACTAAATACCCTCTACAAAAATTTCCCTTGCCTAGATGTTTCCTTGTTTTTAGTGTGTTAGGGAAAGTTTTTAGGAAAGTGACTTCAAATGCTAATCTCGAGAGGCCAACATTAGTTCCAGTAAAACATGGAATTAAGATGGATTTCATGTCCCAGACCCACCATTCTTCGGACATCTTGCAATTGTGCGCCAATGACATCAGCACAGCAGCATGGGAGGGTTCTCTTCTGCCCCTGTTTAACCGGGACTTAATGTCTCATACTCTCTCCAGGACTCTGCCTCAACTTGAAAGGCGATGTCTTTTCCGCACAGGGGGTAGTATGCTTTTGGCACACCTGTTCTCCATCTTTTTGGGACATATCACTGCAGTCACAATTCAATCACCTGCTTATGTTGCATAGTATGCTATGGTGTGCCAACACTCGTCTGTGTCTTCTATGTATCCATACTCCACATACCTAATCTCACGCATCTACTGACTATGCTTATGGCTCTTGACTGGACTTCTCTCCCTATCGTGACCCTGTTTAGTCTATGTATCGATAGTTGAACAGTTGATAGTTGTACTCTTGTCATGCCATATAACGTACTCCATATTGTTTGTCCCTCAATATTCACTGTTCACATTGTGACATTATCAGCATGTTTGTTGTTCCCTTTAAATTGGTGCTGAACCCTCTACATATACTGATAACCTACTGTTACTGGCATGTACCTGCCATGCTGTCACTTCTTGCTTTTTATGGAATGAAAACACTGCAAAAATAAAGATTGTCAAAAAAAAAATAGATGGATTTCATTGAGATTTTTGTTATTAAAGGAACACTATGGGGTCAGGAACACAAACATTTATTCCTGACTCTTTAGCATTAAAGCTACCATCTAGCCCCCCTGCTCGTTCTGGGCCCCCCAAAATGTATCAAAATTATACCTGTATTCCAGTCTGCTGATGCTGCCTCTGCCCCAATCTGCCTGCTTGGGGGGAGTCTGAGACAGTCACAATATTTTCACATTGGATTGGCTGCGCTAGTCAAAGAAGATGATTAGAGGCAGAGCCAGCACACAGCCCTGGTCAATCAGCATCTCCTCATAGAGAAACATTGAATCAATGCATCTCTGTGAGGAAAGTTCACTGTCTCCATCCAGAGGGTGGAGACACTGAATGGCAGTACTGCACAAGGAGCAGCACTGCCCCAGGAAGCACCTTTAGTACTGCACACTGTGCAGCACAGCCCCAGGAAGCACCTCTAGTAGCCATCTGAGGAGTGGGCAGTGGAGGTATCCCTAGGCTGTAATGTAAACACTGTTTTTTCTCTGAAAAGACAGTGTTTACTGCAAAAAAGCCTGATCATACTACTCACCAGAACATACAAAATGATCTAGTTGTTCTGTTGACTATAGTGTCCCTTTAAATTTTCATTACTTGCCTAATGGTTTAATGGTGTCAAATATTGTTATTGTGATGTAATATAGCAACATGGGTGGCTACAACCAACAAATACTTGCTTATTTCTAATTAAGCCCTGCACTCAAACTCCCACTACTTCTTGGTGGCAGAAATGGCTATAAAACACATCAGCCCCAATACTTACAATACAAACCAAAGAAAAGTGTTACTTGTGCACTATCCCAAATCTCTATTCATATTTAAAACTGGAGGGGTTTTTTTAGTATCACTCCAATGGCCATTCAAGTGTGAGTTCACCTCGCACTTCAAGGCAAAACCTCTTAGACGAGTCCTACACTAAAAATTCACCTTGCTGCTTTCAGCTATAAGATAAGAGGGGTACTTACTAAATCCCTACATACCTATTAACCCTCAATAGGGAACACATGAAGTGGGTGCAGCATTGTAACATGGCTGTGTTATACAAATACAAACACAAAAATACAAAATTAAGCCCTACATTCAAACTCCTTCAACTGCTGCGCGGCAGCAACGACCATAGCACACATCAGCCACAACATACAATGAAAACCAAGAAAAAAGTTACTTGCACACGACCCAAAATCGCTATGCACATTTAAATAGCCAGAGTTTTTTTTTTGTCTCACTCCAATGGCCATTAAAGTTTGCCTTGACATGACAGGTGAGCTTACACTTAAATGACTATTGGAGTGATACTGATAAACCTCAAGTAATTTAAATGTACATAGAGATTTGGAATAGTACGAACTTTTTTCTGTAAACGTTTACATAGCGCAAATATATTTTTTAATTACATCTAGAAATTGTATTTTGTGCGCATTTAATAATTCACAAAAACCCCAAACAGTCTGAAACAAAAACATTTTTCACCACAATTTTTCTGTTGTGGTGTTACAGAAACTTTGTGGGGTGCTGCAAGCAAATTAATAGTTATTTTTCCCATTAAACATAACTATTCGTGGGAAAGGTCAGCATTTTTTAAAAGTTAAAAAAGCTGCATTTCTGTGTCAAGATATTGCCCAGATATTAATTAGTTTAGAGAGACTAATAATTTAGAAAAGCCAAATTTTAAATTAAAAAAAATTACACAATGACACCTTTGTGTCTCATTTAGTAGAGGCACCAACTAAAAAATATGCGTAGCTAGATTTGGTAATGATGAAAAATGTATAGCTTTCAGGTAAGGAGGTTCTTTCAAAATAGAGGCCACAATGTGGTGCTATTTGAAAAAAGTTGGAAAAATCTGATTTACCTAAGGACTTGATTTTAATAAGGTCAAAGGGCATCTTTACGATCAAGACCTACAACAAAAACACAGATGGTGTAGGACAATAAAGTGACTATTACCAATACAAAAGATAATTCGATATAGAAATGCTACTCCTTACATAAACAACCAAAGTAGACCTAAAACATAATAAATGGTGGAATGTTGTAAATAGCTTATTACTACAGTTGCAAGAAAAAGTATGTGAACCCTTTGGAATGATATGGATTTCTGCACAAATTGGTCATAAAATGTGATCTGATCATCATCTAAGTCACAACAATAGACAACCACAGTCTGCTTAAACTAATAACACACAAAGAATGAAATGTTGCCATGTTTTTATTGAACACACCATGTAAACATTCACAGTGCAGGTGGAAAAAAGTATGTGAACCCTTGGATTTAATAACTGATTGAACCTCCTTTGGCAACAATAACTTCAACCAAACGTTTCCTGTAGTTGCAGATCAGACGTGCACAACGGTCAGGAGTATTTCTTGACCATTCCTCTTTACAGAACTGTTTTAGTTCAGCAATATTCTTGGGATGTCTGGTGTGAATCGCTTTCTTGAAATACATATCATTCCAAAGGGTTGACATACTTTTTCTTGCAACTGTATGTGAACTAAATTTTAGAGTCACTTACATACACCAAAACCATTTCTAGGTTCATGTAAATCAATTTCAGCAATACTAATGATGTGTGTGTATCTTAAATCCTACTATATGTGTATGGAACAAGTAAAAAAACTATTCCTCTGTGCTACTATTACACATAATATTTGAAAAGGATCTAGTGTAGTATTTGTGGCAAACATGCCTATTCCAAGAGCTCCTGGAGCAGCCTGCTATCTAGCCTCCTGCCCAAGGACTATGGGCCATACACAAAGACCCTGTTTGGGAGTTAAACCTCCCCAACCTCCATTGGCAGCTTTCTTTGGTGTCACTGGTTCAGCACTTTCCCTTCATTCGGATAGAACCAAACTCTAGCTCCCTGGTGGCTGTTCTTATGAAGAAACCCACTAATTGTCCTCAGCAGTACTTAGCCATGACCAGTATGGAACTAAATTCTGTATGAGGACTTCTTGGGTCCCCTGTCACCTTAGCGGGACTTAGCTGCAAATGTTATGGAACTGTTTTTTTGGCATGAGGGGATCATGCGGCTCCCGGACAACTTGGTCTGGGGTTTTAAACGACTTTGCAACGCGCTAGGAGAGTGCTTTTTGGAGGGATGGTGCCTGAGACTAAGGGGCACAAATGCTACCTATAAGCTAGCCAGAGCACCCTATATTTCAGATGCAGGAGCTCCTGAAAGTTGACCAGCCAAAGCACCAAATGCCCTGGAACTGTTTTGGGATAGGATCACGTGTGTGGCTGGTCAGAACTTTAACACGGTGGCGTTCCCCTACACTGCATGGATCTGAGTACTTTTTGGGAATGTGTTGTTTGTGGGGTTGTTGTATGTTTTTGTGATGTTTTGGGGTATTTTTATGTTTTAATGTTTGCGTCTCTGTTCCTGGGAGATAATTAGCTTACCGGTCTTTAGCACCATTGTCTCCCAGGCACCGAGATTCTTGTCTTGCATTGAATGGAGACCCAATGCTAGGGGCTGTGTATAAAAGCGGGCAACTTGGTCATAATGGACCAGTTCCTTTACATCCTTCACTCAGTCTGGGCTAGTGTTTGGGTGGATCAGCTATACTCTCTGCAGGAGAGCTTAATCACTTGAAGCTGTACCCAGGACCCTATTCCATGGTGGGAAGCGACGGAGAAACCCCAGCCAAGCTGCGGCGGCTAGGGGCTGAAGCACTCCTGTGTCCCAGAGGAGATCCAGGAAGTGAGCTTGACGCAAGTACCCAGTCAGGTTGCCAAGCAATCCATCACAGTATTGTAAACTGATCTTTATTTTAGAGAGAATAAAAATACTTCAAAGTCAGAGCAGATAATTAGGGCTGTAATAACTTGGGGACTTTACCTTCATTCTTTGCATCCTCACTGTGAATTCCTTTTATTTTTAAAAAATAAGGCACTAGTTTACAGACAGAACTCTTGACAGTGCCTGTTGGTAACAGCTGCAAAATCCTAACAACAGGGAGTTAAAGGCCACCGATAATGACAGCCAGTCAATAGGTAGCAGCTAGTAGCTCCCTCTAACCCTTACTTAGTGGTTGGTTTCCTATTGGTTTACAACCCTGTTACAATTCGTCTTTGGCTGACACTAAGTCTAAAAAACTTAACACCAGTCTCTGTGCTGGTGGAAAAATGTTAACGACAACTAAATCCTCATTGAAATAAAAAATGTTGGTACTTTGTACAAGCCGGCCTCTACTTGTCACACAGGGTGAGGTGTGCATGTTATTGTTAAAGGTGTGTTTCTGGGCTTCACCAGCAATCCACTAACACACAAGTGGTTGATATCTGTAGCGGCAATTTAACTCTGCAATTCTTTATGTTGTCACAGTGACATTCACAATAAGATGTTTTCCACAATAGGAAACGGGAAATGAAATTCATCTCTGCACAGGTACTTGTTGATTCAACTTATGAAAATAGAGAATGAAAGCAGCATGACGCATTTTGCCTGCGGGACTTATTAATGGAGAATACCAATATATACAACAAATTTAAACATAAGCAATTAAAAACATAACCTTTATACCTACTCAAGTAATGTAAACTGGAGAGGAGTGGCTAACATGAAGACCATGTTAATATAATATAAAAAGAAAATGTGGTATAGCACAAAATTAATTCTTAGTTTTCAAGTTTATAACAGTGAATAGTACACCAAGACAAACCTTTATTCACATTTGCACATTGTGATTGATCTATCGGGAATATAACACTGAGGACATCTCTGGTGATGTCAATGAGAATCTCTTGTATGAGTGAGGTTGATACATTGTGATCGTCTATGAAGCCAGCTGATCACAATCCATGACAGACCTAATTAGTACCTGCAGAGGCATAGAATTATGCATGCATTCTGGAATTCATCATGTTTTATATCCCTCCTGTTATCTAACTAGAATAGAATACACTATATATGTGTGGGTGGATGTATTTTTTATGTGATATTTTTTACTATTTAATTTTAATAAATAATACATTTTATTTATTTTTTCAGGAATATTTCCATGGGCAGAAGATTCTTCAATGGATTCATGGATTAAGAATGAGAGCATGCAATTATTTTTATCTCTTAATTAAAAAATGTTTTCATTTTTTTTCTTTGTTGTTTCATACTTAGTGATAGACCCAGACAGACATCTTATGGTAAATAGATGTATGGTATTAATTTTTATTATTTTAAAATTACTTAAGGGAGGAAAAGGAAGAGATAGAGCAGAGATAGGAACCAATTTTGCTTTAAAGTATTACTATAACCCTTTCTCACACAAACTATCTTTAAGCTAACAATGCCCTATTGGGCACTATAACAATGTCCACCCGCTTTTGTAATCATAAAATTGGTTAAATGCTTAAAACTTACCTGGAATCCTGCACCAGGCAAAGCTTCCTGCACTGGTTTCTATGCCCCCTTTTACATCATAGCACATCATCCATGGTCCAATCAAATACTTCTCATAGAGAAGCAAGTGACTTGAACATTCTCTCTGACTCAGAGTGCATGTGTTTACTCTGAGCTAAGGAGGGGAGTGAGGAGGTGGGTGGGAGTGATCAGGTGGGCAGGAGTGGGAGGGCTTTAAATTTAAAGAAAAAATCTGGATGCACAAAATGGATGAAAGAGGAAGGCCTGAGAAGGACTGCATAGTGGGGGGGGAAGTGGGGGGGAGAGAGAGATCAAGCTCCCCATTGTAGGCAGCACTTGGACTGCGCCTGCAAGGAGAGAAGCTGACAACCTCTGTCTCCAGTGTGGTATTGACATTAGACAGCCCACAACAGAGTTCCAGGCTGCCTAAATCACATGTGCCAAGGGTGCAACTAGCCGCCAGCACAAAAGTTCAAATATCTCTGGATGTGCAGCATTTGAAGCTGAAAGTTGCACATTGAGATTCCTACGACCATGACCACTTCTGAACACAGAAATGGTCATGGTGGATGGAGTAACCCTTTAAAGTGAAGCTGTCATGCATTTTTAACTTTGACTAATCATTTTTATTTACCTCCATAGTGTAAAAAATAAACAGTTTTTATACCCATCTATGTGTCTTGTTCCCCTTTTCGCCATACACAAATCCTGCATAACATATCTAGCACTGCCTTCCGCCTAGTTTCATGGTCGGTGACTTTATCTCCAGCATTGACCCCCCTATCCGGCACCGTCCCTCTTTGGGAAAGATCGGAATGCTTGCTGAAGCCTGCCACAGCCCCCCAAGCAGGAGGACAGGCTATTCCCATGCTAACAGACATTGGCACGGAGTCTGTTAGCATAATGTATAGACAGAATGACGAGATGTATCAAATTAAATAAAGTAGAAATTGTCATGACAAATATCCTTAAGCATACATATTTCTTAAGGAGGGCAAATCTCATAGTGTAAAATAATTATCAAGCTTTAGTAATTAACATAAAAATGGAACAATGCACATTTGATGGGGATGAACATTCCTAAAATCCCATATAAAGACACAGGAAATAAATCCCTTGCCATAAATATAAATGTATCTGAATAAATTACTTGGAGAGTATATGATTGCATTAATACTATTGTTAGTAGTATTTTATGGAGTGTATATGACTACATGTATCTATTTTATTCTATATCACTCAAGATCCTGGGGCTAGTTCCTCCAAGTAGGCTTATCCTTGCATCAATGTATTTTACTATCATTAAAGGGACACTGTAGTCACCAGAACAACTACAGCTTAATTATTTATTTGTTGATAAAATATTTTACCAGGAAGGATACATTGAGATTCCTTTTGTGTTCAAGTAGATCCTGGGCCCAGAAACACTGCATTATTATAATAGGGTACAATATAATGTTTAAAAAAAAAAAAAGTAATATTAAAATACACTTATATAAATGTAACAAAGAACAGATAAGACATGGTCAACCATGATTACACGTGCATTCTGTGTTGAGATATTTCTTTATTTTATTTTTTTATTCTTTATTTTTGAGAACACAAGAAATATGTTAATATGGTTAAGACAATGTTTTCCCCAAAAATTATGAGGAATTGTGTATTTATTTTTGCATAATACCGCTGTTCACTCACTACAATCGATGTCACAATCTTGTTGATTCCCATTGAGCCCATATCTAAGATGCTAGTCCCCTTTATGACCATTCCTGGATATGTATTTTAAACAGTAGCATTTCTCTCGATCATGGAGAATCAAGAGTTAAGCAAGACCAAAGAGAAAAAGGAAAGTAGAAGTTAGGAAAATGGACAGTGTAGAAAAGAAGAAAAAAAGGAGATTCCCCTCGCTGCCCTCGCACCATCCATACTCTCATAGTCTTCCCATTTATGCACCATTGTCAAACTCCTCCCATAGCTGCCACACTTTTTGGTCATGGAGTTGAGCACTTGGGCCATTAATTTGACCATTAAATAATTATCTTTGAGTTTTAATATTAGTCTGTCTTTGTCTTGGCATTGCTGTCCCACAGCCCTATGTGCTGCTTACATGATTTTGTTTAATAATTTTTGTTCGTTGCTGGGGAGGCCATTGGTGGGTTGGCCAAGAGGAAGGAACACGGCTAAAAATCTATGTGCCAGTGCATGATTTTTGATGAGAGATCTCTCACCATTTCCCAGTATGTTCGCACCTGAGGGCAAGACCACCACATATGTATGTATGTCCCTTTTTATCCTCAGCCCACCAACATTCATCTGTTAGGGATTTGCCCATGTGGTGCAGCTTGACCAGAATGACATACAATCTCAGCATGTTTTTTTATGATTGGCCCAAGCATTCTGTATTTCTGTTTTCGCTATGGTAAAAAAAAATTATTATTTCACTGGCTTCCTATTATACAATGCTGTCATTTAAGGCAAGCCGAAAACAGGTTTTACCACTAGAACACTTAAAACACTTTTATTTGTGGAAAAGTCAGCAGCTGACATTTATGTGCTTCACGAGTATTTTCTCCTTACAACACCTTGTTTCAGCTGTTAAAGGATGCTGTGATTGTGGAAACATTGAAGACATTAAAGAAATGTGCTACATTTTAAGGAAAGCGTGGTATAGTTTAAATTTAAATAGTATGATCCGACTAAGAAAATCTAAGATACTCAAAACATGCAAATTCCCCAAAAAATTATTTGCGTAGATTGAGGTTCACCTTTTAATTAAAACCTATTGAAATCTTTTCAAACAGATTTGCAAGAAATCATGTATCATGTATAACATTGTCACGGATTTGTAATTTATATCACTGAATTTATATATATATTATTTTAATGTTATTTTTTTATATATACTGTTACAATGTGGATTATACTGTGTAGGTTTTGTTTTACGTTGAACTCCGTTGACTGTGTAAATATATAAGATTACCATTGTATCAGTGTTATAGTCTGTAATGAACCTGTAATGTAAAATTAGCTGTGGCTAGATCAGTCCAAATACATAGAATATATCTCATATTATAGAGATACATAATGTATTCAGTCTAAAATCCTCACCATACCTTGACCCAGGTGCACCATTTCCTCATCTTCATGGGTGTTAATTTTCATATAATATACAAAAAACAGTGTAACAATGTGGGCGCTAAACAGCATGCAGCTATGAACACTGTGGAATTAATCACTCCAAATTCCACCATAAACAAAATTATACAATAAAAAAATAAAGTGCTCAGCGCAAAATATGGAAGCAGTATTTAATAATCTAACTCCCGGGCTTTCACACCACCCAATGTGTAGAAAAGTGAGTATAGATATATAGCTAGAAATGAATACAGTGATATTGCTTCTTCCTGGAATAATAAACAGAAACAACACTCTCATAGAGTAGTATAGTAATATCCCAAATGTGTCACTTAATGTATTCTTTAGGTATTTAACTCACATTTTAATGAGCCTGTTAACAAACTGGCTCAGGTAGTAAGGCATAATCAGATAATGCAGGTCCCATTTCAGGAATACCGGGTCTTCATGGAATTTGATGGAGAGCACCAGCTTCTTGGTTTAAAACTATATTTATTATAACAGAATAAAATTTGTACATACAATCAGTGTCTCCAATAGCACAACGCGTTTCAGCGCTAATATCTGAGTCTTCCTCAGGTGCCTTACTACCTGAGCCAGTATGTTAACAGGCTCATTAAAATGTGAGTTAAATACCTAAAGAATACATGAAGTGACAAATCTGGGATATTAATATACTACTCTATGAGAGTGTTGTTTCTGTTTATTATTCCAGGAAGAAGCAATATCACTGTATTCATTTCTAGGTATATCTATACTCACTTTTCTACACATTGGGTGGTGTGAACCCCGGGAGTTAGATTATTAAATACTGCTTCCATATTTTGCGCTGAGCACTTTATTTTTTATTGTGTTACTTTTCATGTAACACCCACCTCAGATTCATAATTTGCTCCTCCTATTGTCTTATTTGACTTGCCCTGCTTGGGAATACTTTCCCAAGCAGGGCAAAGCTCTTCAGTGACATAAACACGCTTGCTTCGTTGCCAGCTTGCTGGCATTTGAACAGAATTAAGTCAATTACTCGTTCCTATATGCCCTAGCTGGTGCTTAGAATTTTCCATAGTAAATGCAGAGCACGCACTGTGGTTGCTATTCTTGGGAGAGCATGATGACCTCCTATGTGAGTTTTTTTCAGTTTTCTGGTCTCCCGATGCCAAAGATTTGGGATAAAAACTTTGAAAGAGTATAAATGAAAATACAAGTACGGGAATCCTTTAATCTAGTCTAAAAAAAAAAGGTGTTCATTTAGATACATTTAAACCAAAACATTATTAGAGTCAACTACCTGGAAGCAGAACAGGCAGGTGGGTGGGCCAGAAGTAGACATCAACAATGGATGGGTGCATCCATGTAAGGGGATGGTATGTCAGTTAAAAGGGAAGGACCTCTGGTCATTACCATGACAACCATGCCCATTAAGGGGGGGTTGTGGGGGTAGACACACAGACACATGCCAGGTAGAACATGTGCCGAGCACTTCTGAAATGTTCCACCTTTGATTTTAATAGTCTGAGATGCGATCACGTTGTGCTGGTTGGAGACATCTCCCTGGCATGCCAAAACACCAAGGAACAAATTTGAGATAGCTGGACACAACCTCAAATTCAGGAGAGTCTTGCCAAAGTCAGAACACCTGGGAGCTTTGAGGACAGGAAATGTCCAGAATAGAGTTCTATTGGAATAAAATATTCAGCAGTGCTGCTCAGAAGATGCACTTTTCAAGATCCACCTTCTGCACATATTTCTATACTGTCAGCTAAGATATACACAACAAAGTGCAGAATCTAATCTAATTTGTTTATGTTATCCTTACCATAGTCCAAGCATGAAAAAACACTAAATAAGACAACAACACTATTGCCATGCTTGAAAGTGCCTCACTTGGGAGGTATGAGGACATGAAATGTCCAGAATAGAGTTCTATTGGAATAAAATATTCAGCAGTGCTGCTCAGAAGATGCACTTTTCAAGATTCACCTTCTGCACATATTTCTATACTCTCAGCTAAAATGTACACAACAAAGTGCAGAATCTAATGCTACAAGCATGTAAAAACACTAAATAAGTCAACAACACTATAGCCATGCTTGAAAGTGCCTCACTTTTGGATGGATATGCAAATATTTGTTTACAGGTTGACATACTCTCCCAGGACCAGACAAACCATTTAGTTGCTGGCAAGTAGATGGGGAACTGCTCACTGGAGGACATAATTGTGACATCACGTGCATAACACTCAACGCTCTGTGAAGTCCCATTTTTTCCAAGCACATGCATCAGGACTCCACTGGTGGCCAGCCAAGCATTGACAGTGCAGGGTCTTCCTAAAGTGGCCAGTCTGTATGCATTGCACTTGTACACCTTAACATTTTTATTATAGTTATTAGAATTTGTTTATTTTATCCTTACCATAGTCCTCACATTCTGAGTATTCAGACTATATTTAATACACATATGGACTTTGAAACAGATCTTCATCTACGTAAGACCTTGTGTCTACAGCTTCTGGTGAATATAATTTGAGCGTATACCAATATTTTTACCAGTGTAGTAGCACAAATTGTTCTGGTCCAGGATATACATCTTCCCAGGCGAGATATATATCTACGTTATCAGTGGTATTGTTGAATAAAATCCTACTATAGAATGAATAAAAAAAGAATAAAAAAAACCAACCTTAATAAATTGTACTACTAGCTAGGCATGTAATACAGTATACTCAAATACTAAATAAGATGTCAACAGTTTAATAGACCTGAAACAGTTTGCAGTGAACAAAATACGAAAAATCTATAATAAGATAAGTAGGTAGGTGCCAAGTATAATCTCTGTAATCTGGAATTGGAGCTTTTTGAGCAACTCTAAAGAGTATTATTATTATAAATGCAATTATTTCAGACTGGTTAATCACATGTTGTTTTTTCCATTTAATATGCAGATTATAAATGACAATCTATTGTAGGGAAAGAATGGTACTTGTTTTAGAAAATGATTAGTATTATAATGCTGAGCATTTCTAATAAATATTTTCCACAAGTGTTATATAACCAACAAATATTAAGTGCCAGTACTAATGTCAACTTGTATTTATGTACAGTTAAGCATCCAGATTTTCTCCCTAGTCAGTAATGCCTGTTTTGGGCTTTTTTTTTTCATTTATTTTGTTATACTTGTCACGTAAAATAATGCCAGCAAGCTGAGATTTTTCTTGACTCACTGACCTTGCCTGAATCTTTTGTTCTCTAATTCTAACATTTCTTACGAAAAGCAATTGCATACAAATTCCCCAAAATAAATGTGTTTATTAAAAAGTTCCATAATCTACTGCTTTCAGTAGATGTCATGTTTTGCTGGTGACATTGCTGAGTCAAAGTACATCTCGATTATGCCGAGGTTAAGTTGGCACTCACGATGCACAAACAGGTGTTAGGTGTTGTAGAACGTAGATCAGAAATAATGCGAGGAAGAAAGATCTGCAATACTTAAAAATTGGGTGCTAACATAGGTTACCCAACAAACATAGATATTCACACACACAGTTACAGACACATATAAATACACAAATTCACACATACACACACTGATACCTACATACACAGATAAACACACTTAAAGACCCACACAGACAATAAAATGTCAACTAATTAAATATCCACCATCACCTCCCGTGTTGCTTCTCTTTGTAAGAGGGTGAGGAAAGATGTATAACGGATCCAGTCTTCCTTTCTTGGTGGGCAGAGATAGGATAAAAGAGCATAATGTATATTAAATAGGCAGCAGACGCCATATCATGATCTCACATCCTGATTTTATAGCCTGTATAAGCAGAAAACCAGAACCACTTGGCAGTACATGTGCAGCCATTTAAAGCTCAGTGAGGATTCAGCACAGGTTTTGGGGAGAGGGGGGATTACACGCCATAGCAGCCCAAAAAAACTGCCCACTCTGAAGAACATATCAAGAGTAATGTCACGTAAGTCAGGTCTAGCCTTATGTGGAAAGCTCATGAAACTTCAGATAAGTTGGTTCTGGAGGTCAGGAACAAGTTGGTTCTGGAGATCAGGAACAAGAATGGTCCTGGGGCATATTGTCTTGGGAAAACGGAACATAAACAGAGAACTATCAGAACTACTAAAGGCATTACTGTAGCTACCGTCTATTAGCCATATCAAATTCCAGGTGCTGAATCTTCTTTAGGAAAATGTGAATATGCCAGATTTTATGTATCCAAGAGAATACTTGATTGGAAGAGAAAGGCTCCTAGTGAGTTTGACCTTTGTGAAACAAAGAGGAGGTTTAGGAAAGAATTTGTGAGGTATCATCATCTATAGAGGAAGAACATTGTATAGGGCTTTTCTGTCACTGTAAAGAGATTGCTTGGCATGAACTTGGATTTTTCTTCTATGGCACCAGTCATGGACCCACCTACAAAAGTGGGTAGAATGGCTTGAACAAATAATAAATGTTTTTGCATACATAGTATGATATTAAGACAGAGCTGTCCAACTTGCGGCCCCCAAGATGTTGCTGAACTACGTCTCCCATGATACCCTTACTATCTGTGTCATTGAAAGGATCATTTTAGTTTTATTTCAACAACATCTGGTGGGGCGGCAGGTTGGACATGCCTGATGTAAGACATCTGTAAATGAGAACCACTAGGAATGTAAAATCCCATGAACACATATATTGGACGTTAAAAGAAGGTGTGATTTCAGATATGGTCAGAGGTTTGTCACAGTTATGTTACATTAGACTCCTCAAATTTGGTGTCAAACAAAGGGACGTATCTGTTGAAATAGAGCTCTTTCTCAAACAGTTTCATCATAAGGTTAAAACATTGTTTCTGAGCTATGGGACATACTGATGATCTAAGTGTCTTCTCAGGATATACTACAGCCAAGACAAGAAATTATTGAAAATATTATCATTATTATCATGTATAGCGCCAACATTTTCCACAGCCATTTATAGAATTGGTGTGTAAGACAATTGGTAATATATTTTGACATCCAAAATAATATTGACAATGAGGTGAAGAAGGTCCTGCTCAGGTAAGCTTACATTATTCGAAAAATAAAGCCCGACAGCCAGATCCAGCAGTAGGGAGATTCAGATAGTCAGTATGCAGTCTAAGGGTGATCCATGTAACAGGCATGATATTCCAGTTACCGGGGAACAGCTCCATCTAAGTAATATACAGTTGAAACAGCTAAAGTCACTGCAGGGCAATCAAGGTCAAAGCACTCAGGAGCAAGTCATGAATAAGTACTTTAAGAAGTACTGGTCATAGAACGTATGAACAATAGGTAGTCAGGTGACAATAACATGCTAGCATTTCAACCACACTAGGGTAGATTGGCTCTGTGAGAGTGACTTCATAAAGGTTTGACTTGTTTACCTGTTATATTAAAATAGCGTTTACCTGACTCCGGATAGTTCTCATTTTCGCTGTCTCTCCGTTATCCTGACCTATGCTTGTATTTGACTACATTTCCTCTCTATTGTACACTAAATCTGTCTCTAAGGACAGGTAAAATGTCAACTTCAGACCAGTCAGTTACTGTTATGCTAGGCTCTACGTGTTGGAGGTTATTACTCGTAACCGGTATGCAACGTGGACTTGAAGGGCAAAAATGAACAGGATTGCTTCTGTGCTACAAATGGTAATAAGATTAGACATGGAGAGGAATTCCTCAGCAGGGAGGGGTGTGGACTGAACAAAGAGTAATACATTGCAGAACCTTAACATGTACCTGTCCTGGTAAACAAAACGTGGTCTTAAATTAAAGAGCAGTACAATTCATCCGTACATAAAATGCTAGCAAATATATAATTTTTTGTTTTTTTTAAATGCCTTTTAAAGTTTGAGTTTCTGCCCATCTGTCAATCAAATCCTCGGCATTATACCCTGTGCATACAGAATCTAATACCAAGTGGTGAGAGTCAAGCTGGGGCAAAGTACGTTTTTTCTTTCTTTTGTTATTTTACAAGGGGGAGCATGCCACCAAGGCTTACTCCATTCAAATACAATGTTTTATTAAAACATCCGTTTTTAGTTGAAATATCCCTGTAAATGTCCTTGTTGTGGATATGGCACAATCGACAATGTCAGACATCTCAGGGTGCATTGATAAGTGGCACCCCTTAATGGCTATGGGTATGCATGCTATTTCAATAACAAACAGAATTCAATAAATTAAAGTAAAGCTGATATTAAGCTGTTCAGTTCAGGAAAGCATATATATTGCTTAAGGCAGGACTTGATTCAATTAACACAATCAGACTCTACAAGTCAGGACAGTACATTATAATACTCTTTGATGATTTCTCGTAATGGCTACTTAGCAAGTCTCTGAGGTGAGGATCCTGGAGCTCACACTCCTATTGAGTTTATGCATATTGTAATTATTTTATCTGTAGTAGAAGTAGCCTTTTGTTCTTTTGTAACCCTCCCTATAAGTATCCTCTCTCCCCCTCCCCCACAATTACATTTATTTTACATCCATTTGACACCTTGTTACATTCCTGTTACCTTGTTACAAACATTTCCTGAAAGCTGAAAATTCCTTTCATTTATATTAAATAGACAACTTCTCCTTATTGTTTGCAAAGAAAGGAAATTAAGCGTTAACCCCTGGACACCTGGAAAACACGTTTTAAGTCTAGTATTTAATTTACCAAAGACATTTTATAAAATAGAGCGTTTTCATGGGGGTGGAGGGAGAGTTAAAATGTTCTCGCGCTGACTGTGAATTTAGCCAGCATAGACCATAACATTTATTCCAGACATACCACTGGATTTGTTATGCTTCACTGGTGTTCCAGGGTTGACCTAAAAATGCAACACCAGAATAGTGTGTGCTTCGGGCAACTGTCTCCTGAACAAACACAATTCTGTGCATCGATCATAAACAGAAACATGTAGTAATGCCTTATTATGCCAATTATATAGCACATGCTAATGAGCAAGAAAGATGGGGAGGGAGAGAGGAAAAGACACAAAGAGAGAGTAAGCATTGCAAAGAGAGAAACAAAGAGATACTCTGTATACATGTAGTAATTTATAGCCTAAAACGCTTGGAAAAATGAACACGCATGTATTTAAGAATATAAGAGCACTGTCCCTTGTGGAGTCTTTGCTAGGCGGCTGCTAGAGAGAGAGAAACTTTAGATATACTTACCTATAACTCACTGCCATCATGCTGCTGTTCATCTTTGCTTTGCTTCTTTATGTGCTAAGGGCCCCGCGCTACAGGGATACTATATGCACCAAAACAATTTAGTTTGGTGTATAAATCATACCACTGCAGTCTCACTGCTCAGTTCTCTGTCATTTAGGAGTTAAATCACTTTTGTTTCGGTCTGTTACAGCCCAAACCACACCCCTCTAGGTTGTGACTCATGCAGCCTCCTTGAAAACATAGTTTCATTTTCAATCACTACAGTGTGTTTACTCTAGAAGTTTGTTCCTCCTGCTCTGTTAATTGAACTTTAACACACAGGAAATTCCTGCAGGCTTCAGCAGGCCATTAAGGAGATGAAAAAAATTCAATATTAAACAGACTGTGCAATAAAGGAAGTTTAAAAGTCATATCTCTTTCTACAGGCTGTATTAAGGAAGGCTGGATAAGTCACAGGCAAGGACAGTATATGCAAATTAATTTAACTCCTAAATGGCAGGGAGCTGAGTTGTGAAACTGCATGGGCATGATCTTTACACCAAAACTGCTTCATTAAGCTAAAGTTATTTTGGTGCCTGTAGTATCCTTTTAACCCCTTAAGGACACATGACATGTGTGACATGTCATAATTACCTTTTATTCCAGAAGTTTGGTCCTTAAGGGGTTAATGATGTTCTTTAGATTGTAAGTTTGTTTGAGCAGGGTCCTCAACTACCTATTGTTCCTGTTACATTTTGTTATAGTCTCATTTGGTCAATGCCCCTCTTATTGTAAAGCGCTGCGGAATAAGCTGGTGCTATATAAATAATAACCAATAATAATAATACTCTCATGCATGCACAAAAGCACAAAATGCAGATTTATAAAGAACCTAAAGAAGACTGTGCACGATCGATTATCTGTAGATGAGCTGTTTAAAGGAAAACTATAGTGCTAGGAAAACAGAACTGTTTTCCTAGCACTGTAGTGACCAACAATGTCCACCTCCCTGCCCCCCGCCTCCCCTCCCTCGGCAACGTAAGTATTGCAGTTTCTCAATAACTTTAATAATTAGAACTGCAGGGTTAAGGTGACTGGCACAGTGCACCCAGACCAATTCAATGAACAGAGGTGATCTGGGTGTCTATAATGTCCCTTTAATGTGCAGTAAGATGCCATAGAGACCTATTGAACTTCATATGAAAAATGACCTGTTCTCATTAGCTGTCATTCGTAATCGGTGATGTGGGATGAAGGGTATAGAGACAGAAGTTGGTTCTAGCTCCACCCTTTTCCAAACTAAGTTATGTTTCTTAACTTACTTGAGAAAAATATATCTCAACGTTGTTTCATATATCTTCTATTTGGTCTTGACTTTTAAACAAGATACTACTTATATATAAAAAAAAAAAATCAAAGGTACCAGTGCTGCTTTATCAAAGGTCCAGAACCCAACACTTTTAAAATTGGTAGAGTTTTTTTTAGAAAGCTTCCCACATTTTACTCCACAGATTTTTCCACTGGTTACTTTGAAATACCTGATGACTTTTGTAAATCATGAATCATCAGAATAGAAAAGTATTTGCCACTTCACTTCTCATTAGAAGATTTAAAAAAACAAATAGACACTAAAACCCACATGGCTGCGGAATGACGAATACTAATGGATATTTGTAGGACCTCACTGCCTCGGTCTCTAAACATTCCTCAGATTCAACATCCATGCTCAACTCTTGCATCATAAGTGTTATCCTTGAAAGTTATGTAACCGAATAAACAATACCAAGCACAGCAGAACACCATGAAAACATAGATATATTCATCTATAAAAATGTGTGTAGATATACCCACCTTGTGCTATGCACAAGTAATGAGAGTTTTGAGAGGACACCATATGTTAAATTCTGCATCCAAACATATAATTTCAAGGTTGCCTAGTAGACTAATTTTACATGTCCACCACTTTGTAGGTTTCTAGCCAAAAACAACTCAGGCATATCACATTTCAGATGTGGAAACAAAGAACCACAAATAACTCCAGCCCTTAAGACAATGTCCTTGTGTGCTTAACCAAAGAATTTGTATCAATGTATAACTAGACCATTAAGCTCTGCCTTGATGTTTTAACAACCTTGAAAACTGCTGGTCATTGGTGTAGTGTATCATTATGACTATGTGATAATCATAGCTTCAGGATAAGAGGTAAAATTGGAAGAACTGGAGAACTAGAGTAATGTAGGCTCAAATCAAAATGGTTTATCAAGGTATCGGACCTTGACAATGAGAAAAGCAAAGAATGAGCTTCAGCGGCATGTTGGACAGGTTAAATGGCAGTAGAATGTAAGCAACATCTAGAATCAAAGAA
This sequence comes from Pelobates cultripes, assembly GCA_933207985.1. Taxonomy (NCBI): domain Eukaryota; kingdom Metazoa; phylum Chordata; class Amphibia; order Anura; family Pelobatidae; genus Pelobates; species Pelobates cultripes. The sequence goes on along the minus strand of OW240914.1, from coordinate 335,049,018 downwards.
ATAGTCAACATAAGATCCAGAAAGAGTTATCTAAGAAAATGTCTGTGTCTCCTGACATCAGAGAAAAGCCAGAACACATTTTAGAAAGTTGAAGACGCACAGGTGCCTGCGTAGATGGGTTTGAGGTTTGGGGTGTATGTACGTGATATTACAGATGGAAGTTTTTCAGTCAGAGATATCGGCATTCACCAGGTTATGATAAGCTGGTTGCTGTATGTATGAGTGAAGAAAGAATGAAAGGATGTGCGCCACTAGTCATTCTCACCATACAACGTCATTAGGAAATGTAAGCAAAAAGATATAGAAATTATTGTATTAAACATGTTAAAGCTAAGTACAGGGCTGTCTTCGTGATAAATGATCTCCTGAGCAAGTCTTTACATGTAGACCTCCTGTCCATCACTCACCCCAACTACACAGTCCCAATCACATCAAACATTATCCATGACTAGAATTGAGCGAACCTGAACTGAAAAGTTCGAGTTCGTACCGAACATTACGTTTTTTGCACCCCGGACCCGAACACGGACATATCACTGTATGTTCGGGTTGGAGTTCGGAGTTCGGCAATTTAATGACGCGTTTTGAAAGGCTGCAGGGCAGCCAATCAACAAGCGTTTGACTCGTGTGCCCTTAGAAGCCATCACAGCCATGCCTACAAATGGCATGGCTGTGATTGGCCAGTGCAGCATGTGACCCAGCTAGTAGGGGCATGTCTATTAAACAGTGAGCACTGTTAAAAAAAAAATCCCCCCTCCTGAGCCCCCACTCAGTGGACCTATTGCCCCCCCTGACCCCAAACCTGAGTGGTGGGTGGGGGCCATAAATAACAATAAGGGGGCACTTACTGTCATCCCCCTGGCCCCGACCCCTGTGCGGCGGGTGGGGGCCATAAATAAAAATTGGGGCTGACCTAATGTCCTCCCCTCTGACTCCCACCTCTGCGCGGCGGGTGGGGGCCATAAATAAAAATTGGGGGGGACCTAATGTCCTCCCTCCCAGCCCCCACCCCTGAGCGGCGGGTGGGGGCCATAAATAAAAATTGGGGGGGAACCTAATGTCCTCCACCCCCGGCCCCCACCCCTGAGCGGTGGGTGGGGGCCATAAATAAAAATCCCCCCCAGGTGACTAGGGTTCGGGGTCAAGTTCGGGGTCAAGTTCAAGCCCGAACCCAGACTTTTTTTCAAAGTTCGGCCGACCCCGCCAGACCCGAATATCCAGGTGTCCGCTCAACTCTATCCATGACCCCTGACATACAACGTTCCCACTGCCAGAATTACACAAACACTCTATTATTATTATTATTATATCATTATTTATTGTACTGCATCTTGCTCTCCTTATCCACACTACAATCTTAGTTCTGTAGTTCTGCCAGGAGCCTGGATCACTGCTGTAGTCTTACATATGTTGGTACTATCAGTTTTTACTCCCTAATGGCTTTCAGGTCTCAGTGATATGCGGTTGCCTTCAGGGATACTAGGACCATAATCACTTTGTCTCATTGAAGTGGTGTATGTTACTCGGAATCCCTTGGCAGGATCCCACTGTTCAACTGTGTTCATATATATATAACACTGAATGAGAGTCCGAACGTTGCTGAAGGTATGGCTAAGTAAGAGGTATTCGCCATAGCAATTTTTTAACACTGATGAGTGCCATAGAATACAGACGCACCAGCTAAACAACAGAGAGATGCCAGAGTGTATATACTTGGCAGCCCTCATTCAATGTTAAAATGTTATTGACTAAGGGATACTAGGCATCATTACCAGTTCAATGGGATAAAGTAGTTATGGTGCCTCGAGTGTCTCTTTAAATATGGGATGCAACTTTCCATGGTGTCCAATGGTCAAACACTGAGCATCTATAATTTTCCCTGCACAGCAGGTTATTTTGCCCTACATTAAAGGTGGTTAAAGGTAGGAGCCTTTCAATAAAGTAAAACACACAATAATTAGCATAGCCAGCAAACAAAAAGGCAAGACAAGAAAACCTTATGTCACCTGACACAGGTAAATGGATAGAAAAAAAAAAATCAAAGACTGGAAAAAGTAATAAGGGATCTAAAATAAATATTAAATCCAGGAGCAAAATGACAGCTCTAATCTTCAGAAATGTCTCAATGTGAGAGAGGTGGAAATCTGTCTAAGTACCTAGAAAATGTTGGAGCGTAGAAACTGATGTGATGTCATGTGAAAAAACATTACTTTCTAGAATTGATTGCAGGTTCCTTGAATGGTCACTTAATAGAAGTAATAAAGGCTAACGTAGCAAAATAAATATCTCAACAAAAATGCAAAATAACTTTAATAAAGGCTATACTCCTATTTATTGTTCTAAAATTGTTTCTTCAGAGCTGTGCTAATGTAGTTGTTTTATTTAATATAAGAATACATATAAGAAAAAACAAATCAAAATCACAAGTATATGTAGACCATTTTATCAGGGTGCGTATATCTAGTTTACGGGGGGGAGAGTTGTTTGTTTGGTTTGTTTGTCTGTTTGTTTGTGTGTTTATTTTTTTAATAAAACATCAACGGCTGTTGATAGTCTAGTCACCAATGATATTTATTTTTATTTATTTATTTATTTATATATATATATATATATTTTTTTTTTCCAGCTACACTTGAGACACACAATACTAATTATTTTTCTGATGAAAATCTGGAAATCTGTTATACACAGAGGCAGTCATATTTCATGATTTGTATCTAAGTCATGTGATGAACCAACTCAAAAGGACCCTCGTATTGCCTTAGGGACTTAACAAGTGGGAAAGAGAGGAAAGTTTAGTTATGCATTAGGGTGTTCCAAGGTGTACCAGGCTCAAGATAAAAAAAAGGGGGCCTGCCTAAAACAGGAGAGTGCTGTATTCGAAAACAGCCTGTTGTTTACTTTGACATAAGGATCTGCCTTTGTGACCTTGGATCCAGAATGCTCAGAATGTATCAACGTGGAGACTGACATTGCAATGCAAAGCATTCTGCTGACCATTGTGTTTGTGAGATAAGCTAATATGTAGCTTTCTAGCTAGCCTGCATGTGCACAGTGCACACACCCTGCTCAAGGCAGCTACCCCGCACACCAATAACATTGTCAACAAGAGAGGACACTTGAGATCAATCACAGAACAGTGAGATGTAAGTTCCATATCTGAATGTTCCTCCTAAAAAGTAACACAGGGTTATTCACAAAGTTGTTGACCAAACAGAGAATTTCAGGGGAATTAAAAAATTTATTTGAAATGAATTCCAAATTTTATGCCAAAATGAATCAACTGAAAACATAGAGGAATTGCAGTTTTTTTTTCAGTTCAGCTATTCTATTGTATAATTCCCAGATTTTACTACTAAAATTACAGAAAGTCGTGATTTTAATAATGACACGGAGGCTCTTACTATGCTTGACTCTTTCTGTATCTCCCTCAGCAGCAAAGAACATATGAGAGAAATCATATGAACAAAAATACAAAAACTGCATAGTGTTAGTGCAACCAATCACATTTTAGGCCAGGTCCAAAAAGGTGTGACTAATAAACAAGTCCTCTTTCTTGTGAACACCGAAGACCAGATAACACAAACAAACTGGAACAATTTAAATTTCCAAACAAAATCCAAATCAAGACGGAAAATACATGCTAGAAGAAAAGTAAAAAAGTAATATGGTAATATCCAAGTGCTATAACTAGTAAAACCACATCACCATCATGGTTAGCAAATGAATGCAATTAATTAAATAATGATATATACCATGTGAAAACATCATTTCAAATTTTCCGGAAAAAAAGCACAACGAAATTGGTCTAAATGACCCACTCCTAAAATGGCTGTTTGAACGAGCAACCGTTCGAGGCAGAAAAACCACCAAAAAGATGGCCACTGTGTGTGCTAATGTGCATGTGCGGCAAATTGCAACCAATGAAATGGCCACCGCGAGTGAAAAGAAAAAATTTGAAAAAAAATGCCCGGCCCAATCACGAAAGGATCGCGAGCACGCAGCCGAGGCCAAGCCCATACAAATAAAACCTCCCTGCTCTCCCAAAAGGGAGCGGAGAGCAGCAGCAAAATGGCTAGGCCAAATTAAAGTGAGCCCACAGGGAGTGAGAAGTGGAACAGAGCGAAAATCAAGGGCACATTCCAGGAGGGACAAATATTAAAGCAATAAGAAAAGAAAATGCTTAAAATCAATGATGATAAATAAACATATAGATAACAAATATATATATATATAGGAAACATATATGTAAACCAGAGTTGTCTGAGGAAGCAGGAAAGAAAGAGGAGGGGTTTATTAGAGGCACGCTTTTTATAGACCTGGCCTATATTGTGATTGGTTGCACTTTTACTGTGCAGTTTTTGTACATTTGTTCATATGATTTGTCTCATATTTTCTTTGCTGCTGAGGGAAATAACGAAACAGTTAAGGAACAGGAGCCTCTGAGTCTTTGATAAAAATTTTAATTCACTTCCGACACAATACTATAGTGAAAAACCCTGTTTTTGAGGGCATTTCTATATCAAGATGAAGCAACGTTGTAACTATGAAAGCAAACTGCCAAGCTGATATCCTATTATAATATTCAAAGATGTGAGTGGCAACGTAACAATTAACTTAGGATGCTGAGCTAAATACAATTTTATTATAATTCCCTAAGAGATCAGTTAGGCACGTGCTCCCTGCGTTTAATATTTCTCAAATATCTTCTTGGAGCTGAATATTCCGATTCAGCTACAGAATAATTAATTGATCTGATTGATCTGGGAAATCTTATACTATAAAGACTAGGCGCAAGTTGTATTATTCAATCTCTTCAGTATAATTTTTTTTTTTAATATAAATGTATGTGAGTGACATTGCTTTATCCTTTCAAGATTACAGATGAGAGATTATAAGATTACAGTTGACTCCAGAAATTGACTGGTTAAAATGTTCTCAGGAACAATAGTGAGTTTTGACGTTGATTCAGTAAATTGCAGGTGACAGTTAAAAATGAAGGGTCTTTTAGTCACAGAAAAATTACTATATGAAGGATATTTTTGTGACAGTTTGATGCACAAGATCTAGCATGGGTCATTTCATGACTGTCAGAGTTGGTGATCCCAGCAGATATGTAATTCTAATAGAAATACGCTTGGCACTGTACGCCACTCAAATAGACAAGCTCTACCGAATGCCAAAGATTGTAGCCTGCTGACCTACCAAATGAAATGCCTAATTCTGGCCAGCTGGCACAATTATAGATTTTTGGTGATTTGTAGAGATAAGCTAAACATCAATATAATAATTACAATTTCTTCCTATTTTAAGCAGGCATTGCTAGGGAATGAAAGGAGCATAAAATATACATTAAACAGCGCGTCTAACATTATTTTTATATTCATTTTCTAAATATTCAGTTGCAAGTCATAATTACACAATCCTCCTGAAACATTTGCGGTACCAGCTCGATATGTATTATTTTACATATCTGACTCTCTCATTGGAGTGTCATTATATTTTTCTATAGCTAATGTTTCAAAGTCCCAAGGCCAGCAGAATGAAATTAGATTGTAATGAAATGCATATTAATGAAGGAATATCCAATGGTGACCCGCAGGGATCAGTTAACAAGGCTTAACGCTTGTATTTATTACACAGCCTTTTACACATTGTGAACGCAAGACAGCATGGCTTTAAGTTAACTCTTTCAACGCTGGGGGAAAAAAGTGTAAGGAGCAGTATCAGTAAATTAGTTAATTGTCCAGTACAACAGAGAGTATAGTTCTGAACATAATAAAATAAATTATTAGAGACTGTTTAAACAAGATGCCAAAATATAGTTAAAATATTTTATCAAGGGGCGGGGCCTGACTGCAGGACTGAGAGGAAGCAAACCTCTGCAGCTCCTGCCGAACAGCACTGTAAATCGTGGAAAAAGCCACAAAAAACGGCACCACTATGCTGCACAAGGGCCATCAAGAGACTGAAGGCACCGGGACACACACGATGATACCAAACAAGTGACAACCGCCCCGGTACACGCTGGTCCTACAGATGAGGCCTACCCGCATGGTGGGTGCGGGACGGACGGCCGCCCTCTCGCCACCAGTAACACCAAGAAACGTGACTCAAAACACCCGTTCCCCCCCCTATGGACCGGTGGGGGTCATCCCGGTCTGCCCCTATGCAACTCCCCAGCAGAACGAGGAGAGGGAGACAGAGACGCAGATGCCTGAGCCTAACAATAAAGAAGACCTCAAAATGGCGGATGTACTTTACGCTGCAGGCCCAGACAGCGTGGAGCTAGAAACAGAACTCCGACTGAATAAAATCTTCGATGCCTTCTGGAAGAAATTGGAGGCTCGCATGAGACCCCACGCTCCTGATTATAACTCACAATGGGGCCCACAACGAGCTGATAAGCAGAGAGTAACGATACCCAACCCCAACTACAAACACGCAGTCAACCGTCGCCTGCAAAGGGCAATCGGGGGGCCTAACACCCAAAGCCTCACCAAAAACAGCAGCAGACCAAGGCCATTAATTGCGACCGCGTGGGTACTTAAGGGGCATTGGTCTGAGCAACCTACCTTAAAAGCACACAATCAGCATGAGACCCGGCAGAGCAAGCCAGAACAGAAACGAATGGTGAGCCGACGGGTCGGGAGGCCCGACAAGAAGACCGCAACAGAGAGACTGTACAGGAGCCACAACGGCCCGCGACAAAGCCTTGAGGAGTGCCGAGCAGTGGGAAACGCGAAAGGGATTCTATGTGCCACTACAGGCACAATGCCCCAGGACACGGGGACCACACGCACCTTTACCCCTCATTCCTACAGCAGGTCACAATCATTGCAGCTATTGGGACTCTTCCAAATGGGCATAGGCTGATCTTAAGGCACACAGCTACCGGACAGCCAAATGACCTCAGGACACGAATGCACCCCAGATTGGCCTCAACCGGTGGTATTTTGAACCTGATCTTGTGTTCCCTCCCTCATGTGTTTGCCTGGGCTCCCGGCGACTGCCGCCGAGACCCAGAGACACACTCGCAGTATAGTCTGACATTATATTTCAGCATGTTTATAATCGTTATCAGTTCTGTTTATAATGCCTACATCATTGATGGGCTGCACTAGTTACTCCAAAACCATGCCGCCAAAAGCAGTGGTGTTAACAGTTATTTGAATCAGACCAGTTAACCCTTGATAATGCAGAAAATACTTATGCTTAGATTACGCAGGGATGCTACCTAGACGTATAGGCAAGATGAAGCAATGTTTTTATATGTTCTTTAGCACCTTACAGCATATCTATATATAGCACACCATGTCCAGGCTCCACACACAGACCTACCTCTGCCACACTGTAACACAAGCTACCACTCCTCAAACACACTAATTTACCTAATCTAGAGCAGTTGAGCATCACCTATCCAATCTCACTCTACCTTCACGCAAACACTGCTCAGCTAAGCTTTAAGTATACATATATACGAACTGCACCCACATGTTATATAGCTCAAACCCAAGCATGTTGTATTGTTATTATTATGCTCGCACTGACCTATCAGTCTAGATAGCAAAGCCCCATGTAACAATGTATGAAAAGCTTAGCCTAGACCTTGATCACTAGCCTACTGAATACTTCTCTATCATAAAAAAGAAAATGTGCAATGTATATTAAGCCACACTGTTGTTTTCCTTTGTTTACTGCTTTGTTTGCACTTGCTATCGTGGCACTGCAAATCTGCTTGTTAACTCATGCACAACCTAAATAAAGAATTAAAAAAAAAAAAAAAAATATTTTATCAAAAAAATACATAGCATAGTGACGTGAAGCTAATTTCATAAAAGAAAAATCAAGCAGAATTAAATGCTATCTGAATTTGATGTTCTTAAATGGTATACAATGCTATGCCTTCATTATATACCATTTCTATGTACCATAAAAACTTTACTCTTTTATATAATTTATTTACGTATTTATGAAAACCGGTCTGGGTGAGTGGGGACAGAATTCTTACAGCAACTTGTACAACTTAGGTTACATTTGGTTCAATCTGGAAAAAATGTCCTACGTTAGCAAGACTGTCCATGATCTAGAACAGATGACCTAATATATAAATCCCAATGTATGGCAATGCACAAATGCCCCCAAAAATGACTAGATGTGCATCCAAATGGTCCGGTTCTTTAAGAAGTGAGGCAGGTCCATAGATTGAGGTTCGGCTGTCATTTTTTTAAATAGCAGCATCACGGGAAGTAAAATAAACTTTTTTAAGTGGTTGTAGTTTCCCAAACTCGTGGATCCATAAATTTATGATGATGAATATGATGTGCCCTCTCATTAGGTTATGGGTTAGGTATATGGGTTAAACATGTAGCGCCTTACATGCAGCAGAGTAGAGTAAGACTTCATGGGTGGAATCTAGCACTCCACCATTTTCAAACTTCAATAAACACTCGCTTTTAAGTAGACAATATTTTGTGTTAACTATCTAACCAGCTCTTGCCCTCAAACTCTACGATTGACTGTTAATTTCTGGATATCACAGGTGGTTCAGGAATTTACTGGCATGGAGACTGATAATGAGCTGATTTGTCTCCATTTGGTTCAGTGGTCCTTAACCCAATATACGGACATTTTCCACTTATAACCTCTGTCTTTCTGCTTCAATAGAATAAAGAAAGGGCCCAGCAAAACTCTTATTCCTCTACAAGAAGGTGGAGATGAAAGGCCTTTGTTACCATATCCTGCCAGATTACATGAGGGCCTAGTGGCACCAGATATTATCATACCAGCTATATATTTACTCTGTGTTTTTACAACCCTGTTGGTGCTAGAAGGGTAAGTTTACTTTGCTTGTTACTTGACAAATTAGGGGCAGAGTAGTTAAACTGAAAGCACAACTAACCTAGAGTATTTTTCCCAGTTTGACGACTTTAACCTTAAATAGTAAGTTCACTTTGAAATCAAGAAAATAAAAAGTGCTAAAAAAAACAATAATAAAAAGATACATTTAAACTTCCTGCATTTGCTGCAAAACACCAGGCTGTGAAGCAGTTGCAGTGTGCGCTAACAAACCAAGAAGTAACAATAACAATCAAGCTAATGACTAAACAAGATTAATTGTAAAAAAAAAAATCAGCATAACTAACTGTAACTTCATCTACATGTCACATCTGACCTGTGTGGGGGTCTGCTGTACCCATTCATACAGCCCTGAGTATGAAACTGTACTACTCCAGCTACTGGGGCCCAAGACTAGTGCAAAACCATAGGTGGTGAATTTAGATACAAATTGGAAAAATATATTTGAAGACCTAGGCATTAAAAGCTAATTTTCCAGTACTAATAACTACGGCTACTACTGTGTTGCATTCTTGACATCAGTTTGTTTAATGGGACTGACACTGCAGTACAATAGCAAAAGGTCAACTTATCAAATCAGCTCCATGGTACACTGAACTCAAATTAAAAATTAGAGTGGACTTCGTATACGCATGTGTTCAGAAAACTAGTATCATTGACTCTCCCAATAAGTTGTTAGTGTCATCGATCTAAATAAAACTATCTGATGACACAAGAAACCACAGCGACAAAATTAAATGTCCATGTGGATATTTAAGCATGTAATTAACTATTTAAAAAAAAATTTTTTACAGAAATTAAAGCTCCATTGTGTGACTATAACCCACTCCCTCTAGCATGTAAGCTCATTGAGCAGGGCCCAGGGAATTTGCTAGCGCTATATAAATAATAAAATAATGATAACAATTATAATTTTCCAATATCTGATAGAAGCATTGCTAAGGATTTAGAGTGTTGCTGGTTAAGCCAATTAAACCAAATGATTTAAAAGGACTTCTCAGCATTCTTTGGTTCAAAAGCAAGAAAGAATTTTGTCAGCATTGTACTGTCTTGGAAGGCAGGAGATCTGGTCAAAGTGCTAACATTAAGTAAATATGTAAGATAAATACCATTGTGTTTTATTTTGTTTTGTTATATATGACTTCTCTTTGAAGTTGTTTATTTTCATTTGCTTGGTTAATGCTTTCTGCAGACCTCTTTCTTTTCCTTATCTTTTTTTTTTATATCTTTTTTGTTTGCCTCTTGTCATTGTGATTCACTGTTTTTCATGGTGCTTTTTTTGTTCAATGTCTTTTTCATGTATGTTTTTTTCCAGATTTTGGGGGGTTCTGTAGTTTTTCAGTGTCTCTTTGTTGTGTTTCCATGATCTATGTCTCTTTACTATCCTTTTTTGCAACGTCTTGCCATTGTGATTACATACTGCTTTTTTTTTTATTTTATTCTTTATTTTAGCTGTGCATAAGTGTTACAAGTAGGCTTCAATGCCACAACAGCTATTGCAGGCATTTCAGGAAACAGATAGGAACAAACTAACTAGGCTTATCGCAGCTAGACTGAGTGATGTTTCATCCAAGTGTTCAAATGTGTCCTAACGCTAAACATTGTAAAACTGCAGCTAGTTATTGTAGCGCGAGTGTAGGAACTAGTAGAAGAAACAGTAAACAGTAAAATTATTTTTGGCACTGCAATGATTTTACTAATTTTCATTCACTTTCTGACAGAAAATGATTCTGCTTCATTTGTCTTTTGCCACCACACCAATTTTGGCAGTTTTCCAAAATCTAAATTTGAAGCTGCTGGTGCCTCTGGAGTCCCACGGACATCAAGGTGTAGAGTCCTCCAGAGTCTTGCAACTGTGCATAAACCTTCTATTCGGCCACCACTAACCAATACTCACAAGCAGAAATGGCTGCATTGGGCAGAAAAATACATGAAGACTAATTTTCAAACAGTCCTGTTCACTGATGAGTGAGGGATCCGTGCAACCCTGGATGGTCCAGATGGATGGAGTAGTGGATGGTTGGTGGACGGCCACCCTGTTCCAACAAGGCTGCGACGTCAGCAAGGCGGTGGTGGAGTCATGTTTTGGGCCGGAATCTTGGAAAGAGAGCTGGTCAGCCCCTTTAGGGTCCCCGAAGGTGTAAAGATGACCTCTGCAAAGTATGTGGAGTTTCTGACTGACCACTTTCTTCCCAGAAGGAAGAACTATGCTCTGGGAGTATGTGGCTGTGTGTCCATATTCCAGTGTGTATAGATGTGAGTTTTATACGTGTTGTGCATAAAAGTGTTAAAGGAACACTCCATTAAAAAAAAAATCACAACCTCAAAGCGAGGGGCCCAAGCTACTCTTAACCTCAAAGAGAGGGGCCCAAGCTACTCTTAACCTCAAGGCGATGGGCCCAAGCTACTCTCAATCTAATTCAGATTACCCCTACTACCGCCCCACGGGCTTACTGTACCTCATGGGTTAGGCACCACCGTATGATAGACCTCAATTGACCAGATACTGACAAATACCAATCGACGTAGACCACAGTAAATTAAAACCAAAATCCCCTCCTCCCAAGCAATGTTCACTTGTGACGGACAGCACTGTAATGTGCACACTGTGATGTTTATTATGGATACTATATCAATACTGCTATTGTTTCTGCTAGCCTACTCAGGTTTGAGAGCTGGGTAAAAATAAAGATAAAAAAAAAAAAAAAAAATAGATAAAATCTTGGCGTGTAATAGATGCAGATCTCTAATCTTAAACTACTGCAAACCCTTCCCTTCATTCCAGCACCAGTCTAAAGTTTGTTTATTTATTGTGAATTGTTCTAAAAACAACTGTATGTTATCAGAACCAGTCCTTGGTGACATTTCCATAAGTTTTGTTTTTATCTTAAAAGCAATTTCATGTATGTATTGTGTAAGATTAAGCCCTAACTGAATTGTATTGTAAAATCCTAAATGAATGTTATTATAAATAAGGCTTAGCACAAGTCTATGTAAAATAAGCGTTCCTTGGAATATTGTCCTTGCTGTCTTAACAGCTTTGGCTATATGTAAAATCAAGCATTAACATTGGCAAAAAAAAGTCCAGTTAAGAAAAGCAGTAAAAATCCATTATTTGTTTGAACTATAAAATAATAAAATATTTCACTAATTTGTATATATTATGATGTTATGTGTTGACTCTAGGCTATTTATGGAAATGTATTTTATTATAAAAGTTCTTACTACCTATAAAGAGACTGTTATATAGTGATGTTACACATTTTTTCCATCATTCTGAAATGATTGTGAAATGTTGCATATAGTGCTCCTTCCCTTGGCTGGGTACAAATATGTAATGTGTTAGAGCCAAAGAATACTATAAGACAGTGAAGTCTACTCTGTAAGTTTTACTCTATTAAAATACATTAGTGTTTTGATGTTTAGTTCTGATCTTTTAATTTAAGTTACTGTGTTCTATAATTTGACAATTGCTATTATGGCTTGTTTGGGCCTATTCCCTGTCATCCATAGTCTGGTCTCCTTGGGAGTGGTTTTGTTTGTTTTTTTTCTCTGTTCCAGCTATGTATGATAGCCACAGCCAGCATGTCCATAAGGCGGCACAGGTGGTCGCCTTAGGGCGCACCGGCTCTGGGTGCGCAAAATTCCAGTGACTGGCAGGAGGGAAGTGCTCCCTCCTACCAGGCCACCTTCTGGATCCCTGGTGCAACTGAATTGGAATCCAACCATACTCACAGACACACACACTCACACACAGACACACACACAGACACACAAAGTCACACACAGGCACACACACACATACTCACACACACACTCGCTCACAGACACACACTAATTATTAATATGATATAGGGCTGGCGTGCATCTCTCATTGGAGGTCCAGTGGGGCTGCTGGGAGGCGTGCGACTGAATTGGAATCCGACCATCTGAGGCAGTGAGGGAGCTCTGATCTCTCTGCTCTGCTCCCTCGCGCGCCTTTTATTGATGCCGGGAACCGGAACATGACATCATATTCCAGCTCCCGTCATCAGCATACAGCCTGCGAGGGAGCAGAGCAGAGAGATCAGAGTTCCCTCACTGCCTCAGATGGTCGGATTCCAATTCAGCCGCACGCCTCCCAGCAGCCCCACTGGACCTCCAATGAGAGATGCACGCCAGCCCTATATTATATTAATAATTAGTGTGTGTGTGTGTGAGTGAGTGTGTGTGTGAGTATGTGTGTGTGTGCCTGTGTGTGACTTTGTGTGTCTGTGTGTGTGTCTGTGTGTGAGTGTGTGTGTCTGTGAGTATATGTGTCTTTGTGTGAGTGAGTGTGTGTGTCTGTGAGTGTGTGTGTCTGTGAGTGTATGTGTGTGCATGTGAGTGTGTGTGTGTTTGTCAATGAGTCTGTCAGTGTTTGTGTGTCTGTCAGTGTGTATGCCTGTCAGTGTGCGTGTGTGGAATTTCTGTTTCCTGTACCTGGCCGGACTGACAGGAAAAGCTCACTTTATGAGGGTTTCGCTCCGCTAAACCATGCTACAAAAAAGGTAGGAGGCACACCAGGAAGGGGAAGGGACCACTATGGGGGTGGGTGGTGCACCAAGGGACAGGGAGAGAAGGGGAGAGATACCTTAAGGGACAGGAAAAGGAGGGAGGAGGGGAGAGGAACACTAAAGGACAGGGAACAGAGGGGGGAGGGGAGAGGAACACTAATGGACAAGGAAAGGAGGGGGGAAGGGAGAGGAACAGTAAGGGTCAGGGAAGGGAGGGGACCATTAAGGGACAGGAAGAGGGGCTGAATGTGAAACACACAGAAGGGCTTGAGCAGGGGAAAAAGAGACACACAGAGGGGCTGGGGGGAAAGAGACACACACAAAGGAGCTGGGAAGAGTAAAAGACACAAAGGGTCTGGGAGAGAAGGAGTCGCACAAAGGGGCTGGGAGGAGTAAGACACAAAATGTGGGAGGATGTAAGAGTCATACAAAGAGGAGAGATAGGAGACACACAAGGGGAAAAATAGGAGACAAAATACACTAAGGGAGTAAGATATTTAAAAGACGGGATAAGAAACACAAAAGGGGGGTTAAGAGGTACACAGGTGAAGATGTTTTTGGGGGGGCGGAAAAATGCATCTTCGCCTATGTACCCAAAATTCTTTGCACCGGCCCTGATGATAGCAGAGTTTATCTAACTGTTTTTTGCTAACCTTTGTAGCAATGCTAGCAGAAAATGCTTATGACTTTTGAATTGTAATAGTGTTGAAAACAAACACGCAATGCCAAGTGAAGATAGAAACAGTTTTAAATCAAAACAGATGAGGTATAGTGATTGAGGCCATGTTGTTGGCTCTGCGTGAGTTAGCATGAGTGGGTATATATTCTCCTTACATACATGTACATTATATACAGACTCCTGTTAGCTTTACGAAAAATGTTTTTGACAGTTCTACTTTAAGGTTGAATTTCTGAGCCGTATGCCTACTGTGAAAATGTGATATAGTCCAGAGACAGACAATTTTAATACTCAAACGTATCTGAGGCATACATATGGGTTGTATTGCTCTGAAAGTCGACATGATGGGTGTCAAAGTACGTTGTTGTCATCTGAGTGATGTTGAGTTGACTGGTGTTGGTCTACTGGTCATCTTTGGAAATGAATTGAACAATTGCCGTTTCCCTAAAATATCGCCACAGCATGTTGGCTTTATGAGAGCCAAAATATTTACATTTAGAATATGCAATGTCATCAAAACCTTTATTTCCCCCACATACAGATTTTTCTTCTTCATAGAAGCCACATTGATTAACTGGATATATATATTAAAGAATTTAAAATATATTCATGACTTTATATCTTGTCTAAATCTAAAGTCACTTTTTAATACAAGTTACTCTACAACTATTCTCTGAAGGTCTGACAATCATTAATAGTCGTTGACAGTTTTTCCAAGAAATTATCTCAGTTCTTTTCTATACACTGTGTAATACATCTGACTTGTGCACAGTAGTGATTGAAGATTAAGATTCCTTTTTTGTATTTTATATTTTTTTTGGTTTTGATTTGTTTTTTCATATTATGATGTGATGATCTCTGACCGTGAGTCACATTGTGTTGACTAGTTTGAGAGAAGTGATGTATCAGATGATAGGTATCTCGCTGTGTCTTTACTATGCCTCTAGCGTCCACACCGGGGGATTATTGTCTTCTGATCTTCCAGAAAATGACTCACTATCAAATCTGTGACATTGAGAAAAAGAAGAGGAACAGATAAATAAACACTTCAAAATTTTAGATACACATTTGAAAAAAATCAATGCAGTCAAGGTAAGGGCTGGAAGGTGAGAATCTCTTAACCATGTTTTGGGAATTGGAGAGCTAAAGCATTGTCTTTGTCAAAGACTATACTTCCTGCACATTGGACCAGAGAAGAATTAAGATCTGTGATCCAATTGCAGAGGTGATCATTTAATTTTAAAAATGGGCCAAACAGAGATGAGGTGGATTTTTAATTTAACCTCTTAAGGACCTAGCCAAATGTACACGTTGTGATCAAAACAAAACGTAAACAAAAATTTGAATTTGCGCTATATGTCTGTTCAGGCATAATTTGCCTCTTTCATATTATGTGCACCCACACTTATTATATATCATTTTATTCAGGGGAAACAGGGCTTTCATTTAACATCAAATATTTAGGTATGAAACATAATTTAATATGAATAAAATATAAAAAAATTGGGAGAAAATAAGAATTTAAAAAGATAATTAGTTATACGTGACATTTTAACTGTGAGCGTCATAATACTGTTTGCTTTTACTGCAATAAAATACACATATTTGTATTCAGCGATGTCTGACGTGTAAAACAGTACCCCCTATGTACAGGTTTTATGGTGTTTTGGGAAGTTACAGGGTCAAATATAGCATGTTACATTTTTCAGTTTTTTCACATTGAAATTTGACAGATTGGTTACGTTGCCTTTGAGAGCGTATGGTAGCCCAGGAATAAGAATTACCCCCATGATGGCATACCATTTGCAAAAGTAGACAACCCAAGATATTGCAAATGGGGTATGTCCAGTCTTTTTTATTAGCCACTTAGTCACAAACACTGGCCAAAGTTAGTGTTAATATTTGTTTGTGTTTGAAAAATGCAAAAAAATAATTTGAACACCAATTTTGGCCAGTGTTTGTGACTAAGTTGCTAATTTTCATTCCTGGGCTCTCATACGGTCTCAAAGGCAACATAACCAACCTGGCGAATTTCAATGTGATAAAACTGAAATGCAAGCCTTATATTTGACTCTATAACTTTTGAAAACACCATAAAACCTGCACATGAGGGGTACTGTTATACTCGGGAGACTACGCTGAACACAAATATTAGTGTTTCAAAACAGTAAAACGTATCACAACAATTATATCGTCCGTGTAAGTGCCATTTGTGTGTGAAAAATGCCAAACTTTCACTGACAATATCATCGTTGTAATACATTTTACTATTTTTAAACACTAATATTTGTGTTCAGCGAAATCTTCTGAGTAAAACAGTACCCTCCCCCCGTCCCACATGTACAGGTTTTATGGTGTCTTGGAAAGTTATAGGGTTAAATATAGTGCTAGCAAATTAAATTCCCTGCACTTTTGGCCTGGGCTGTCAGGCAGGTCCCACAAATTGTAATTAATAAAATGACCTAATTATGTAAAATTATTACATAAATATATACGTAGAATTATTATATATATGTGTGTATATATGTATATATGTATATAATGTTTTAAAATAATTTTTATTTATATATAGGGATATATAGTGATATATTCGTACATACTTATGTATATAGATATATATATATATTATTTCGTTCTACATGTATTTTGATATCAATATATATATATATTAATTTTAAAATACAGTTAGAATGAATGTATACATATATATTTTTTAATTAATTTATTTTTTTTATGTTATTTTTTAACGTATTTACATATTTATTTTATATAATATATAAATATACATATAATAAAAATTATATATATATATTTAAACAATATCATTGTACATGTATTTTGATATTAATATGTATATATATATATATATATAATTATATATATATATATATATTAATATTAAAATACACTTAGACAATGTATGTGTATGTATGTATATGTGTATATATACATACTTACATCATATATATAATAAATATATATATGATATGATCTAAGTATATATTTTATTTTAAACTGTTATTAATTTTCTTTTTTTACATTTTACAGACAGCAGGGGGAGTACCAGTCATTAGAGGCACTCCCCCTGCTGGAAATGCCTTGGACAGCTATGCCGTCTATGTGATCGCGAGGTCCTTGCAAGGACCTCGCGATCACATGGCCCAGGGGGCCAAAGAGGACAGACGGGGACTCCCTGGGCTGCCAGGTAAGTCCCCATACCGTGTTCACCGGCTTGGGCGTTCTATGCTGCCCGCCTGTGTTTAGAGCCAGTTGCTTAAGGACGGCATAGAACGCCCGCCGTCCTTAAGGGGTTAAACACAATGCTACCTCATGGTCTTAACAGTGACTTTGAACTTTGCTGTTTCTTATAAACTTTTATGCAACAAAAAATAAAATATATATATTTTGTAATATTTATATATGTACTTTAACATTCCAGATTTTCCCTAATTTTCTGCGAGTTCAATTTTAATTAGAGTGTTTAGTCATATATTTTTTTCATTTTTAAATATATAATATTATTATGCATTTATTTAATTCCATTTACTTTATGTATTTACCAATTCTATTCTCCTCATTTCATGTTCCCTTTATTTATCTTTCGTTTCTATGGTCCTCTGAGTGTATTTTTAGTACATTACTTCATTTATGTCAGATGTATAGGACTTCTATGGACTATATCTGAATATGAGCAACGAAGCGTCTATTTTCCTGGAGAGTTTCCCTCTCTAAAGATGGCGGATCGATAACTGGAAGTGACGCGACGTGGAAGCTGCCACATCATTTCCCGGCTCAGGTGATTTCAATCGACACTTACGTCAACGTAAGGATTACATCATCGGTTACACTGGTGATTGACGTACAACCCACGGAACAGACCAATGAGAGGGCTCTTGACTATTTAAAAAGCAAGAAAGTATAGTTTGGTAGTTATACCGATTGAGAAAGACGTTTTTAGCGGCAAAACACGTCTCGAGAGTTCTACTTCAGGATTTTATATATTTGTTTTTAACAAAGTTGTAATAAATTATTTTATTTTATCCTCCTGGGAGACTCTACTACCTTTGTTGCTGCTACAAAGAAGGGTGTTTGTGTCCCCTTTATAGACACAAAAGTCCACAAGCTCAGAGCCAAGTATATTAGGCTCTGAACAAGGTGAGCAGTTTGCAACCTCACATATTTGCACTTGTATTATAGTGACACACTGCACTAGATTAATTTCCCTTCTATTTTATGTATTGCAAGCACATCGTGATACAGAGGAAGAGGGGAAGTGTCACCTTAGAATACACCTACTCTAGTGATCTCAGCCTGTCCAATGTGGCTCAGTTAAATGTGAGTGCACTAAGAATAAGATATTTTTGTATGTACTATACTGGATATACTACTCTATTTTAGTATTTTTCATTATAGGACTCTATACCTCACCCATATAGTGAGGGTAAGTGATTAAATTTCTAGCGCTCCCCTGTTTGTTCACTGGGCCGAGTACCCATACCACACAGTGAAGGTTTCTTAAGATCCCATGGGTCCCTACACAGGTTACCATTTTGGGACCCGCTTTTATTTTTCACATAGGAATGGTAGGGATGAATCCGGACCCTTGGTCTAAGCCCTGGTTCCTATGTGACCACTCAGTTGGTAAATTCCCTGACTACAGAGGTCACAGGTTCAAATCCCAGCAGGATCACCTCAGCCCTCCATTCTTCCAAGATCAACAAGTGAGTACCATCTATTGGGTAATTATAACATGTATTATTATTCATCTGCTGATTCATTTAATTCTGAGAGCACGCTCTAAAAAGTGCTTTAAATCTTACTGGGAGAAAGGCACTATATGAATACTAGTTATTATTATTATTATAATCCTGTTTTGCACTGGAACAATCATAGTAAGTAGTTAAAAAAAGAACAGCCCCCCTCACTTTCCCACCCTTTCCAAGGTGTTGTTGGACTACCATTCACAGACCTCTTGCATAGGCTGGTAGAGAACTCAGGGAGATTTAGTTCAACATTATCTGGGGACACACAGAAAAAACCCAAACAGTCAATGAAGCAAAAATCCTGTACAATGGGGAATTCGCTCAACAGGTGATACTCGAAAAATTAGAATATTGTGCAAAAGTTAATTTATTTAAGTAATGCAACATAAAAGGGGAAACTAATATGTGAGATAGACGCATTACATGCAAAGCAAGATAGTTCAAGCCGTGATTTGTCATAAGTGCAATGATTATGGCTTACAGGTCATGAAAACCCCAAATCCACAATCTCAGTAAATTAGAATATTACATGCAATCAATAAAACAGTAATGTACATAGAACAATATCGGACCTCTGAAAAGTATAAGCATGCATATGGACTCAGTACTTGGTTTGGGCCCCTTTTACAGCAATTACTGCCTCAATGCGGTGTGGCATGGAAGCTATCATCCTATGGCACTGCTAAGGTGTTAAAGGACCACTATAGTGCCAGGAAAACATACTTGTTTTCCTGGCACTATAGTGCCCTGAGGGTGCCCCCACCCTCAGGGTCCCCCTCCCGCCCGGCTCTGGAAGGGGGAAAAACTTACCTTTTTCCAGCGCTGGGCGGGGAGCTCTCCTCCTCCGATCCTCCTCTTCTCCTCCCCGTCGGCTGAATGTGCACGCGCGGCAAGAGCTGCGCGCGCATTCAGCCGGTCACATAGGAAAGCATTCATAATGCTTTCCTATGGATGCTGGCGTGCTCTCACTGTGAAAATCACAGTGAGAAGCATGCAAGCGCCTCTAGCGGCTGAACACAATGAGACAGCCGCTAGAGGAAATAGGGGAAGGCTTAACCCATTCATAAACATAGCAGTTTCTCTGAAACTGCTATGTTTATGAAAAAAATGGGTTAACCCTAGCTGGACCTGGCACCCAGACCCCTTCATTAAGCTGAAATGGTCTGGGTGCCTAGAGTGGTCCTTTAAGGAAGACCAAGATGCTTCAATAGCGGCCTCCAGCTCTTCTACATTGTTCGGTCTCATGTCTCTCATCTTTCTCTTGGCAATGCCCCATAGATTCTCTATGGGGTTCAGGTCAGGCCGAGTTTGCTGGCCAATCAAGCACAGGTCATTGAACAAGTCTTTTAATCCCACGGTCATTGAACAAGGCTTTGGTGCTTTTGGCAGTGTGGGCAGGAAAATTAAGTCAGGATCCCCATAAAGCTCGTCTGCGGAAGGAAGCATGAAGTGCTCCAAAATCTCCTGGTAGACGGCTGTGTTGACCCTGGACTTAATGAAGCACAGTAGACCAACACCAGCAGATGACATGGCTCCCCAAATCAACACAGACTGTGGAAACTTCACAGTGGACTTCAAGCATCTTGCAGTGTGTGTCTCTCCGTTCTTCCTCCAGACTCTGGGTCATTGGTTTCCAAATGAGATGCAAAAGTTGCTCTCATCAGAAAAGAGGACTTTGGACCACTGAGCAACAGACCAGGTCTGTTTTTCTTTTGAGGTTGTTTGTTCTTCAGGAGCGACTTGACAAGAGGAATACGACATCTGAAGCCCATGTCCAGGATCTGTCTGTGTGTGGTGGCTCTTGATGCACTGACTCCAGCCTCAGTCCATTCCTTGTGAAAGTCCCTAACACTTTTTGAATGGGCTTTTCCTGACAATCCTCTCCAGGCTGCGGTCATCCCTGCTGCTTGTGCACCTTTTTCTTCCACACTTTTCCCTTCCAAATAACTTTCTATTAATGTGCTTTGATACAGCACTTTGGGAACATCCAACTTCCTTTGCAATTACCTTTTGAGGCTTTCCCTCCTTATGGAGGATGTCAATGATGGTTTTCTGCACAATTGTCAGGTCAGGAGTCTTCCCCATGATTGTGATTCCTACTGAACCAGACTGAGAGACCATTTAAAGGCTCAGAAACCCTTTGCAGGTGTTATGGCTTACTTAGCTGATAAGAGTGGGACACTGTCAGTCTAACATATTGCACCTTTTCACAATATTCTAATTTACTGAGATTGTGGATTTGGAGTTTTCATAAACTGTAAAACATAATCATCGCACTTATGACAAATCACGGCTTGAACTATCTTGCTTTGCATGTAATGTGTCTATCTCATATATTAGTTTCCCCTTTTACGTTGCATTACTGAAATAAATGAACTTTTGCATGATATTCAAATTTTTTGAGTATCACCTGTAGACACCCCCAGGCACTGGACAACACTCAGTCCTGGGAACTCTAGTCCTTACAATGTATTTCCCAGTTGAATCCTCCACACTGGAACAGTGATTAAAGAGTAGCCCTTTCCACTCCCAGTAACCAGACGACACATAGGTCTGGGAGTACAAGCTGGAATGTCTTTAATCTATCCAGATGACCTGCTTTTATATATTTCTGAACACAGACAAGCGTGCCCATGACACTCCCACAGAAAACAGGATAATCCCTCCCCTATGCCTGGGAGATAATTGAGTCAGGAACTGTACAAAACTCAATTATCTCCAGGCACAAAAAACACACATTCCACAAACACCCCAAAAGTACCTTAAAAATATATTTAAAAAAAATAAAAGTTACATTCCCTGATAGCCCCAATCTGGGTGACCAACATATCCAAATATCACCTAGATTGGTTCAGGGGTACGGGAATTTCCTCAAAGTCTTAATTTGACCAACCACACACGAGGCTCCTGCCCAAAACAGTTCCATAAGATCAGGGCTAGCGGTCGGTTTAATTTGGTAGTTTAAAACAGAACAAACTACCGAACATAGTCAATAGTCTTACCCTGAAACTTGTTCCCCTTGTTCGTGGAAACGTTTCCACCGAACAGTGTCTTCCTAAGTGTTATTAAACCGAACACATGCGGTGTTCGGGAGTTTCAGTGCCAGAAAATAGTTCTATGAACTCGACAACCAAACACCGCTGCCTGCGTTCGTGCGAACAAGATGGCCGCCACCTCATGGTCGTCCATAGGAAATGCAGCCACCCAGATGAACACTTAGAACACTGCGGTGGAAATTGCTACAAAGTAGTCAATTAGTCTTAACATGCTCCCAGGTGGTCTCCGATTCGTGCGGCTGTTCGGTCCCCGAACCATATAGTCCAGGTACACGAACTGAGACTTTTTCAGTGTATATTACAGGGCCCATAGTCTGTGGGCAGAAGGCTGGCAAGCAGGCTCCTCCAGGAGCTTGTGGCAAATTCACGTGGAAAGGGGATTTTGTCACAACATATATATATATATATTATATAGTTAATACAATGTTAAACAAAAATCTGCACACCAGTCAAGCCATAAAGCTTGCTTTTCCCACAGAAATCACAAATTTGCAGTGATGTTACTACCACAAATGATTCTGGGTGGGGATATGCAATTTAGTTTAACAACTAATTTTTAACATAGATTCCTTTGAGTCTGTGTTAGCTGTATACAACAGCTTTGAAACGCAACTTAGGAAAAGATGCAAAGCCAGTGAACCACTCATGGACAGCTGTTTCATAGTTAATGCACATCATCAGCATGAGGTTGGTTACTGGTTTGCTATTGAGGCTTGGTAGTGATTAGGAAGCAAAAACAAAAAAGGTTATGGTGAGGAAAAAATTGTGATTGAAAACCCCTTCCATCTGAGGTCTGTGGATAGTTAATACAATGTTAAACAAAAATCTGCACACCAGTCAAACCATAAGACTTGCTTTTCCCAAAGAAATCACAAATTTGCAGTGATGTTACTACCACAAAGGATTCTGGGTGGGCATACACAAATTAGTTTAACAAAGAATTACATTTTACCCAAGCACAACCCAGCCTCAATAGCAAACCAGTAACCAACCTCATACTGTGGAAGGGGTTTTCAATCACAAACACTCACACCATTACTAGGGAGTTTCATCCAGGCTTCTCTCTGTCTGTGTTGCCTCCACTAATTCTCTCCCGTTGACACCGTAGGGAGGTTTATCAATGTACCCCACTCGAAAAACAGGTCTAAACTGAGAACTAAAAGTTGGGCAGTCACCATGGAAACCACTAGAACCTACAGGCACATTCAATTGGGGGCTCTTCCTCGTTTACATTTTTTCCACCACTTTGATGTATACTTTGATAAATATCCTCCAGTGTTTTACTCTCCCCACCACCTTGCCATATCAGGAAGAAGAAAAGGACAGCATTAATAATGGCAGCCACAGATAGGCATGTAGGTAATTGTAGCCTTTACGTGTAGCTCTTACCAATCTCAGACAGCTAGCGTCACTTATAATTTTAAAATTCTTTGACTCACAGTGTTGTGTCACCAGTGTGTGTTTGTGCCATAAATACCCTTATTTGTTCTCTACAGTGATCGCATCCATCTCACTGTTACCGGCAGTCAGTAAAACACAGCCTTGTCTATATTTTTAAAGGTTAAACATGTATAGGGATTTCCTTGATCCCACTAAAATTGTTGATTCTGACACTTCAAAAAAGTGGACACAATGGCCACGAAGTTCTAAAGGCAGTTCATGAGAGCAGTGATTTTAAACAGATATTTCACTACCTGATTCGAATGTAAGAAATATAGCTGCCACAATTCACTATATACTAAATTTTATATCATAGTTTTTGTGTATTTTGCCTGTAGACAGCGGTGCATTCATGTGCGGCGTAGGCTATTGTGGGCATTATGCCCTATTGTGTCGTGCTCTGGAAATGCTTATGATTGTATGTGATTATAACAAGGGCCTGGCTGCGATCCATACAGTACCCCAGCTCTCAATGCTTTGATTCATTAAATTTGTTGTAATCAGCTCGGTTATGATGTCTTGATAGAGGGCATCGTTAAAATCAGCATGGACAGCTGTAGGCAGAATACAAAGTGCACAGCACTAAAAAAAAAAATTCTTCTTTTTTAAGTGAAGGATTAAGATTCCATTCAGAATGTATTTTTCTTATTTTTTTAAAAAAATCTATATCAGCCTAAAAAGACTTCAAACCATTTAAAGGAATATTTAAGTCTAGGAACATTGCATGTTGAATGCAATAAAATAATAATAATAATAATAACAACAAATAAAATCATATTTAAAGCTTTTAAATTTTACTGCAAATATTCAGGATCTTTTGGCGTCTGCAGTTAGCTCAATCCCGGCCAGAAACTGACCTGCTTCTATATTTTTTTCTTTCTGGAGTGCTGAGCATATCCTATAATTCCTAGGCCATCCTTTATATTTGTGAATCCATGCAATGTTTTTTCTCAGAGGTAATTATCTTTCTAAATAATGAGCTTTGATATGGCTCCATGCTGGATGTAAATCTTCCTGGTTGTGAAGATCAATTTTGCCCAGGTTTTGTGTCCATCATGGAGACGCCATTGATGAACAACTTGGCAAGATCTCCCTGTCCTCCCAGGACAGAGGTCAAGCCCTGGAGCAGCGGAGGGAAGGCAACCTTTTAGTAGTACTGTGCCAATAAAAGAAGTCTCTAGGCTTGCAGGTCCTATTTTTTTTAAATTGAGGTGTGTGTTTTTCTGTATTCTGCTTATGTTATTTATGGGTGTTGCAGTTGCTTTGTGTTGTATTTGTAAGTACGTTGGCTGTTATATTGTATTGGTTGATGATTTGTTTGTGGTATTGTGTATGATACCTATGGACGTGGGCTGTGTACAGGGCTGCCTGTTTACTTGTGTATGGATGATATGTCACATTGTATGTTTGTTGGTATGTGTATGTGTGGGGCAGCTTGTGATATTGCATGTGAAAGGCTGCTTGCGGGGTTGTTTGTATGTATGTGGATTGTCAGTTCTGTTGTGACTGTGTGAATGGGCTATTGTATTACTTGTATGAGCAGAAGGCTTATTCTGCAGCTCTTTGTATATCTAGCAGTGTGGGTGGTTTCCCTGAGGTCCAGTGGGGACTGGACAGGTCAAGAAAAGGAGCTGGCATAGCTGTTGTGGGCTGCCCAACTCCAGTGTGGATTCCCATTCACAAGTGCTGGGATCAGAACACTTCTTTAGTGTTAAGTGCTGCAATGTGTAGATTGAAGATTGTCCCTCACCACTAGGACTCATGAAAGGCCAGGGCTTGTTTGTCTTTTGCAGCATCGAGTGCCGTGCGTGGCACATGTGCCACAGGTTACCGAAACCTGCCCTAGACTGAGACTTTAAATATTGATAGATGACCCAATTTGCTAAACAGTGAACTGGGCTACGTGTAAAGCATAGTAGCTTTGGTATTGCTGCTATCAAATTACAGAGCGCTTCAAATCATCCCATAAAATGAGTGGAACTTCTCCTTAAGGGTAATATAATTATTCCATAAACTCCTGCTGGACAGTTTCTTCTAGTGAAGAAGGGCTCTGTCTGTAGCTGCAAGCAGGGACACTCAACAGTGCATTGAAATGAAACATAGAAACATAGAATGTGACGGCAGAAAAGAACCATTCGGCCCATCTAGTCTGCCCAATTTTCTAAATACTTTTATTAGTCCCTGGCCTTTTCTTATAGTTAGGATAGCCTTATGCCTATCCCACACATGCTTAAACTCCTTTACTGTGTTAACCTCTACCACTTCAGCTGGAAGGCTATTCCATGCATCCACTACCCTCTCAGTAAAGTAATACTTCTTGATATTATTTTTAAACCTTTGTCCCTCTAATTTAAGACTATGTCCTCTTGTTGTGGTAGTTTTTCTTCTTTTAAATATAGTCTCCTCCTTTACTGTGTTGATTCCCTTTATGTATTTAAATGTTTCTATCATATCCCCCCTGTCTCGTCTTTCCTCCAAGCTATACATGTTAAGATCCTTTAACCTTTCCTGGTAAGTTTTATCCCGCAATCCATGAACCAGTTTAGTAGCCCTTCTCTGAACCCTCTCTAAGGTATCAATATCCTTCTGAAGATACGGTCTCCAGTACTGTGTACAATACTCCAAGTGAGGTCTCACCAGTGTTCTGTACAATGGCATGAGCACTTCCCTCTTTCTACTGCTAATACCTCTCCCTATACAACCAAGCATTCTGCTAGCATTTCCTGCTGCTCTATTACATTGTCTGCCTACCTTTAAGTCATCAGAAATAATCACCCCTAAATCCCTTTCCTCATATGTTGAGGTTAGGACTCTATCAAATATTCTGTACTCTGCCCTTGGGTTTTTATGTCCAAGATTATCTTGCACTTATCCACATTAAATGTCAGTTGCCACTTGGAATAGATGGATGGCTGTAATATCTTTAGTTTTTCTTTCATTTCTGTTCACAGTTCTAAATAATTATTTATATCATGCATTAATAAAATAAGGGGATTTCACTCCATAATTTCATTCTAAAGAGGGATTGCTGCACTGGATAGTTCTGCAATATCTATGCTTGCTCGGGCATCTATAGAGATATTCTATACAACAACATGTGCCATTAGCATTTATTCCAGCGCTATAATTGGCATGCATGCCCTATGCGTAGGGTGTTAACTAATTTGCATGTTTTGCCCAGTGTGCCAAGCAAGACATGCCATCTAAAATAACAATGAATCTATAAAGAATTAAAATAAGTGATCAGATAACACAGAAATAGCTAACTTTTACTTAGCTCTTTGGTTGTGCTATGATTTCAGAAGTGTCAGCGCCTCTTTAAGTGTCAAATGTCACTTCTAGCAATCTGTGCTGCCAGCTATTCCTTTTCAACTGGGTTCAGACGATGAGACGACATTGCAAAGTTTTGCTTCCCTGGTCTTCATATTTGGTTACCTCTGGCATTATCTATCCCAACACAGCTCTGTGTTAATTTACCACAAACTTCTCTGATTGCTTCCTAATTGAAATTCTCAGTAATATAATGTAATTTTTTGGACCCTGCATAAAAGGCAGTTGAGAAACAATTAAAAAGCTTTGTGAATTCTAAAGTGGGTTAATTATTGGGATTCGAGAGGGGGGAAAGAGAGTCTCCATGATTGAAGCAAAGCTAACCTGGAGAATATTTTGTTAATGTGGAAAATTGAAATTAAACCTCGTTGCTAATTTCAACAACGAGTTTGTGGTGCCAGCTTTGCATGTCTTTTTGGATTCTGGAAAAATGTGTATTTTAAGGGTGGGAGGGAAACCTAAGGTCACCCCTAGCCTGTGTCTTAAATATATTCACCACCACGGATGCTTGGCCATTGGGGACAAATCATGATATTGCCCCATAATGCTTGGCTTTACGCAGTTCACAGATTATTATTATTCTTTTATTAAAGAGGCACACAAAGCAGGATAACCTCTACAGATCGCTGTATCCTGGCATAATCCCCAGTTTAATATCAAAAAATATCAAATCATGGAGAAATGATTTGATATAAAACACCCACTTCTTGTCCGCATTGATGATTTTGATGATGCAGCAATAACACTTCCAGATAATCAATTCCAATTACATCCAACCTGGTTAACATGCTTGGCTGAGAGGGCTGGGAGCAGGTTAGAAATCTGTATTGGTAAGATTGTAGTGTCCCTTTAAGCTTCCAGATAATCCGTGGAGAAGTGGCTATCGATTTTACTGTTGTTTACTAGTTTTTTTTGTTAACTCCATTTTGGTGTCAGAAGGTTATCCTGAACCTCTGCATTTCTGTTTGCTTGGAGGGTGTTGTGAAGATAATACTGCAGTGTCTTTGCTTTGTCTTGTGATTGCTAGGCTACAGCAGAATTGATCCTGCCAAGAAAATACAGATTATACTCGAATAATAGACTGGCACAACAAACTTTCTTTACACAGGAAACTGAATCCAAAATGTATATTATGAAAACATAATGCATAGTGCTGAAACCAGTTGTAGCAGTACATAATAATGTTCCTAATTATTATTATTATTATGTTAGTATTTATGTAGCGCCAACAAATTCCGCAGCACTTTACAGTGTGTGGCCAAACAAACATGTAGATGTAACCAGACAAGTTGGACACACAGGAACAGAGTGGTTGAGGGCCCTGCTCAATGAGCTTACATGCTTGAGGGAATGGGGTAAAGTGACACAAAAGGTAAGGATAGTATTAGACTAGTGACAGTTGCAAGAGAGGAATCAGTCAGGAGCTATTAACAGTTTAATGGATACGCTTTTATGAAGAAGTGGGTTTTTAATGATTTTTTGAAGGAGTGGAGACTGGGTGAGCATCTAACGGAGGAGGGAAGTGAGTTCCATAGGAACGGTGCAGCCCTCGAGAAATCTTGAAGGCGAGCATCAGTGGTGGGAGTACGGACAGAAGATAGACGTAAGTCTTCAGCAGAGCATAAGGGCCTAGACAGGACATACTTGTGTATAAGGGAGGATAGATAGGTGGGAGCAGCATTATGTAGAGATTTGAAAGCAAGAACTAGAATTTTAAATTAAGCCCTATATCTTATAGGAAGCCAATGTAGGGACTGACAGAAGAGTGAGGTGTGGGAGGTAAAACCATACAATTCTCGTACTCAGTATGAGGCATGCTAGACAATAATGCCCACTATGACAGTCTAACTCTCTCAAAGAGCCCACTGCCAGCTGAATAAATATCTTCACATTTCAGGTAAAACAATGGTACATTTTGGTTTTAGGTGAAGTTATGGTGGGCTATATACTTTTTCCATTTCAGTGTTGGATAAACCCCCGCAAACCCTTCAAATGTAAATGCAAATCTGTAGTACAAGCACTGTCAGACTACTTTTCTTTGTGTTTACACAAGCAACGGATGGTAACAGACAGGCACAGGCTTAATTTCAATAATGCTATACAGTAAATTCTGCTTGATTTAATGACTGACATGTTAAGGCCAAAATCCTTATTTTCTTTTTCTGAAACTCAAGTAAATCCAGACTCTTGATACAGCGGAGCACCTGTAAATCACACAATAACCTGGGAGGATATGTAGGTCTAAGGGAGTTTTATTAATGCTTCATACATGGCAGAATGAAAGCTAGTTCCTTGGTCAGT
Source organism: Pelobates cultripes (assembly GCA_933207985.1). Lineage (NCBI taxonomy): Eukaryota > Metazoa > Chordata > Amphibia > Anura > Pelobatidae > Pelobates > Pelobates cultripes. Next base: position 335,020,055 of record OW240914.1, on the reverse strand, counting down.
CATTTAGCACTTACCTATGGAAGGATTCCAGAGCGTGGCTTACATCATGCAGGTTTATATTTTGTCATTAATGGAAACAAGGTAACATTGTAACAATGTGGCAAGATTCTGATCATTCGTGAAATCATTATCATTCCACGTCTGATACTTTTTCATTTTTGCTATTTATTGCTTCACTGTTTTGACCCAACATTTTGCAATTCCCTAGCCAGTTAACTACAATTCCCAATAGAACTACTTAGGGAGTGAGGTTCATGCTGAAATGAATATCTCAGATGACCTTACAGATTACCTGCTATATGCTGTTTCGATTAAACGGGTTTATATATATATTGCAGGTCTAGAATAAAGTCCTTACATTGGACATTGTCTTGCTGGCCTATATTGATGGGGGTTGAATTATATATTTTTGTTTGTGCTGATGTGATCGTTTGCTAATGTTGATGATGAAGTATTTCAACGCAGATTGTAAGAGGCTTGCATGAAGATAACAGTTAGATGAAGACAGACAGAAGAAGTCTTATTGAGTATGACCAAACCAAAATTTTGGTCATTCTGACAATTTATTTCTCTGGTTCTAGCTGGTGGGCTGCTCCTGGTTTTGATAAATACTGGATTAGTAATTATAGTAACCGCTCAGCTGTGTGGGTTTAATGCTGGATGTGAATTGACTATGCTGGGGTTTAGACTCAACAAGTTAATGACATACATCACCTATTATTCTCACCACTTTAGTAGAAAAAGGGTCAAACAGTCAGGACAGATCATTGGAAGAGGGATCCATTTTGTTTGTCATTAAACTAGTGCAGGGGTAGGCAATCTTAGGCACTACAGACGTTGTGGACTACATATTGCCATGATGCTTTGCCAGCATTATGGATGCTAGAACATTATGCGAGATGTAGTTAACATAATATGTGCTGAATGATGTCTACCACTGAACAAGTGATACTAGAGTATCAACATTGAAATTGTGTGATTAACCATGACTATGGATGGTTTTTTAAAGTTGATAACAACATTTACAATTCTTTGCTTTACCAAGTTACCGGCAGAAAAAGGTTGTGTCATTTTTGTGATCATGTTGAAAACACGAGCAGGCGGAAGTCAGAGAACTTTATTGATGAACCACTTAACTTTAGGTATCTGACCCCGACTGAAAAAGGCACTCCCTGCTCAAAACCATAAACCAATATTAAAATGTGAACAAATGAAAAACACTCTTAATATATGTAAAAAAAAAAAAAAAAAAAATTTCTCAGTTATTTAAAAAAAATAAAAATAGAAACATTTATATGACTCTTATTTTGGTTAGTTTCTCTGTTAGATGGACGTGTAACTCTCATTTGCTCTGCTATCTGGATGACAACAAGTAAAAGAGGAATTAGATTTTAGTGAGGTCTATTTTATGTTGCCGTATATGTTTTACGTAAGACAATCCTTCCTCCCCTCCTGGGTGATCAACTGTGAAAATAATCTGTTCCAGAGAACAAAACCATCAGAAAGATATCGAAATACTGAAATTTAACAAACAGAGAGCAAAGAATAAAATCACCTATAAACAGGTATAAGGACAGGCTTTACAATTCAAGTAGTAATTCTAAACACACCAGGTACAGAGGTCAGGGCTACACATCATTAAACAGGAATATAACATGAACAGCTTCAAACAGCAATACAAAGAAGCGTAGAGAGAAGGGCTAGACATCAGTATACTGAGTATACAGAGATCAAGGACACATTTCACTACACAGAAATATAAAATGAACAGGACTTAACATCACACAGCGCAGAAACATACAGAGAACAGAGAGCTAATCACAGATATACAAAGAGCACGACTGCATACAGAGATGTGTAGAGTGCAAGCTCTCTGTAAAATGCAGATGACTTGGACATCTCATCTGGTTACTATCATTGTCCGTATCAACAACTGGAAATGTTATTAAATGCTATGTAATACATGGTTAGTACCCAGCATAACCGGAGGCACACTATAGTGCAGTAGCACTTAGCTTGCGTATAGCATGCTAGCATTGTACTACTTCATACTATTGCTAGAAATAATTAGAAGTGCTGTGCATGTGGACCCCTTATCACCCATAATAAAAGTTAATGGGAAAACTGAAAGAAATATGCTATCTCAACTCAATAAAAAAGTTGTCTGTAGCTTCTTTTATATGTTTTTTTTCTTGTACTCTGCACGGACTTTACATGCAATTTTGAGTTTATCATTTTGAACCGCGCTATTTTTTCTTGTACAATTTTAGTGCCGGCGATAAGGCCAACTTTACACATCACATCCTCCTATATTGTAAAATTCGTTTGCATGTAAAAAAAAGTCTTACCACGTGGATACATTTGGTAGGTTCCGATGGTGAATCTCAGAATTGGATAACGCTGATAATTTAAATCTTCTGAAATTTTACGCATGTGATGGCCAACTAATAGTTAGAAATCACCCCTGAAATCCCAGTGTATGCCTAGTTAATACACATATGGGGTTTATTCAATAACAAGTAGTTTTAAAAAAAATGATTAGCAAAATTAAGGTTAATGGAACACTCCAAGCACCATAACTATTATGGCACGACCGTGCTTATAATACTAATTGACAGGCGGCTGAGGATGATGGGCCCAGGTGAAAGATGAAGACAGGCCTCCCCCAACATCCCCGATTTTGGTGGGACAGATTTGGTTTTGTGGTGCTGTCCCAACGTCTAATTTAGTCTCCTTCATTCCTGCAGTTGGCGGGGATTGCAAAAACTGGCCTTTGGATCCATACACTTGTTACTTTATGGCGAACTGGCTTAAATAATGAATTTGTATTGAGCGCATGTCCATGAAAAATGTTTGTTCTGTTATGCATTTTAATTAATTTGCCTTTTTTTTTTTTTTACAATTTACGGACAACGTATTCACAGCTTCCTCTACACACACAACACTCAGCTACTACAGACATCACTCAGTCTCCCCCTCCACCCACAACCACACACACAACGCTCAGCCACCACAAACATCACTCAGTCGCCCCTCCACCCACAACCACACACACAATGCTCAGCCACCACAAACATCACTCAGTCACCCCCTCCACCCACAACCACACACACAATGCTCAGCCACCGCAAACATCACTCAGTTGCCCCCTCCACCCAAAACCACACACACAATGCTCAGCTACTACAGACATCACTCAGTCGCCCCCTCCACCCACAACCACACACACAATGCTCAGCCACCAACACACAGAACATTCTCAGAGACAGACTCTGGGGCCCCACTCTAACACCCAGCCTGGAGCCCTGGGCAGCCTTATTAATCTGCTTTTATTATCATTATTATTATTATTATTGATATTTATATAGCGCTAACTTGTTCCTCAGCGCATTAATATATTATAAATGGGGGAAATTTATCAATAAATGAGACAATTACAAAATATTACAGGAACAACAGGCTGATGCAGGACCCTGCTCGAAGGAGCTTACGGCCTGGGGGGGCTTTGATAGTAAATTAATATTATTATTATATTATTTATATAGCGCCATCAGATTCCGTAGCGCTGTACTTGTGAGCGAGAAGGAAATACAGTAATACTGCCTGAGGGCAAAGCATCATGGGAGTTGTAGTTCTGGGTTAATGTGTGTATTTATTGTGCATGCTGTGTGTGTTTTACTGTATAAAGCCACTGTCACGATAATCTTTATTAAATCACTGTGTGACATGACAACATGGAGTGAGAGACCTCTGCCCCCCTCCTCCTCCTCCTCCTCCTCAATGGCTGGGGTTTTTCCACACACTAAGCAAGCGCGCTCCAGGGGTCACGTGACCTCCCCCTCCCCTCCGCCCGGCTAACGGTCTTGCCTATCGATACGCTGCAGCACGTACAAAAACACTGCTCTGCGCTGATTGGCTGAGCGAGTCTCCAAGCTCTGCCGAAAGAAACAAAAGGGAACGTGTTTGTTGCAAGGACGGGGAGGAGCTATCAATCAGGGAGGAGTCTTGTGATTGGCAGTTCTTTTTCCCTCCCCCCTCCCTCCCTCTCCTCGCATACGCTTCCTGAGGCTCCTCCCATTTAACGGTTTTATCAGGAGCTGCCGCGCGCACTGGCCCTGGCGAGCAGTGGCTCTCTGGCGCCTGAGCAGTTAACCAGCGATCCGCGTCGCTGAGGAGGATAGCTGCTCCGCTCTGATTGGCTGAGAGTGCCGACCCCGCCCACCTCCCCGCCAGCCTATCGCGTGCGTTGTCCGGCGGTGACGCGGCTGTTGCTAGCGCTCGCTCTGTACGTGCTGCTGAGGAGGAAGGTGGCGGCGGTCGGGGGGGGCGTGGATGGCATTCTCCAGCAGCCAGGGTCGAGGTATGGAGCGCAGGCAGGAGAGCAAAGCTGGCCCGCGGGCCTTGGCCGGGAACCCGCAGCTCAGTGAGGGAGCCGTCCCCCGGGTCGCGAAGCAGGAGCAGGAGAAGCTCTCCGGGGTGGTGAAGAGCGTCCACCGGAGCCTGCGGAAACAGTACCTGGAAGGTAACGGAGCTGTGACTGGGTCCTCCGTGGCCTGTCCGGTCCTTAAACCGGCCAAAAACACGGATATTCCGCTAACTGCACAAAAAAACTACAACTCCCATGATGCTCTGCCACCCGCTAGAATGATAGAGCATCACGGGAGTTGTAGTTCTAAATCAGCCTGCGGGATATCCAGCCCGTGTCAGTCTCTGAGTTTTACCCAATCTCTTTATTCTTATTGTGAATAGGACGCCAACATAGTCTGTAGCGCTGCACAATTTGGGGTTTAAACCGTAAACAAGGTAGATGGGGGTACAATCAGGAACAATAGAGGGTGGGGGACTTGGCTCACACAGGCTAACAATCTAAAGTGTTTGGAATCTCAAATATTAGCTGAGGATTCTATTATAATCATCAACGTTCCATGATATTCTATCCAGGCCTGCATTGAAACTCCTGGCAGCTGCTCCTTTTATTGTTTGTTTATAACCTGCTACTGTTTAAAGGGACAGTATGTTGTGCTTTGAGGTTTCAGTACTTCTTGCAGGTTTGTTGTTGTTGGTCACTTAAACGTGAGATGCTTGGAGTTTAAAGTTATTGCAACATTTTAGACAAACTTAAAATAGCTGATTTAACTTTTTTCTCCTCCATGTTTGTTTTAACTTTTTGTATTTATTTATATATATATATTTTTTTTAACTGTTACTCAACATGGAGTAGTGTTAAGTAGCTCATTGAAAAACGAATGGGGGAAAAAGTTCAGGCTTAAAATATCCCAGCTTTAACCGTGACTGACTGAGTGAATGTATCCAAGTCTGATGCAATTCGGATTTCCGCTTACCCCACTTCGGGAGTTCTGTAAAAAACAAAACAAAGCCCTGACTTGGCTATTGTTTAAGGTTTCATGTCCGGACATGACCTGGCCTAAGTGTCTGTGCTTTAGACCAACAACTCAACTGGTTTTGTGTAAAGCTCAACATTAAAATGTTCAATATTTTACTGCATTTAAGTGTTTACAGGTTTAATATAAAAACGTTTTGTGTGTGTGTGTGTGTGTGTGTGTATATTATTATTATTATTATTATTATTAATAATAATAATAATAATAATAATAATAATAATAATAATATTATATACACACACTCTTCATGCGTTAAAGGCTTATCAGTAGGTTATGGTATTAAAAAATTACAACCCTCTCTGCATATTTCAAGCTATTCGTCCTTATTTTAAAGTCTATTCTCACAATGTTTATACGATATTGGAGGATTAACTGTCCTCTCTATGTAGCCATGTAGTGGGATTTAAAACTTTTTTTTGGGGTGGGTTCTGTAGGGTAATAAACATTTGGCATGCACAATCAACATATAGGTGACATATCTGCCCAACATTAGTTATTTTTTGTTTTGTGGAACAAAAAAAGAGCTTTCACTTAAAGCCAGCAAAAACTTTCAAACGATCACACAAGCCAAAATAAAGCAAGACAAACTCTGAAAATGATGTAGATAACCATTATAAACTTTTTCAGATTGCATTATTGGGAATACCTATTAGCTATATGGCCCTCTCTTCCATTTTACCCACCCATCTCCTTTTCAGACCAGTCCACTAATAACAAACAAGTAATCAACCAGCAGCAGGAGAGCGAAACCTGACACCACAGCCTGCTCTACATGATCAGACTCCCTCTCCTCCTCTTAGGATGTTGCAAAGTGAAGAGATCTTCCAAGGACATATGTATAAATGTCAGTCATGCCCAATGCACTTTTCAGAATTCCTAGAGATCGCACGACACTGGTTATATCAGTAGGTGTGAAAAAGCATTAGTAATAAAATGTAGTTAAACACCAAAAAACAACCATAATTAAAGGACCACTCTAGGCACCCAGACCACTTCAGCTTAATGAAGTGGTCTGGGTGCCAGGTCCAGCTAGGGTTAACCCATTTTTTAATAAACATAGCAGTTTCAGAGAAACTGCTATGTTTATGAATGGGTTAAGCCTTCCCCCATTCCCTCTAGCGGCTGTCTCATTGACAGCCGCTAGAGGCGCTTGCGTGCTTCTCACTGTGATTTTCACAGTGAGAGCACGCCAGCGTCCATAGGAAAGCATTTGAATGCTTTCCTATGAGACCTACTGAATCGCGCAGCTCTTTTGCCGTGCGCATTCAGCTGAAGGATTGGAGGAGAGAGTTCCCGCCCAGCGCTGGAAAGGTAAGTTTTTTTTTTTTTTTTTTTTTAACCCCTTTCCCCCTTTCCAGAGCCCTGAGGGTGGGGGCACCCTCAGGGCACTATAGTGCCAGGAAAATTAGTATGTTTTCCTGGCACTATAGTGGTCCTTTTAACTGCTTTTTATCATCCTGCAGAGTGAGGAAACTATGTAATTCGAAGCGAAAGCTTTTGTATGATCCTGTTTTTCGGTGATGCATGTCCCTTTTAACTTGGTCTTCAGTGAGCCCATCTGTTTTACACTAGTTTTAGCACTCTTTTGCATTACAAAGAGAACCTATACCTTAAAACTTTCACTTATATTCCAGAAAGACTGCTGCACATGATGCTCTGACTTGGGTTTCTTGGAAGTGTAGTTTGCATTGGTCTTCAATATTTTGGTTGTGATGCACTCTAATTCAGATTAAACATTTGTTTAACAAGTGCTTTAAAGAAAGGGACACTCCAATCCCCATAACGAAGGCTTCCCCAAACTCCGGCCCTCCAGATGTTGCTGAACTACAACTCACATGATTCCCAGCCTATCTATTTAATTCTTAGAATCATGAGAGTTGTAGTTCAGCAAAATCTGAAGTTTGGGGAAGCCTGCCCTAGAGCATTTCACCTTGCTGAAGTGCTTTAGGGATTAAAGGAACACAAACCAGTATTTCTGACATTAGTGTTAAAAACACAATCTGCTGACTTAGCGCAGTAGTGTTTTGCTGCTCACGCGCATTAGACTCCCAATGCGTTCTTACAGGAAAGCATTGGATTGGCTGAGATCACGCGGCACTTGAAAAGAATAAATTAAAATGTCTTTTTCATGAGCGGCAAGGGTGTCTGAACACCTACATATTTTTTTATTTATTTTTTTTCTCCTTTAACACCTAGAGTGATGTATTCCTCACACTATATTTTTCCTTTTAATGATTCTAAATGGACACAAGTCACAGATGATGACTTCACAAGTAGAGGATCAGAGCTGCTATGGCAAGGAGATTCTCTCGGTGCTGGATAAATGTGAGTTTATTAGTTTTATTAGAATATATTGAAGGGATTATTGGTATTTTAAACCGTTTAAGGAACATTACAAACAAATGTATTATTTAATTGGAGTGTTTCTTGAAAAGATGTTAAGCAGACTGCTTGCATTGAGCCATATAACAGTCCTGACCATAAGATCAAGGGAGTGTCCAAAGAAAGTGACTAGCTATACAGAATATCATGTTTAATTGCTTAGAATGCATATTCAGTCCCTGCCTCCATCACCTCACACGTCTGCCAAAAACAGAAACTATTAAAGTACTTCTCCTTTTTTTTTTTTTTTTCTCTTCCCTCTTATGCCGTGAGAATAATGACTAAATCTGTATAATCGGGCAGTGTGTAGAACAAGCATTTGTACAAAAAAAATTCCTCCAATCCCTCAAAGTGCATGAACCCAAGTAGATAATTATAATTAGAAGAAAAAAGGAAGTAAAGAAAAATAGACTTTGTTAGGTGTTGCCATAGGTATATCGCCCTGCTTTCAAAATCCCAGACATCATAAACCAATCCAAAACTTAAAGGGTCATTCCGGGCAACATAACAACTTCATTATAATACATATTTCTAAGCCTTTTTTTGACATGGGAGCTGCAGGGGGCAGAGTTAGCGCAGGAGTGGAAAATTTGTGGTTAAATTGTTCGTGACCTGTTTAACCCGTAAATGTAAGCCAGTGCCAGGGTCCATCTGACAATATAAATAATGTAACCACTTCATTTTTATGAAGTTGTTATGGTGCCCAGAGGTCCCCATTAGGTTTTAAGAGTGACCTTTATTGTATGGGTGTCTAAATTAAATCTAAACAAATAAATGTAATTCCTTTCTTTTGCCAATTGTAGAATTTGCTGTATACTGCTTTTTGGAACTGAATTCACAAACCCTTATATCATTATTGTGAATGCTCATCATATTGTCTATACAAAAAATGCAGGTCAAAGATTGCATATTCAAAGCTGTAAACTTTTTGTTTATGAAGGAAACCAGCTTGCTCTGCAAGAAATTCTGGAAAAGCAAACTAAAGTCCTCAGCTGTTTACATGTTGGTGACTATTCTCTAACATCATCTGTTTATTTAGCTGATACATTCAGCAAGGACTTGGGAGCTCACATTTGGAAGATGAAAACGGATTCTATATCTTCGAACCCTGTCTAGTTTACAATTTAAAGGGAAAACGTAAACATTTCTTGCTGGTGGCTTTTTGTTTTTTTTATTTTTCCCCTTCTAAGTTTTCCTTATTTTGTATTAAATGGACACTATAGTCACCCAGACCACTTCAGCTCAATGAAGTGGTCTGGGTGCCAGGTCCCTCAGCTTTTAACCCTTCAGATGTAAACCTAGCAGTTTCAGAGAAACAGCTATGTTTACATAGTAGGGTTAATCCAGCCTCTAGTTGTCTTCCTGACAGCCGCTAGAGGCGCATCTGACGCTGGATGCGAAATTCACATCTAACGTGCAGAGCATCCATAGTAAGGCATTGAGAAATGCTTTCCTATGGACTGTTTGAATGCGCGCAGCACTTGCCGCGCATTTTCATTTCTCTCCACTTGGGAGCTGATGTTGGCGGGGGAGGAGTCACCAGCGCCGAGGGAGCACGGCACTGGATTAAGGTAAGCTACCCCTTCAGCGCCACGAGAGGGGGGCCCTGAGGGTGGAGGCACTCTTAGGGCACTATAGTGTCAGGAAAATGGGTTTGTTTTCCTGACACTAGTGATCCTTGAAGTCAAATAAAATGGTGCATAATTGCCACTGACAATTTTTGGATCAATAGCAGTTACCCAGAATGGCTTGTTAAAAGAAATATTACTGCATGTTTTTAAAGGGACACTATAGTCACCAGTGCAACTACACTAGCACCCCTGGGCCCCTCATGCGTCCATAAATATAGTAAAAATCTTACTGTATTCAAGCCAGAAGCTTTTAGACTCGGGGGGGGGAAAAACAAGCAGTCTGCTGACATGTGATAGCCTGATCCAATCACAGTGCTTCCCCATAGGATTGGCTGAGACTGACAAGGAGGCAGATCAGGGGCAGAGCCAGCATGATTCAAACACAGCCCTGGCCAATCAGCATCTCCTTATAGAGATGAATTGAATCAATGAATCTCTATGAGGAAAGTTCAGTGTCTGCATGCAGTGGGAGGAAATAATGAATCACAGGATGCTCGTGCACAGCAGATCTGAGTGGATGGAGGCATATTATACCTCCATCAACTCAGTAGTCCCTCTGGTTCACTGCAACTGGAGGTGTTCCTAGCTTTCAATGTAAACACAATTTATTTTTTATTTTTTTAAGAAAATAGTGTTTACATGAGAGAGGCTGCAGGGAGCTATAGTTCTCACCTGAACAACCTCATTAAACTGAAGGTGTTCAGGTGACTATAGTGTCCCTTTAATAATTGGAAAGGGTTTTCAATTTTTATGTGTTGGGTTGTGTGAAAGTAGAAAACGTAATCCTAATGTCCGATATACTGTCTAGACACCTGAACATCACACCTACATGAGCATGTTGGACATCCAACCATTGCTGTTCTAGGGAGGGAGGCTTACTGCTATAATTAATATTCTGGGGGAATTTGTACCCATTCAGCCAAAAGAGCATTTGTGAGGTCGGGTATGATTGATATTGGACTGTCTTTGGATAAAAAGAAAATGCTTGCAATCTCTGCTTCAGTTCAGAGCTCTGCAGTCACATTCTTTCACACAACTAATCAATCCATGACTTCGTAGACCCTGCCTTGTGCACAGTCATGCTGGAATAGAAGGCTTTCGTCAAACTGTTTGTTTTGTTTTTTCTACATTTGCTACAAAGTTGGAAACCTTTAGCTGTTCAGTGTCTTTCTATTGTGTAGTGTTAACCCCTTAAGACCGGAGGGCGTACTATTACGTCCTCTAATAGGCGGCTCTAAACGCCGCCGGGCGTAATAGTACGCCCTCCGGTCTTTATGTACTTACCCGGTCGCCGGCGGTCCCACGCCGGCGATAGCGGTGGGGGGGACTCCCAGGGAGCCCCCCGCGGCACGACCGTCCTCCAGGAAGCCCCCCGGCCGTGTGAGAGTGGGGTCCTAGCGAGGACCCCACAATCACATGGCCGGGGATAGCTGGCTTCTGTATTGCCAGCAGGGGGGCTGCCTGTAATGACAGGTGGTCCCCCTGCTGGCTGAAAATAAAAATGAAATAAATAGTGTAAAAAAATAAATAATATATACTTAGATCATATATATATATTATATATATATATGATCAAAGTATATATATACACATATACATACACACATGTACACCGTCTAGGTGTATTTTACTATTAATATATATATAATTATATATATATATATTAATATCAAATTACACGTACACTGATACTGATTAAATATATATATAATTATTGTTATATATATATTTATATATATTATAAAAAAAATTAAAATGTAAATACGTTAAAAAATAAAATTACAAAAATAATTAAAAATAAATAATTAAAAAATATATAGATGTGTGTTATTTCGTTCTAACTGTATTGTGAAATTAATATATATATATATATATCAAAATACACATAGAACGAAATAATATATATATATTTATACACATAAATATATACGTATATATCACTATATATATACCTATATATAAATAAAAATATTTTTAAAAAATTATATAGATATATACATATATATACACATACGTATATATATACATATATTGATTCTACATATATATTTATGTAATATTTTTACATAATTAGGTATCTTAATTAATTACAATTAGCAGGACCTGCATGACAACCCATGCCGAAAGTAAAGGGAATTTAATTTGCTAGCACTATATTTAACCCTATAACTTTCCGAGACACCATAAAACCTGTACATGGGGGGTACTGTTCTACTCGGGAGACTTCGCTGAACACAAATATTAGTGTTTCAAAACAGTAAAATGTATTACAACGATGATATCGCCAGTAAAAGTGACGTTTTTTGCATTTTTCACGCACAAACAGCATTAAACGGACAATATTATTGCTATGATACTTTTTACTGTTTTGAAACACAAATATTTGTGTTCAGTGAAGTCTCCCGAGTACAACAGTACCCCTCATGTACAGGTTTTATGGTGTTTTCAAAAGTTACAGCATCAAATATAAGGCTTGCGTTTCATTTTTTTCACATTAAAATTCGCCAGATTGGTTGCGTTGCCTTTGAGACCCTATGGTAGCCCAAGAATGAAAATTACCCCTATGATGGCATACCATTTGCAATATTAGACAACCCAAGGTATTGCAAACAGGGTATGTCCAGTCTTTTTTAGTAGCCACTTAGTCACAAACACTGGCCAAAATTGGCATTTTTTGCATTTTTCACACAAACAAATACTAACGCTAACTTTGGCTAGTGTTTGTGACCAAATAGCTACTAAAAAAGACTGGACATACCCCATTTGCAATACCTTGGGTTGTCTACTATTGCAAATGGTATGCCATTATGGGTGTAAATTTCATTCCGGGCTACTATACAGTCTCAAAGGCAACGTAACCAATCTGGCGAATTTCAATTTCAAATGTAACGTGCTATATTTGACCCTGTAACTTCCCAAAACGCCATAAAACCTGTACATAGGGGTACTGTTTTACACGTGAGACTTTGCTGAATACAAATATGTGTATTTTATTGCAGTAAAAGCAAACAGTATTATGACACTGACCGTTTAATTGTCATGTAGAACTAAAAAAATCCAATAAAATCGTATTTTCTCCCATTTTTTCATATTAAATTATGTTTCATAGCTAAATATTTGATATTAAATGAAAGCCCTGTTTCCCCTGAATAAAATGATATATAATAAGGGTGGGTGCATTTACTATGAAAGAGGTGTATTACGGTTGGACAGACATGTAGCGCAAATGCCAGGTTTTGTTTACATTTTGTTTTGTTCACAACGTGTACATTTGGCTCCGTCCTTAAGGGGTTAAATCCTGAAACTGCCCCAGATCGTTATCCCTCCTCCACCGAACTATACCGACTTTATTAGAACATATATTCGGCATCTTTCCAATAATATGTACCAGTCTTGTAATTTACTGAAAACTTACTTGCCTGTCCCAGTTACTGCACCCTGTCCTCCACATCTGGAAACTCCAGCTAGTGTGGTGCCATGTTGTGACCTTGTTTGACACCTCCCTGTGAGTCCCTGCATGAGGTGAGACCATGAATAATCTGCTGTAATGTACAGGGTTGCTGAGAGTGATGGCAATATGACTTCCGTCTTCATGTTAAGTTAATGCCAGATTTGTGTAGAAATTGTGTTGCCTTTTTAAAACTTTAAACATACAGATTATCGGCAAACGTCCCAAAAGGCGAACTATAATCTTTATCAGCATCGACTCAGGAAAAATTACATTGGTTGATCCCTAAATAGGACATAGAGGTCTGAAGCATAACTGGTAGGCCATAACGACTTGGCTTGAGAAACGGGAATTTTTAAAGTCCCTAAACTCTTCAGTAGGATGCATTGTACTTTGTAAAGATTACATTACATGCTGGATTTTGTGTACCTGTTAGCAATGAGCGAGGCTGACACCTGAACACAATAATTAGGAGTGATGTATGGCTCATGTATACAAAAGGGATATGTTGTGGTATGATTAGATATGCCATACCAGAAGTTAAGATTAAGGCTCACTGAATTGTGAGGCAAAACTGGAAAGCGCTCTTTCAAGCACTCAAACACAATAAATTAAATTTTAAATTAAAAATGGTAACTGATTTATGACACTATAACAACTTTAGATAAGTTTATTTATGACTACGCTGTTCCTTTTTAAATTCATTGTGAAAGTGTGGTCATATGATTATTCTCTCATTCCATAACCATGTCTACTGTGTAAAAGGGAAGCTGCCTTCAGGGTTCCACCCTCAGCGTAACCTCATGAGCAGTTTGCGTAAAATATACAGCATTTATGCTGCCGTTACTTTTTATTGTTAGAGAGAAATCACTGTAGTCTCTGCTTCTATCTTGAAAATCATGCATTACGAGCAGTCATGTCATGAAGTAGAATGTCTGATTTATTCAGACAATGAATTCTCATTTTAAAGTACATTTTAAAGTATCTTTCACGATCAATATCTTATCATATATATTTATATATTTTAATTTTATTAAAATGCTTTAAAGCAGAGGTGGGGAACCTTTGGCCGTCCAGATGTGGACTACATCTCCTTTGCTGCTTTGCCAGCCTTATGGTTGTAAGAGCATAATGGGAGATGTAGTCTAAAACATCTGTAGGGCCGAAGATTCCCTATCCTTGCTTTTAAAGGGTAACTATATAGTGCCCAGAAAACTATGGTCACTTACCTGGGTCCAGCTCCGCTATCATTCAGCACTGGCTTCGATCCGCCTTCTCTCCTCCCCTGTTGACGGAGGAGACCTAATGCGCATGCGCGGCAGTAGGATGAAATGCATTATTCAGTACTTGCCTATGTGGTTTTGGTGACGCTGGGCATCCCCATGCATAGCTTGAAGACGTCCAGCGTCAGGTGACCGAAAGTCCCTTTAGTGGCTGGCTGCTTTTGGAGCAGCTGCAGAGTAAGTAAAGTGGTGGCCACTGGTCACGTTGGCTATACGGAGTTAAACTCTGCCATGCACACTCAGCTGATTAGTTGAGAAAGTCACACAATTAAAAATCAACTGCCACAGACATTTCATTAGGCCTTTTGCTAATTTTAGTTTTAGCTATAACCCTTGTCACTGTTATGTATGAGTCTTAATTGTGGGTTTTACTTAAATGTGTTATGCTCTGGATTTTACATTATATTGCATGTGTCTTTTGGTAACCTAGTATAATAGCCGCCATCTATATTTTATTTTTTATTTTTATTTTTTTTCATCAGTTTATGCATACATCTTAATGTCAAATGTTATAATGATCTGTATCTTGCTTATCAGGACACTTTCTCATGCATTATGTTCTTTAAAGCTAATTATTACATCCCACACTTCTTATAAGTTGTATTTAGACTTAAATGTTTAATATATTCATATTCCTTCTTTTGTTTTAAAGATGGCAATTTTGATAAAGTTTGGAATCAGCATTGTAAAGATGAAAGAAAACTTGGTGAATATGCATGTGCAATGAAAAGCTTGGCTGACAATTACTGGACAAAGAAATGTGAAGGACAAAGTCGCATTGAATGGTGCCTTGGGTAAATATTCAGAAACCTAAATTGTGAAGACTAGCAGGGCGGGACAAATGGCAGGGTCTAGAGAGCTAAGGCTTTAAACTGTTGTTTTTTTCAGAAGTGTGTAGATGTATTTCTTGGGTCTAAAGAAAATCAGGTGGGACACTGTAGGCATTGTTATAGGTTCATCTAAGTAAATTGCTCTAGTGTCTGGTGACCCCCTAGCTCTGTCCCGTTCAGTGTGTGTTTTTTTTTTTTTTTGCTCATTAAAGACGTTTGCTTAATTAATCCGTTTTGTTATATAAGATCATGCCCCTCCAGTCTCACTGCTCAATTCTTGCAATTGCTTGATTTGCAAGCTATATAAACTTTATCTTCTGTGGTAGGAGGAACAAACTGTAAAAACATGTTGCTTAAAAAAAGTGCTTCATATTATGTCAGCAGAAAAGGCATTGCTGCTCGACTTTCTATACTCCTGCCTTTTAACAGTTATAAATCTGCTCTTTTCTCTTCTAGTTTGTTTATGATGAGAAAGAGGTTGCTTTCCCCCCCTTCCCAATTATTTTTAGTAATCTCAGAAATAGGTTTGGATATTTTATTTTTTTTCCTTAATTTAATTGTTTGTGTTTTTTTTCCCAGTGTCTGCCGAGATTATTTTTTCAATGGAGGAAAGAGGAAAATTATTGAAAAGGATGCACGCAGAGCTGTGTTAAATAGTACCTTCCCTCTAAACTACGATGAAGTTCTGATGTCCTTGAATCAAAATAAAGAGTAAGTGTTTCTATATGCAGTTTTCTAGTTTGTGGTGTATTTTGTGTAATGCAAAATTAGCATTTATGCGGAGGGCGCAAGGCCGGACTGACGAGCTGCATGGTCGCAAGCAACCTCACATCCTGCACTTACCCACTCTACAAACCTCTAAAACATAATTTATTCTGGGATGACAGACCAGCAGCACCGGTCCTCAGTGTGCTGGGAACATTGGAGCCAGGGAGAGGTTGACTCTCCGAGTTACAGTCCCCTGGAGGAGAATTTGCTGCTCCAGATGGGGCCTTCTCTGGCGGTGAGCGGGGCGGACGGTCTCTGGCCCTCTGCGGGGGTGATCCCCGGTCCCCACCCTGTGAATCCGAGAGCAGCAAGGCACATGGGGCCCGGTGACATTACTATCTTGACTAGCAGCCTGAGCACCCTACCTAAGATGGCGGACGCCACATGCATCGAAAGCAGAGAGAGAACATGCGGCCCTCAGGCACTCAACACATGGCTTAACTACCTAGTGCGGGCAAATCAACTCCCCACAACAACCACCTGTAAGCACCCATCGCAGCGCCCCAGCACACCACATATCACAAGGGGCACAGAATTGGGTTGTGGCTCCAACACAGGAGAGAGCCGGTTTCGGGCAAAAGAAGCAGGAACACTGCAAGCCAGCAACCGCATCAAAGAACCATCTGAAAATCATTACACAGATGCTGGTAACCCAGACAAACCGAGGAGCCCTTCTCTCACACAACGAGCTGCACCTGGACGGTCACACACACCATACCCCAATCAGCACAGAAGACACCGCATAACATATAGACAGCCGAGCAGCGATGGGGCGCATCTTAGCCCACAGAAGATCCCATCACATCTGAGAACAGAGCCCATCTTGCACCACCACTTTGCTGCCATCTCTCCAGCAGTCTCCCCTGAAGCAACGGACTCTCCACTTCAGCAATGGAATGGGCTGACAGCCGGCACAGAACACACACAGGCTGGACGCTACAGGCTACTACCAAACCCTGCCTGTCTTGCTGTGTTAACGGAGGACTTGGGAGCAAACGATGCTTGGCTGGCCAGGGTAACCATTACATAGAAGTTCTTGGCATGGTCGGTTCCCCTGGCTTGCCGAAGTTGCCCAGTATATAAATGTTCTTTTGGCACGATAAGTTTGCCAGGCCTCCCAGAGTAGCCTAGTATGTAAAAAAAAAAAAAAAAAAAAATTGTTTGGCATGACCGTGTGTGTATGTATATGTATATATGTATGTGTGTGTATATGTATATTCTCCAAACATAATTGAATTGCCTAGCTGGATATATTGTGTACAGCATACGCCACCTCTCATTACATAGCAACATTTGTGACCTCTATGTCCAACAGCGAAAACACTAGCACTACACCCTTAGAACGCACTCAGGCAACTCATACGCTGACAGGCTACACCTCATAGGCACACTCTTAACCTCTCGACTTTCTACGACACAGGATATGCTGTGTCTGTATCGCTTCCCAACACGATCACCACAATACTACATATAATAACAAAAGCTTACGGATATCTCCTGTACTTGCTTTAAAAACGGTGCATTGTCTATCTTTACCTCATCTGTGAAATGTTATAAAGCTTGTGGAATTCTGTTGGGGTACCCCAAGCATGTTTGTACCTTACGTATGCACTATAAAAAAAAAAAAGTGGAAATGTAATCCACTCCTTGAACAGCCACATTGTTCAACAGAAGGTTTATTTTGTATTGATCATGAAGCTGTCCTTAACCCCTTAAGGACCGGCCTGGTTTTGCAATGTTGTACGTTAAGGATCAGAGCAGTTTTGACACTTTTGTGGTGTTTAGCTGTCATTTTCCCCTCTCTCATTTACGGTTCCCATACAAGTTATATATTGGGTTTTTTTTATGGTGAAAAACATATTTTTGGACTTTTACTTATCTACAAAAGCTAATGAAGAAAACTGCTAAATAGATTCAAAATTTTGTCCCGAGTTTAAAAACACCCAGTGTTTACATGCTTTATTGCTTTTTTTGCAAGATATAGGTCTATAAATACAAGTAGGAAATTGCTGTTTCTCTCTTCCATAGTGACATTGTAGCACAGTTATCTGTCATAAATCCCCGAATCACACCTCACATGTACATATTTTTTTTTAAGTAGACAACCCAAGGTATTCAAAATGGGGCATGTCCAGTCTTTTTTTATTTTTTTTTTTTTTTTTTTTTTTGTAGCCACATAGTCCCAAGCTCTGGCCAAAGTAAGCATTTATATTTGTGTGTTAAAAATGCAAAAAAGTTAACTTTGGCCAGTGTTTGTGACTAAGTGGCTACTAAAATAGGCTGAACATACCCCATTTGCAATACCTTGGGTTTTCTTCTTTTGCAAATGGTATGCCATCATGGGGGTAATTCTCATTCCTGGGCTACCGTACGCTCTCAAAGGCAACCTAACCAATCTGACAAATTTCAATAAAAAAAAGTAAAATCAAGCCTTATATTTGACCCTTTAACTTTCACAAACACTATAAAATCTCTACATGTGGGGTACTATTATACTCAGGAGACTTCGCTGAACACAAATATTGGTGTAGCAGAACAGTAAAATGTATCACAGCAATAATATAATCAGTGAAAGTGCCGTTTGTGTGTGGAAAAATGCAAAAAAGTAACTTTCACTGGCCATATCATTTCTGTGATATGTTTTACTGTTTTGAAACTAATATTTGTGTTCAGCGAAGTCTCCTGAGAAACTGTTTCTCTTCCTCTCCCCCCCATGTACAGGTTTCTAGGGTGTCATAGAAAGTTACAGGGTTAAACACAGTTCTAGCAAATTAAATTCTCAGGACTTTCGGCCTGGGTTGGCAGGCAGTTCCCTCAAATTGCAATCATTAAAATTACTTAATTAGGTAAAAATATTACATAAATACGCACATAGAATTTTAATATACATATTTGTATATCTATGAAATTATTGATGTAATTATGTATATGGACATATGTATATTTCATATTTTTATTTATACATGTATATCATTACATTCTAAGTGTATTTTGATATGAATATATTATCAAAATACTGTTAGAATAAAATTAAATATATATAATTATTTTAACTATTTTTTATTTAACATATTTATAATACAATAGTTATTATATATAGTGTGTATTTTTATATTAATATGTATATAAAAATACACTTAGTATGACATTATATATACATATAACACGTGTGTGTGTGTGTGTGTGTGTGTGTGTGTGTGTGTGTGTATTTATATTTTTTTACACTGCTTTATTTTTAACTTTATTTTTGATTTTTCACTTGCACGGAGACTGCCTGTCAGCACAGACAGTCCCCCTGCAGGCAGATACAGGCACCTATTGCGGCCGAGGGGAGACTGCCCGGGCAGACAGGCAGTCCCCCTGGACCGGAGGAGTGCCGATCGCTGCCGGGGGACCGACCGCGATCAGGTAAGTAGCCCCAGACCATTATGACGGTTCAGGACAGTCATCGGTCCCCAAGGGGATTTTTCCGATGACGGTCCTGAACTGTCATCAAAGGGTTAAAGGAGCACTATAGTGCCAGGAAAACAAACTTATTTTCCTGGCACTATAGGGTCATTAGGGGCCCCTCCTGTTGGGCTGAAGGGGTTAAAACTTAAGCCACTTGCCTTTCTCCAGCACCGGGCTCCCTCAGCGATGGTGACCTCTACTCCTCCTTCCGACGCGCAAGAGCCTTACTCAATGCTTTCCTATGGGCATCCAGCATTTTTAACAGTGAGAATTCAGGGAGACAGCCACTAGAGGCTGGATTAACCCTCAGTGTATATTTTCAGCTGCAGGGTTAAAGCCAGAAGGTTCTGGCACCCAGACCACTTCATTGAGTTGAAGTGGTCTTAATGCGTATGGTGGTCCTTTAAATCATGCATCCTGAGTGTGCTGCTTATTGTATAGAACAGTTACCCCCAAATTGATGCACAATATAACTAAAAACGTCTTTAATATGGTACTCGTCTAGGCTAGGACTTTAGGGAGTATCCTTGTAGACTCTGGGACTTTCTGAAAACTAATCTCTATGCACTTTAATACTAAAAGATTTATATATATATATTTTTTTTTTTCACTTTCTGTCACACCTCTATATAAGAATATCAAACTTTCAAAGCTTATTACAATCCGTTCCCTCTTGGGACAGCTTGATGATATTAATCTTATATTCACTTGTAACTAATTGCCAAGTCACTTGTGATGTGGAAATACATCATGGTAAATGTGTAGAAGTTATTTGATGGTGAAATCCCTCTGTATTAAGGTGTTGACACGCTACTAGTAGCTGTCAATTAGTTTTTAATTAACATCAATCATGTTTCTTATTAAACTACTTGCACTTTTTAGTGTTTTTGTTTTTGGGATATTTTCAAATGAACTCAATATATTCATGGTCTAATGAATATAGGGGTATGTAAAGAACAAACAGGCTTATTCAAATTAATCAATTTATATCCTTTAGTCCAGTCTAACCTATTTAATTTTACATATCCAGGTTTGATGTAAAGAAGGGTTTTTTTTTTTTTTTTTTATATTGCAAACACTGGAAGACTGTGTTTTTTTTTGTTTTTCATAAAAAAAATAATTTATGTCTTAGGTTTCATCACTCTGGAAAGATGAGGTTGCTCGATGTCGGAAGCTGCTACAATCCATTTCTCAAGTATGAAGACATCTTGGCAGTTGGGATTGACATTGTTCCTGCCGTTGAGGTTAATTCCTTAAAAATTATGCATGTATGAAGTAGTACTAACATTTTCTAAGTGTGACATAATTTTTTTTTTTTTTTTTTTTGCCGCACAAGCAAATGTAATTAAAGAGAAATGAACGTGTTCTGTTAAAATTGCTTTTTAGTGAATGTGTACTGGATCATATCTATAGCTCAAAATTTTGAATGTTTTGCCCCCACCCCTTTAATAAATCATTGTTATATGCTCTGTCCTGTGCTATTGTTAGTCAGCATAAAGAAAGCTACAAGAGGCTTCTGATCTGCATTGTGTGCTTGAATTATGCTATTTGCTAAATCTGTAACAATAAAAAGCAGAACACCTAATTATTTTTTTTTAATTCTGTTTACTATGCAAAAAGTGTCAGTTCCTGATTAATATCTAATGTACCAAAC
This sequence comes from Pelobates cultripes, assembly GCA_933207985.1. NCBI lineage: Eukaryota > Metazoa > Chordata > Amphibia > Anura > Pelobatidae > Pelobates > Pelobates cultripes. The sequence continues at coordinate 334,999,207 of OW240914.1, read as the reverse complement.
TTTATTTTTCTCTTTAACAGACTGTGCACAGGTGTGACTTCCTGAATCTGCAAATACGCCAGCCTCTTCAGCTTGCTCCTGAGGCCGTTGATATTTTCCTGAAGAACCTACGAAGTCCAATTGAGAGCTTGCATTCTGAGCTTTTTGATGTAGTTGTTTTCTCCCTTCTCCTTTCTTATTTTCCTTCACGTTACCAACGTTGGCTTTGCTGTAAAAAGGCCCACGAACTTCTTGCACTAAACGGTTTGCTGCTTATCATCACCCCTGATTCCTCACATCAGAATCGTCATGCTTTAATGATGAAAAGCTGGAAGATCGCAATTGAGTCTCTCGGCTTTAAACGCATGATTTACTCAAAATTTGCTCACATGCATCTCATGGCCTTTAGAAAAACATCATTGAAAACTACATGTGACTTGATTACTAGGAATTATCCAGACATGCTCTATATTCCTCAAGATTTTAACTTTATGAGTGAAAAAGGATATTCGCGTACCTCTTACGTCCGCTCAGAGCGTGAAAATGAACAACTAGCGTGCACTTTTTCTGAGCTACCAGGTGGTCCTTTTGAGTCTGACTCACGTGCAGGTCAGACTAGCACAAGGTCTTTCTATGAGTTCGAAGAACCTATACTACTTATGAACTAGAGTAGTGTATGTACCGAACAGCCTTTTTGGATGCGTTGCCAAATTGTCTTTCTCCAACCCTAGACTTGAAACAAAGATGTTTACAAACTATTTTTCCAACACCTATGTATTAAAGGGGTGTTTTTGTTTTTTCTCTTGTATAAGAACAGGGCGGTTGCTACTTTGTAAAATGTATAGTTTCATTTGTATGACCAGGTACTACAAGCTGCGTGATGCATATCATTTTTTTTTTTTAAATGAAGTAGAATCACTGACATTTCTTTACTAAACTCCAGATTTTAGCAAATTAAATTGAAATTGCAAAAATAATCAGGCTTTGAGTAGAGCTGAACTGAATAATTTTTTTTTTTTCACAGCACTAATCTTTTGCCTATATTTTACAATTTGGATTTAAGCAGCTAAATTCCGAGTTTAGAGAATAACCCTGAGAGTAATGATGGTGTACACCAGAGCACACATGACTTTATGGAACACTCAAAGTAGAATTTTTTTTATTTTTAAATTAGACTTATTCCGTGTTCCCTTTACAATATTTTCCCCATGGTGTGTATGGTGGAGTGTTTAGGTTTTTTATTTATTTTTCTCCTTATTCAAAATTAAAACACACTAAAACTTGCTGTGGTTCCAGAGTAGGACAGTCTCTTCTTTGCAGCCTGATCCTCTTCCATTAAAGTCATTAAGACTGACACTTGTCTAAGATGCTTCAGACTAGCAATAAGGTTACATGGCTTACGTGCTGCAATGCCTTCATCCAACAATTCATTGCTTCTCTAACAATTGAATCACATTGTGTCTAAAACCACCTAGTAACGGTCTTTCTGCAAGCCACTGGTAGGCCTGCTTTAAAAAAAAAAAGCAGGGGCAGCCTGTATGCTCAATAACACCTATTTAAGATGAGGTGATTTTTGGTACTAAGACTGCCCCTTTAAATAAATTGTTTTAGCATACTGTGTTGTTTTTGGCAAAACCTTTCAATAATTCCATTCCATACCATGTGTGTTTTGGGCAGTTTGATGTGCACCAGTCCTAGCTAGATGACTAAGAAGGTTTCACCCTAATAACAGAGCACATTAGTTAAATAATTGTTGGAGGTTTTTTCTTTTCCCTTTCCTGCTGCCTTGACAGAAACTCTAACAGTTTTACACAACAGGTGTAAGACTTTACTGTACATTATTGCATTAAAGCTTCTCTTTAGAGTAAAAAAGTGTTGCACATTCGAGTAGCTGTTTTCATTTTTGGAAAGGTATGTTTTGCACAGATTAAGAGAAATCACTCCAGTTTTTAAGATTTATGGGGTTATTCACCAATCTCTGGACTGTAGTCCATTAAACCCAATATGGAAAATTCAGGCTAAAATAGCCAAACTTTGATAAGACCAGAGTTTGAAATATTTTTTTTCTTCTTTCAATGTAGTTACTTTTGTCTAAATTATGTAAATGGGAATTAATTTGCTAATGTGCAGAGTTTAGTGTATATCCCTGATTTGATACGGTTTCAGTTTATTTCTAACCCTGAGTTTTTGTTTTTTTTCGTTCTTAATACCTCATTGATACTTTGCACTGAAATAAATTTGGATTTACGGTTTGTATTAAAGGGGTAGATTCAGAGATGTGCATCTCTGAATCTATTTTATGTCAACTTCGTTTTTGTTTTTTTGTTTTTTTTTCCTTTTTCTTATGAAACCATGGGAGCCATTTTAAAAATGCTTCACAATACTTGGTGTTTAAAGCTTCTTTTTAAGTAGTTGGGTACCACAATAAAAAAATAAAAATAAAGAGAGTATTAAGCTTTGTTAAAATGTTTGTCTTCCTAATAAAACCTAGACTGTATTACACCAAAATGTGTTTGTATATTTATTAAAAAAAATCTTGGATAACTGCATTTCTGTTGAGGAGGTGGGGACTTTCATGGAGGATCACAGCTGTAAGTTGTGGATTGTTTGTGTGTTAGTGAAATGGTATTGAATATAAAAATCTGTCTGTAAGCAGCCGTGGCATGATTTTGTACTGACATATCTGGACCCTTTTGGTGATGCGATGTTATATAGCCCCAATATCTGCAGTGCTGTACAATGGGTGGACTAACAAACACTGTAACTAGACAAGTTTGGACACACAGGAGGGGTTGAGGGCATACTTGTGTATGTGTTCAAGAGAAAAGATGGGTTGGAGCAACTTTTTTTTATATATATATATATATATATATATATATATATATATATATATATATATATATATATATATATATATATATATATATATATATATATATGTGTATGTGTGTGTATATATATATATGTGTATATGTATGCAAGAACCAGGATTTTAAATTGAGCCCTATATCTTACAGGAAGTCAATGCAGGGCATGACGGAGTAAAGTGTGGGAGGTGCGGGCGGACAGGAAGATGAGCTTTCACAACACAGTTTGGGGTACGTTGAGAGCACGTAAGACCACTGAGGTGTATTTCAGTAGTCCAGGCAAAACAATAGTGGCATGGACCAACTACTTAGCCGCATTAAGTATGGTTGGATGCGGGCAATGTTTTTGAGATGGAAGAGGTAGGATTTGGCGATTGACTGGACATGAGGGGTGAGGGAGAGGTTGCAATCAAAGAACACCTAAGCAGTGAGCCTGCATAGTGGAGCTGATGGTAGCGCCAATAATGTGGAGGGAGACACACGGGAGTAGCAACACTTGAGGGAGGAAAGACCAGAAGTTCTGTTTTGGACAAGTTGAGTTTAAGGAAGTGGGCAACCATCCAGTTAGAAATGGCAGAGGCAGTCCAACACAAGTCAAGAGGGATCAGGAGCGGACAGACTTGTCATCCGCATAGGTATGATCTTGAAAGCCAAGGGAGCCAGTGTAGATCGAGTAGGAGACCAAAGACAGAACCTTGGGGAACACAAACAGAAGGGTTGGGAAGAAACACTGACTGCTCCTTCAGTTGGCTAAATATGAATTTGGATCAGATGCGAAAGCCAATATTTGGCATACAATATTTTGGGCTTAAGAAAACAGCACCAAAACATTTGGCCACTAACTCTGCATGGTCAACAGCTACAAATGTATCACAGTATTTAAATAGACACCATCCCCCTCTCTGCAGTCTCCTGTTCTATAGCACTGGTGCCCCACCGATTCTTACGAACCTTGAGGTTGCTGAAAAGTAATTTTTGTGCATCGTGTTTCAGTCAATGAAGTGGTACATCTATAAAATATAATCTAAATGTATCCCCTGTTTTGTTGGCTGTCTAGCAAGTTTGGTTTAATTAAACTGTTTCATTTTAAATATGTGCTATTATCCTTTGCCAAACATGCTACTTTCATTATCTGCAGTAGAGAACAGGGAAAACAAGTAACATTTGTATTGACAATATTCCTTTTCATGCACTTCAGAAAAAGAACTTAAAATCCATATACCAAGAAGGACTTAAGAGACACATGACTTGAGGTGTTTGCAAAGCCAGCTGCACTTGAGTGCCTTTTCTATTCATAGGTGATCATTGGCTGATCGGGGTGGGTAGGGTTGCAGTGTAACACAGCAGCAACTCCTGGCCCCAGCCAAATGTTATGTGGATATCTTTATCTCACACAGTAGCCATAGTGACTGCCTGATGGCTGATATAAGCAAGGGAATGTACTAAAAATGTGTGTATATATAGGTAGGTGTGGAAATATTTTGACAGACTAAAGTTTTATTTCAGCTGTTCACCGAAATTAAATGTATAGTTAAATAATGTGGATTTAAAGTCTCTCAGCTTTGATTTCACATTCAAATTGGCAGAAGGGTTTAGGAATAATAGCTCTTCAATATATAGCCCCCTCATTTTTACTTTTAGGTGACCCAAATGTTATTGGACAATTGACTCAAAAGTGGTTTTATGGATAGGTGTGGGCTATTCCTTTATTTCTTCATCAATTAAGCAAGTAAAATATCTGGAGTTGATTCCAGGCATTCCATTAGCATTTGGTAGCTGTTGCTGTGAACCTACATGTGGTCAAAGAAACATCCAGCGGAGCGTTCGCAGGAACATTTCGGAGTGGCCTAATCAAGTTTGGCACATTTTGATTTAAAAAAATAAATAAACACGCACTGGTGAGGTCTGCAACACAAAGGCTTGGAAGACCATGGAAAATAGTGGTGGATGATCATAGGATCCTTTTCATGGTAAAGAAAAACTGCTTCAAGTGGAGAACATTCTGCAGAAGGTAGGCATATTATCCAAGGGTACCATAAAGAGAAGAATTCACAAGAGTAAATAGAGGGTATACTATGAGATACAAACCATTCATAATCCTCGAACATCTAAAAAATGCCAGCCCAGTTCTGGTACAGCATTATTTGGGCAGATGAAAGTAATTTCAACCTGTACCAGAATGATGGGAGAAATAAAAAAATAAAGTATGGAGTGGGCCTGAGACAGCTCATGATTCAAAGCATACCACATCATATGTAAAACACAGTGGAGGCAGTGTGCTGGCATGACGGTCAGTGGTACTGGATCACTAGCGTTTATTGATATGACGAGCAGTTGGACGAATTCTGAAATGCTTAGGGATATATTGTCTTCTCTGATTCAGCCAAATTCTGCGAAGTTGATTAGACAGCACTTCACTATCCAGTTGGACAATGACCCAAACCATACTGTGAAAGCAACCCCAGAGCTTTTTAAGGCAAAGAAGTGGAATATTCTGCAATGGCTGATCTCAACCATTACAGTTGCAGTGAAGAAATGGCAGAGCATCACAAAGAAGCGTTTGGTGATCTCCATGCGTTCCTCACAAAGGATTCTTGGCAAAGTATTTAAAAGTACCATTTTATTTATGATTGTGTTAATTTGTCAAATTACATTTGAACCACTGAAATAAGGGGACTGTGTATGAAAATGGTTGCAATTCCCAAGTATTTCAAACTATATTTTTGTTCAACCCCTTGAATTAAAGCTGAAAGTCTGCACTTAAATTGCATCTAGGTTGTTTAATTTCAAATCCATTTTAGTGGCGTACAGTGCCAAAGTTATGAAAAATGGTATCCATGTACAAATATTTCCAGACCTGTGTGTGTAGAGAGAAGAAAAATAAATAAATAAAACCAAACCACCACGAAAGCATGCTCTAGCCAGGGGTGATAATGGGTGGGAGACATTTGTGACACAGAGCACTCTCCTACAGGTCACTAACTGTTTTAATAACACCTTCTGCACATAGCCACCATCTTCTTTAACCATGCTCACATCTCTCTTTTTTCTGTTTTGTTTTTTTTGTGTGTAGTATGTTGTCCATGTATTGTACTCAGCTCTATGTATTATATAGATATCTTTATGTTGTGCCCGTCTTGGTTTATAGTATGAGCATCTCTGTATTATGCTCTGTTCTCTGTCTTGTATGAGTATCTCTGTACTGTATAGAGAAGCTCCTGGCTCACCATCATCTTAAATCTTTATCAGCCACCACTGATATCCATATCCATCTAATTGCAAATTCCTTATCTCACAAATATACAAAGTACAAAGAGTGGCCCAAAGGCACACTGCAAAAACAAACAAACCATAAAACAGTCTAAACTAAAATTTAAGAAAAATAAACTAGTCTGAGCCTCTACACTACTGGGGGTAATTTTGGTGGTGATAGTGGATAAGCTACTTGTCGCCGTGGTAGCAGATGATGGTAATTGTGTCCATTGAATGAGGGAATTCCAAAGCAGATAGAGATGGACTCAGCCATGGTGGGGAAGAGTGCACTGTACCTTGACAAAACACTAGTGGAGTACTATCAGGATACTCCATATTCTCCTCTTACAATTTCTCTAGCTCACTGAAAAACCTCCAGGGCCAGAGCTAAAGAAGCTATGCCGGGGGTGGTTGGGAAAAGAGCGATAGCATCACTAGATTGATCACCGCCACCACCAAGACCAGACGTTAAAGGACTTTACTTCTTTACTTCACTGCTGTAGTACCACTCAAGATGCTGCTGTTAAAGTTTCTACTTGTGGACCCTGCTGACTTTGCTACTACAACTACAGATTCTTTTGCTACTCTCTACTTTTAGTCGCCAATTAGTTAAAGTTTCTACTTGTGGACCCTGCTGACTTTGCTACTACAACTACAGATTCTTTTTCTACTCTCTACTTTTAGTCGCCAATTAGTACAGCATAAGGCTTAGAGGGAAACAAATAAAAAATATTCACCTCCTAGGCGGTGAATGGATGTAACAGATATGGCAAGGTCCTGCTTAAAGTGGTGGCAGCAGCAGAAGTGTCAGCAGTCTTCATGGCCGAGGAAAACATGTCAAGTTTGGCCATGGCACTATTGCTGATGGTGGATTGGTAAACACGACTGACCCTCACTTCATTAAGATGTAACTATGATGAAGGTTGGTTTGTTGTTGTTATGAAAATAAATTGAGATTTTAATCTTTATTGTGTAAACTAACACAGCTGTGTTCAACCAAAACATGTTTGTGTTGGAAAATGGGTTGCGGCTTTTTGGATTTACTACTGTAACGTTATTGTGTTTAACTTTAACAAATCCTACAGAGCCCATTACAGAGTGCTCACACACTGGGCTGAATACACAGAAAATACATTTTGATCAGGCTATCTCCCTCTCAAAGTTGGTGTAAGTGTCACTGTGCGGTACCCTTACCAGACCCACACTAGGATCAATTAAATGGGCTATCTTCCACTCAAGGTTGGTATAAATAGCAATAGCTAGACATAGCAGCCAGTAACCTAACCAGTCTCAAACTAGGATCAATGACCAAGGATATCACCCATTTAAAGTTAGTAATTGCCACTTGCAGTAGCTAGGCCCAGCATCCAGTAACCTAACAAGTCTCACACTAAGATCAATGACCAAGGCTATCACCCATTTGGAGTTGGTAATTGCCACTTGCAGTAGCTGGGCCCAGCATCCAGTAGCCTTAAACATCATCGCAGTAGGCTCAAACCCTCTTCCACACTGGCACAGAGAGTGTAAAATCAATCCCTGTCTGCTAGTCTGTCTTCATCAACAAAACAAATGAAAGTATCTGGAAGAATTCTGCTTGGAAATTGAGTTTTACTGCTCTTCCTAACCCACTCCTTCCACTGGGCAGTTAGCTTGATCTGTGAATAGAATGAACATTTAGTGGCTAGCTCCTAACTTTTAATAATTTTTTACTTTTTGATTGGACATACAGTTCAAAACATTGGTCAGATCACTTGTTCATAATGGCAAACTAAGCTATTTAATTCCTTCCGTTCATCGTTAAGCTTTTTAGAGCATTTTCAACTCTCTTCACTCTACTGACACATCCATTACTAACGTGAACAGTGATGTGGACACTGCTAAATCCAAAGGTCACTGTTCTCCATAATTATTATTCTCCTCTTTGCTCACTCCTTCTTCTAACCCTCTGCAACCTGGCTTTTTGTGATTCTGTCCTTTGCTGGTTCTTGTGCCTGGTTCTGTTTTCTCTTCACATTGCATCTGTTGGTAACATTAGTAACTCCTTTGGAACCCCTCCTCCCCAGTCTATTTCTCTTCAGAAGGGTTCTGTTATGGGACTGCTTCAATTTAACATATTCATAAATGATCTTGAAATAACCATTCATTGAAAACTCATGTTTCAGTGTTAGCAGATAACACAAAACTCTGTAAAGTAATGCAATGTGAGCAGGATATTACTTATTTGCCTGCTGCAGAGGAATTTAGATAGACTGGGGGACTGGGCACTAAAATGGCAGATTAAATTTAATGTAGAAAAATGCAAAGTTATGCACTTTGAGGTAACAAATACACAAGCAACTTTTACCTTAAATGTTAGTGAATCAGGGATAACAACACATGAGAAGGATTTGGGAATAGTTATAGACCATTATGGCACTAGATAAATTACAGAGGCGGGCTACAAAATTAACAAAAGGAATGGAACGTTTTAATTATGAAGAATAGTTAACAAATATAACTCTCTTTAGTTTATAAAAATTGTGCCTCATATGGTATATGATAGCATTATACAAATATATTTGAGGCTAATAATAACCATTGTCTGGAAATCTATTCATAAACATGTCTATACATAGGATACAATGTCACGCATTTAGAATGGAAAAAGGAAATTTAGTCTAACGCAAAGGAAAGGTTTTTTTTTTAGAACAAGAACAGCAAGGATGTGCATGAAAAGGCGGTTTTATCAGAGTCTATATAGATGTTTAAACAGCAAATGTTTAAACATCTTGTACACTTGCAAAAACATAATATTCAGGGATATCATTTTTAATTTGAGGAGCAACAGCTTCTTGATCCAAAGAGAGATCTGACTGGCATTCTTGGGTCAAGAAGGATTTTTTTCTCCTTGTTTGTTGCAAAATTGGCAGGGCTGCAACCAGTTTTTTTCCTTTCTTTTGGATCAACATCAAAAACATATGAGGAAGGCTGAGTTAATGCATTAACATAGCCTTACAAACACTGACACAAATTTACACACTCACAAATCCAGTCACATTGCCGTTACCCAAATAGAGAGACACTGCATTCACAGAGACGATGTACAAATGATTGTCTATATGTATGTATATATGCAAGAGTGTGGCTATAACCACAGGTATGTATGGATGTGAGAGAGTGCAAATAACTTCCATAGAAACATACGGGCATACCCACATTCTAGCATGCCTATGTATGAGGGTATGACTCACTGACTGACCATGTATATACTGGAGAATGTGAGAAGGATTAACTGATTAACTATATATATGTAATCCACTAGAGAATATGGGTATAGCTGACTGTATGTATGTACTGGAGGATGCGGGCATGACTATATTTTGCAAAAAAAACCCAGTTAATATGAGAACTCTGAGAACCGACAAATGCTTAGAAGAACTCAGTCGCTTGCCCTTCGGTAAATTCCAGCTCAGGTCTCAAAATAGTTTTTGTTCACTTGTGCCATTGCACAAAGAACCAGTTCCAAGACATATCACACTGATCCCACCCATAAGGGCAGTCCAGAACCAAAATGCCGGCAAATGACTACGTGTTGTATGCCTGTTTGTAAAGACGCATGGTAATGTGTGTGTATGCCTGCATGTATTTTGGAGGAGATTACACGTATCCTTGAAAGGGGGTTATACCACTTCATGCTGTCTCTCTGGGCTTGTGGAAAGCTCTACACTTGTGTTTATGTGGCATCTTATACATATATATCACCTGTACGTACAGAACTACGTAATGTGGGACTCTCTGTGTTTGCTTATCTTCCACATGGTCCAGAGATCTGCAACTTATTTAAAGCCAAGACCACATCTTTATATGCTTGCTGCACTGCATCCATGCAAGGAAAACATCCCAGTACTGAGCAGAGATTGCACCTCTACAGTCTGTTTGTTGTGAGCTTAGTGAAAGCTCCACACTTGTTAATGTGTTTCTTTTTACTTTATACAACTATATTAGTTTGTGAATTACTACACTATAGCTGTTCTTTGTCTCCTGCTGTCCTATCGTTCCATATTCTTTACAGTGACACATCGAGGACCATTATCCTTAGCGGGATTTGTGCCGCTATATGCCACTTATATTAGAGCTTGTGTGAAGCTCTTCTAAATGTGGCCACCTTGTTTCTTTAACTCTATCTGTATACTGCACTATTGGATGGTCTCTTATTTTTTCTTTTCATATGGCACAGATCTGAAAAATACTGCCAAGTACAGATCAAGACACATAAATAATTGGATTTCTCTACATATAATTTGTGGTTTGTAATATACTTCTCTATATCCTCTGTGTTTGTCTTATTAAACTTAATCTACTTGTCGGGGCTTGTAACCTCAATGTCTGTAGCCTCTTATCACCTCCTTACTAGATATTGGTGCTTCATCCTTACCATCTTTTGCTTCATGCATGTACGTCTGTATAGAAGTGTAGTTATGAATGGAACCTGTGGTTTACATAAATAAAAATGTAAATAAAAAAAATAAAAAAAAACACTATCACTCCCATAATGACTTTGTTTCTCAATGACGTTGTTATTGGGGCAGGAGTGTCTTACCTTTGGGGGGATAAACTGTTTTCCAATTGTTTAATCCAAAAATTGATCCCTCAGCATGCACTCTGTTACTTCCTTTTGGGTGTCATCAATTCCAAAAAGCCTGACAGCTGGTAATAGGCTGAGCATTTTAGCGGATGCTCTTTGCCTATCATAGGCCACCCACTGAGAGTCACAGTACATACTACGGATGACAGGTGTATGTCAAATACTTTTTAATGAAATGCACAGGATTGGTGAATTGAGGGTGTTGGTAAGCATGCGCAGCCTGTCCATAATGATTCACTATAACAAGCATTGGCTTGGACAGTCATCAAATTTGATGATTTCACAATAGGAGTATCAGGCTGCAATGATGAGGTTGTGTCAGTGCTGGAAAAAAAGTAAGTTTAAAGTGCTATGGAACACTTAACTTGCCTGAAATAGCTCCAATATAAAGTGAATACAACATATATCACAAATAAAAAGAAAAAAAAAAGAAAAATACAAATAAGCTTTAAGACTATTATATATTATAGACAAATAGTAAAAATGTATATATTATATGTGCAATAATATTCCACTTAAGTGCATATATCATATAATTTTATGCAAAAAACTTGGACTCTGATCTTCCGAACGATCGGAGAACACCACCTTGAACCCACAGCCGGCGGTGGAAAGTATCAGAAGGAACTCTATCGGAGGGGTAAAAAAGCACAGAGGAAACTCTGACAGTTTGCTGCTTTTTTTAACCAGTGTATAAAGATTGGATTTACACAGTGGTTCTCCTTGGAGCTATATCAGTTAGAACAGGCTTCTCTGCTCTACACTTGTGAGTGTTTCTCTTTATACAGTTATTTATATTTTACAATATTGCCCTCTGTGGTTCTCACTTTTTTTTTTCTCTTACATGTTTTTTCCTAATTTGGAGCCATCCTCTATTATTTTAAAAGATTTTTTGGGATATACTTATATGTAAGCAAAGTGTGGCACTGTAAACTGCAATTTTGCACAAATTACTGAAGCCCTTTATTGTATATATATATATATATTTGTCCTCGGAATTTAAATACGTTTTGGATAGTATCTGTGAGCAAAGTTGGTTGTGGTGTGCTGAAACCAACGTACGAGTGGGCCTGTAAATAAAAGAGGGCCCACCAAGGATAATGTAGTTAAAACAGGGTGTAGGTGGGTGGGGACAATCAGCTGAGCGGCAGCGGTGAGTAGGGGCTGGGAGTTTAAGTAGGGGACTTACTCCTCCCACAAATTCAGGCCTAATGGCCTTTCTACTTGTGCTCGGAATTTAAATACGTAATGGATAGTATCTGTGAGCAAAGTTGGTTGTGGTGTGCCGAAACCAACGTACGAGTGGGCCTGTAAATAAAAGAGGGCAAAAAGATAAATTCAAGAAAATACACACTTTATTGCATTTTACAAGACCAAGTTCCTGAAAGCTTGGCGAAGCTCTTTCTCTGGTTGCGGAATATATGCGTTATATATGGAGGATTTCCATCGCCCGAGCCTTTTGATGATGTGGACCGGTGCGTTTGTGCTAGAGGCTGCTGAGGCGGCTCCTATGCGGAAGGAGTGCCCGGAGAATGCAGCCGGGTTGTGTCCGAGCTTAGATAACAGGGTTCTGACATGTAACATCAATTTTGCCGTGGTAAGCGGGTGCCCTTGTAATGTTAAGAGCGGAGAGTCTGGCAGGTGAGTGTGAAGAGTTGACCGTAGTTGGTCGAGAACTTTCACCGGACACCAGGCATTATCAGTAGGGAAGAGAGGAATTATTGTAGGATGTATTGACCGGTTGGTTTTCGTGGTAGGGATAGAAAGGAGGTAGTGATCCTCTACCTTGGTGAGGTGTGAAGTTTTAAGGCATCGTGTGATATCTCCTTGACAAATCACGGTGAACTCTCTAGGTCTGAGAAAACCGTAGAAAGCGAGATATATGGCAGATTTTATCACCGTATTGGTGTAGCTATCAAATGGGGCTGTGTCAAGGAGATTGCTAAGTGACCTGAAGATAGGCCCGTCTATGGGTAATCTAGTGCTTGCGAGTGGTGGTGAAACCTTTGATATACCTTTCAAGACCTTTTTAATGGGGTATGAAGACAAAAAAGGAGTGCTGTTAGGAAAATTGGTGAGGCTGTGGTGCTGAACCCCGGTGAGGTAAAGTTTAATGGTGTTGTGTGACAGATTAAGGTGTAGGTGGCAAAAAGAGGCAAAAGACACCATGGTTTGGATAGAAAAGTCACCTTGTAGCCCGAATTCTGCAGTGAATTTGTTAAAAATGTTAAGTGCCCTATTGTAAGTGATAGCAGTGTTGGGTGATAATGCTTGGTGAGTGAGTGATCTAGCGTGAAGCAAGAGTGTGCTTAATCCAATATTAGTTCGTGAAACCGTGGTGTCCTGGATGGCTGTTGGTGAGCTGCTGGGAGTGCCTGAGAAAATGCCTGGAATCGAGAACGAGAAAGAGCGTCAGCGGCGGTGTTGTGAATACCCGGGATGTGAGAACATACTAAGTGAAACTGATTGGATGCTGCCAGCCAGGACAACTTGCGAATCAGCCGCATGATGGTCAGGGATGATGAGCGCCCTTTGTTAATGATATCGCAAGCTGCCGAGTTATCTGAGTAGCATTTTACTGCCTTGCCGGACCAGAGATGACCCCAGGTGTGTGCGGCCGCCACAATGGGGTAAATTTCAAATAGGGCTGAGGTCTCCCTGAATCCTGGCAAGGCATCCGTCTCAGTGGGCCAGTGGCCCCTAAACCAGTGGTTCCCGAAAATGGCTGCGAAACCGGTGTTGGCTGCTGCGTCTGTGTGGATGATGGGTGAAGAGGTGGAGAGAGGGGGATAAACATGGAGATACCATTCCAGTCTTTCAAAAACTTCCCCCACATAGCTAAGTCAGCCTTGGCGTGGGGGTCCAAAGAAACTGTGCCGGAGTCCGGGACTCCGTGGAGCAGGCAAAGAAGTCTGGAAATGAAAGACCTTCCCTGCGGAATGATGCGCATGGCGAAGTTCAGAGATCCAAGAAGGGACTGAAGTTCTCTCCTGGTGCAAACGTCATTCCGCAGGAACGTGTCTATCTCCCCTCTCAATCGTGAAAGTTTGTCGTGTGGAAGGCTGGCTCTGAGTTTGACAGAATCGAGCTCTATGCCTAAAAAGGTCAACTTTGTTGTGGGTCCTATAGTTTTGGCTGGGGACAAAGGGACTCCCAGTGTGGAAAAAAGTGCGGTAGTACTATTGATTGCTGTGGGTGTTGATGACCCTGGCTCTATCAGTAGAAAGTCATCTAGATAGTGAATAACGGAGTGACACCTGATGACGTTCAGAAGCAGCCAGCATAGTGACTCTGCGAAAATGTCGAAAAGTTTGGGGCTGCTTCGAGAACCAAAAGTGAGTCGTGTTGAGAAGTAATAATACCCTCGCCATTTAACACCGTGTAAGTGCCAGAGTGAGGGGTGTATGGGCAGTAATTTAAAGGCGTTAGTGATGTCTGTTTTGCTGAGCCAGGGTCGATTACCAGATGTCATGATGGACTGTATGGCGTCGTCGATGGTGACGTACTGCAGAGAGAATTCGTCTGCTGGAATGAGTGCGTTTATGCTTGGAACAAAAGAGGAGTGCGGTGCCGATAAATCGATAATGAGACGTTTTTTATTAGAATATTTGTGAATAGCAATACCAATAGGGTTAGTGCGCCAGGAGGAAAACGGTGAAGAGGTGAAAGGACCGATCATGAAACCGCTTGTGGTTTCTGCGGAAATGAGAGTGTCTACAGCGACTGGGTCTAAACGTGCAGACTGGAGATTAGGACATTCTAGTGTACCTGGGGGAATGGCTACTATGCCTGTGTGAAACCCTTGTGAGAAACCTGTGGTGAGAAAATCCACTAAGTGCCTGCTGGGGTGAGACCTTAGATAAAAAACCAGGTTGTCGATATTTATGTCGGTTAGTCATTTGTTTGGTGACAACCTGGCTGGACACATGGTCTTGGTATGTGCCCTGAAACATATGGAGCAGATGTGCAATAATCTACAGGCGCTGAAACTGCAGGAGCCTGCGTTGAAATTATTGCACACCTGTGCTTTACCTAAAAAGGAGATGGGCCTACCCAGCTTATCCCGGAGACCACCCGCTGGCTTGTTGTGAGGGGTGAAAGAGGAGTGAGGTGTGAACGTGGGGTGAGGGGTGGGAGTGGAGGTGGTGGGATCTGGTTCGACGGGACATAAGTCCGCCATGTGGGATGTAGAATTACAGATGGCACAAGCCGGGGGCCTGAGTCCAGCGAAGTGGCGACAGAAAAGTTCCGTGTCCATCTGACCCCAGTTCATTCTAATGTTGAACTGCTTGAGATGGGTCGCCGCCTTCGCTGAAACTGACTTGTGGTAGTCATAGAAGGAAGAGCCCCCGTACTTGATGCCTAGATCCACTACCTTGTGGAGATAGAGATCTAGTTCTTCTCTCCTATGGGGATACACCGTGCAAATGACGTCGCGGTATATCCCAAAAGCTATCACAAACTGTGGGATAGACAATTTTTTATTAAGCCTGGGATCCCTCGTTTTGAGCACAACTGAAATGTCACCATAATTGTATGCCTTGTTCTCGAGTACATCCTGAGAGGCTATGAGTAAAGACACCAGACACACATCCTTCCCGTCTAGGATATCTTTCCTGATAGAATCTGGGACGGAGTGTGCTGGTGACTCGAAAGGTGTGATGGCTGTGCCAGGTGCTGGAGGGGGGAGTATAGAGGGACATGTAGGTATGGCAGGTACAGCCGTGGTAGAGACTGGGACTACGGTGTTAGTACCTGAGGAGGAGATGGCGCTCTCCACCTTAGACAGCCTGCTATTGAGGGTCTGTAGATTGGCCAAGATATCTGCCAGGGTATCCTGGGTGGCCGTGCTGTTTCTTGGTGGTTGTCCTTGAGAGCTAGTTCCCGGCCGAGGCTCGGGGACTTGGTGGGTAAGCAGCCTGTAAAGTTCTGCCTTTCTAGCTGTGGCCGGAAAGGGGATTCCCCTGAGCCTAAGCTCGGCCGTGATTTTGGGAATAGTCCATGCTCTCAAGGACGTGGGGGTTGAAAGAGTAAGTGATTCGCCTGGAGACACGGGTCTGATTGGCGTGAATGGTGTTTCTTCTATCAGTTCTTCGGTTGGAATTGGTTCTTGGGACATTCTAAAAAGGAATGATTATGTGAAAGATATATTAGAAGGGGAGTGAGGTAAGAAAGGGGGGGGGTATGGGGAGTGGTGTGTCTGGAAGAACTGGACTTTAATGCTAGATGCCGAGGCGAAAAACTTAACTATTGAATGACTGGATAGGTGAGGCCCTGCTAATGCCAAGTGGCGGTGAGAGGCTCTACCTATGATTTGGCTTATGACGTAGGTGCCACAGACGTGGTGGCGGGATGTTGGCCTCTCGGTGACGATAAGAGAAATCAAAACGTGTGGCCGTGACAGGTGAGGCCCTAACTAGAGCCCTGTAGTAAGGCATGCGAGGCTTATAACTATGATTTGGGCGTGGGGCCGTACCTCCGTGTTGAGGTGGGGTGGGGGTGGTAGGCCTCGCGGGATCAGATTTCCTGATAGGGTGGGCTAAGGCATTAGCCTGTGCCGTATAGCCAGTTCGATTGTATGCTTAAGGGTAAAGTTAGAGGACTGGAGTGGTGTGTGGATACTAACCTTGACTGGTCGCAAATGGTATCTGGAGCCTCCTGATAAGTGTAGAGAGTCTTGTCTTAATGTTGTCTTTGAGGAAGAATCCTGGGGGTTTAAGACAGATGTTGATGTGTTTATACGTATCGTGATGTCGTATGAATAGTATTGGGGGAAGGTTTGTTAGGGGCACCACGTGAGATCCTGCATTGAGGGATCTGGGAGGTTAAGGTGTAGGAATGGGATGATTTTGGATATGAGTGAGAAGGCAGAATGAGGCCTTGGGGTAGCGAATGGACGTACTTGAGTAAGGACGTAAGTACCTGAAGGTATGGCTGAGTACCGGGTCAGGTTTTAGGTGTCTTCTGAGCCTGATGGCCGTATGACCGAAAGTCTGTGTAGACAAGTAGTAAAGAGATAACGTATCCTGGGCGTAAGCCTGAGGGAAGGTAGTAATGGAGTTGAGACCGCGTGAGGTCTAGTATTGAAAAGAGAGTGAACTATACCTTGGTTTTAAGTACAGAGATTGTTTAATCGTGGCAGGTTAACTGCGTAGAAACGGTGGAAGCTTAGATAAATACAGGATCTAAGGGTTTAACCAAGACAAATTCCATATTTAGCAATAGATGTGAAGATAATTGATAAAACCTGATAACTCAAGGTGATAATAAACCATACCTGTTCCTGTAATAAAAGGACCTTGAAATAACAACTTTATGCAGAAAAGCAAGAGACCGATGCAATCTGTAAAAGCCAAAATGTGACAGCGTGATTTATGTGCAAGGAATAGTACGGATTATGTGTAATGGGTATAACTTGTAAATAGTGTTTAAATGACTTATCTGAGTGTTATTTGGAAAGAATGGTATAGCTTGTATTTAGACACGTATGAAGTTATGAACCATGGTAAAACATTATGTTTATTACAGAAAAATACTTTAAATGGTTTAACAAGGTAGGAAAACACAGGGCTGGTAGTTAACCAGATAATGTAACCAAAAACTGATATGAAGGAATAAATAATAGTAGGATAGTGTGATTAGAACTTATGCATGCTTGGCTTAAAAGAATAGAAATAACCGAATGTAAATTAGTAAGATGGTGTTCGTGAATTTTACCATACGAATAGTTTGGTGCTGAAATGACCGAACAGAAAAAGTGAATACAGATAATAATGAGCTTAAACGTGAAATATATATTCGGTTGTTTCCGTACGAAAATGCTTTAAATGATAGCGAAATGAGCCGAACGTTCGTGCGTTTTTTGGCGCGAATGGAGATATTAACGAAAAGCGTGTATTCGTGAAAATGCGAAAGAGGGAGCCTACTCCTACGTTTTTAGGCCCGAACGGCGGGGAAATAGCGAACGTGACCGGAAGTCGGGTACCTCGACCGGAGAGAAACGGAGTGGAAGGACCTCGGACGGAGGATTGCACAGGGCGTCTGGCTGCTGGAAACAGGTACAGTTCTGGCGGGAAGCTGGACCGGAAGTGCTGGTTGCTAAGGACAATCAGCTGAGCGGCAGCGGTGAGTAGGGGCTGGGAGTTTAAGTAGGGGACTTACTCCTCCCACAAATTCAGGCCTAATGGCCTTTCTACATATGAATAAGTTCATTTTGGCACTGTTGCACAAGAGTTTTTTGCACAAAATTATATAATATATGCACTTTAGCGGAATATTATTGCACATATAATATTATATATTATTCCTAATATATATTAGTCTTAAAGACACTGCACACCTTATTTGTATATTTATTGTAGTGAGTGTTTTTTTGGGTTTGTACACTGTGTGAGTTGCAGCTACTTTTTACCAATAAGTTCCTTGTTCTGTTCTTAGAGCCACGATTACTTGAATTTGTCCTTTTTGCTTTATATATCACAAGGATACATGGTGTATTCAATGTAAAATATTAAGATTTACTCACTTTCCTCTGCTCCAGTGCTGCTTCGTGGGTGTTATTTTTCATGTAACACCCGCCTCCTACCTGTCCTCCGCTCTACCTGAAGCCTACTTTGATTTGCCCTGCTTGAGACGCATGCCCAAGCAGGGCAAATCACATACCTCCCACTACACATGAAATTGAAGTGTAAGTGAGGACTTTGTAGATGAACTTCCTGATACATATTTTTTTTTATGGCTTAATTTTAACTGAATAATAGTGAGTGGCTATTGTGTACTAAATTGCACTATGTTGCATTTCTCTATTCCTTAGTAGAACTAACCTTATATACCATATTTTAATTGGCAAGATTTGTTTTCTTTGGCATTGAACACATTAGACCACATTGGAGAGGAGGCAATAGGGATGAGTCTATAATAAATAAAAAATAAAATGAGTAGGTTGAAAGATAATTAACGGATGATCATAGAGACATGTAGTTATATGAGAAATCTTAATTTATGTGACGATGTACCTGTGCAGTATATTTATCAGTGAGTTGCCAGCACATTTAATGTATTTATTTTGTGTTTTTTTGTTTTTTTTCCTATCGATTTAGAAAAAAAGGAAGAACCATAGAATCTGTTTTCTAGGGAATGCTTATAGTTGTAATTATGGGGCAGTAACACACTTCGGATTATACTATGAGTCCAAATAAGAGTTAATACAATAAGTAATAAAAAAAATAAAATTAAACTTTTAGTTTAACTATGACAATGGTATAAAAACATATGCTTTGGATAATGTTTTAAATACAACTATTAGATCAGCCTGTTGAAATATATATGATAAATTTGTTTTTCTAACTTTTGAGCCTTGCAGACTTGGAACTTTGTTACCATGGTGACTACTTGCAAACCAAGTGTGAAGCTCAAGATGGCCGCCATTTGTAACACACGTCATCAAGATACGACCGCTGGAAGCAGCACACGGGAAGTGACGTCACTCAACATAACAAACCCGGAAAAATCAATTTACGAGGAGCTGGAATAGCTGATCAGCGCTGGAAAGACCAACTAGACCAGGGGTAGGCAACCTACGGCACTCGAGGTGTCTTTGCACGGCACTCAAGCCTGCTAGAGACAAACAGGTTGTGGTCTATCAGGAGTCCCAGTGAAACTTCAGATACCTGCTAATACGAAAAGGTGGTGAAGGACAATCCTCAATTTATGCATTAAAGCACATAGAGTAAGTGATTTCAGATGAATGGGAATCCACACTGTAGCAGAGCAGCCTGCAGTTGCTGTTGCAGCTCCTGTCCTTGACCTGTGCCTGGCCAGCCTGGTCTCCACTGGAACCCACTCACACTGCTAGATATACACAGAAATGCAGAAGCCTCCCCTCATACAAATAACACAAACGTAACCCGCTAACAATCCACATACATGCACAGAATCTCACATGCAATACCCCAAACAGCCCCCACACATACACACACTACCAAACACACAATGTGACATATCCATCCACACAATTCCACAAGCAGCCCTCATACACAGCCCACATTCATGTGTATCATACACAATACCATAAACTACTTTTAAACATATACAATATAATAGCTCATATACGCACAAATACAACAATACAAAGCAATTACAGTATAACACAAGCAGAATACGGCAGCATACACACCTCAATTTAAAAAAATAGGTCCGGCACGCTACGGGACATCACAATCCTACATCGGTACAGTGCTGCTAAAAGGTTGCCTACCCCTGAACTAGACCATCAATAACACTGCTCATACATAAGGAAGGACTCGGGTGGGGAGGGTTTCATGCTTTTTCCTTGTTACAGAATTGTTTTTACTGCTGTTTCTTATATTGCTGTTTATATTTCATTTGGGTCCCTGAGGAAGGCCCATCAGTGGGACGAAACGTGTAGGACCAAATATTGTTTTGTTTTTATTTTAAGTATAGATTTCCTATATTTGATATACCAAATAAAGCAGATCTTATTTTTGAATAATATTCCTGAGTCCTGCTGTCTATATTGGTGTGACACTAGCAGGAGAGGAGTCCTGCATCAGCCCCCCATCATTCTAATAGAAGGCACCTTAAGGTGACTAGACATTTTGTGAGTGCAACTTTGTTTAGCGCACATAGCTGCACTTTATACTGTATTACACTATTGCACCTTTTTATTCTTGTAGACCTACAGCTGCATCCTCTGTATTTGTTTGGCTATATTTGTTTAAATGATACTGTCTGGGATATCCTTAGAGGAAGCTGTGCAAGTCATACAAGATAAAAAAAAAAACTTAACACACTAATCACAGATTGGTGGAGGTGTGTTTTTTCATGTTTTGTGTGTAGATGTAATTATATTAAAAAAAAATTAGTAGCTTAAAAGAATTAACCAATGATGATAAATAGGGACATGTACTTTTACGAGAGTGTGTGTGTGTGTGTGTGTGTGTGTGTGTGTGTGTGTGTGTGTGTGTGTGTGTGTGTGTATATATATATATATATATATATATATATATATATATATATACATATATATATATACACATACACATATATACACATACATACATACACACGCACGCAAACGGTTTCTGAAGTCAATTTTAATTCTGGGAACAGCTTGGTTAGAATATAAAATATTTCAAAGGCTAAAATGAATGAAATCATACATTCATAAAATATTTTATTTACAGTAAGACAAATAAAGCTTTGTGTTATCAAATGCAATTTTAACCAAAATTTGTAGATGAAATATATATAAATGCAAGCAGTAATACATACAAACATGCTCATGTAGAAGAACACTGAACACATGTTGAAATTGTTTTAGGAATTTGCATAGATTTCATTAAATATGTTGCATTTAACCTCTTCATGATAGGTGCAGTGCAAGGACTCTTGTACTTTAAAGGGAAGTTGTCTAATCACTTATCATGAAGGGGTTAAGGCATATAGGCTAAGTACGTGAATTAACATACTTAATCAGAAATAATAATATGTGCGTCCTTTAATATTGACAGGACTTTTTTATCCCTGAGTTCTTCCGGAGTACCTTACATGATCAGATGCCACCTGCACAGAGTGAAAGACAGTAAACATTTTCTTGTACACAAACAACTGTAGAACCTACACAAACACACTCAATGTGGGGCCATAAAGGTTATAAAGATGGCATGAATTCCCACATAGTTAAAACAAATCAAATAGGGTAACTTGATACAGAGTAAAACAAAAACATCATGTATCATGCACATAAAAAAATAGAGTACTTTTTTTTTTAGCGGAACGTCCAAAGTAATTTTAATTGTGGACAAAACTACAGAGTATCTCAATGGCTATTTAAAAACCAAAAAAAACAAAAAGACAATGTCTATCCATCCTACTGTCATTCGTAAGGTTAATTTGTTTCGAAATTTGGCACGCATACAGAAGACGAATCCATACTGCAGATAGCACTTCCTTTACATGAAGGAAAAAATAAACAATAAAAAAAAAAAAAAATAACAAACATACAATACATATACAAGTCAGTAACAAGCTATTTTGAGACAGTTGTAGTATTGTAGTGCAACTGATGAAGTAACAGGATTTTAGGATGAGGACAAAATACAAGAGTTATGCACTAAACTGGTAATTGTCAGGAATTGACAAGGCAACTGCAATTTTTAGCCCGAGATAACCGAGCTGGAAAAATAGAGTTTGACATTTTATTTATATATTATTTTATTTTACAAATTTGCTTACTTAGGTAAAAAATGTTTAATTCCCTTGGAAATTCTTAGTGCAGTGAAACACCTTGACAAGGTTATTTACTAATAAGTGAACTGATGGAAATTCAAGTTGTATTTAATATTTTAGATCAGAAATGCCAAACCGGCCAAATCCAAGTCCAATATATTTTTGGTGTGGTAATTTTCAGACTAAAACTCGCAATTCGGTTTGAATTTCCTACAATTCACACTTTAGCGTATAACCCTTTGAGGGATTTTGGGAGACTGCTGCTATCGTATAGTGGCACCCAGCTCCTTTTAGGGTCGGCTAGGATTTAACAAGTTTAAAGCCCTGTCCTGTGTCAAGCACTGCTGGAAGAAACCAATTCATCTTCAACCTCTTCAGACACTTGTAGCAAACTTTGCACAGCCAGAACATGTTCAGAGCTCCACACCAATTGGCTAAATGAACAAGCGGGTACGTGACGCGAGGAAAATAGATCATCCAATGCTTCGTGACATCATTCCCGGTTGGTAAATGTAAAGTATAATCACTCCAGTGCTTGGAGACTCCATATATTGCCTTCACTAGACGCCCCTTTTCAGACCAACTTATATTGTTGTCCGAGTTACAGTTGTACTCCACCCATTCCCTAGTGAAATCACCCAGTTGGGGAGGATCAGCTTCTTCGATATCTACAACCTTTGCCATCTCTGCCCCTTGCACGGCGATGTACTGATCATTGACTTTACGGACTTCTTTCACCCACGACTGTGCGCTCTCGGTGTCCAATACAATTATCAGCCTAGAGCAAAAGGCACTGTTTTTCTCACGCCACCACTCCAGAAGGGTTTCAAATCGCAAGGTTTCACCACCTGCAGGTTGTTTGGAAAGTAAAAGGAAAATAAACAACAAAAAATAAGTGTGAATGTTTTAATAAATGTAAATGGCCATGTCCTCCCCTCAGACGTCAGCAGAGGAAGAACTGGCTGAGAGAGAACTTGACCTCGGCGCTGAAACGGAGGTGTGTATAGCTTTTTTTTCCCCGCTCTTTTTTTTTGGGTGGGTGGGAGGGAAACACATATAAAAAGGAATACTCTGACTAAAACACTGTTTGATAATTGGAGTAACCTTTAAAATACATCACAGCAATGTACTCATTTGTGAACAAAAACAATCAGTTTTAACCAAGAAAATATACTATATAACTGCTGCCTTAAGACCTACAAACTTTCCAAAACATCATTACTTCCTTTTTCTTCTCCTGCTAATGAAATTTTACAGAAAACACTTATTTTACACTTATAATACCCATATTTATGTGTTAAAAATGAAAATGATTTATAAAAAAAAAATTAAAAAAAAATTCTACATTTTCTTGTCCATGTCCCAGATAAAGGGTCCCATGTGATGTATTCTAAAAGTTCAATTAGTGAAGAAGGTTTGGGATAACAAAACTTAAACTGCTGTGCTATTAACTCCTTACAAGATTGATGTGTAACAGTACCCCCCATGTACAGGCTTTATAGTGTTTTTGAAAGTTACAGGGTCAAACATAAGGCTTGATTTTTCTCTTTTTCACATTGAAATTTGCCAGATTGGTTATGTTGCCTTTGAGAGCGTATGGTAGCCCAGGAATGAGAATTACTCCCATGATGGCATACCATTTGCAAAAGAAGACAATCCAAGGTATTGCAAATGGGGTATGTTCAGTCTTTTTTAGTAGCCACTTAATCACAAACACTGGTCAAAGTTAGCATTCATCATTGTTTTTTGCATTTTTAACGCACAAACAAATAAAAATGCTAACTTGGCCAGTGATTGTGACTAAGTGGCTACTAAAAAAGATTGGACATACCCCATATTAAATACCCTGGGCTGTCTACTTTAAAAAAAGATGTACGGTACATGTGAGGTGTGATTCAGAGATTTATGAAAGATAACAGTGTTACATTTTGAAACAGCAATGTCCTACTTGTACTTATAGACCTATACCTTGAAAAAAAAAAAAAAAAGTACATGTTAAAATTGGGTATTTCTAAACTCAGGACAAAATTTAGAAACTATTTAGCATGGGTTTTTTTTTGGCGGCTGTAGATGACTAACAGATTTTGGGGGTCAAAGTTAAAAAAAAGTGTGTTTTTGAAAAACATTTCATCATATTTTATAAAAAAAACAAAAAACTTTTTTTATAGTAAATTATATGATATGATGAAAATGATAGTATCTTTAGAAAGACCATTTAATGGCGAGAAAAAATGTATATAATATGTGTGTGTAAAGTAAATGAGTAAGAGGAAAATTACAGCCAAACGCCGCAGAAATGTAAAAACGGCCCTGGTCCTTAACGGTAATAAAATTGAAAAATGGTCTGGTCACTAAGGGGCTAATCAATACAATGAAAGCATTGAGACTTATTTCTATGCGGACATTAATAGCAGTGAGTCGTTGCAAGGAGGTGGTAAAGGACCAGAGGAATCAATGAGTCAGCCTCCTGTCCAGCCCGCGGCAGCTACCTCCGGATACAGAGCCTGGTGGACAGCATGCTGTGCGGAGAGGAGCAGTAACAGACATTTGGCCCGTATTACCTAAACTGCTATTTGTGTGAGCTTAGAAATGTCTCACATTTTTCTGTGTTAGTGTTTTAATTGGCAATTTGTATTGGCTAAATCAATCTACACTATGTACTTTATTTCTTCTATTTCAGGTGATAATTTTTAAGGGGTCACACTGATATGGATAGAAATGGAGTTTACATCTGGATATTGTCACGTGTGTATTGGAACCTGAAAATTTGCAAGAGACTGAGCCAAAGAAATTGGTGAATTTGATCTGATTCTTTTTTTTTTTGATTTATGCAATAAATTCCATGTTTATATTTTAATACTCATTTAGCACTGGCATTCATTTTTCTGTCTGTGTTATGGCTGGCTAGTCACCAGTTTATTTTACAATGGATAATATTTTTCTAACTGCATTCAAGACCTCCTAAACCCATCAGTTGTACGTTAGATAAATAATGAGATCTGTAGATTTGCTACAAGTAAACAAATATTTAGAATGTTACTGTGCTAGGAGAGTGTTAACATTTTAATTTTGCAATTCTTAATAGGTTTCTCTAGAGGTCCAAAGATGCTCTAGATTAAAAAAATGCTAATGACTGTATGTTCCATCTGTCAGAGCACATTACTGACTGATAAACTGTGCACTGCTTTATTAGCAAAAACCCTGTAGCTTGGCCATCAGTGCGTAATGGCTGGATTCAAAAGCTCTAACAGACGAAAAAACGAAAATCTCTGCAAATAATCCACGGATTAACAGAAGACTCATCAAGCAAATATAAAAACATCAATACCCTGCCAAAAATCAGAGTACATCGCCATTTGATGGATAAAAAAATACCAAAATGAAATATGCATTACTGTACTATTACTATGTTATTCTCAGTTTGGCAATTTTTGGATTTTATGTTTAAGCCCAAATTCAGGATGGACATCTATCCTTTGCATTATATAGATCAGTGGTTCATAACCACTTCTTTCTTTTACAGACATGTAATCAGCTGGTTCTGGAATCCATCAATTATACAATTATATATTTTATAAATCTACTTCAGGGTTTAAGCGAGTAGAGTTGTTGCATGAGCGTTATTGCAGTGTGTATAGGGTCAGTATGTGTGTGTGTGAATAGTCACCATGTGTGAGAATGCAGTGGTGTATGAATGTGGAGGGCCATTATGTGTGTGAATGCCAGGGTCTATATGTATGGAGGGTCAACAAGTATGTGAATGCAGGCCTGTATATGTATGAAGGGCCAGTGTATGTGTGAATGCAGAAGTGTAGTGGGTATACTTTCCAGGCTTTTTCCACTAGTCTTCGCATGGTAAGTAGTCGTCTTGCTAATCCCATTCAGTTGTGCCATATAAATCAAATGCCTGTTAATCCATGAATGAATGAATTGATTTGTTACGTTAATCCGAAAGAATCCGTTTGTTCGCCCATGGATTGACAGGCATTTCAACGCAGCTCAAAGGGTTTTGTGCACAAGTCTAGTAAGTAACATTGGAATGGCTTGTGCAGGTGGTGAAAAAGGACCAGTGACAGCGTCCCCACTTCGGCCAAATTATTTTGCCATCACTCTCTCCCATTCCTTTTAGTTTTCAATTGGAGAAATACAGAGTCTGTAAATATACGTGTGCACATAACCCAATATTTTGCACAAATTTCACTAATTGAAAGTAAATTAACGAGTACCAGATACCTGCAAGGAATGTCTTCTAATTATTAGTGTGTCTAGTATTCATTTTACTTCCCTCACAACGAAAGGACAGTCACAGCAGATTTCTTATTAGAAAACATTGACAGGATTTTTGGGAAGCGTACAGCTGTAATTTGCCTTTGTAGCTGTTATCCTGGATGATTTTTTTTTTTTTTTTTTTTATTATGCCCTGTTACATATCAGGTGTCTGGAGTGTGCTTTAAATTCAGATTAAGAAACACAAAAGCGCAAAACAACCTACCAGCTAGTGCCCATTCTCCGGTGCTGTGGGAGTGACCACTGTAGTATATTATATAGGTATCGTGTCGGGGGCCATCCGATGTCCGCAACTCCATAAAACTTTTCAGTTTTGAATGCAACGTATCAAAGCCGAGTCCACTTGTTGAGTAGTCACAACCATAGGTCTCTATCATATGGGATGCAAAGAATTTCTGGATAGAGTTTAACATGCCTGTGGACCGCAAATTTAATTCCTGCACATGTTCCGGTGGAAGAAGCATAGGCTGACCATTGGGGCTGGTTACAGGTGTGGGAAATAAAAATAGAGGAGGAAATAAATAAATAAATGTATCTGCTGTTAATACAATCATTTTGCTATATGCACCGTTATTGATATTTCAAGTGTGAAGTGAAAATACAGCAAACAGAGAACAACAGGATAAATGAAACACATTTGTTCCCCGTGGAGTATGTAAAATAATTTTATACTCATTTATCCAATAAAAATCTGAGCAGGAATTTTGATCCATCTGTCTGGAATTGGTAAATTTATAATTCGGAAGGTTGGGCTATATTTAGTAGCAAACTAAATAAACAGTCACCCTAAACACCAAAAGAGCTTTGAATCACTGCATTATGCAGAGAGTAGTCTGCACCCACTCTCCCTGATGAGAGTGGCTTATAACTGCAGTGCAGTAATTTCTAAAATTGAGAAACCAAACTACAAAACGATCCCCCACACTCTGACATAGCAAAGGAGCTTTCACTTCCTCTATTGCGATGTGAATTTCATCCAGAGCCAAGCCACAGTCAGCGACCAAGGGGAGTCAAGGACACAGGATGTGCACCCATATCTGGTTACGGGGCTACTTAGAAACGGACAGTAGCAACGGTAATTAATTTGTTGGCCATTCGAGCTAGCACCCAGTATAGACCGTTGTCATGTTGTATAAAAGTCACATTGCAAATAACCTGGTCTGATTCACACGTAATTCAGTATGTCTCACCACTCTAGAATCCAAAGATGTTCACTTCCCTTTATGAAATTCATACCCAGATGGAAAGAAATATAATTAAATATACCTGCAGAAATTGGTGGGAATCACCACTGCATAGCCAACACATGTCCCTCCCAAGCAGCTGCCCAGTTCATGGAAGAGCCCATGAGCCATGGACTCAAGAGGAAGGACAATCAGGAACACACTCATGAAGATTCCACGGGTTGGCTACAATACAAATAAAAACAGATTAAACATACTCTTAGCAACAGGTAACCATACGCGCCAGTTACAGTTAAAGTTTTAGATTTGTTATAAGGTATTATAGATATATTTTTTTGTTTATTATGTTTCACAGAGGTAGCAAACAATGCAAAAATATCAAAACAGATGGTCACTATAATTACACAGATATATGTTTTAAAAGAAAATAATGTACGTTTCTCAAGCTGTTTTTTTTTTTTTAATGGGGAGCAATGGAATGAATGAGAAGCTGCTCTAAGCCAATCAGTGGCACCCATGCCTGCGGCAGTCCAAGGCTCCGGTTTTAAGCTTTTCAGCAAGAAGTTATTAGAGGAGGCAGAACGATCCGGCGCTAGGGTGGAGATTTTGGGGTTACACCATTTGTGAACGGTTAAACCACTAAAAGTGAGCCAACACCAGGGACCTTCTGGCACCATAACAACTTAATTTAGAAAAAGTTAGGTGTACAGAGGTTCTCTATAAGGGCAAGAATAAAAAATAAAAAACCCACAAAACAAGGACTAGATTCTGAAAACAAGCATAAATACAAGTGTTTCCCCTCCACCCCCCAACACATCTACTTATTAAACTCATTCATTGGTTGAGAGTGGCCTAATGATGCTCTTTGTGACTAAACAAACGCCTAGGTTGTAATCCAGCCTTAAGAAGACTAGATAAAGCATGGGCACCTGCTGTGACCCAGGTAAGTGTAAAAATAATGCTAAACCGGTTTGACAGATTACATCGAGACGGCACCAGAACACTCCTTGCACCGTAACCACTACTTGGATTGTTCCTTTAAAAATAACTAAATTATGACATTACAACCCATTTAAATCCTGGCACAGCAAGAGCTCACATTGCAAATGAGCAGGAGGAATAAAAATATTGTTTCATTTCTCTTTTTCTCTGTATGCTTCCTCTATGCCAATTGTCTGGGTAAACAACAGAACAGGATAAAGAAGTGTGGATTTCTACATTAACTTTTTCATATCTCATAAAACTTTAATTTTACATCAAAACACAGAATGTGATTGCAGATAAGAACCATTTGGCCCATCTAGCTTGCCCAATTTTTGAAATACTTGAATTAGTCCCTGGCCTTATCTTATAGTTAGGATAGCCTTTTGTCTATTCCACGCATGCTTAAAGGGAAACTCCAGGCACCCAGAACACTTCTGCCCATTGGAGTGGTCTGGATGCCAACTCCCACTACCCCTTAACCCTGCAACTGTAAATATTGCAGTTTTCATAAATTGCAATATTTACATTGCAGAGTTAATTCCTCCTCTAGTGGCTGTCTAGAGGGCACTTCCAGGTTTATAGCACATTATATGCGCATTAGGTCTCCCCAGTCGCGGCCGCGTCGCGGTTTTAACCCCTTCAGTAACCTGGGATGGGGGTGGGAGGGAGAGGGGACCTGCAGTGCCAGGAAAACTGTTTGTTTTCCTGGCACTGGAGAGTCCCTATAAACTTCTTAACCGTGTTAACCTCTACCACTTCAGCTGGAAGGCTATTCCATGCATCCACTACCCTCTCAGTAAAGTAATACTTCCTGATATTTTTAAACCTTTGCCCCTCTAATTTAAGACTATGTCCTCTTGTTGTGGTAGTTTTTCTTCTTTTAAATATAGTCTCCTCCTTTACGGTGTTGATTCCCTTTATGTATTGAAATGCTTCTATAATATACCCCCTGTCTCGTCTTTCCTCCAAGCTATACATGTTAAGATACTTTAACCCTTTCCTTTTAAGTTTTTATCCTGCAATCCATGAACCAGTTTAGTAGCCCTTCTCTGAACCCTCTCTAAGGTATCAATATCCTTCTGTAGATACGGTCTCCAGTACTGCGTACAATACTCCAAGTGAGGTCTCACCAGTGTTCTGTACAATTGCATGAGCACTTCCCGCTTTCTACTGCCAATACCTCTCCCTATACAACCAAGCATTCTGCTAGCATTTCCTGCTGCTCTGTTACATTGTCTGCCTACCTTCAAATTATCTAAATTATAACGCCTAAATCCCTTTCCTCAGATGTTGAGGTTAGTAGGATATCAAATATTCTGTACTCTGCCCTAAGGTTTTTATGCCCAAGATGCATTATCTTGCACTTATCCACATTAAATGTCAGTTGCCACAGCTCTGACCATTTTTCTAGTTTACCTAAATCATTTGCCATTTGGCTTATCCCTCCTGGAACATCAACCGTAAATTCTTTTTTCCTTAATATGGTGGCAGTACAAAAGGGGGGATGTACTCTTCCCTGGGACAAGCATCTTAAATTAAAAGGAAGATAAAAAGTTCCTCCCCCAACAGGTATAAGGCACAAACCTGCCATGAACCCTCAGTTCGTCACAATAAAACATCAGAGACCTAATACTGCAAATTTTAAAATTTATTAATAATAAGGGGGAGTGTTGTACAGCCACCATATCAAGAAAAAAGGAATTTACGGCAAGTAAAACTCATTTTTCCTGCCATATGGTGGCAGTACAATAGGGATATAACAAGATCCCAGAACTTTGGGAGGGAATTATGCAACCACCGCTTGTAACACCTTATGCCCGAAAGCAGCGTCAGAGGCAGAGAATACGTCTAGTCTGTAATGCTTTACGAAGGTGTTGAATAAAGGCCATGTAGCTGCTCTGCAGAAATCTTGTGGCGAAGCTTGAGCTTTTTCAGCCCAAGAAGTAGTCATGGCTCTCGTTGAATGAGCTTTCAAAGAGGTAGGCAAAGGAAGATTCGATGGAGCACAAGCCAACTTTTTAGTGTCCATGAGCCATCTAGCCAGAGTAGACTTAGAGGCTGTATGACCTTTATACTTTCCAAAAAATTAATAAAAAGAAGACCAGTCTTCCTAATTGCAGAGGAGCGGTCTAAGTAGGTTCTAAGTTATCTTCCGACATCTAGCATGTGCCAATTTCTTTCCAGACCAGAGGCTGACGGATCACCAAAAGAAGGCAGGGAAGTTGGATGATTAAGAGCCCTAGAAGAGATGACCTTAGGCAGAAACTATGGTTTTGGATATAGAACAACCTTGTCTGGAAGAAATTTTTTTAATTCTTGAGAAGATGACAAAGCCTGAATTTCTCAAATTCTTTTTGCAGATGTTATAGCCACCAAAAATGCGTTTTTTAGAGACAAGAGTTTTAAGGATGTTTCCTCCAAAGGTTCGAATGGGTGAGTACAAAGAGCCTTTAGGACTGAAGACAGATCCCCAAGAGGGGAAGAATTTTTTTTTTGGAGGCCTGATCAGTCTGACTGCCTTGAAAAATCTTCTAATAAGCCAAATTCTTGACCAGGAAGTGGCTAAGAGCTGATACTAAAACATTAAGGGTTGATAAACCAAGACCTGCTTGGAGGCCATCTTGCAGAAAATGCTAAATTATATCTGTCGAAGGAGAACGTGTTAGGCAATGAGGATACTTGCACCAATGAAGGAATTTCGCCCAAATTTTCAAGTATATACCAGTGGTAGATCTTCTGGTAGAATTAAGAAGAATATTTCCTTTTTAATGCCCCTGTCATGTAGTATTAGCCGTGCAGCAGCCAAGCTGTCAATTTGAACATCTTCTTAATACTTCTATTGGAATTCCTTTGTTCTCCAGGAGTTTTGTTGAAATTGGAAGTTTCCAGTACTTCAAAGCCATTGTCCTCAAGACTGAGAACATGCCCCGGTTTGACCAGTATGGAATTATGGCCAGTACAACTGCCTTATCTGTACTCACTTTTTGCAAAATATATAGAATAAGGTTTACCGGGGGAAATAGGTAAGAGAGGCTGAAGTTCTACTTGATTGACAGGGCATCAAGAACCAGAGGAAAGTCTGCCTTGAAGAGGGAAGCAGACGTTTCCACTTTTGCGTTGTCCATCTTGCCACACGGTCTATGACTGGCAGACCAAATACCTTCACAATCTGAGAAATAAAATGACTGGATTCAGAGACCATTCGTTCTGGGACCATCTTGATCTGCTAAGGTTGTCTGCAATGATGTTGTCCATCCCTCTTATATGAGTAGCAGATAGGTCTTCTAGATGATGTTGAGTCAAAGACATAATTGTGCAAAGAAAGTGCAGCTTTATTATCCTTGTACTTCCTTGTTTGTTGAGGTAGGCAACTGTAGTCTGGTTGTCGGATTGTAGTTTTACAGTTTTTCCACAATGAGAGGTGTGAACTGAAGATTAGCATACAAAACGGTTATTCATTCTTTGAAATTTAATGATTCTTCTCTTTCTTCTGCAGACCATGTCCCTTGCCTCATATGATACTGCAGGTGCGCTCCCCAACCTACATGTGAAGCATCTGTGGGGATTATGACGCATTCTTTTGGTTGAAAAGATAGATCTTTTAAAAGGAATCTGGTCTTTTTCCAATAATTCAGCTGTCTTTTTACAGGATCTGAAATATTTATTACAGTATCCAAGTCATCTTTCTTGCACCACTTTAAGAATCTCCCACTGTAACTGTCTTGATTCTGCTCTGGACCATTTTACTGCTGGGATAGTTGAAGTGAGATGTCCCAGCACCTGCATGGCTTTCCTTATTGAGCATGTTATTTCTTCCTGAAAGTCTGTGATCTGCTTCCATATCTTTCTTCTTTTCAGAGAAGTCATGTGGATTGACAGAGTGTCTAACTTGATTAAAAAAAAACGGAAAAAAAACCTAGAAATCAAGTGACTTTGTAGGTTGCAGTTGTGAGTTTTCTAGGTTTATCACTCAACCATGCTCTTTTAGTATGGCGACTGTATTTCACATCTTCTACCAGAGCATTTCGTGATTTTGGATTGATGAACCAGTCGTCTAAGTAGGGAATAATGGTGATTCCCTCTTCCCTTAAGAGCGCGGCGATAGGCGCTAGGACTTTTGTAAAGGAGAGTCTGAATGGTAGGGATTTAAACTGAAAGTGGTGAACATTGTAACCCTTCTTTAAGGCAAACCTCAGGAATTTTCTTGAGCCTACTTCCATAGCTATGTACAGGTACGCATCTTTCAAATCCAATGGTTTTCTGAATGGTATGCATGACAGAGCAATGGTTTCCATTCTAAAGTGTTGATATAGACTCATGCCATTTACTCCCTTCAGATCCAGAATGGAACGAAAGGACATATCTGGTTTTGGGACCAGGAGCAACCGAGAGTAAACTCCCTGATATTGTTGAATCCTTGGAACTCTTTCGATAACACCTTTTTTGATAAAGTTACAGTAGCATAAAAAAGTGCTTGGTTTTTTAGCTTTGATTGGTAAGAAGATATAAGGAAATTTGGTCAGAGGATATAAGGAATATCTGAATTTTATTTTGAATCCTTTTGCAACCTGATTCACATTCCATGGATTTGCAGTGGTCTCTCCATTTGTGAAAAAACTGCTGCATCCTTCCGCCCACTTGAATGGCGTCAGAATCTTTTTGCTCTGTTTTGATGTCTTTATGTTCATCAAACTTCGGATCTTTTCTTTGTTGACGAAAAAAACCTGTGGTTCTAATACTGGAAGTTCTTATATCTGAGCTTCCAGGAATACTTCCTGTCCTGAAGAAGGGCCTTCTTGGTTTCTGATATTTGTCAGATTAATTCTTCCAAAGGAGATCCAAACATTTTCTTCCTTTCCAGTGGAAGTTCACAAAGAGCAGACTTCGAAGTTGTATCAGCCGTCCACGCTTTAAGCCAGAGTGCTCTGCAAGCAACAAAAGTCAATCCCATAACACGAGCAGATAGTTTAATCACTTCTGTGATCACTTCTAGCATGTATTCATTGGATAATTTTAGATTGAGGAACAGGTGTGAAAGATCGTTGTCTTGGTGTTCTATTAGACAATCTTCCAAAGCTTGAATCCAATAGGATTGAGCTTTAGCCACTGAAACTCCTGTCAAAGTTGCCTTAGTCTGAAACCCAGCAGCTTGATATGCGCACCTACAAGACGTTTCAGCACTTGTATTCATAGGGTCCTTAAGTCCAGAGACTTCCCCAATAGGAATAGTAGTCTTCTAATAGTAGCATGTCAACAACTGGTAAGTCTTCCCACCTGTCTTCTCCTTGCATCTTAAAAATGCTATTGAAATGCCGGGATATAAATTCCCTCTTTTCTGTTTTTTTTCCCACTCTCTATACATAAGCTCCAGAATATGCTGTTGAACTGGAAGGGCTCTTTTATTTCCTTTTTCGGGCATCCTTCAGATAAGGCAACATTGACCTCTTTAATAAATTCTCTTAGCTCTTCATGTGGTAAACCAATTTCCGTCATTGAAGAATCGCTAGAAGTTTCAAAATAGGAAGACACTGAACATTTGCCCTAAGACAGCTCCGATCTAGATGAGGATCTTTTCCATTTTTGCCTTTTATTAACTGGTACTTGAACGGGTGCTGTTACATTTGATTTTGCAGATTCAAATGTTTGGGCAAGGTTGTCTTGAAACCAAGATAAAAATTATTTCATGTCCTGTTGCTTGGACTTTTCCATCATTAAGGACGAACACTGAATGCAGATTTTTATCTTGGTATCACCTGGTAGTGGTGTGGAACATTCGCTACATATCAGCTGTTTCGTTTTATAAGTAGCTTCTTTTTTTTTTGTTATTGGAGCAGTCACTTTGTCTTTATCCATGATTTCAGGAGAGACAGGACTAGACATCTCAAATTCATTAAAATAATGAATAAAAAAAAGATTTTAAAGATTTCAGACTAATTAAATCTCACCTCTAAAACCTCTGACTCGTGTGGGGGGGCTGGTGACATGGGAGATCCTTTCTGGCTAGCATCCATGGTGTCAGTAGACTCCGCCCAGCTTAAAGAGGCACCATTTTAAAAATTTTGCCCAATTTTCTGTAGTTCCGATCGCGCATGCGCAAAAGCGAGATCGGAACTTCGGTGAAACGCATAGCCTCCCGGACGTGCGTTCCACTGCTGTGCGCATGCATCTTGATTGGTCAGTGATTTGCTGCCACTAATGACCTCCCACTTGCTTTGCCGGTGACTGCACTCTGCATAAAGCAAGAAACTCATACCTGCTTCATAATTCTGCAGGTTGAAGAGTGGCCACTCAGCTCTCCACGTGGAGGCTATCAGGCCAGATCCCCATTGCAGCAACCCAATTGCCTCACGATCTGTCCTCCAGATGCCGTCCGTTCTTGATGGAACAAGAAAGAAAACTGAGGGTTCATGGCAGGTTGGTGTCTTATACCTGTTGGGGGAGGAACTTTTTATGTTCATTTTAATTTCAGATGCTTGCCCCAGGGAAGAGTACATCCCCCCCTTATTGTACGGCCACCACATGTCGGGAAAATACATGTTTGCTCACTATAAGGAATACATTAACATACCAATAAAGACAATTCTAAAATGACAGCTGCTCTTTAACAGCGCAGGAACCAATGATATGTAAATGTAGTGGCTATGGTTAATAGAAGTGGTCAATATAAGTGATCAGGAGTTTCTAATTCTGGTCCATCCTATAAAGATCTGTCCATCTGTGGTTTATACAATATACCGTTCATCTCCCACTAGCAGTTTCACACATCACAACAGCCGAGACCTGCTCAATAAGATGTTAACAGCCATATCCTGGATGCTATCAGTTTATGTACCACCATGTTCACAGTTTTGTTAACAAGGCTGCTTTCATTGAACAACAACTGGTGGAGGAAAGGAATATGCTCATCATGTAAACACTACATAAACAACTTGGAAAGATTATCGGAGGCAAAGGACGTAAAACTACCTCCGTTGGATGCTAGAGGGAGCAGGCTACAGTTTGTAGCAATACATTGACAGGAGACCTATTTGGCGCAAAGCCTCTGCATACATTGTTATGGTGTTTAGAGTATGCTACTGAATAATGGAAGAATACCTAATGAGAATTATTAAGCTAAACCTAAATACCAACCACTGAAACGTTATAATCCAATCCTACTGCTGTCCTATGTACTGCCATGTCAAGATCCAACAGGTCCCCCCATACAGAAATATCAAGATGTTTCATTTAAAAAAAGGATAAAAGAAAAAAGTTAAATCTACTGTTGCAATTTTACACTATAAATTTCCTTACTCTGAGCTTGACCTGGATGTCACAATGCTGCAGGCCATACACATTAGACTTGTGTATTCTGGTTCTCCAACATCTAAATTAGTACACGTTTTGGGTGACTAAAAACTAATAGTGAGGGGACAAATCTAGTCGCTGGAAAAAAAAAAATAAATAAAAAATATTATATTACATATTATATATATGAAAACACATTTAAATCCTGCTGCAAATCAATTAATTAATTAGGCTTGGTGCAGAATGAGGTTTCAAACAGCAAGAAGCCTTTATATAAGGGCTCTGGGCACTCAGCTGCTATACACTAGTTTCTAATTACAATAGGCAGCCATTGGCTTTGCACTGTTTAGTAGATCTGATTTTACCAGCGTGGCATGGCAGATTTGGGCACAGTGTAGGTTTTATACCTTCCCCTTTATTAATATGGTGGACATATTGACCCCACAGGCTTTTTTTATTCTCTATATTTCCAGTTCATCCGAATCATTTCGTGTGGACGAGAGAGATTCAGGTTAACTGAAACGGCAAATTAACAAAATTTGGTTGATCAAATTTTTTTAATTTTTTGAGGGATTAATTGATTCAGATGAACTGCACTTTGTTTTGCTGTGTACAAGTTTAATAAATATTATATTTGGATCGGTTAATTCATTTTTGATCTCAGTCAATATATTCCCTGGCTTCCTTTATCCTTTCCAATTCGTATTAAAATCCTAGTTCTAACAGACAATGCTTACCATACTACTCCACAAAATACAGGTCATCTCTGATAATCAAGATCAACTTACTGTAGTCCCACCTATCCATTTCTGACCTGTAACATTTATCTGCTCTCAATCTACCACTGGCTATCCCAATCTTATGCAATATCCTATACCCATCCTGAGACACAATCTCATATCTCCAGATCTCAAACACATAAAAAAACAAAAAAAACACTTATTTATAGAAGCTTCAAACTTAAAGATTATCTCAACTCACACAACTAGTAATTTCTACCTTCTTAGATACTATACAGGTCACATGAATAATAAATAATAAGGTAGAGAGGGCACTGGTTATTTTTGTATTTATTTATTGCCACATAAGGTCATCTTTTTTTGAGCAAGTCTATTGTTTTCTCTGTTATTTGTGTGCCCTGAGTTTTTTTTTTTGTCTTCTTTACCCAGTGTATAGAGTTGCACAACATGGGGTCTTTTCATTAATAAAATAATATACCACACCATATGCAGCTAGTCTTTCTCGATGAACATGTTACATATGCAGAGTCTCTTATGATCTTGACACATTGGAATCTCCTTTAATCCATGATAATAGGTCTCCAAACAAGAACATCAAGGGAGCAAATATACCATGCAAGATCTGTGTTGTTCATCTCCCACTGCCAACACAGCGGGCTGACATTGTGCTTAATGTAATGAATGAGGAAGTTAGTTCAATTAGAAGTCTGGTTGGAGAAAGTTTCCAATGAACTGCATTAAATGACACGAGTTAAATACCAGCATTAAATTGAATTTACTGCAATTCAACAACCACAACTATTAGAATTACTCCTCTTACAGGAGGCCTGAGCCTAGTTTTGCAACAAGAAACTGAAAATCTTACACTGAATTCAGGTTAAATACATAGTACAGCAGCGCGAGTATTTGTTTGTTTAGCGCAGTTGCTATTTGTCATCCCCACCTGCGCTGAGGATTTATTTTGGTATGGTCTAAAGCAGGAGTGGCCAAAAGGAAGATCCCCAGCTGTTATGTGCTTTAGTCATTTCTTACAAGTACACAGATAACACCACAAACCTGTGGGTGTGAATTACAAAAGGCCTCATTTTGCAACCAGAGCATATATTTTGCAGAAACTCATTACAATTTGCAAGCTTTTATACTCCGCTTCCCGGTAAGGCTGCGATAAATTTACTGCACTTGCAATTTTTAAGAAATGAGATGCCCAAGCCAGCAGTTCTAAGACAGCAACGTTTGAACAAGATTAAATAAATCCACACAATCCACAGATAACTCACATTCAAAGTTGATAACCTGAGTGAAAATACATTGAAAACTGACGAACCCTATATCTAGGAACCATTGCATTTCTAATTTTTTTTTTTTTTAAAGAAACACTATAGTTACCAAAACAACTTGTCCCTGCAGTCTCACAATTCTCTGCCATTTAGGAGTTAAATCACTTTGTTTATACAGCCTTAGTCACACTTCCCTGCATGTGACTTACACAGCCTTCCTAAATACTTCCTGTAAAGAGTCATTTAATCTTTACACTTCCTTTATTGCAGATTCTGTTTAATATAAAATTTCTTATTTCCTGCTCTACTAATAGCATGGTAGGTACTGCAGAAATCTCCTGGATGTAATTAAAGTTCAAATTACAGAGCAGGAGATAAAATCTTTTAAAGTAAGTTACATCTGAATGAAAATGAAACCATTTTTCTTCATGCAGGCTGTGTAAGTCAGAGGAGGTGTAGCTAGGGCTGCATAAACAGAAGTGATTTAACAGCTAAATGGCAGTGAGACTGCAGGAGCATGATCTATACACAAAAACTGATTCATTAAGCTAAATTTGTTTTGGTGACTATAGTGTCCCCCTTTAGCGAAGCTCTCCAACTACAGTTCTTCCTAAGTTTATAAAAATTAAAAAAATGGGGGGTGGGGAGGAGGCAGGGGGATCTATAGTGCCAGGACTACAGCTTTGTATTTTTGGCACTATAGTATCCCCTTAAACCAGATTTTGTGGAGAACTGACAAATTTTAACTGCAAACAATTTGGCTATTTTTCCCTATCAGGCAAAAACTTAGAGTACCCTTGCCAATGCTCTACAGTTCACGGTCTGCTGCATAAGCGCCATAGGTTTATAAACTCTCCTGAAAGAGAAATAAAAAAAGATTTCCCTTGCATAAAGTATTCTAAAACATGCTACCGTGGGGAAGAGGGAGGGGTTTGGTGTGTATAAATTTTTTAGGTAGGATAGGGGCTTCTGTGGGCAGTAAGCATTTTCTTCATTTTTATATATTTGTAAAAATAAAAAAAATTATATATACCTATTTGTTTATTTGTTTTATTCCCCCCTCACTGCTTCTTACCTGTGGCCAGAGAGAGGGTACACTAGATTCCATGGTGGTTCCGTGGCACAGTGCAGGCTCCCGCTTGCTTGTATGTTGAAGAGGGTGGCCCAGACTTCATGTTACACCTCTAGCAGCAAGGCAGCAGCTCCTGTTGCGTG
This sequence comes from Pelobates cultripes, assembly GCA_933207985.1. NCBI lineage: Eukaryota > Metazoa > Chordata > Amphibia > Anura > Pelobatidae > Pelobates > Pelobates cultripes. Next base: position 334,960,261 of record OW240914.1, on the reverse strand, counting down.
CCAGACAAAGCATTGCCATGGCAAAGTGCAGCAACGCTCAGACAGCCTGGGCTCGTGAGAGGACACTGTCAGAGGTGAATTCTAGAGTCAGCTGTGCCACCTCTTCATTATACTACACACCTGGGGCCTCTGTGTGTATATATGTATACACACACACACACAAACACTTGGGGTTCAGGAATATGGCCTAGGCTTGGTGGTTCCCCTGAACAGAACAACCCTCGTAAAAGCTATATTGGTTGTACCCCCTAAAGGTGGCCCTGGTCATAACTCAGTGTGTAAAAAAATAATAAAAAAAATACAAATTAAAAAGCACGCTTACCTGCCAGGACACGGCACCAAAAACAGCTGTTGCAATGAGGCTAAAAAAGACCAGACGTTCTGAAATTAGGCAAAAATGGCGCATTCCTTTTGAAGCCATTACTCTATCAAGGCTGTTGTGGTCTTGCCTGTGGGTATAGTACACCTTGTGACAATCACTCAGCTTGGTATGGAAACCCCAGAGAGTAATTACAAGTATAATATGACAGACCAACCAAAAAATCCCAAAAATAGAAAAGCCGGGAATGACAAAATACCAAAGGTTTAAGTCACTTAGTTTTAAGGCTGACAGTACAAAAAAGATTATCTCAATTATCCCAACTGCAATTACTGAAAGCCTCCGGCAAATTGATCCACGATACAAATATGGTTTCCACCGTTCTGTGACAGAGAGTCCACTGAAATACACATCTAGAAGTGGCTCGCTAATGATGCAACAGAAAAAGCACGACAAGGCATATGGGTTCACAGGAATTTGCAATGAAGGAAAAAACAGCACCGGCGACAGGACAGCAAAGGTCACCAGGTTTGGAATTGCAAAGAAGGTCTTCATCCGTAAATCGATTATTATCAAGGCAAATGCGGCCACCAGCAATATTATGCTGATGGACTTTTCTAAAAGCATGATGGTGCTGGCAATTGCAAAACCAACCAGTTCCAGAAATTCTGCAGATGTCAAAAGGGTGGGGCGATGCCTCACACACCCACAAATTCTCTCCACCAGTGCACACAAACATCTTATAGTAATGGAGGAAACCAGTAAGTATTGTGTTGCTTCTTCCTTTACATCATGCCGGAACGTGGAATTGTCAATGAAACAAAGAAGGCCAAGCAGGAATCCAAACCAAAGATTGGACAGGCTTAGACTGGCTGCTTCCATTGAAAAATAATAGTATAGGATGCTGGCTATGCCAAGGATAAATAGGCCCAATATGAATATTACTAATATCAAGGAATCCTCCGTTTGCTCCCACCTAACATAAAGACCCATGCAAATAGCGACGAGTAAAGTTATCCTGGCTAAGTAGCCAAGGTATCGAATTGAAGAATGCATGTTGACTTCTCGGTTTGCGTCCTCTAGTTTTGTCATTGCTGCGTGCAAACAGTGGCTAACGCAGTAACGAAGTGACCTGCACATGTAAACTGGTGAAAGTAGACTGTCCCAACAAACGTGTAGTCAATATTGCTTGATGTATCTTTTATAATGGGTAATACATTTTGCTTCTTATTCAGACCATATTGCAGACTGACCTAAAGAGGGAAAGAAAGAAAGACTGTTTCAATTACACTTAAGAGAAGAATAAACCACAAATAGTATTGAGTCAATATATAAAACCCCGATCAATAGACCAGCTAGTCTTTAAGAAATGTTACTAAATAGGTAAATAAGTAACATGTTTGTGAGTTTTAAACTATATTTACCTCTCATTCCACCAGACATCATGGGTTCAACCAACAAAACTCAGTTTTAGGAAATGGAAGTTCACAATATATGCAAACAAATGTTTTAAAATCAGTTCCTAAAAATGTTTCTATTAGTAAATTGCTGACCTGACTGATTTATTATCAATGTACGGACTACTGCTGTGGTTAAGAAACTTTCTAAATCAATATTTGAGTGATATCATTTTACAAATATGCTTATCTCAAAAGTTGTCTTGTGTAAATTGGAGTAAAATATTTACTTCCAGCAGATGAATTTCCTGAATGCATTTTAAGAAGGATGCAAACGCATAAAGCCTTAATAACAAAATTATTAAAACTTTTTATTTCCTAAAAGTTACAGTGATATTTATAATGAGATAAGTATCATGCTAAAATAATTAGGATCAGTTTGCAAACTTTTTCATCACTGACAATTCTCAAGCTAACACTATAAAAGCATTTAAAACTATTAATTGGACACATTGAAAATGTAAATTTATTTAGCCTTGTGCATACATATGTGCCTACTGTATGTTAGCAATAGCAATCCAAACATACCACTTCCAAAACATCCCAAAGGCTTATGTATTGCCCATAACGAACAAATGAAAAAATAAATAAATAATAGTTTGCAATATCCAAGGCCTATGACAAACTCTTGGTTTGTAAATTAGATTTTAAATAGTAAGTTCATATCATCCCCAGTGCAGAGATAAGGTTACACTAGATTGTGTTACAAAGAAACACACCGCATAGTTGTAAAACGTAGAGACTAAATGGAAGCTGTGGTATTTTTAACTTTTTTCATTTCCTTTTTTCCTGCTCCCTGGAAAGTAAAATGATCAAACTTGATAATGTTATGGAGGGCGCTAATCGTCTTTGACCCAGGGAACAATACATACTCAGTCCAAACCTAGCCAAGACATGACAAAATAGATAGCTGCACAGATAGATAAGAAATATAAGTATAAACATAAGATAGAGAATATAGATGTGTCATCAGGATAAGAGAAAAACAAAGAATATTCTTGTTGCCTTTGGAGCAAGGTAAAAGGCAGACACTTCAAACATTGTAGAACTACAACTCCAGTGATACTTTGCCAGCCTGGAGGCTACAATTGGGAGTTACGTTTTGCCCATCCCTGCCTTAGAGGACAAGGATAGAGTAAAGGCTAAAGTGTTACACTTTATAGATCCCTGCCATTGAACTATAAGATAAGGATTTATTAAAGGGGAAAGTGCTACATTTGTCCATCCCTACCTTAGAGGACAATGATGTAATAAGATGAGAGTTACATTGTATCCACTCCTGCTTTAGTACTCGAATATAAAAATTTAGTGAAAGTGTTACAGTTCATCCATCCCTGCCCTATAAGATACAGATTTAGTAAAGATATAGACACCCTGTCCTATAAGATACAGATTTAATAAAGATAAAAGGTGTTATATTTTATAGACCCCCTGTCCTAGAAGATAAAAATTTGGTAAAGGTGAAAGTGCTACATTGTGTCTATTAGTAGTAGTGAAAGTGTAACATTGTGTCAGATGACATTCTATAGGGACATTGTATCTGTGTAATAACTCTATACAGGCAGGCGGTGTTACATTGTAACTGTGTAATAACTCTATACAGGCAGGCAGTGTTACATTGTAACTGTGTAATAACTCTATACAGGCGGGCGGTGTTACATTGTAACTGTGTAATAACTCTATACAGGCGGACGGTGTTACATTGTAACTGTGTAATAACTCTATACAGGCGGGCGGTGTTACATTGTAACTGTGTAATAACTCTATACAGGCAGGCGGTGTTATATTGTATCTGTGTAATAACTATACAGGCGGGCGGTGTTACATTGTATCTGTGTAATAACTATACAGGCGGGCGGTGTTACATTGTATCTGTGTACTAACTCTATACAGGCGGTGTTACATTGTATCTGTGTAATAGCTCTATACAGGCGGGCGGTGTTACACTGTATCTGTGTAATAACTCTATACAGGCAGGCGGTGTTACATTGTATCTGTGTAGTAACTCTATACAGGCAGGCAGTGTTACATTGTATCTGTGTACTAACTCTATACAGGCGGTGTTACATTGTATCTGTGTAATAACTCTATACAGGCAGGCGGTGTTACATTGTATCTGTGTAATAACTCTATACAGGCAGGCGGTGTTACATTGTATCTGTGTAATAACTATACAGGCAGGCGGTGTTACATTGTAACTGTGTAATAACTCTATACAGGCAGGCGGTGTTACATTGTATCTGTGTAATAACTCTATACAGGCGGGCGGTGTTACATTGTATCTGTGTAATAACTCTATACAGGCAGGCGGTGTTACATTGTATCTGTGTACTAACTCTATACAGGCAGGCAGTGTTACATTGTATCTGTGTACTAACTCTATACAGGCAGGCGGTGTTACATTGTATCTGTGTACTAACTCTATACAGGCAGGCAGTGTTACATTGTATCTGTGTAATAACTCTATACAGGCGGGCGGTGTTACATTGTATCTGTGTACTAACTCTACACAGGCGGGCGGTGTTACATTGTATCTGTGTACTAACTCTATACAGGCAGGCAGTGTTACATTGTATCTGTGTAATAACTCTATACAGGCAGGCGGTGTTACATTGTATCTGTGTAATAACTCTATACAGGCAGGCGGTGTTACATTGTATCAGTGTAATAACTCTATACAGGTGGGCAGTGTTACATTGTATCTGTGTAATAACTCTATACAGGCGGGCAGTGTTACATTGTATCTGTGTACTAACTCTATACAGGCGGGCGGTGTTACATTGTATCTGTGTAATAACTCTATACAGGCGGGCAGTGTTACATTGTATCTGTGTACTAACTCTATACAGGCGGGCAGTGTTACATTGTATCTGTGTACTAACTCTATACAGGCAGGCGGTGTTACATTGTATCTGTGTACTAACTCTATACAGGCGGGCAGTGTTACATTGTATCTGTGTACTAACTCTATACAGGCAGGCGGTGTTACATTGTATCTGTGTAATAACTCTATACAGGCAGGCGGTGTTACATTGTATGTGTGTAATAACTCTATACAGGGCAGGCGGTGTTACATTGTATGTGTGTAATAACTCTATACAGGCGGGCGGTGTTACATTGTATGTGTGTAATAACTCTATACAGGCGGGCAGTGTTACATTGTATCTGTGTAATAACTCTATACAGGGCAGGCGGTGTTACATTGTATCTGTGTAATAACTCTATACAGGGGGCAGTGTTACATTGTATCTGTGTAATAACTCTATACAGGCAGGCAGTGTTACATTGTATCTGTGTACTAACTCTATACAGGCGGTGTTACATTGTATCTGTGTAATAACTCTATACAGGCAGGCGGTGTTACATTGTATCTGTGTAATAACTCTATACAGGCAGGCGGTGTTACATTGTATCTGTGTAATAACTATACAGGCAGGCGGTGTTACATTGTAACTGTGTAATAACTCTATACAGGCAGGCGGTGTTACATTGTATCTGTGTAATAACTCTATACAGGCGGGCGGTGTTACATTGTATCTGTGTAATAACTCTATACAGGCAGGCGGTGTTACATTGTATCTGTGTACTAACTCTATACAGGCAGGCGGTGTTACATTGTATCTGTGTACTAACTCTATACAGGCAGGCAGTGTTACATTGTATCTGTGTAATAACTCTATACAGGCGGGCGGTGTTACATTGTATCTGTGTACTAACTCTACACAGGCGGGCGGTGTTACATTGTATCTGTGTACTAACTCTATACAGGCAGGCAGTGTTACATTGTATCTGTGTACTAACTCTATACAGGCAGGCGGTGTTACATTGTATCTGTGTACTAACTCTATACAGGCAGGCAGTGTTACATTGTATCTGTGTAATAACTCTATACAGGGCAGGCGGTGTTACATTGTATCTGTGTACTAACTCTATACAGGCAGGCAGTGTTACATTGTATCTGCGTAATAACTCTATACAGGGCAGGCGGTGTTACATTGTATCTGTGTACTAACTCTATACAGGCAGGCGGGGTTACATTGTATCTGTGTAATAACTCTATACAGGGCAGGCGGTGTTACATTGTATCTGTGTAATAACTCTATACAGGCAGGCGGGGTTACATTGTATCTGTGTAATAACTCTATACAGGCAGGCAGTGTTACATTGTATCTGTGTAATAACTCTATACAGGCAGGCGGGGTTATATTGTATCTGTGTAATAACTCTATACAGGGCAGGCGGTGTTACATTGTATCTGTGTAATAGCTCTATACAGGCAGGCGGGGTTACATTGTATCTGTGTAATAACTCTATACAGGCAGGCGGTGTTACATTGTATCTGTGTAATAACTCTATACAGGCGGGCAGTGTTACATTGTATCTGTGTAATAACTCTATACAGGCGGGCAGTGTTACATTGTATCTGTGTAGTAACTCTATACAGGCAGGGTTACATTGTATCTTTGTAATAACTCTATACAGGCAGGCGGTGTTACATTGTATCTGTGTAATAACTCTATACAGGCGGGCAGTGTTACATTGTATCTGTGTACTAACTCTATACAGGCAGGCAGTGTTACATTGTATCTGTGTACTAACTCTATACAGGCGGGCAGTGTTACATTGTATCTGTGTACTAACTCTATACAGGCGGGCAGTGTTACATTGTATCTGTGTAATAACTATACAGGCAGGCGGTGTTACATTGTATCTGTGTAATAACTCTATACAGGGCAGGCGGTGTTACATTGTATGTGTGTAATAACTATACAGGCGGGCGGTGTTACATTGTATGTGTGTAATAACTCTATACAGGCGAGCAGTGTTACATTGTATCTGTGTAATAACTCTATACAGGCAGGCGGTGTTACATTGTATGTGTGTAATAACTCTATACAGGCGGGCAGTGTTACATTGTATCTGTGTAATAACTCTATACAGGGCAGGCGGTGTTACATTGCATGTGTGTAATAACTCTATACAGGCGGGCGGTGTTACATTGTATCTGTGTAATAACTATACAGGGCAGGCGGTGTTGCATTGTATCTGTGTAATAACTCTATACAGGCAGGCGGGGTTACATTGTATCTGTGTAATAACTCTATACAGGCAGGCGGTGTTACATTGTATCTGTGTAATAACTCTATACAGGGCAGGCGGTGTTACATTGTATCTGTGTAATAACTCTATACAGGCAGGCAGTGTTACATTGTATCTGTGTAATAACTCTATACAGGGCAGGCGGTGTTACATTGTATCTGTGTAATAACTCTATACAGGCAGGCAGTGTTACATTGTATCTGTGTACTAACTCTATACAGGCGGGCGGTGTTACATTGTATCTGTGTAATAACTATACAGGGCAGGCGGTGTTACATTGTATCTGTGTAATAACTCTATACAGGCAGGCGGGGTTACATTGTATCTGTGTAATAACTCTATACAGGGCGGACGTTACATTGTATCTGTGTAATAACTCTATACAGGCAGGCTGATTGTTACATTGTATCTGTGTACTAACTCTATACAGGCAGAGGGGTTTACATTGTATCGATGTGATAACTCTATGGGCAGGCGGTGTTACATTGTATCTGTGTACTAACTCTATACAGGCGGTGTTGTTGTATCTGTCGTATTAACTCTATACAGGCCAGGCTGATTGTTACATTGTATCTGTGTAATAACTCTATACAGGCAGGCGGTGTTACATTGTAACTGTGTAATAACTCTATACAGGCAGGCAGTGTTACATTGTAACTGTGTAATAACTCTATACAGGCGGGCGGTGTTACATTGTAACTGTGTAATAACTCTATACAGGCGGACGGTGTTACATTGTAACTGTGTAATAACTCTATACAGGCGGGCGGTGTTACATTGTAACTGTGTAATAACTCTATACAGGCAGGCGGTGTTATATTGTATCTGTGTAATAACTATACAGGCGGGCGGTGTTACATTGTATCTGTGTAATAACTATACAGGCGGGCGGTGTTACATTGTATCTGTGTACTAACTCTATACAGGCGGTGTTACATTGTATCTGTGTAATAGCTCTATACAGGCGGGCGGTGTTACACTGTATCTGTGTAATAACTCTATACAGGCAGGCGGTGTTACATTGTATCTGTGTAGTAACTCTATACAGGCAGGCAGTGTTACATTGTATCTGTGTACTAACTCTATACAGGCGGTGTTACATTGTATCTGTGTAATAACTCTATACAGGCAGGCGGTGTTACATTGTATCTGTGTAATAACTCTATACAGGGCAGGCGGTGTTACATTGTATCTGTGTAATACTATACAGGCAGGCGGTGTTACATTGTAACTGTGTAATAACTCTATACAGGCAGGCGGTGTTACATTGTATCTGTGTAATAACTCTATACAGGCGGGCGGTGTTACATTGTATCTGTGTAATAACTCTATACAGGCAGGCGGTGTTACATTGTATCTGTGTACTAACTCTATACAGGCAGGCGGTGTTACATTGTATCTGTGTAATAACTCTATACAGGCAGGCGGTGTTACATTGTATCTGTGTAATAACTCTATACAGGCAGGCGGTGTTACATTGTATCTGTGTAATAACTCTATACAGGCGGGCGGTGTTACATTGTATCTGTGTAATAACTCTATACAGGCAGGCGGTGTTACATTGTATCTGTGTAATAACTCTATACAGGCAGGCAGTGTTACATTGTATCTGTGTAATAACTCTATACAGGCAGGCAGTGTTACATTGTATCTGTGTAATAACTCTATACAGGCGGGCGGTGTTACATTGTATCTGTGTAATAACTCTATACAGGGCGGGCAGTGTTACATTGTATCTGTGTAATAACTCTATACAGGCAGGCGGTGTTACATTGTATCTGTGTAATAACTCTATACAGGCAGGCAGTGTTACATTGTATCTGTGTGGTTATTACCCGGCCGGTGTGTGTCGGTGTATTAGCCCAGTGACTGCCCCCATTGCCAGCGGGTCACGGGGGGGCGTGGGGGGATCCCGGGAGGCGGCATGCAAGCTCTAGCTGTTTCTCACCGGCGGTCACGGGGACCCGTTCTGTTGCCCCAGCCAATCGCTGCCCATGTCGCTTCCGGCATTCACAGCGCTGGCCCCGCCTCCGGCTGTCGGCGGGTCACGTGACCGGGGGGACGGCGCGGCTCCGGTGGCCGGAAGTGACGTGTGGAGCCCTGCTCTGGGCAGACCTGCTGCTGCTGCTGCTGCTGGTGACGTCACTTCCGGGCTCCAGAGGAGGATGGAGGGAGGGAGGGAGGTGCTGGCTGGAGAACCCTGACTGCCTGTCTGCCTGTATGTCTCTCTATATAATCCATATACACAGTGACCCCCAGCTTATACAGAGCTCACCATGGCTGCATTCACTGTATGCAGTGTATACACATCATAGTATGCAGCATTCATGTGCAGCATTCAAGTGCTGCATTGGGGGGAGGGGGAGGGGGGGGGGGGGGGGGTGCAGTCAGGTAACCAATGAAGGACACTGTGTTGGGGTTAGTGTGGGTTAGCTCCACCCTGCATTACATGTGACTGTATTGGAGGTGAGGTTATTAGTCCAGGAATGGAGATGTAAAATAATGAAGTTTTCTCATCCCTTGTTTTGTTGGAATATTGAGACATTTGTAGTGACAGATCTGAAGCATTCCCAATTATTTTTATTATTATTCTTTTATTATTTATATAGCGCCATCGTATTCCGTAGCGCTGTACAATGGGTATTATCACAATGGAAAAGGCAAACTAAGATAACTGTAATGCAGAGGGGAAAGCAGCAAAAACAAAAAAATCTTCAAGGGTTTCGTAAAGCTTCCCGGGATTGGAGAATTGGGGAAAGAAGAGTTGAATGAGAAGACAGCAAGTTAGAGAAGGGCAACTGGTGGATACAATACATGGCATGGCGGATCTCGGGTACCCCCAAATTTAAATTTGCCCCACCCCTTACTGTCAAGCCCACACCTCGTCCTGTTAAAGACTAACACACCCTTTGACTGACAAACACACTCAGATACACTGGCAAACACACACTCACTGATTTGACACAGTCTAACACACATACACAATCACTGATAGACACACACACACTCACTGACATACACGCATAATGACACACACACTCACTGACAGACACACACTGAGAGGCATACACAATTACTCAGACACACACACATTCACTCACAGATACACACCGACAGACACACACACACTCCCTGACAGACACACACAATCACTCATAGACACACACTGACAGACACACATGCTACCTCACAGACACACACTGACAGACACCGCCACATACACACACACACACACTGACAGACATACATTCACTGAAAGACACACTGACAGATATACACACACATACTCAGACAGACACACACACATTTCCCCCCAACACTCGCAGATTATTTTTTTAAATTTAAATCCACCCAGCCGCCCTACCTTTGGGAGAGCTGGGTGTATTTTTTACTTGGGAACCAGTGGGGCTGCTGGCCGGGCTGTTTGAGCAGGCAGGCAGGCGGCCAGTTGAGTTCCAGGTGGGTGGCGAGGGAGCGCTGATTTATGATCTCTCTCTGCTCAGCTCCCTCACGCACCGCAGAGTGATGCTGGGAGCCGGAATATGACGCAAGGAGAGCTCACGAATCAGCGCTCCCTCGCCGCCTGCCTGGAGCTCAGCTTCTGCCTGCCCCGAGGCTAACAAGGCATTAGCGTGGGCATTTGGGGTGGTGCTTTTTTGCCGCCCCCTGGAAAGTGCCGCCCAAGACAAAGTCTTTGTTTGCCTTGCGGCAAATACAGCGCTGATTGTATATATACATATATATGGCTGTAGTGTCAAAAGTATATACCAGTTCAATGGGAAGGAGCAAAGTACTCCTAATATTATTTATAATGCGCCAACAAATTCTGCAGCGCTGTATAATGGGTGGACTAACAGAGAAGTATTTGTAAACCCGACAAGTTGAACACATAAGAACAAAGGCGGTTGAGTGTCCTGCTCAATAAGTTTACATGCCAGAGGGAGTGGGGTATAGTGACACGTAATGGTAGGGTAGAAAAGTATAAAATCTCCTCTAAGAAGCCCCAACACACATTTAGTCCATTATCTTTAGAGTTAAAGAAAAATATCACTCTTTAGTGATTGTTAAAGAAAAATATGGTCTCTGCTTTCCCTTGTATTTTTCAAGTTCCAGTAAAAGTGTATTTTAGCGTATTTTATTATTTACAGTTTTGTTCACATGTATTATAGCGTAATTTTTTTTTTTTTTGCATTGCTATTATGGTGCGCACCCATTGCAGAGCACCCTCATAGGTGTAGGCAGCACCCATTGCAAAGCACCCTCACTGGCCCAGACAGCACCCATTGCAGAGCACCCTCACTGGCACAGACGGCACCCATTGCAGAGCACCCTCCCTGGCCCAGACAGCACCCTCACCCCATTGCAGAGCTACCTCACTGGCACAGACAGCACCCATTGCAGAGCTCCCTCACTGGCCCAGACAGCACCCATTTGCAGAGCACCCTCACACCATTGTAGAGCTACATCACTGGCACAGACAGCACCCATTGCAGAGCACCCTCACTAGCCCAGACCACCCATTGCAAAGCACCCTCACTGGCCGAGACAGCACCCATTGCAAAGCACCCCCACTGGCACAAACAGCACCCATTGCAGAGCACCCTCACTGGTACAGACAGCACCCAATGCAAGGTATTCCTGTGCGCAGACATTGCAGGTGCACCCATTGCAGGGCACCCTCATTGGTACAGACAGTACTTAGTATAGGACAACACCCAATTAAGGATATTCCTTGGCAGAGCAGCATTCATTACAGACACCCTGATGGGCACACAGAGCATCCAATGCAAGGTATTCCTTTGAACACACAGCAATCCGTGTACTATGCACATAGAGCACACAATGCAGGCTTCCCTAATGGACACACAGGACCCACTGCAGCGCCCACAATGTTTTTACTTAATAATGACTGTTAATAATAAAATACGCTACTTGCTTTTAGTAAAATTGAAAAATAATAAAATACGCAAAAGTACACTTTTACCCAAGTTCCTTTAGATTATTCTGATTTTAATGTCCTGAATGAAATAGCCTTTCTGTGTGTAGTGGTGTCTAACTGTTGTGCAGTAATGGTTTTCTCCATGAAGTGTTATAGATGTCTGTGTGCGTTCATTCTTTCAATTTGATGTTGGATGGATTGATCCATGTAAGATCCCTGATCACATTTCTTGATGTACATGATCCCTGGATTTTATATGTTTTACTGCTGTAAGTGTTTATAGTATTTGTGCAGATTTGCTGACACAGTTTGTAGCGTGGTTTATTGCAGGGTGTGTGTACCATGCAGCAAACAATGTCACAAATAATATAACCTCTCACAACAGTAAAACATTTAAACGGCTCTGTCACCTCATGATGTAAAGATCCCAGATGGCGACTTCTCTGCTTGTTGTTTGTTGGCACAGGGGTGCAGCGGTAGGTAGCACCTCCATTTTCTACAAGGTCCTCTTCATCTACAAGGAGCCAATGTTCTCAGTGTACTTTTGCAAGGATACAACACTGATAACTCTTTCCCCTCAGCCATCACTGTGTAGCTTTGCCTTCTGCCAAGCTTGTCAAGCATAAAAAATACAGTAGTCCCTATTTTGTCTTATATCTATTGACTGGGTTGGATTTTCAGTAAATTACTACACAGTCTCTATGAACATTTCATAAAGATTTTCTTTTTTTGGAGGGGGGCGGGGGATTATTCTCCTTGTTTTTCGGTGGTCAAAATACCTTATCCTTTAAAAGGGAGGAACTCCCAAAAGCTTGTCACTACAGACATCTTAGTCCAATAAAAAGAAACTGTCATTCTCCATTATTGTGCATCTGCAGTATTCCCATCATACATACTACAGGGCAGCACCTTTTATGTAGTTACCTACAGAATGTAGAAGTGATGTGTCTAGGAGAGCATGGTACATGTTTCAACGCTAATAGATTTAAATGGGCCCTCTAAGCACCAAAACTACTACAGTCTCCTGTAATAGTTATGACGCCATGAGTCCCTTGGCGCTGTTCCATTGTAATTAGACTAATTACTGTTCACCAAAAAGGGTTGGAGTATCCCTTAATGGCCAAAGTGAAAACAGAACTGACCAGGAGAATTTTCTGATTTAGCTGTTTTGACGTAAATGTGGGGATTCACTTTGGACTCACAGCAATTCTTACTTAAAGGAACACTATAGTGTTAGGAATACAAACACGGAATCACCGTTTAGATCCCGGCCTCCCTCTCAGTGGAGATTAAAGGTAATTTCACTCTTCTTTTCTCCCACACCATTCTTGATGATCTCAGCCAATTCAATGCTTTCACATAGGAAAGCATTGGGAGGCTCTTGTGCATGCGTGGAAAAGCATTGCGCCAGTGACCATCTCCTCGTTGAGATGCATTGTATCAATGTATCTTAAGAGGGAACATTCAGCACCTCCATGCAAACTGCTTAACTTGACTAGGAAGTACCTCTAGTGGCCATCTTAGTAACTGCCACTAGAGATGTAACTATCGAGCAATGTAAGCACTGCCTTTTCTCGTAAAAGGCAGTGTTTACAGCGCTAAGGCTGCAGGGATAGGGTAAAGACACTAGAACAAATACATTTGTTTGTATTGGCTGTGGTGACTATAGTGTCCCTTTCCGTGAATAACCATGTTAAACGCCAGCAAGTTACTTTAAATAGACCATGGTACCCAAATTGTACAACAATTATTTTAAATCTGTGATCTTTGATATCTGTGATGCTTTACTGTTCAAAATAAAATTATGAAACACAAAGTTTTTCATGTGACAAGTTTGATTTTGAGATTTATTTGTATTACTTCTTTGTCATCCACAAGGTGAAACACAAAAAAAAATCCAGACAAACGTGCAGTGAGTGATGTTTCTCCTTAGAGATTCCTCTTGTTAATTTCCCAAGGTCTGTTAAAGAAAAAAAAGAGGTAACATCATTAATTGTCTATGTATAAAATATATATCAATTATTGATATTCTCAGCTTACTGAACACTCACTCAGTATTTCAGACAGCTATATTGCAGCCAATATTACATTCCGTAGCAATTATTTAGCAGAATACACACACACTGTACACTGTAATTCATACACTGTACAGTTTTTAAAGGAATAATGGATTCTTGTAAATTGATTAAAAATGGTATTGTCATCAATATCGCTGAGGTCATAAATGATTGGTATATCGAATGTAACAAGAATGAAAACACATTGTCAGAATACTTTTAATTTCAAGACAGTGCCACTGTATGCGAACTAAAAAATAACTAAATCATTGATATAAAAACAAAACTCTATTATATAAATCAATTAACCGCTTTGTTAACAATCTTTTGGATACACTAATGGGGTTACTGTAAAAATGCCGAAAAATTCTCATCAATTTCAGGAAAACTGTTACTTTAGTATCTAAAGACACATGTAATGTTCAAAAGATTTTAGATGTCTTGATTTGTGTACATCATATGTATTAGTTGCATTGGTGGAACCTACCTCAAATTTAATATCTGTATTAATATCTGTATCCTACTATTAGGAAGGCAGAAGGAATGGACAAATGGACAAGGGATGATGTGGAGTGTGTGTGTGTGTGTGTGTGTGTGTGTGTGTATATATATATATATATATATATATATATATATATATATATATATATATAATGTTGTGAAAATGAAATTAAATGTAATCCACATCTCTTTATCCTACGACTGGGCACATCTATCTTGGGTTCCTGTCAATCGTTGTTATAAGCTCTGTCCTTTGCCCCGGCAGTCAGTATAAAGAAATCATATAGAGGAGAAGAAACATACATACATACAATGTGTGCCCTAGCACTGCCTGGACATAACTGGGTTGTCTTGACATTTGCAAAATATTTTATATAAATTTAAATGAAAGCAAAGCTCACATGAATGTTTAATTTTTTTATTTATTTTTTACATTTATGCAATGTTGTACTTTCTAGAGAAGTTATGATTCCTTTTTAATGGGTTTTCTGGTAAAACAAAAATAAATAAATAATAAAATGAGCACCTTGTTTTGTCAGAAGAGATTTCATTTTGTGCAAAGAAAAATAATTTGTCAGAATAATTCACCAGGGAATGAACTGTCAAGAATTCAAAGCACAAGTTTTTGGCATAAATAGATAAATGGGGAAACAATATCAGCTCTGTTTTTATTCAGCTGGTTTGGTCTAAAAGTTGAACTTCACTTTCAATTCCCAACCATTAACACTACAGCGAATAATCCTGTGGAGTTTATTAATTGAAAACCACATTATAAAGGTCTAAAAGCCAACTGGCAACATTTAGGGGAAAAAATGCTTGTTTGTAAAAATTCTCCAAATATCACTATTTGAATTTAAGTTTGGATCACGCAACTCAAAGTTCAATTCACTATAGACTGGTGATTAAACCACTTTGTGTATATTTGCAGAGATTCCCAAGAGGGAAGTCTGTTTTGCCCATATATATTTCATTTTTACCACATAAATTGTTTGCAGATTGGAAGAAAAAAAACCTTTGAAACTGGGTACATCCAAGTCGTTTTCAGCATTCACTAATTGCTACCGAAAACAAATCAAATAAAAAGATAAAACATTATAAAAGCTATATATAGATTGTTCAAAATTGACAGTAAATTGCAGGCCAATTCGCAATATGTATTCATTTTTTTATGTAGCTTCCTTATAATAGGCCATCAGCTCTTGATGATAATTTCTTATTCATTGGCGTTACATTATAGCTTCTAATGCTTGCAAAATCATCTTTCACTGTTACTGAGACTAAAAAGTCAATCTAAAAACAGCCTCAAATTATACTCTTAAATATCCTAAACTATTCAGAGAAGGCAATATCACAGAGCACAATTTGCGGAGAGGCATTTGCGCTAGATAGAATTTGAATTTGTCTGAAAAGGTAAAGATAATAAGCTGTTGTCTCTTATCAAGGTAGCACAATGTCAGATGACTTTGCTACACAGAGCACTTTATCTGTTGTTGCAGAAAATAGATAGGCAATTGATAGTGCCACTTGCAGCAAATCAGAGACTTGAATTTGTCATTTATGAGACACAGAATATCCTTAAATAGCCTAGACTAAAGCAATTCTTAACAGGGAAACATGGAATGAAATAAAACAAAATAAAATTTGCACTAATATGAGGGAGTGGATAAAGCATAGCCAAATAAATGTTTTCTTTCTTTTTTTTTTTGGTTCAACCCACAGACAGGAAACAAGACAGCAAATAATATGGTCATCCATACAACAATGATATCTTCGCATGTAGCTTCATAGCTTCATAGATATAGTATGATGTAAGTTATGGACTGAGTTTTTATATTAGAAGAGATAAACAAATAATGTTCGACTACACCTTGAATATTTATTACCTGGACTGCAATATCATCATCCCTAACCTCAGGTAAAATTTTACAGAAAAATGGACAATGTATGCTAGGGAACTGTAGAGAATGTGTTTCGTCATTAAGCAAAAAAATAGATATTGTTAATAATACAATCAAATAGGGGAAGGTATGTATCACTCTGAGAGCATGATGATTGTCATCACTGTACAAAATTTAAGTAAAATATTAGGTGGTTGACAAGAAAATGTAAACAAACTTGTGGTGTTCAAATGGAGCCTATCGCAGTAGGCCTCTATTCAGGGCTCAAGTAGTAGTCAGAGACCTTTGAGGAGTAAATTGGTTTATATTGGCCGGGTCCCAGTGGTGAGGTGACTTGGCTGTAGACAGTCCTACTTGTGCAAGTGAGTCCTGAGGAAGACCAAAAGTGTCAAGAACTCCGGAACACGCTGACAGAACACAGACACAGAAAGTGCCATACCGGTCCTTAGAGGGCCGGTCTGAGAACACAGAGAGAAGTCAGTATACAAGCCAAAGTCAGACGAAACCAGAGAGACCGAATAATTGATAAGTCAAGCCAAGGTCAGTGGTTAGAGAGAGCAGGATAAACGATAAGACAAGCCAAACTTTCGCTAACCAGATAATCAGACAAACGGACAGAGTATACGCGCTATTGGGCTATCAAAAGACCACAACAGGGCAACAAGGAACGGAAGAGGTGAGGTTAAATATGTTTAGGGAGTTTCTGATTGGCTAGCTTCCAATCAGATTTAACTGTCACACGTGGAAGGTGTTTGGTCCTCCCACTGTAAGTAGTGACATCATCAACAAGCGCCGAGTCAGGTAGCGAGCATGCATCGTAATAAACACTGCCGGCGGGACTGAACATAACCGCGATGGCGCGGAGGTATGCGAACCTGCTGCTCGCTGTGTTCGGCACAGAGAAGTCGCAGGGGGTGGGTGCAAGAAGCCGCCGCTTGCGGTGAATGGTTAGCTGAGGGTAACGCGAGCGTTGAGCAGCCAGCAGAAGATGCCACTCGCGGGGACCTGACAAAAAGTTGCCAGAATTTCTGCCACCCCCTGAAGATCCTGAATTGGGCATGAGGATTCACCATAGAGAACAAGTAGCATACGTGACACTCGCCAGCAATATTTGAAGGAGAGATGTGAAAGGTTGACGCAACCTCCACTATGCCAGAGTACACCCATATAAATCTGCATAGAAGGTAAGGGACATAGTCTCAAAGTCATTGGAAGAGCGACCCCTGATAGCAGCCAAGACTGCAGCTTTATCTCTGCTGCTCTGGAAACAAACCACCAAGTCTCTTGGCACTGTAGTTGGAGCTTTAACCAGTCTGGGGAGATATCAGGGAAGCAACCATGAAATCCTATGGCCTTGACTTATCTATGAGACAACAAAGCAACCACAAGGTGCCTCAGGAAGTGCAGCAACTCCTCTTCTGAAATATCCGCTGAGATGCCCCCTATATTTAGATTATTGCTTTGACGAAGCTTGGACTTGTCACCAGTGGGGTACCTCAGGGATCTGTACTTGGACCCATTCTCTTTAATATTTTTATTAGTGATATTGCAGAAGGTCTTGATGGTAAGGTATGTCTTTTTGCTGATGATACTAAGATATGTAACAGGGTTGATGTTCCAGGAGGGATAAGCCAAATGGCAAATGATTTAGGTAAACTAGAAAAATGGTCAGAATTGTGGCAACTGACATTTAATGTGGATAAGTGCAAGATAATGCATCTTGGACGTAAAAACCCAAGGGCAGAGTACAGAATATTTGATAGAGTCCTAACCTCAACATATGAGGAAAGGGATTTAGGGGTGACTATTTCTGATGACTTAAAGGTAGGCAGACAATGTAATAGAGCAGCAGGAAATGCTAGCAGAATGCTTGGTTGTATAGGGAGAGGTATTAGCAGTAGAAAGAGGGAAGTGCTCATGCCATTGTACAGAACACTGGTGAGACCTCACTTGGAGTATTGTACACAGTACTGGAGACCGTATCTTCAGAAGGATATTGATACCTTAGAGAGGGTTCAGAGAAGGGCTACTAAACTGGTTCATGGATTGCGGGATAAAACTTACCAGGAAAGGTTAAAGGATCTTAACATGTATAGCTTGGAGGAAAGACGAGACAGGGGGATATGATAGAAACATTTAAATATATAAAGGGAATCAACACAGTAAAGGAGGAGACTATATTTAAAAGAAGAAAAACTACCACAACAAGAGGACATAGTCTTAAATTAGAGGGACAAAGGTTTAAAAATAATATCAGGAAGTATTACTTTACTGAGAGGGTAGTGGATGCATGGAATAGCCTTCCAGCTGAAGTGGTAGAGGTTAACACAGTAAAGGAGTTTAAGCATGCGTGGGATAGGCATAAGGCTATCCTAACTATAAGATAAGGCTAGGGACTAATGAAAGTATTTAGAAAATTGGGCAGACTAGATGGGCCGAATGGTTCTTATCTGCCGTCACATTCTATGTTTCTATGTCGCACATCTTCAAGTGTAGCAAATTTTTGCTCAAATGTAGTGTGCTGTTGCTGCATCTCTTATAGTGCTTTCTGTAGCAAAGTTATTTATTGCTTGAGGAGTCATGTTCCAGGGCCCCCAATTGGCCCGTCAGGCTTTGCAGAAATTTGCGGATTATATCCACGTCGTACTGAATAGTTTTCTTGAGGTTCACCAAAAGTTCCTTCAGATTGGCGTCGTAGACGAGTCCAGCTTAGATGGTGCTGGCTTTGGCATATGTGGAGCAGGTATCTATTCATCCTCAGCTACTAAGGGAAAGTCATCTGACAAGTCAGAGCAATCTTCTGAGTAGGAAATCATTTTAGGCTCAAAAGGGCTATGTGCCTGCCGCAGGAGTTCGCCAATATTCAATAACCAATTGCGGCTTCTTAGTTTTTAGTTTTTTTGCTTTATGACCAATGCTGTTTTAGCTGACCTGGGAGTCCTAAATTTTGGGTTAAAAAAGGTATAATGTTGGTAGAATTAGCTATCCGTCACAGAGCTCACAGATCTTGCGACAATCCACTTCAGTAGCTAGAGTCTGTCCCCCCGGCACAGCCACATTTGCATGCTTTTATGTTAAATCACTATGCATTCCCTCACTTTCATTCTATACACTCTGCTAACAATACAAGAATAGTACAATACGAACAAACTGGCATACAACGAGCACTTGGCATTCTCAAGAGATTTGTTAAAATCTTTTAAGAGGGGCTGTGAGGTTTTTGAATACATCATGTATATTATTATTTTTTTAACATAACTCAGTTTTATGCATTTGGAATTATATTAAAAAGGATTCTAGTTAGTGCTATCACACTGTTCACCTGATTGTGCGGTAGCGAAGTAAAAACACACTTGTCCTGCAGTGATGCCACTGTTTCGGTAAAGATTTTGGAAGAACTGAGAGTCAGATTATACTATGCACTATATAGCACTATGTTACCTTCTACCCTGAGCCAGTATCCAATTTTGTGTAAATCATGAACAAATAAACAAAATGCTAAAATTCTATACATTTTTAGAGGGGTTTGCTGGATATTTGATAATAATACTGACTTTCCCTAAATAAAAGTGCATAATATTCTTTCCATATTTCAAATGAACAAGAACTCAGTAGGTCCTCTGCAAATACTAGAAATAGCTAGAAAAATCTTGTATTTGTTTTATGTGCAAATAAAAAAAAAGTATATATATATATATATATGTCTTGTTTGTCCTTATTCAACTTTATGTTTTTTATTTTGTATTCAGTATTGGTGTGATGACAACATCTGGCATTGCCACAATCTCTCACATCATCTTTGTGTCTATGTGTCACCTTATATATATATTTTTTTCATGTATTTTTATTTATTTATTAACTGCGGATTAGTCATACATTTAATGGCATTCGTTTATATTTTGTTCGTTTCTGCTAATCCTAATGGATATGATGCAGTTCTATTAAAGTGAGCTCTATAACTCTTTTCTTTATAGATCATAAAACATAAATACTGCAGGTATTTTAAAGAATTAAAAATTTTGGAAAAAACTATTTTTTTTTTTTTTTACAAAAATACACACAATAGCAAAGGACTAACCAAACCATCCTCCTAAATAGCAATTCCTTTAGTTCCAATAGATAAATTCCATGGATAAAAACTCCTACCAAAAATTGATCTTAAATGATGAAATCCCAGTGGATCAAATTAATTATCTTCTCATTCATGTATCCACCATATTGTGCTTTATTCTGGGACAATAGCCAGTAACCATGACAACTTCAGCATTTCTTTGTCAATCAACACACAATCATAAATTATGATTGGAAAGGAGAACTTAATAAGGTGTCTTTAATTCTGGATGAGATAGTGGTTTTAGGTAGAATATGCGCAATGTAGACTCACTCCTGTCATCAAAATATGTTTTTCCCTGATATAAAGGAATGGTTAATAGCATACATTTCTCGTGGAAAAGCAAGCATCGAAAACACAGCTTTTGTCAGGAACTACACAAGGCTGACTGCTCTCTTGTTTTCTCTTAAATATAGCACTGACCTCGATGTATACACATTTCAACAGCCTATCTTTCCTTCAGGAAATTCTCAAAGAAGAAGGAAAAGAAAAATACCCTGCATGCTACATTGATCACTGACCGAGAGGATAAAGCTGTTAAGGTATTTTCATTTGTCCCAAAGTGAGTAATGCACATATCCCACAATCACCCACTCACTTGGCAGGAACTTGCTGTGTATACACCCTGTTCCAAATTGTTATGCAAATTCTATTTAAGTGTCACAAAGATTAAATATTTTGTTTTTCAGTTTAACTCATGGATGGCATTGTGTCTCAGGGCTCTTTTGCTCACTGAAAACAATCTCTGACACCTGTGATAATTAGATTGCCAGGTGAGCCCAATTTAAGGAAAAACTACTAAAGGAGGGTGTTCCACATTATAAAGCAGAGCACCATTTTCATGCAATATGGGGAAGAAAAAGAATCTCTCTGCTGCCGAAAAGAGTGAAATAGTTCAATGTTTCGGCCGAGGTATGAAAACATTAGATAGTTCACGAAAACTTAAGCGTGATCATCGCACTATTAAAAGATTTGTGGCTGATTCAGAGCACAGACGGGTTCATGCAGATAAAGGCACATTGAGGAAGATTTCTGCCAGATCCATGCATCGGATTAAGAGAGCAGCTGCTAAAATACCATTACATAGCAGCAAACAGATATTTGAAGCTGCTGGTGCCTCTGGAGTCCAATGGACATCAAGGTGTAAAGTCCTCCAGAGTCTTGCAACTGTGCATAAACCTTCTATTCAGCCACCACTAACCAATGCTCACAAGCAGAAACGGCTGCATTGGGCAGAAAAATACATGAAGACTAATTTTCAAACAGTCCTGTTCACTGATAAGTGTTGTGCAACCCTGGATGGTCCACATGGATGGAGAAGTGGATGGTTGGTGGACGGCCACCCTGTTCCAACAAGGCTGTGACATCAGGAAGGCGGTGGTGGAGTCATGTTTTGGTCCGGAATCATGGGAAGAGAGCTGGTCGACCCCTTTAGGGTACCCAAAAGTGTAAAGATGACCTCTGCAAAGTATGTGGAGTTTCTGACTGACCACTTTCGCACAGAAGGAAGAACTATGCTTTCCGTAATAAAATCATCTTCATGCATGACAATGCACCATCTCATGCTGCAAAGAATACCTCTGCATCAATAGCTGCTATGGGGATAAAAGGAGAGAAAGTCATGGTGTGGCCTCCATCCTCCCCTGACCTCAATCCTATTGAGAACCTTTGGAGCATCCTCAAGCAAAAGATCAATGAGGGTGGGAGGCAGTTTACATCCAAACAGCAGCTCTGGGAGGCTATTCTGACATCTTGCAAACAAATTCAAGCAGAAACTGTCCAAAAACTCACAAGTTCAATGGATGCAAGACTTGTGAAGCTGCTATCAAATAAGGGGTCCTATGTTAAAATGTAACGTGACCTGTTAAAATGTTTAAAAAGTTAAAATGTTTTTATAAGTTTGATTGAAATAACTTTTGATTTCAGTAAATATGCTGCAAACATAACAAATGACAATTTTCAGTTCTTTACAACCTCTAAAGTGTTTTGAAACTTACTGTGCGTAATAATTTGGAACAGTGCATTGTAAGTTTTTTATGTTTAAAAAAAAATACTGTTATCATTAGGAGGTTTGTTCAATAAAATTTGAATTGTACTCTTAATAGTTGATAACATGAGAATTATGCTGACTGTTATTTACATCAATTATTTAGGTAAATAAGAAAAATATAATTTGCATAATAATTTGGAACAGGGTGTAGATATGTTTAGCTTAGAGGGAGCTCCATTCTTTTTTTTAATAAATAGAGTTAGGAAAATAGTAATGGTTGTAGCTTAGGGGCAGTTGTAGCCGCAGTAACACTCTAATGCAATAGAAGTAGTGGAGAACATGCCCGGAAAGTACAATCTAAGTTCTCCCTTCTCCCCCTCTGTTTCACATACTGGCTTGGGACCATGGCCAACAGCTTCAGGGGGGCAGCAGCGTTGATAATGAAGACCTTTTGATCTCCCTGCCGGTTAGTTGAGAAGTCGATGCTCCAGCTGCATTAGGGAGTGGCGCACGTCTATGGTGGGGACTTCATAAGTGGACTTCAGGGTGGATGCATAAGTCATTCAAGTACTTGGAGATGTCTCAAGAATCCTAACTTTCCCTTGTGATGTGTCTGCGTAGGATAAATGCTGCTGTGATATGTGCAATTTACTGCTGTTACAAGCACCAGAGTAAATGGAGACAAGGTGGATCAGTTTTTACAGCACTGACAGATTCCTTTCATGTGATAAAGATAAAACATTAGGCCAAAAATAAAAACTCTACCCTATCAATATATCTCCATTGCAGTGAGTCCCCAGGCTCTGCTACTTTACTTCAAGCCTCGTTAGGACTACAACCGTGATCTCAATGCATAATTTCGATGTAGCTGCTCCTCTAATAATGCGGTCATTTAATCTCATTACAAGTCCTTCATGCACTCTCCTTTCTATTTTCACACAATCTGATGCTGCGGAAGCATATAGGCACAAACACACACATCATATGTGTCTATATGGTTGTAATCTGAAAAAAATATGTAACACACACGTATTTATATATATCCATTGCAAACTGGCACTCAAGGGCCTTCTTTGCAAAAAATTCCTTTATTATGGCATGATGCCCAGCAAGTCCACATTTCGATTTATCTTGTAAACTTTCATGAGGATATAAAAGATATATAGATGCAATTTTTTTTTCAGATCTCAATTCTGTATTTTCCAAACATCCAAGTGGCAGTCATCACAAATGGCAGTTGCCCTTTCCTCTCTCACAGGACAGGTAGCTGGACCGTCCACCAAAGGCCATGCTCCAGTGATTCTCTATGAGAATCAGTAATGACACTGTAACGGATCGCCTGGCACCCCGACTGGGTACCTCCGTTAAAGGATGCTCCTAGCGCTTCCTGAGGACTCCAAGCACTGCAGCAGACACAACAACCACCGAACCGGAGAAGCATATGAATCCTCTCAAGCATATGAATGCTGTAGACAGTTGAATAGGAACCATACGAATAGGTTTACTCTCCTAGCAGTCAAACTGGAACAGCATACAATAAATCCTTCCCCAATAATGAGACGACACTTCACTTTGAGGGTTAAAACAGGAACTCCCTGTACTGTCACATACAGTCTCTTTTATTCCCAATCCACAAACATAGTACAGCACACAGGGCGTTACAAAACAGCCAATCAATCCATACAATACACCCAGACACTCCCACACAAAATCCTCCCCTCTGGCTGTGATATGATTACTGAACACAATGGGTAATCTAATTATCACAGCCAGAGAAATACAGTTTCATAAAACACATCACAGGGACCCCAAAACATGCAATAACCCCATAAAAAGTATATCCTTGGAACTGGGGGATCTGGGTGAACCACATATCCAAAATTCACCCAGATCCGTTCAGTACTTTGGAAAATACAGTTTAATGCAGATTCTGCAGAACATATACAGGCTAAATAAAAAACAATCACTGTATAATGTGTCCTCTGCTGTATAGTCCAAAACCACCGCACGATGTCTCTGTGCAACAAATACTGGCGAGATGGCACCATGTTGAAAAGTCCACACAGTGTCTGTGAGTTAAAATGGCCGCCATCCATTGTTCTCACCATGTGCTTCTGATACAGGAAATGGTGGCCACCCAGTAACTCCACAGTATGTCCCCAGATGGTTCTTAAAAGGGCTAGCAGCAGCACAACACAAATCCATTATGCCCAAATCATGTCTTTAAAGGGCAATACATCCCAGGGGCCATAGTCACATGGCAGGAGGCTGGCAATCAGTCTTCTCCAATGCCCAGTGGTGAGGTCGGTTTCGCCACAGACACACCTTAGTGGGCTTGATGGAGCTTCATGATGCAATTTGAAAAAGTTAAAAAGAAAATGCAGTCCCCACCCCCATTGGCTTCACTTCCTTGCCTTATAAAGGAGCAACTCTACCCTGAGCTCCTCAGTGTTTGCCTGTCCTCAGGACCGATAGGTCAGGTAGCAGGGTTCTCTGCATGCCTTTGGCAGAATGTTAAGCTACTCACATTTCTCCCGGAAGGCTCCATCTGGCCTTTGAGAAGGATTGCTTGGCCTGGATGCTTGGCCTTCTTTTGTCACAGCTTATGGAATGCACACCAAGCTCCCGTGTTCCACTACTTTTTCAAATCCTTACAATCCATGTCGGGTGCTGGAAGTAGTAGACGTGCAATTCGGACGAATTTCGGGCAGTTTGGACATTCGGATACTTCCGAATGTCCGAATAGCTGAATTGCCGAAGTTCAGAAATTGCCAAAGTTCAGAAGTATCGAACTTCCGAAGTTGCCAAAGTGTCGAAGTGCCGAAGTGCCGAAGTTCCGAAGCATAGTATTGCCGAAGTACTAATGTACCTACCTACCCAGTAGAAGAATGAAGAATGTTACACTGTATACAAGTTTAAATAAAAAGTATAAAAACATAGGCAGGATTCAGTTGTAAGCATTTGCAACACTTACAACAATCAAGTAACACACCATTTAAATAAAAAGTTACTTAGCCTGTCAATGGAATCACAGGAATGAATAAGTAGATAACTCCCTAATTCCCACAGTATTAGGGAGCTATCTACTAAAAGGCCGAAAGACCTAAATTGGTCTTTCAGCCAAATTAACTAATACTAAGTAAAGATTACTTAGTAAATAATGCCCTTACTCGCTGTATAATTTACTAATAGGTCCCCCCTATTCTAATTTAGGGCCCCCACCCACTGCTCGGCGGTGGGTACCGAGGGGGAGGGCAATAGGTCCCCCCCTTGAAATAATTTAGAGCCCCGGTGGGGGCCTGGGGGAAGGACAATAGGTCACACCCCTTTTTTTACTTTAGTGCCCCTGATGCGTGCACTGTGCGTGCACGCGACAAAAAATATATGTGTGCCTCCAGTCACAGTTAATTAACCTCCATACCCACTGATAACCCTTTTCCCTCCAGCCCCTGCCAGCCAACCTCACTACCCACTGTTAACCTCTTCACCTCCAGCCCCTGTCAGCCAACCTAGCTACCCACTGTTAACCCATTCACCACCAGCCATGTTAATCAAGCTCCCTACCCACTGTTAACCCCTTCCCTGCCAGTATTATCCATCCATCCCTCTGGTAACCTCTTCCCTGCCAGTCCTTATTATCCTCCCATCCGTCTGGTAACCCCTTTGAGCGTATTAGCTTTAAATTAAGTTTAACATGTTTAGCTGCCTGGAATGTCCCTTTAAAGTAGTGTTTGGTACACTTGTTTTAGTTAAGGCACCAGTGAGCCCTATAAAGGTATATACATACTGGGTTTATGTGAAATGTTCAATCAGGCATATTATTCCCAAAGTGTCAATTGTATGTCACATTTGGATTTTGTGCTCTGGAAAAGCTCATTACTTACTCAGAGTCTTTCTCACCCTACAGATACGAATAAGATATATCAGGTGGGGATGGTATTATATGTGATTCAGGAGCCAACCACAGGCTCCTGTATGGTGGGTTTTCTATGTGAAATTGTCATCCTGCCCTGTGTTTTAACTTTGGTACATCCCTTTTGTGGACGCATACTTCATTTTCCATAGTACAAGCGGCAGTCATGAGTTCCCTACCTTTCTACTATGGATCAAAAATAATATATATATATATTTCCTTCCAGTAGTATGTTATTTACTGGGGACTCAGGGTGAATTTGCACTTTATAAGGCGGGGAGGGGGAAGAAGGGCAGGGGGAGAATAGGAGAGGGACTGCATTTTGATTTTTAACCTATTCAGTGCTGTGACAGAGGACAACTACCATTTGTGATGACTGCTGCTTGGACTATTGAAAATTAAATTTACGTTAAGTAAAATTTAGTTTTCAGTAGGTTGCCTTTTCGCTACAAAACCGTTTTATACCATTGCTCAATTTTCTGTTGTGTTGACTCATGTCCAATCAAGTACACCTTCACACCTTGGGGCACATCAGCACGGTGTCATAATTTTTAAATTGATTATTCTACATCCTTGGTAAAAGTAGTAATTACAAAAGCAAAGCCCAAAGATAGAACCTACATATAAATATTTTACATAAAACTTCTTGTTTTTTTAAGGTGGAATCAACACTTTCGGAAATTGTAACACTAAAGAAAACATCTCTGATTTGTGTTTATGTTGTTTTCATGGGCTGGTCCATTGTATTTTAATTGTGTACTAAAGATTTAGAAAATCCAGTTCGGTCCTGGCACTACCAGGGCACTAGAGGAAGACAAACAGATACATTGTTTGTTTCTCCACCTATACTATTTTAAATGCCAGAAAAGTGCAGTGCTTAGCATAATGATCAACAAGCTGCCAAGATGGAGACATTTAATTAATTATAGCGCTAAATGCAGTAGTATTGCATTTCTCTACATTCAATTTTGATTTTCTGGCATTAAAAAGAAGCATTTTTTAAATATAGAGGATAAGTAAACATCATATTAAAACTCCTGGGAAGTGACATTCAAGTAGCTGAAGCATATCAGAATCTGGGGTGACATAACTATAAAGAAGGTAGGAAAAATATTTTATAAAATATGTGTTTACTCTTTAAACCTCAAGTTATTAAACTTTATCCGTTTGTTGAAAGGTGATGCTATATTTTTCACAAGAATTTGACATTTTAGGCAAATATAGCTGGACTGGAAAAATAGCTAAGTTGCAGATTGTTTTTTTCATCAATTTGTTTATTTTATGGTAAAATATGCAATACTCTTGGCAATGTAACCCAATTCCAGGTCTAGTGAATAACTCAGTTTGAATAACACAGATGAGCCCTATGCATCGTGTTAATCTCTGGCACTCAATTACCATCTGAACTATACAGAGAAAAATCTTTGAAGAGTTAATGTAGACAAACATGACTAATTAAGTTGATCACCTGGATTATTGTACGAACATGTCTTGGACTTAAACAAAACATATTCCGGACGTCTGTTCGGCACGCTAAAATATACAGTAATCTAGAAAATAATTGGATTTTTTTTTTGGTAATTTCCATCCCTTTCATTAACTAACATCTGTGCTGCAATGTTCAGGTTTGGCATTGTTTTCTATTTGGGTCAAATTATTTAGGTTCATGAATAATGGATGGAGCCGTTTCACGCTAATTTCATTCTATAGCTTAAGCGTGAATCTTATGCAAACCCATTGTCATAGAATTGTCCGTCTGTCAACTATGCATCATATTTTATATTTCTGTATTAATGCAATTGACACAACACTCCACACTACTTATTATTCTTATCCTTGCAAACGTCTTATTTTATGGGTATAAACAGCTGTGTTTATGCCTCTATGAATTTCCTGTTTCATTATGAATTTGTCACCATGCTGTGTTTGAACGATAGGCAGACCAAGACGCTGTGGCTACCAGCTGGTAAAAGATGGCTGCTATTGTAATAATGGTATTCGTCAAAACATTGGACATTTTTATTATAGCTGGGTGGACAGATTTTATATTCATGGGGTAAGTAAAACAATATATAAATTGTTTTTCGCAAATAAATATTATTAATACTCTTTACAATTTTAATGTGGAGATGTAACAACAAATGAGAAAGAAATTATTACAAATATTAATGTAAAACAGGAGGTTAATAAGTACACTGTCTAAACAGGCTTACAGTCTGTTGGTATAGCATTCACCAGTAAAGGTTTCTCCTGCAAATTATTTATTTGTATAATGCATTTTATAACCCTTTTAATTTAAACTCAGATACTTAACTTAATTTAAAAAAAAAAAATTACATTTTATTTGCCACAAAAAAATGAAATACTTTCTTATTTACCTTTCATACATTCTTGCTGGACTTCTATGATGGCTTGAAATGAAACCGCTGGCAGAAAAAAATAAAAATAAATATATATATATATATATATATATATATATATATATATATAATGATTACATTTTAAGAGTAAGATAAGAATCAATGATTATTTTTCTGATACAAATTTTTTTTTACTTGTTCCCTTAGCACCAATTTCTTATATAACTTCAGACATATTGACATTAAAGATTAAGAAGGAAAGCAACTAAATAATATTAAGTCAAGGAAACAGAGATGCTTTTACAACCTTCTTGGACCTTGTCACTGATACCCTTACAACTGAGACCCTTACAACTGAGACCCTTACAACTGAGACCCCTACAACAGATACCCCTACAACTGATACCCTTACAACTGAGACCCTTACAACTGGTACCCTTACAACTGATACCCTTACAACTGATACCCCTACAACTGGTACCCTTACAACTGGAACCCCTACAACTGAGACCCTTACAACTTATACCCTTACAACTGATACCCTTACAACTGGTACCCTTACAACTGGTACCCTTTCAACTGAGACCCTTACAACTGGTACCCTTACAACTGGTACCCTTACAACTGAGACCCTTACAACTCATACCCTTACAACTGATTTCCCTACAACTGAGACCCTTACAACTGATACCCTTACAACTGATACCCCTACAACTGATACCCTTACAACTGAAACCCCTACAACTGATACCCCTACAACTGATACCCCTACAACTGATACCCTTACAACTGATACCCTTACAACTGATACCCCTACAACTGATACCCTTACAACTGAAACCCCTACAACTGATACCCCTACAACTGATACCCTTACAACTGATACCCTTACAACTGATACCCCTACAACTGGTACCCTTACAACTGAAACCCCTACAACTGATACCCTTACAACTGAGACCCTTACAACTGGTACCCTTACAACTGATACCCTTACAACTGATACCCTTACAACTGATACCGTTACAACTGATACCCTTACAACTGAGACCCTTACAACTGGTACCCTTACAACTGATTTCCCTACAACTGAGACCCTTACAACTGATACCCTTACAACTGATACCCTTATAACTGATACCCTTCAAGCTGTTTAAGGACTGTTTCATACTTGCCTTTCTGTGTTGGTGCTTGTTGTCTCTTCCAATCTGAGTTGGTCTGACAAATCAAAAGTTCATGGTTCCATCATTCCAACCCATGGGCACTCAACACATCAAGGTAAGTGTTAAACTGTCTCGTAAATGGTTTCACAGATTACAGATTCCCACTGGACAGTAATGTGTCTCAAACAAGTTTCATGATGTCCCGAGTAAGTTATGTTTCAAGCACTAGAAACTCAAAACTTCAAGAATGTAACAATATTAAAGGTCTCCACTACATTAAAATGTGGAACTTTTGGTCTAGAACAGAGTGTCTTGACATTCCGATGGACTGCCCATAATAAAGATTGTCTGTACACTTAATTGAAGCATTAGCTATTAACATGTCTACAATAACTTGTGTTTCAATCCAAATAACTGACTAAAAGATGATAAAATATCAAAGTAATGACAGAAATGAATCAACTGATCAGTCTGCTGTGTTACATTAATATAAAGTAGATTAAAATACAACATGACACATTTTAGGAGCAACAAAGCAGAAATATATTTTGCCCGGGTTACCTGGCTACTGATCTTGAGGTCTAATTTAGGACATTTTATTTAAAACATTAGAGCATTAGATAACAAAACTATATTATTATTAATTGTATTATTATTGTTAGTAACTTACCTAGATGAAAATGAATAATTTATTTGTGAATCTGCTGTAACTGAACAGACAGCAGCTGTTTTAGCTAAGTGTTTACTTGTAAATGTTTTTGGTCTGCAGAGCCCTATAAAGAAATTATAAAAAGTACATTTTATAAAGAAAACAAATTATAGAAATTTTTTTTACTAAGATCCTCCACCCAGAATAAAATTTATTTATGGTATTTATTTATGTATTCATTTATTTTACAGCATATCAATTAAAAAGGACTTTTCACTATATATGTTATTTAATTGTTTTATATGTGTGCCTTGGTTTGATTTCATTACTAAGTTCAAAGGTAGAACTAAAAGAGAATCTATGTTATATAAATGTATATATATATGTATATATATATATATACCACAGGGGAATATCTTAGAGTATTAGATACATGCCTTTATAGATGTGAACACATACAAACTACAAGCATATTTGGCACTTAAGACAAATGCAGAATTGAGGCTATGGGCTAGAAGGGAGGATAGGGCAGCACACATGGAAAAGAGAATTTCAGCTGCCACCATTGTGAGCCTTAGAATCCTACAAAAATCCATACAATACGAATAAACTTTATTTATAGTAAAAAAATTTTTTGTAATGTTAATGCAAGAAGACAGGCGGGTACAGCCTTTTGCAGTTTGCATATCAAGAGGGCTTACTCATAGGCAACATCTAGCCTCTGCGTTTTTTTGTTGTACCAAACAAAGTGTATTAAAACTGCCTGAATTTCAATGTTGGGACTCATTTTTCTACAGTTGCAATGTAAGAACAGGCACTAGCCAAACAGAGCTTCTTTTACGGTTTATATTTTGGTTTATTTTCATTCCAGAACATGAACCATTTTGGATCAAATCCCAGACAAAACTGGACTTCTAGGCCTGTGTCCTGCATTTAGTGCTTTGGCAATATAATTCATATACTCTCATTTAGAATGATCTCACATCATTAAATGTAGGTCTGTACATTTGCAAGATGTCACCTTCACCCTTTGTAATTTTTTTTTTTGTGAATATAATTTTTATTTATATTACTTACGTAAAGGTTGGAGACTCACAGGTCTCTAAGGTGAGTTATCATAATTTAAGAAAACATCAATGTATGTTTGGGCTCGCAGGCCCACAATGTTGACGGACTTGCAAGTCCCTATTTTCCAGTTTCACAAGTAACTTCATGTACATTTTACCATCTGCCATTTGTTTTACTAATTAAATCGTGTTTATGTGGTTTATATGTTTCTTGTACAGCAGCTGTGATTCATGTTATGTTTGTGTTGAGGCTCACTGACCTCTTATCCAACCTTTATTGTTAGGCGACGTTCAGGTCCCTACGTCTTGTGTTGGGTATTGTGTCTTAAGCGGACTCGTGTGAGTCTCCGCTTAGTGTCCTGGATGTCATGTGTATGGGATACGGTGTATCCGTGTTGAGAGGTTTATGGCTCACATTTCGGGAGGGTGTGATTGTAGCTTGTTGCTGTCCTCAGGCTATTTTGTGATTATCCCGTCTGCTCGTCTTGTGTTCCAGTAGGATTGTGTCTCTTGTAGGTTATGGGTTTTCCATTCAGGACACTGGTGTCTCCTCTATATGTATTAATTTCTGCTTTGGTTGGGGTTAGAAGAGTGGGGGTGGGGAAAGTCGGGGTTAGGGTGGGGAGAGGGGTGTCTGTAGTCATTGTCTTCCGTTATCTGTCGTCCACTGGGTGTTCTAAGTCCTAACTGTCCGTGATTTGGTGTTCGTCTGATCCGAGTTCCATTTGGAATCCTTCCTTCGCTGTCTCTAGGATCCAATATGTCCAAATGTCCATTTAGGTCTTTGGGGTCGCGTTAGTCGTCATGGTCAGTTCCTCTGTTAACCCATAGTAATTTTTGTACCATGTTCTGCAAGTATAGTTTGGGTTATCATTGAAGCTGGCCATAGATCGAAGCACTATCTTGGGGGGAGGGAACAATCTCTTCTCTAGATATCCACAACTCATCACTCACACAGGAAAACAAATTCACTGGTACTTATAGAGGCCAAAAGATTATATATCTGACCAATCCTTGTAACAAACAATATTCAGAACTGGAGTTCTTCAGCACAAAGGGATCTAATTGTAAAGGCAGCTCTTTTCCCTTTCTGAAATATTGTGGCCCCTCACTGTGCCATTTACATGTTTTTTTGTACTTTGGATAATAAAATATATAGTACATATATGGACTCCACTGACCTAATACATTGTAGATAATTATTGTAAAAGTAAATGAATGTATGATCTCTGAAGATGGAGCCAAGAACTGCTTCATTCTACCCTCATCATCATGATCATGAAAGCTCTATCAAGGTACGATATTTAGAAAAGCTCTCAGAAAACACAAAAAGAGTGAGCATCACAATAACTTACCCCTCATTTGTGATCTCAGGGCCGCACCATAGTTAATTCTCATTTCAAGTCCATACTTGTTTGAGTAGGTAGTTGCAGAGCCACAACGAAAAAAGGGCTTGCTTTGGACTCTATGACACACACCCTTTTCTTCATTAGTCTGCTTTGCTGAGTGCACAATGAAAAACGTTTGTTGTTTGTTGTATATACTTGAAATATAGTAAGTATTTTCCAATTTATTGAAATACACTTTGAAATAATTTTTAATTCCTAACAATTCACACTTTATTAAATAACTTCTAGAGAGAGTGTCTATAACAGAAAATCATCCTTACACTGAAATACCGTTTTTAAATCTAGTAACAGCATTCCAAGAGAGAGAAAAAAATTGTAAACATGCGTTAATCGTACTTACACTTTATAAATATTTTGTGTCATAAGTAGAGTTGGAATTGGAACAGCCTTATTGAAGATAATGGACAAGTAAGAAAGACTTCTGATGTTATAAGGGAGAGAAATTAACGGTTTCCCTAAAACTGGGATGTTAGCGATTTCCTAAAGCACTGAAAATGAGCCAAAATCTAATCCGGCACGGAATAGTGTTCCATAAGAGTGATGGTCCCTAGACAAGTGTTACAGGTTCAAGATGGAACCGCAAGAGCACTCTAAGGGCAGACACAGTATACAGGCAATGCAGAGAGTCCAGGACCTTCCTGCTGATTTGGAAGAATATATAGATTGTGGCACTGTTAAAATGAGCATTATGTTTTAAAGGGTAACTCCCAACCATCATAACCATTAAGCTTTGTTGGCGCTGTTTACCAGTGATAGGGCAAACTTCTTTGCAATAGGTTGCCCTCTTACCTGTGTCACCCGCTAGGCGCCTGTTCTCTTCTCAAGAAGATTTACGTCATCCAGTTTCAGCAAAGCTGCGGAAGTCAGATGACGATCTTGACGCTGATTCCTTGGCTGAAAGTGTAATCGAACCGCTATCAGCCAATGAAGGAGCTTCTGTGCATAGAAATATGCACAGAAATGATATTCAACAGCCTCAAACTCTAGTTCTGAGTTGGCTAATGACACACCAATGACGCTAAGTTAAACCTCTTGGCAGCAGAGGGGTTAAACCCTGTATATTCAGACTACAGGCACCTTGGCCAATTCAATGATTATAGTGTTTGAAGTTCCCTTTAAATTGCGTCCCAAAGGAAAATAAAGAAAGGATTATATTATTTGTAGGGACAGTGAGTCTGGAGTTAGAGATGTCGCGAACTGTCCGCCAGCGAACAATAGCGTGTTCGCATTGTGCGAACATATCTGATTTCCGGTCCGCCCCCTATACGTCATCATTGAGTAAACTTTGACCCGGAACCTCACAGTCAGCAAAAAATATTCCCTAAAATATTCTCTAAAAATATAAAAAAAAACATTTGAAAAACGTACCCAAAAATATTAAATTGGGGCCTGCATTTCTTAAAAAGTTAAAAATAGTCTCTACATATAGTCATTACTTTTACAGAACAATGGAAGGTTAATCACTAAACATAGTAATTGGACAAATGACTTTCAAAATAATTCAAAGTCAAATTAGCCGAGCTTGAAAGCAATATCCTGCTTTACTGAATCGGACATGATTTCCGGATCAGCTAGTTTGGCCTATATTTTGCAAACTGTTTGATTATGTATCACATTTCACTGTCTAGTGAATAGACTCTCACCCCCTCCCTAGGTTCATGCAACATTTATCGTATTAGAAGACAAATTACTTCACAGTCAGTTGTGCTGAAATCCAGATGATTTACTTACCATCGGCTGATGTGGTTCTCTTAGAATGGGTTAAAGCATCATGTACTGATACATCAGCGGGTGGTAGCCGTACAGCCATCACGGTGTGAGGCACATTTAGAGACCACAGAAACCTAGATTAAAAACAAAAAATAGAAAAAGAATTGACATCAAACTCGTAAAAAATTTTTTACAAATATTATAGGCAAGCATTGCAATTTTAGTGAAAAAGACAGCAGAGAAAAGCAGGATAACAAAAACATTGAAAAAACAGTTTGCAGCATGTTGTTAGGGAAAAGTTAAATTGTCATAATTAGCTGATAGAAGAAGAGTATGATATTAACTTTCAGAAACTGGAACGCAGTTATGATATCGTTTAAACAAAGACAAACAGTGGAAAATAAGTATTACAGCGAAACATGGGGACCGGGGCACATCCAGATGCTCTTCTGGGGCAAAGGGGCTCAATAAGGTGTGGTTACTATGGAAACCAACGTAACATTTGTTAACATTTAGCCATAATATCACCTGGTTGCCTTTAAGGAAAGTATAGTATGGTACAGTTAGTAAAGTATAGTATACTATAAAAGGTTAGCTATTTACTAAGATCAGATTTATACAGATTGCTTAAAAAATTAGCCACATCTATTGTTTAAGTGGACAGTATTATTTATGTAATGACTTGAACAGCTGTGTAAGTAAGATATAAGCAGACAAAATATATAATAGAATTAAAAGAACGGAGGGACCTTAACAAAGAAGCAGTCACGTAGTTATCCGATAATATAAGCTGTCTAGGGAGGAAGGCTGGAGAAACATGTAGGATCCTGCTACTAATCAGCAAATGGTCTCCTCTTTTCCCATAATCTGTATTCCCCTATTCCATCAGCTGCTGCGTGTTGAGGGCTAGCATAAAATGCAATGGTCCTCCAAGGATTCTATTTACAAGACCTGGCCTGTCACCCATAGGTAGTAAGGTGAGTAAATATATGGAGCGAGGCTCCCCAATACTCACATTTCCTTTAATTTAAGATGGAATTGTTGAAGTTATGAGCCATTCATTCATTCATTCATTTGTTTGTTCATTCATTCATTCATTCATCTATTTTAAGTACACCTTTTAGAGTTGCTATATATCAATTTCATCATATTTTTGGTTTGCCTCAATGTATTTCTGTTAGCTTACTTTTTCTCTGGTTTCTGCAGCAGGAGTAGAACTGAATTATACCCGTGGCAAATCATGTATTACCTGGCTATTGAAAATATTTCCGCTCTCACTGTGAGCAGATGTATTCATGGCCCCTTGGCACACTCTTTCCATAGAAAATGATGATAAATAAGATCGAGTTATTCTGCATGATCTATGTGGCTTGGTTGCTAAGCACCACTTGCAGTTAAAATCATTTGAGTGATAAAAAGACAGTCAAAAAAAACAAAAAAAACAAGGTACGTTCATCTCTGAAAAAGAAAACTAATAAGTTTTGAAGTTGAAACTCGACATAGCGTGTGAAGATGAATTTTTTAAAATGATTAAATACTCTAGTCTATTTTTTATTGTTTTGTTAAGAGCCATTCCACCGAATGGGTGCCATTCCTATCCCCAGGGCATTATATGTAAAATATGGATTAAAATTTACTATAAAATATGTTTTATTATTAAACAAAGCTTCCTGCACATTAATCTAACTGCAAATTTAAAATTTATAATTCAACTCAGGCAGGAAGAAAACAAATCAATGACCTCAGTGAGAGAGAAAAGCACAGACGTCACAGAACGTGGTGGGAGACTTACCATGGGATCAAGGAGAAGAAAGAATCTCTACAACCCTCGTCAGCAAAGGGACAGACATCCCTGATCCAACAGAGCTGTTTGGTGTGTTGCAAAACACAGACACAACAATCAAGGTTTTTTTTTGTCAGCAAAGAAGCAGTTGAGAAAGCAGTTTCAGAGATGTCCAATGATGTTCTGTCCATTATGAGGATCCATCAGGCAGTGACTCTAACCCATGAAGAACTAAGATAAAGGGATGTCAGCTGCTTGTGCATGATGACACAAAGTCTGAACTGTGAGTGTTTTAATGCAATCAATAGAGGCTCCCACATCACCCACAGATGTTCGGGGGCAAAATCCTGAAGTTGTTGGCAAATGGTGTGTCCTGAAGATCAAAGGTGATACTTTGGTATCATCACAAATACAAATGAAACACATGTTGAGGTCCGTTGTATGGAAAAGATAGAGGTCGACAGGCTTTTATGGCTAGTTTGAAGACATTCTTAGGTGCTTGTTTACGGACATTGTGTGTATCATTCTACCCCAGAGGTCAATCATAGGTTGTCTCATAAAAAATTCTGAAAGAAATCTAGGCCAAACTAGAGACGGCTACTTAGAAGAGGTCAGTCAATATTGTTTTCATGAGTTTAATGCAATTTGGCTAAAACACTGTTGGATGTAGTTTTCGCATCTAAACCTTCTGCATCTGAAATAGCATTTATAAGTCAAGAAGATTCAGTGTTGAAAAAAAGATAAAAAATGAAGTTTAATTTGGAAGAATTACAACAAGAAAATGACACCGATTTGGTAGAATGACCCTTAAAGCAAATCAAATCAATATAAATGGCAGCTGAATTTTATAGAACACTACTTGAACACTATAATAAAAATAGCACAAGTTGCTGTTATAAAATCTCTAGCCCCCCCCAAAAAATATTTACTTCACGAAAACCTTTTTTCAAAATATTCCAAACACCGAATGGAATTTTACCGTCCTATTATGAGGCCTGGGCAGTCTTTGTTATTGAGGCTGTCTCTGAAGCGATACAGTAAAACCGTGGAGTATGGCTAAAGAAGTAATATTTTATTTTAGCTGAAATGTGACCTGCTAGATGGCCTTCATGGTATATGTATGCTACTGCTAGAAGGTAATAGCACAGAAAAAGAACTACACAGAGGGCATGACAAATGATTTGCTGTTTAATTCATATTGGCGCTTCACTATTCTAAAAATGTTTTATTCTCTGTGCTTGGATGGATTGATAGAGAGACAGACAAGCAGGCAGACGGACGGACGGATGGATCCTTTATAATAAATATACATTTACATGCTATATTTCATTATTATTGCAATGTATGTGTTATGATAAAGTTAATGGTGTTGTTTTGGAGGGTTTATATTTCTGCTAATTTCTTCAGAGAGGCATATGACATTTAACCCCAGAGGGAGTATGTGTTGTATCCAAAATAAATTAGTGTTTAGATGTGGGCCCCCGGGGTTGGATCATTCGGAGAGTAGGGCGGGCTGGAGCTCCACTCCTCAGTTTATATACACCTGGGAGATATAAGATCCAGGCCAGGAACTGACTTCCACCCATTGCTCAGCTGCAGAAGGGGAAATAAAACCCTCCCTGGTAGACAGGTATGGGAGACCTTTGTTTCTCCTTCGGCGGTTGGAAGCAGCAGGCTGACTTGTGACTGAGTACCGGAGTGCAGAGAGTTGACAAGAAGCAAGGTTGGTGAAACCTGTATTTTGTTTAAGTTTAATCCTCGATAGAGAGGGAGTTGAATGTTAGTAAGAGCTCAGACGAGATAGCATTTAGTTTGCAGGGATTTCTGTTATATTATTATTTCTTTCATTTTGCTGCTGTCTCCTGAGCGAATTTCAACAATAAAGTGCCTGAATTTATGTTAAATCATAAGACTGTGCATGTTTATACCCTAGAGGACCGCGCTATTTGCAGTACAGGATCACCGTGTTTAAATGTGCCGTAACATTCTATAAAATGTCTCATACACATAATAATCTTCCTGGTTATTCACATGCTAAATAAACTGTATAACATGTTCTGCTGGCCAGCTGCACTCACCTGTCATAAAACAATAATATTTCAGGGCTGTTGAAATCCTTTACAGTCAGATACCTGCTGGAGCCACAGTGGATTTTGAGAGCCTAGAATTGTAGATGGAGACTGTGAGCAGAATTTATTTTGTATAGACAAACATCCAAACCTTCAGCAAACATGTTTATTTGCAGTAATGTAAAAATATAAAATATATATATCCTGAAGTGGTGTCCCTAACATATAATATTTCAAGAACTGGTAACAATATTTCTCTATTCCACAGATACCACACTTCCCCCAAGTTCTCCCACCGTTGATAAAATTCAATACGACTCAAGCTATCTGCCTTGTGAAACCACTGGGTTCCTTACTTTACTTCTTGCAGTAACACCCTAACTCCTATCACATTTATCTTGGGAATATGTTCCATTTGTATACATGATGAATCCACACACTTTCCTGATACTACAATTATAATATCCCTTCCTAGTGTTAGCATCACAGCTTCAGCCATAGTACCGGTACATGGTACTTCTGCCTTTTACGTTAACATTTTAACTGCTGACTTTAAAATAAATAGAAATACATTCCTTTAATGGACACTCCAGACCGCTAAGTCACTTTAGCTTTCTGAAAAGCATTATGTATAAAGAATGTATCCTATTTGTTTTCATTTTGCAAAAAGTTAAGATTTCAAAAGACTTTTATAAATTATACAGGTTCCACCTCCCTTTGTTCAAGCAGACAACAGGCCCTGTTACTTCCTGGTTTGGTTAGCTTAGTTGCACTGAATTCAAGAGGCAGCAATTACCCAGAGCACCTGCCTTGCAAAGACTTCTCATTGAGCTTCATTGGGAAATCTGTGATTGGACAGCCACAGAAAGTCTGGGCGGGGTTAGAAGAGGAGGGCTTGCAAAGTCAGCAGACAAGAAATCTGCAGGTTTTGCAAGCTGTTTTTAGATATAACTCCAAGGGAAAAATTTATAATGAAATGCATGCAAGTTATCATTTGGGGTATATCTACTAAACAGTGATTTTTATTTTGTTTTTGGGCAGTGGCGTGTCCCTTTAATTAAATAATACTACACCCCCTACATTGTCTCTGATATTCCTTCCATTGCTTTATCAGACTTTCCTTGAGATTCCATAGCAGTAAATGTTCACTATAATAACAAAGTCTAATACCTTTTTTCAGATTCTTCTAATGAAATTTACTGTTTGCAAGTAAACCATCATGTCTTACTGTACAACTTTGTACATTATTACTGCAAAGAAAAAACAATAATGATAAATGTCTATTAAATTTGCCAGAGTTCTTGTCAAGCCAGAGATGGAAGCACAAGAAAAAAAGTCTTTAAACCAAGTGGAATTTTATACTGCGGAATTTTAGAAAATTTAATTGGTTGTGTTTTTAAACTGATAGAATGCAAGACAGCTCAGCCAGAAGAAATGAGCAAAGGAAGCCATCGATCGCCAGGCATATGGCTTGCAATCTGTGTCTGCGAATTGAACTGGTGGCAATGTTCTGCAGTCAGGTGGCAGGGTGCAATTAAAGGGACACTAAAGTCACCAGTGCAACTACATGTATTCCTGACCCTATAGTGTTAACACGACCATCTAGCCCCCCTGGGCCCCTCATGCCTCCATAAATATAGTAAAAATCTTACTGTATTCAAGCCAGAAGCTGTAAATCTGCATGCTGAGACTCAGTAAAACAAGCAGTCTGCTGACATGTGATAGCCTGATCCAATCACAGTGCTTCCCCATAGGATTGGCTGAGACTGACAAGGAGGCAGATCAGGGGCAGAGCCAGCATGATTCAAACACAGCCCTGGCCAATCAGCATCTCCTCATAGAGATGAATTGAATCAATGAATCTCTATGAGGAAAGTGCAGCGTCTGCATGCAGTGGGAGGCGATACTGAATTACAGGATGCTGTGCACAGAGCTGCCCTGTGCTCTGCTGACAGCAGATCTGAGTGGATGGAGGCATATCAACTCAGAAGTCCCTCTGGTTCACTCTGAGTGACTGCAGCTGGAGGTGTTCCTAGCGTTCAATGTAAACACTGTATTTTCTCAGAAAATACAGTGTTTACATGAAAAAGGCTGCAGGGAGCTATAGTTCTCACCTGAACAACCTCATTAAGCTGAAGTTGTTCAGGTGACTATAGTGTCCCTTTAACTCTTCTTTGATCTGGGAGTGATTATATGCACCTGTCTGAAAAGCAAATTAGCAATGAGGTCTATGCACACTATGAATGAGACAACATAAAACAAAATATGTACATGTTTTGTATACCAAGTGAAGCTACAATAATTATAACTGATGCATACAATCCCTAAAATGTCAGACTGAAACAAGATTTGTGAAGAAATGGATAACAAATGTAAAATTAGATTACATATTTGCTCTCACATGTACTTTTTCTGGTCCGTAAGCCTGTTTAGGAGTTTGCTTTCCATTGAAAATGGGCAAATATTTTTTCTGCTTAACTTTTTAGTGCCTTTTCAAATAAGTCTTATATTTCAGTTTGTAAATATTTGCAACTGATATGTTTGCATATCATTTCAAATAGATATAACTAAAAGTATTACAACAAAGCTATAAAATAAACCTAAGCCATGATATCCTGTTCAGCCAGAAAAAGGGGAACTGCTGCATGCTTTGACAATCTCAAGGTTTATTGTACCATGGCTATCATTTCTTAGATTTACATTTACTTCACTGTTTTGAATGTCAGGTGAGTGACATGACACATTATTTAGCACATACGTAACACCGTTACCTTCTCTAGCTTATTATTACGTGCAGAACAGGTGCTACCTTCCGATGTGATGCTTTTTTGGATGTTGTATTTTAAGATTCGTGAACACCAATGGAAAGGGTTCAGCCACAGACCGTGATTCAAATCCTTGATAGCTCTCTCTTTCTCGTGCAATGTATTCCAGACCAGAGCCCTGATGCAATAAACATCCTGAAAAATGAAGTTAAAAAGAACCAATTTCAATAAAATGTTTGGTTTACTTTGTTTCTAATTGATCCCTTGTAGTGAATATTTTAAAGTGTGACCCTTTGCACAGAATAGAAGTGGAGATGAACTGTACTCTATATCGATAATACCATTTATCTTCAATGAGATGCTATCTGTATATCGCCCGGACACTGTTTATTGAAAATGCTGAAAACTTTTTTGTTTTTACAGTTTATAAAAGTGCTAATTTGCGAAAAGTGTTGGTTTCAGTATTAACAACCTCAAAAACACCTCCCCCGTTGTCACTCGGATAGCCAGGGAGGAGTTCTCTGCTTCCATTAGCTCCCAATAGTTAATGGGAGTAGCAGGCACACTGGGCTAGTGTGTGCGTTCATTCCCCACTGCTCAATGAGCTGTACTATAGCTCATTAAGAAGCCAGATGAACTAGCGCTATAAGTACAGAGGCTTCTCAATGAGAAGTCTTTTATTGGCAAAGGTGTGGGCTTGCAAAGGCTGCAGACAGCAGATCGGCTGCTTTAGCAAACAGATTTATTTAATTCACCCCCCACATAACATATACAGGAAAAAAAATACGTATACATGTTTTGCAGTGTATCTATTAAATAAAATAGGGGGTGGTGGAGAGCGATTTCTCAAGAATTCTTTAAATTATTTAAATATGTAATGTAGGCACACATACTAACACTGCTTGCAGGAATTCTCTCCAATTTTAGTATACTATTTAGAAAATAGCCTTGCACACTGTGCGAAAAATTCGGCTTGGCCGGACCATTTTTTCCGACAATAAATTAGGAAACTGAATCACATGAACAAAAAAGTGCAAAAATGGACCGATTAGTATGTTTACAAAATATATACATAATTATGTATACGTTTTGCAATGTGATTTTACCGCATTTCGGTTCACAGATCATGTGAGGAAAAGTTAACAACAGAGGGAAGAACAGGAGTAGCAGCGAGAAAACCTATATATATTTATTTAATATATAAATATAGATTATTTTTTTACTGGTCCTTTTTCTCTTTTCTTGGTCACTTCTTACTTAATCTGTGAATTAAAGCAAAATTTAAGGACTGTGGCATAGGTATCAGTTGTGGTGTTTTTTTTTTTTTTTCATCAATCATTTCCTTTCTTTGGCATCACAGGGGGAATTCAGAATCACTAACCCAAACCGAGCATATTTGGGCCAAAATGAATTTCTAAGTCTATTGAATGTGCATTTAAAAATTCTGAGAATCAAATTATATATAATTGATAAATACAGAAGGACGCTTGCCTCTAGAGGCAATTTGCAGTAACAAGGAGCCTCTCGGGGGGCATCCAGGAACTACCACGGCTCAGTAGGGAGATTGGAAGATATTCCTGACTGACCCAGAGCACCCCCAAATCGACTGAGCATGTTTTCTAGGCCTCTGGTGTGCGCAGACCACTCTAGGCAATCCTTCATGTTCTGGCGAGCTGTAAATGAATCATTCAAAGTGACTGACGAAAGAGAGTGCTTACAGAAATCTGCACTTTGCCGGAGGTGTACAGCTTACGTTTCTCCTGTCAGACCACCACACATCATCATGCCCCAAACTAGAGTACCAGGAAGCAAGCCCCCTCCCGAGAAGACTCAGCTCTCACATAACACAACAAGCAGCCCCGACACATTACACACAGGCTCTTTACACAACATTTCAAGCTGTCTACACACAGCCTTCTCATACATATAACTTACACACAACCTCCCCACATGCCTTCCACACACACACAAAAACAACATAGTGCCTCCACA
This sequence comes from Pelobates cultripes, assembly GCA_933207985.1. Classification (NCBI taxonomy): domain Eukaryota; kingdom Metazoa; phylum Chordata; class Amphibia; order Anura; family Pelobatidae; genus Pelobates; species Pelobates cultripes. The sequence continues at coordinate 334,917,009 of OW240914.1, read as the reverse complement.
TACACAATGTAAACTGCCTCCCTACACACAACACACAGTCCCATACACACAACACACACCACTGCCAATAGTCTACACACAAAACAGAAACCTCTTCTCCGCCTCCAAATAATATACTTAGAAATTCAAATTAGACAGTCGTAATGCTAGTTATGATGAAAAAGTCTGATGGAGAGTGGAAAGAGAGACCACCGGAGAAATAGCTGGAAAGAGACAGAAAGTTGAACTGGGACACGCACATAGATGCAAAGACTCTGATAACGTTTATTCCAAGAAGGAAGGACAAGAAAGGCAGATTCACAAACTAGAAGATGTGGGACAATGAGATAGAACGGAGAAGTGGATTGACCAAGATAAGGGTAACATTGTAACAGTGCTTGGAGTATTGCTTTAATAGGAGCTCAATTTCTCTTCCTTTAAACTTGAGCTTTTTAAGTTTGTGACATGTGTCTGCTTCCTCAACACTGAAATATAGCAATGTAACAGGGTAAAGCATCACTGTCACTTTTGAACTTTTCATAAAAATAGAATCTTTATAAAATGCTCTTTTTTTTTTTCTCTGTTGGAATTTCATAACGTTCCAAAGCAATCAAGTGATTTATAAGAGACAAAGTCTCATGTAAAACGTGACCTTTGGCAAAATGTGGAAATAGATGCAGTTTCCGCCTTTACATTGTGCCGTCATGAAATGTGCTATTATTTCAACAATTGCTAAAAAAGAATATCAATGGAAGATTCTGCAGTCTTGCTGGGTAGTCTGTAGGCCCTGCTTTGAACACTCCCATATGTACAGGAGTCAGGGTTGGATCCCCCAAGAACCCACCTCTGAGAAGCCAAGGAACCCTTGAGTCCTGGCATTCATGTGGATGTTACTTTGACATGTGCCACTTACATAGAGATTGTTGCAGATATAGGATAATGTAATTTGCCACACTGAAAAAATGGGTCAGGAATGGTTTGAGGAACATGTCAAAGACAAGGTGTTGTCTTGACCTCCAAATTTCTCAGCTCTCAATCCGATTGATCATCTGTGGTCAATGGAGGCCCCATCTTGCAACAACTAGTACTTAAAGGGACACTATTGTCACTAGATTAACTACAGTTTATTGAAGTGGTATGGGTGCATTGTCCCAGTCCTCTTAACCCTGCAATTCTAATTATTGAAGTTATTGAGAAACTGATTTACACTAAAACCAATTATGTGAAATAAAATTGGAAGTCTCTAAAAGTACCCACTGAAACATTTTGTGGAAATAAAGCAATTCCTGTGAGTAATTTTATATTTGAGCAACATGTAAATATATATAAAAACGTTTCTGCACAATTCACACTGGAGCAGATTGTGTGAATACAATTAAACAAGTGTTTCACCCTTCACAATGGGGCAATTTGTGTGCAGCATATTTCCTCATGCTCAGCCATGTGCAAGTGAACATGTGAATAGAAGAGGGAGGGGAGAAACACATAGAAAAAGCTCATAGGTAAAATTGTTCCAACAGAATTTTCTTAGAATGGTAAAAAAGAAAATTTGACAAGCTGGACTCTCACCTTTATTAACGTTGCCAGCTAAACACATCTCAGTAAAAAATTCATATAGTGGTCCTGCTGCGTTCTGCCTGCCATCTAATGCAGGGTACTTGCAAAGAACACCTTCATAAGTGGATATAGTCTGGCTCGGTATATTAATATAAAACACTCTTTCTCTGAAAGTTCCCAGACGCATTTCGCAGTGCAATCGGCTTTCTCAATGATTCTCAGTTTCTTCAGTATTCACCTCCGAAAAGTCTTTAAGAAAGTGTTACAACTTCTAACGGTTATCATTTAAAACCCAACAGGACTCACTATTTCCAATATTTGAGTTGCGTTATCAGGTATATAATCGCATGACAATAAGCTCTATTCGAAAATCCCTAATAAATTAGTGCACAAGTTTCTATGGCAACTTGCACTCACATGAACATTGTTAGTTTCTCCATGCTCCTATATTGATTATAAGGATATTACAAATAAATAGACACTATAAAAGACCCTAAACATCAATGTGTCTATGCTTAGACTAAAAAGGTTAAAACTTATATGTTTCTAAAATTTCAGATTTCAATGGCAACCCATAATGCCACTAGTTAAGATACCATCATTGTTCGTTTTTCAAACTATTATAAAAACAGTGTAGCTCTGGTGATATGGATCCTGGAATCTAAATGAACTTAAAAAGGTTAAAGTATTTACGGGTCTTGGAACGGGTTTCTACCTTGTTTAATTTTATGCACACAAACTGCTCCAGTGTGAATTGTGCAGAAACTTTATATTTATATATATATACTTACATGTTGCAATAATGTAACATTGGGAAAAACTGTAAGCTTTACTCACACGTACTTATTGCATTAGTCATATTGGAGAGACTATTCGCTTTATTTCCATAAAGTGTTTCAATGGGAACTTTTAGAGACTTACAATGTTATTCCACACAAATTTTGTGCAAATCTGAAAAGATTGTGTCTTTGTTTATCTGTCATTTAGAATCTTGCTATAGCTTTTTTTTTATTTTCTGATATAGATTAGAGGTTTTTCCTTGTTGTAAGTTGCTGCCCCTATTTATAGAAGGTGTTTTTTTTCCCTCTGTGCTCCACCTTAACTCATAGTTGTGGATTTTAATGTTGTGGCTGATCAGTATATATGTAAATTAAAGGAATACTTGAATCTCTTTAAGAACGGTTGAACAACTTACCTGGCGTCTGCTGGGCATACAGAAACTCACCTATAATGGCGGGGACCTCGTCCCTCAGAACCAGGGACACACAGCTCAATATCATGTCCAGGCTGGACAGGACCTTTGCCAACTTCTGGCTGCGGCTGTAGCACAGGTTACACCACCCCACTCCATTGCAAGAAGGCGACCACTCACCTCGACTGCAGTCTCGGTCATCACATAGGGAGGCCTTGGATTCAGCAGGAGAGCTGGTCCAGACACAAGGCGGCACAGACACCGGTATCAACGCAGACCACAGCTGGACCTCAAGTGACTCGGGAGGTACATAGGGGAATCCCACCAGTGGTGTATGCAGTGCATCGCCAACCTTTCCACGGGTTCAGGGTCCTGAGGCTCATCAACCCCATACAGGACTGTACTCTGCCCACGAGGGGAATAGGCTGATTTGTGCTCTGGGCTCCGGGTGCCTCACCCTATTCTTGCTGGTATCATTATGGGGCAGCTGTAATATTTCTGGCTTACATGCTGCTTTGGCACACTCTTTACTGATGATTATTGTCTCACTTTTAAAGGTTAACCCTCATTGTTAGCACTAGCACATATTATTATTATTATTATTATTATTATTATTATTATTATTATTATCTCAACAATAGAAGGGCCTCCTAGGGGAATTTTCTTGTTGTACTCTAAGCTTCTCTATCTTGTTTATTACTATTAAAAACCAAAAAGGAAGTGGTCATTTTGACATTCTATGCTCTATTTACAGCTATTACTATCATATAACGCTATTCAGAATGTTTATGCTTGAATTTTATGCTTCATGAATTTTTTTCATTTTTTTTAAATGTAAAAGAAAAAAAGGACTTGGAAACCAGGGAGCTCAGACTACTGTGCTGTGAAATACAAATCAATTTAAAGGTCAAAGTAAAAAACTGAAAGTTCAGCTCTATTGCTGCATTCATTGCACAGTTACTGTGCCTCCCTGCCTCCCCCAGGTGGTGCATTACATCTCACACATGTTATTTCCATACAGGAGAGGAAGAGCAGTGCAGACCTTTCCATTCCTCTTCAAGCAGGCAGTGTGACCAGTGGTGTATTCTGGTTGTGTGCTGCCCTAAGCATGACAAAACTCAGGCACCACCCACCTTTCAAATTTCTCTTTCTGACAAACACACGCCTTCACTGATGCATACACTGACAAACACTCACTTACAGAAACAGTCATTGATTTGTCACACACACTGTTTAACCAACACACACTTTCACTGAAACATACACATTCACAGACATACACACTCATTCACAGTTACACACACGCACATTCACCGACAGACACACATATACACTAACTGACAAGACACACATGCATACTCTCTGACAGATGTACACTCACGCAGTGTCACACACACACACACACACTGGGACATACATATACTCACTGACAGATACACATACACACTCGCTGACAGGCATATATACACTCAGTGTCAGACATACACATTCACTGACAGACACACACTCTCAGTGACAGACACAGATACACACGCATACACACACATTGACAAACACACATACATACACACACACTCACTGACAATTTGGCGGATATTTCCCTGTGGTCCAGTGGGGCTGCTGCTGGCTGGGCTGGCAAGCGGTGGAGGAGACAGGCGCACAGTTCAGGCTGGTGGCGAGAGAGCTCTGATCCTCCTGCTTAGCTCCATCGCACGCTTCTCAGTGATGACGGAGTGACGTCATATTCCAGCTCCGGCATCATTGTGGGTTGCGCATGGGAACTGAGGAGATGCCAGTCTCAGGGGCCAGCCGGCTAGCTCTCTCGTCCCCCAGGGCAAGAGCCTGGTAAGGCATTTGCCAGGGCACTTAGGAGGTGGCTTTTTTGCCACCCCCCTGAAATTTGCGCCCAAGGCAAATGTCTTGTCAGCCTCGCGCTAAATACAGCGTTGAGTGTGACAGAACATTTTTACCTCCAGTGTGTCTGAAAACCAATATTACAGTGTGTGTGTGTGTGTGTGTGTGTGTATATATATTATTATTATTATTATTTGTATTATTATTATTTAAAACATTTTTATCTATAGAATTTACTTTAATTGGGAAAGTAAGAATGGAAGGGGGGGCAAAGAGAAAGGATACTGGAAACTGCAAAGGATGGAGATAAGGCTGAATGAAGGTATGAATGGGAGTTGTAGGTATATCTAGAGAGATAAGAGATTGAGGTATCGCTGGGGAAAGAAGAAAGCTGTAGGTATTACTGAGGATAGAATGAAGTTAGAGCTATGCCTGGGGAATGAAAAGAGCTGGATTTATGCCTGGGGAGAGAGAAGAGCTGGAGGTATGGCTGGGTGGACATGGAATTTAAGGTATGGCTGGGGAACATGGAATTGGAGTTATGGCTAGGTGGAAATGGAATTGGAGTTATGGCTGGGTGGACGTGGAATTGGAGTTATGGCTGGGTGGACGTGGAATTGGAGATATGGCTGCGTGGACGTGGAATTGGAGATATAGCTGGGTGGATGTGGAATTGGAGATATGGCTGGGTGGACGTGGAATTGGAGATATGGCTGAGTGGACATGGAATTGGAGGTATGCCTGGGTGGACATGGAATTAGAGGTGAATGGGCAAAGAAGAGAGCCTGGGGGAATGACTGGGAAGATAATTGAGCTAGAGGTATGAATAGGGAATGAAGTGAACTCGAGGTATGGAAGGCAGATGACTGGGGAGGGAAAAATGGGGCTGTAGTTATGTTTGGAGAGGAGAAGGGGAAGTTTAGGGTGAGAGAATGTGGTGGCAAGGATATGTGGAAAAGACATAAGAAGAGAAAATGGCATGGAGAGGCCATATGAAGAGTCAAAATCTGAACAGCCCTGCACATACAGGCACTCCACTCAATTACACACATACTGACAGTCCTCTTTTCCAATCCACATACGCCGAAAATCCATGCACATATCTCTACATTCCATACACTGACATTCCAAACAAATACATCTCTTTTATTTACATCCAAGCATACAATGCAAATCCACATAGTTACATGCCTACATTGACACACAGTGACACTTTGCACACACCTCTATATTCTGCAATTTCTTGTGGGACTCTGTTTGTACCCATACATAAATAATATTACATTACAGAGCCCCACTGTATTAATACACACTGTATAAAGGCATTTTCTTTTTTAAAAAACAAGGTTAAAAAAAAATCTTCCAGTGTCCCTCTCAAGACTGGGGTCTGGATTCACCCCTTTTATATACACGTATATACCTACAGAACAGGCTGTTATGTTTTAGTTGACAATGTCTTTTCTCTCGATTCTCAAAAGTAATAATGAGCAAACCTACAGGATTGGAAATATCCAGAGCAATGGCCCTCTCAGCGTCCTTCCGTGCTTCCTTCATTTCACCTAAAATTAATCAGTAAAGGTCCAATTAAATTAACATGTCCTGGAAACATAAAGCATAACAAAATAAGAAAGTAGTATTATTATATTATATGTTGCAATGTTTGAAGTATTTGGTCCACAAGACACATACAAAAAAACTTGAACTAACTGAAAAGAATCTGTAAAAAAATAGCTGTGAGCAAAGCAGGTATATACTTTTCCTAAAAGATTCAAAGGAACACTATAGTGTTGGAAATATATTCCTGTATTCATAACATTATAGCAGGTGTAGGCAACCATCAGCACTCCAGATGTTGTAGATGACATCTCCCCTGACGCTTTGCCAGCATTATGCCTGTAAGATCATTATGAGAGATGTTGTCCACAACATGTGGAAGGCCAAAGGTTGTGTACCCCTGCCCTATAGTGTTCTCCTCAGTATTTAGATTCAGGGAGCCCCTAAATCTAAGAGAAGAATAGGGTATTACATACCCTGTTTCAAAGATAATGTCTGTGCAACTGCCCAATCCCCTTCCCTCCACCTCACACCAACACTTCATCCTCTCATCCGATCCAGTGCTTCTCATAACGGAGCATTTGGGAACATAACTGCTCCTCCAGTCAAATGCTCTTTATGGGAAGCATTTGAGGAGGTTAGCTGTGAGAACTGAATCTGACTTGGTTCGTCCATGGAAGCTCCTCTAGTGGCTGTCAGGAAGACAGTCACTAGAGGTTCTTTTAACTGTGCGGTGGAAGCATTTCTAATATTGATGCTGGAATGACACTTCTGCCTGAGGAGAATCACTCTGCATCAAAATTGACACTAGAAGGACGCACAGTGTTACAGTGAGTGCAAGATAAATGCCAGGAAGGAACAGAAACCTGTCAAGTGGGAATAGGTGTGTGTACATCACAATAGACATGTTTGCACGTGGATGTTTCTCTGTTTGTGAAAATATAAATGTACAACATCCAGCAATGTCACTCCTAAATTTGGGCTCTGGGTCAGAATAGGCTTCAGTCAACTTCCTTAGATGAAGGGGTGTGCATTACTTTGAGACAATTGTCCTATTCAAAAGCTTAGACTTTGAATGAGAGTTACCTCACTCTGCAGATTGAAAAAAGCAAGTAAATGTGATTTTTTTTATTTTCATATGCTACTTCTGCTTTCTTACGTTTTTCATATGCCCTCCATAGGATGCACTGATCCAACCAATCAGTGTACTATCCTCAGGAATGCTGAAAAAGTGCATTGGGCATGCCTGACAAATTTACACATGAGCAGTTGGAAAATCTTTTCACAGTGCAGCTTCCTGAAAATGGAAGAAGAATGCGAGGCTAGTCGGTGTGATTCACGATGGCTCTGGTTTGGGTTTCTCTTTCCTGGTGATGCACAATGATGCCCTATTTCTGTCAAGTGAGATGGGGAGAAGGCAGCCGAGGACATTTTTTCCTAGTTTAGAGGGGTGCCCAACAATGTTATTTGACCAAGTTTATGGTAAGTTTTCAACTATTTATTTTGGTTTGTATATTTCTTTAAAAGTATTACTTGCTGGTTTAAAAAATAATTACAAAAGTACTTAACTAAACAGTACATAAATGTATAAATACATAAATTAAAAAACAGTAAAGTGTTCACAGTGCTAGTGAGTAATGACCCCACACTTAAACAAACATGAGATAATCTCCTTATGATCTAATAAAAAGGAAAACTATGACTTCATAGCATAGTATGTAGGGCAAAATGTGATGTAGATATAAACCACTCACATTGCATAGAGCTGTAACCAGGCTCTATATAGTTAGCTCCAGGGTGCACCCTTTATGGACTGGTCTGACCACAGGTAGTAGTGCAGATTATAGACACCAGCCAATATATCAAAAAAAGCATTAATTTATTTAATACCAGGCATAAAACGATAAAAGAGGGCTATTAGCTTAATTAGGGTGAAGGAACAAGTGTAATATATACAATGATTTTCATCATTGGCTAGCCCGCTTAAAAAGGCACTAAAAAACACAACCGTACTGAAGTCTTTTGGTGTCTCTGAAGAAATAATTGTCTAGTGTTGCATGGCCCTTTTAAGAAGAATTTTATACTCACATTAAAAATGACCATGTTTGCAACAGAACCTTTATCAATAAAGAACAAAAATATTTCACCATCAAATATAAAATAAAGAAACTCCAATGATTAGCATTCTAATAAGGTGGGATAGTGTGGCAGCCTTCCCAGAGACCTATTCGCTATGGAACCTTACACAGCAAAATGTATAAACAGAATTAAATAATTAGAAAACTGCTCAAATCTGCTAAAATAAGAAAATATCACAATAGTATAAACAATACTAAATATATCCTTTGCAAATAAGATTGTAATTAAAGGGACACTGTAGTCACTATAAGCATTTCATCTCTTTGAATTGGTTATAGTGCCTGGAGTACCCTGGCACTGTCCCTCCATTCAGTGTTGCACTATGTTCGTGCAGTATGCCACAAAATAAGAGTCCCTGGCCACCCACAGTCCGGCCCCTTCAGTATGTGTAGCTAAGGCAGAGATTACACACTTCCTTGTTGTCATACCCACTCATACCGTCAGTTGGAACTCTGACAGGCTAAAAGCAGTCAGCTGACATTCTCAGCCAATCACAGCTGCCCATTTCTGCTCAGGCTAATACTTCCTTATTAGCCAAAGCAGCACAGAGGGGATGGATTGCCGGGGACTCTTGTTTAGCATTAAAACAGTAAAACTTTAAAAACTGTTTAATGCTGATAGAAACGATGGGACCAGAAAACTCCAGACACTATAACCAGTTTAATGAGATGAAGCAGATACAGTGCCTACGGTGTCCCTTTAACAAAATGCAGAGGAGTATGAAGGCTTTAGGGTGTTTACACTTCCTTTATTTAAAATTCTGTTTAATTTAGAATGTCTTATTTCCTGCTCTGTTAATAGCTTGGTTTTAGTCTTGATAAAGTCTCTGGATAAGAAGAAACGCGTTGAGTTTGTAGTCCGACTTTCATTTGTTCCAGATCATATGAGATTGCTCCTTTAAGGCAGACGCGGACTTTTTTGAAGATACCAGCCACGGCACACAACATGATCTTGGCTTTGCGTGCTCCCCAGACGTGCACCCCCAGTACAGTACGGATTATACATAGCTCTTGTGTTATACACTCTAGCCCAGATGGCTGACTATATTAGGATTACGGAAGGTGCAGTTTGTATCATACATCTGAGTAGAGCTCGCTGAGTATTTTAGCTTTGACAATTTCCTTTTATCGTTTGAAGCATCAGCAGCCATTGGACTGGTGTAGGGGCCCCCCCACAAACTTATTTTACTTGTGTGGTCCATTGCTGATTGTTATATATATATATATTATTGGATGTTATTCCATTGCTATAACTGGTGTATTTGATTGATCTTTGAGGCTATTACATTAATGTCTTCTACTGTATTCATTTCAGTGTAAATACTCGATGGCTTTTTTTAGTCTCTGGCTCACATTTTTACCTGCACTTGATACATTTACATCACACAGGCATTTGTTCTGTAGTTGTTTTGACGGCATTACAATTTGGATGCCACTGTGTTGATAATGTATCTTTGTTTGATCAGTACTATTATCGTTTTGATTCATTGATACTATTAAATATTGCTTTCTATATATATAATTGTGTTTATTTTTTTCTTAACTCTCCTTTAGGAGCGCTCACACCATATATTCTATTCATTATTTGTTTCTACTCCAAGTCGCTCTTGTATAATGTGTAGCAGCCCACTGGTGAGTTTTATATATTTTTTAGGATCGGTGTAATATGCTTTCTTTATATTTTCTGTTAATAGCTTGCTAAATACTGCAGGAGCTTCCTGTGTGTAATTAAAGGGACACTATAGTCACCTGAACAGCTTTAGCTTAATGAAGCAGTTTTGGTGTATAGAACATGCCCCTGCAGCCTCACTGCTCAATCCTCTGCCATTTAGGAGTTAAATCCCTTTGTTTATGAACCCTAGTCACACCTCCCTGCATGTGACTTGCACAGCCTTCCATAAACACTTCCTGTAAAGAGAGCCCTATTTAGGCTTTCTTTATTGCAAGTTCTGTTTAATTAAGATTTTCTTATCTCCTGCTATGTTAATAGCTTGCTAGACCCTGCAAGAGCCTCCTGTATGTGATTAAAGTTCAATTTAGAAATTGAGATACAATTATTTAAGGTAAATTACATCTGTTTGAAAGTGAAACCAGTTTTTTTTTCATGCAGGCTCTGTCAATCATAGCCAGGGGAGGTGTGGCTAGGGCTGCATAAACAGAAACAAAGTGATTTAACTCCTAAATGACAGTGAATTGAGCAGTGAAATTGCAGAGGAATGATCTATACACTAAAACTGCTTTATTTAGCTAAAGTAATATAGGTGACTATAGTGTTCCTTTAAAGTTCAATTTACAGAGCAGGAGATAGAAACTTTTAAACTAAGTGATATTTGATTGAAAATTAAACCATTTTGTTTTCATGCAGCTTATGTCAGTCACAGCCAGGGGAGGTGTGGATAAGGCTGCATAAACAGGTACAAAAGTGATTTCACTCCTAAATAGTAGAGAATTGAGCAGTGAAACATCAGGGGCACGATCTATACACCAAAACTGCTTCATTAAGCTAAAGTTGTTTTGGTGACTATAGTGCCCCTTTAAATTCACTTTGATTCCACATTGAATTCTCTCTTTTGTGAATAACCCTGATAGCATTTATTTTGCAAGCTGAAATTGCACGACCCTGTGCGACTTTAATTTTTATTGAAGAATATAACCCACTACAGAGAGCTTGAATATATTAAAAAGCTCAAAGGCACTAATTCACAGTGGACCTTTCAAGCTGTTTTATTGAGGAATATTAATGCGCCTGTCTTTATGATTGTTGCAAAAAAAAAAAAAAGTATTTGAAGTCTATCTCAGCTACAGTTGCTTTTTGTTATGCATTCTTTTTGTTTAGTGGCAACCCTATCTTAATCTGCTTAAGTTTGTGGTCTGGTAATGTCAACACGCAAAATAAATAGTCAAGTACACTGATAACTAAACATATTCATTGTTATTCACTAAATTGAGAATTCAAGGTGAATTCACACTGAATAAGATCAAAACACCTTAACTGAAAGAAAATCTGTAAGCCTGGTAGGTTTCAGTTCCGCTGCTTTGGCCTTAATTTGAAATCAATTAGAAATCGCCTTGAATTCTCAATTTAGTAAATAAACATGATTGTTTACTAATGAATCAGATGTTTGAACAACTCTTAGACAAGTAATAACTGCTCAATAAGCATTAGCCCTTGGAATAGTAAGAATCACCTGGCATGCATACGTATATGTTTAGAGGATCACTATAGTGTCAGGAAAACAAACTGTCAGGAAAACCTTAGGTCCCCCCCACCTTCAGGGCCCCCCTCCCTTGGCGCTGAAGGGGTTAAAACCCCTTCAGCCACCTGTGACGGAACGCTGGCACTCCGACTGAGTACCTCCGCCAATCGATGCTCCTAGCGCTTGCCGAGGACTCCGAGCACTCCAACCGACACCATCAGCACTGCAGACACCACTTCCAGCGATGCAGCTGCGCCGGGGTCTCACCGTCTCTCACCCACCCTGGATCCAAGGCCAGGATCCAGCTTCAAGTGGGTGAACCTCTCCTAAATCCAGAGAGCAGGAACCAGAAACAAAACAAGCTATTGCAAGAGCTTACTCTGGGGAGTAAGTGATTATATCAATCCCCAGAGTGTAGGCATCCCTTCCCCCAAACATGAGCCAAGGCTTCAAGAAAGGTACAAGATGATCTGGTTTTAATGACCACACACTGGCTTTTATGCAAGTCCCCATGCAAGGGGACATCCCACAGGGTGGGACACAGTATAACTAATCACAGACAATACAAACAAAACACTCCCACAGTGACATCACAATCCATCCTCTCTATCCTGGAGATAATTGGGAAGTAATCAAATTATCTCCCAGGACAGAGGCAAGACTCCATTAACAACATGGTTACAAAAAGACATAAAATTACACAATGTTACAATTACTACATAAAACATATACCTGCAACATATCCCCAGATAGCTTAGATCTGAGTGCACATTATTATTGAATGGGGCTCAGATCACATACATACAATTCAATCGCCATGGAGCCAAAGTCTTTTCCATAGTCTTTCGTTACACGAATTGGCTCCATGGCATAGCTATCTGGGGTAGCACTACTCACATACTGGAAGTCCCGAACAACCCGGCAGAAATACCCAAATAAACCTTATTGCAGGGTAAAATACAGCTATCAGCACAGGGGCCATATGCGGAAGGCAGGAGGCTAGCCAGTAGTCCCCTCCAGGCACAAGTGGTGAAGGGCACTTCGTCACACCACCTACCTTAATCCAGCACCGGGCTTCCTCGGCGCTGGTGACCTCTCCTCCCCCGCCGATGTCAGCTCCCGAGTGGAGCGGAATGCGCATGCGCGGCAAGAGCCGATTGCGCATTCAAACAGTCCATAGGAAAGCATTTCTCAATGCTCTCTTGTGGACGTTCTGCACAGTGGATGTGATTTTCAATGAAACTGCTATGTTTACATGTGAAGCGTTAAAACCTGGGGTACCTGGCACCCAGACCACATCATTGGTCTATAGTGTCCCTTTAACTCATGGGCAACAGGACAAATTAAATGGACCCACTAGGCTGGATAGCTTTATGAAGAAATTCGAAAACAAATTAAAAATGAATGCAAAAAAGTTTCCTGCAAATATGCAGCTACTCCATTGACCTGGCAGAATATTCTCAGTTTACCCTGTCGTAGATTGTGGTAACTCGAAAAACGTGGCTAGTGTTACATATTTGCTAAACATAAGGGATTAAGTAAACATACTCTTAAAATTCTTGGGACGTTACAGTTGCCCATTTAAGTGTCCTCAATATATTTTTCATTTCATATTCAATATGCATCTTTTTTTTAAGTGTTTATATTTATTATTAAAAATGATAGTAGATCGTGGCTTGAAAATTAATAAATACTTCAAACTTTTATGGTACTTTGAAATTCTAATATACAGGGCTATTAAAGTGTATCAGAAGCAAGCAGGCATATTCATTTATTCCGAAATTGGTTTTACCTTACCACATTTCACAAGGGCGAATGCTCTTCTCGCTAATACTGGCGTTTCAAGGCAGGATCTGTTAACGCAGCCAACAGTACACACTTTCTGCAAAACGCCATTATTAAAGGTTATTTTATTGCACAAATTAAACATTCCGCCACAGCAATCACTTATAGCAAATGCTCATATTTTAACTAATAATGGAAGTCTCTGACTGTGGTCATTAGCCCCTAACGCCTTAGTTGTTACTTATTTCAAATTAAAATTCTAATTTTCCCCAGCAGGTACTGACTGGGGATGAATAACGACTCGCCCCACACTGACCGTGCATCATTTACTGCTGGATACTCCTATAATTGTATTGTATTTAAAAACATTGTAAACAAAGGGAGGGCATTTAATAGGGAATGAGGTTGGCAGCATGTTGAAATTAATCAATTTATTTAAAAAAGAGACGCTTATAAATGGGGAAGAAGAGGATCCCATGAGTGCATGTGGAATGACTAATAACTGTGTAATAATGAAAAAAAAGGATAGAACAAAAAATGCAATACCAATTTCTATGTACAAATAAGAAAAGTGCTTTTATCTTCATCTCCAAATTGACATGGCAGACTGATGTTTTTGACCCTCATTTTCATGCATTACTTGGATTTTGCAGTACTTTGAATATACTGGTATACTGGGGGGGAAAACATTCACATTTCACACTTATTTGAGCTATTACCAAACCAGGAAGTGGTTCTGCCATCCCTGAAACGTCTACAGCTTTTAATAGACGTGAGGGGTATTTACTATGAATCCCTGCTAAACAAATATTTATGGGCATAGTGGGGACAGCCCTAGTTTTCAGATTACAATTCATAACAAATAAAGCTATTTACAGACCATAAGGGGGGTGGGGGAGGGGGGAGTGACGAGGGCAGGCACCCAAGATGGCTGGACATGCTTCATGGTAGCTCTTGCTAACTCTTGCTAACTCGAATCTATCTTGAAAGCAGTCTGCTTTAATCCTGCCACAGGTCAATAAGCAATAACCGCATACTGCTCTTGCTGCCAGTAGTCACTCATTTTGAGGGATTTTAAATGCCCGAGCACGTCGGATACTCACTGCAACTGACCCTGAGAGTGACTGCCTAGTACTGGGAGACATGGCAGATCTCCCGTCACTGGGCTTGAATCTTATCATGAACCACTTGAAGACCTGTTAGCCTCCACCCGCCTTTGGATCAGCGTGAGAATAGCAGTGCCAAGTGATAGAAACTACAGGGCTTCATGCTCACAGCAAAGATGGCGGCCATATTTGGACATGTTCCCAGAGCCTCCCACAAGGTCCGAATCGAGTGGGCCTTTGAACACTTCTGGTCACAGCTCTAAGCCAAGCTTACAAAACAGGCGCAGAGACAAGCAGCTATAGATGTCTCCGACAGCAACTGCACCGAGGCCTGCACCGAAGTGCAATGCCGAGAACCAGTGCATGAAGAAGTGAAGAGTGAGGATGCAGAAGGCACACGACTCAGGAGACGCCGCCACACAATCCGCAGACCTATACGTTGTCCCAAACGCAGCTCATACCCTCGGTTAGTGAGTAACAAGTCCCCCATGAGAAGATCCCAAGACTCTGCCCGGACCATCAACGGCTTGTGGGATAACCCAGGGCTGAACTTTTCTGGGGACTGGTGCTGATGGGGTAGCTATGCAGGGAAACAGCCTTTTAACACACCACCATGAAGGCTGCATTGCTTAGTGGGCATAGGGTGGCCACTCTTCTTGACAGCAAGACTAGGCTACTACTCTCTTTGGGCCTCAGGTCTCTGAACCTGAACCATCATCCACCCACCTAACACTTTTCATTGTTGACCACAAGACTGTCTAGTTTACATCTGTTTTTCTTAATAGAAGGCACCATTGGTAACCTAACCTACGGTAGCTTAGCATGATTTATATAGCCACTTTTCTTTTCTTTATTAATAAAACAACAACTGTGCTGTATGTTGGATGCCACACTAAGGATTTATACTCTCTGTCATTATTCTGCTTGTTAATGCTATTGTGGCAAGGCAAGCTTGTTTGTTATATCTGCACAACAAACATTAAAAAAAAAGAAGGTGGGCATATATAGTATAATTTGTGTTTTTAGGCCTGCGGCATGTATACTGTACTGAAAAGACACACATACTAATAGAATTTTGTGTTTAGATATCTTATTATTCAGGGCTTTAACGCTGATAAGATGATGCATTACAAAAAAGGAAAAATACATATAAACAAAAATGATATTTCAGCAATTGGTTGAGTGGCAGTAAACTGTACCAGTATATGTGACGGTAGTAGTCAGTATCACCGTCTAGTATTCCTTTTCCCAATAGCAGAATAACTCCAATAATCCACAACAAGAAATATCGCTGTAATTGCCAAATAATCCACACATGAGCCAAGGCTTAATGCTGGAACAAGACTGACTTTACTGGCACACAGGGCACACAATTTATGCAACACAAAACTCCTCTTCTGGGCCAGGCTAGTTAATTGGGTTTGAGCAACATGCTAACCCAATTATCTGCTGGCCAGAAAATTTACAGTTTTTACAATTTTTTAAAACAATACTTTCCACATCACATATTAATATAAATTTACATCCCTGGGTAGCTGATGGTCTGGGGAGCAACATACTTAAATTCCACGAAAATCCATTCGGTAGTTTTCGTGTCGCGTCGTGTGGACGTTTGACCGGCTCACAGCATGCTGGTATCCGATTTGGAGTTCCATGAAATTGGGGCTAAGAGCCGGTCTCCGTTCACGTCAATTTACACGAAACCTACCAGGGTTAAGATGTCGAGAGTTTGTGGAAAGTGTTCCCCTCATTCGGTAGATTGAATTTCCCGAACGCCGTTTGTGTCAAGTTCGTGGAAATAAGTCAGGCGGGACTTCCATGGGGGACCGGGTCATGCTGGAAGGCTATGCCAAAAATAGTTCCAGGCGTTCGACGCCTAAGTCCCGCTGACTGGCCGTTCGGGAGTTCAAGATGGCCGCCATCCATTGTTCTTCTCCACGTGTTCGGCTCCCGAAATGGCGGCCACCCGGGAACTCTCAATTAACTTGCAGTTTCACATGGTTCTAAGTTCTAATTGCTACCCAGGGTGGTCCTCGTTTGGTAAAATAGCTATTTTACCGAACAAGGGATTTGGACACACAGAAAATAACGAATGCACTAGTAATACAGGTAATAAATCTCACAAATACAACAGCAGGGAGGGAAATAGTCGAATGAATTGAGGGTGATTCTTCACAGTATATAACAGTAACTGAACTTCTTCTTCCAGAACCTCTTTCACTTCTCCTGCCACGGCACCATATGTCAGATGATGTGATGTCATGTCTCTCCCCTGCCACCAAAGACCCTATTCCTGTGTCACTGCCATTTCTGCCCTTGACAAGTGTAGTTCTGGCACTTTGGCAGAAATTGAAAACTGCCATTGTCTGGAATCTTTCCTGTGTTCCTGCAAAGATTGGATATCAGGCCAAAGTTCACATCCACCACCATACACATTCTATTGATTTTTAAAGAAATCTAAATTCTCTTATTTGTTCCTCAGTACATCCCCAGGCATAGCTCGCAGCATTGATGGGCACAGAACTCCATAAGTCCACAGTAACAAAGCTTGCTTGTTGAGGAGGGAAAGAAAAGAATTAAGAAACATACAAGAGGTAAGGGGGTAAGGGACAGAAGAAGTAACATGGTTTAAGGAACACACAAGAAAGTGAAAGGGTTTAAGAAACTAAGAGACACACAAGGTTGAAAGGAGGAAAGGGGGATTAAGAGAAACACACAAGAAGGGACAGAAGATACACACAAAGGAATGAATAGGTACAAAAGTGACCCACAAAAATTTTAAATTCAGGGAGGGATGTGCCAACATACATTTCTACCCTGGGTGACAAGTGACCTAGTTGTGCTTCTGCATTTAGAACATGTTGCAGAGAACAGCAGAAGCAGATGATTCTTTGCAGGCTCAGATTTGTAGCATACGTTCAATATTTCCACTACTTCATTGGAAAATCACATATCAAGCTTCATGTTGACATTTCTAGCAACACAGGTTTCAGAGCACCAATGTCCAGCTGTTCATTTTGGATAAGATCTTTTACACGGACAGTGGTACCAACTGCAATATCAATGCCTTCTATAGTTGACAATACGTATTGCTGATAAGATGTTCCTCAGAAGAAGCGGCAAATCTTTGGCTTATTAGAGATGATATGGAATAATTTGGTGGGTGTAAGAACTAGAACCTTCTGAGTCTTTATTTGTCCTCAATTAACCATTCAACTAAAGGAATTATGGAAGAAAATGTCTTCTACAAACTAGTGAGTCTTGGCCACATGTAAGCAGCGGTACACAGTGTAGAATGTTTTGCGTTGAATGGACAATTTGATTGCCTCTTATGTACATCCGATTTGTTTTTTCCTGAAATGATTACATGTATGAAATATGTCTGAACAGAAAGTCCACATGGACGAAATGTGAATTGCCCGAAAAAGAAACAAAAATGTTTCCGGAAAACAGATTTTGTTTTGGCCGTGCACAAATCTACTTTTTACAGAATTTTTGTTCTTTAGTAAGATAACACATTGATTCACTCATCTTCGAAAAAAAGAAATAGATACTATATTTCATTAATATTCTGCTCGTGTAAAAAAGTCATATGGAAGTTACATGATGTAGGGATGCAGGCATCAACTCCACTTCAAAAGACCAGATACTAAAGACAGTGCCTAAGGCATTGTACGATGTCTCCATTCACAAACTTTCACAGATTTGTCTATTTACTTTGATCAATGTCATTTTTAAGTATGAAAAATATTTAGTTTTTTTTTATGCTAAAGTAATGGAAAGGCATCTGTTTTTTTGCTTTACGTTGGGAATTTTACTTAACTTTTGCAGAAAATGATTTCTACCACAATACTGTAATATGTTGTGTCACCTGGAAGACTTACAGGGTTATTTCCCAAAGTGACAATTCAAAGTGAATTCAAGATGAATTTAAAATCTAAGGCCCGTGTAGCCAAACTCAAAGGATTCTTCCATTTCAGCTACCTTTTACCTTAAATTCCCTGTAAGTCACATGGACTTACTATATGATGTTGTTATTATTAAGATGTTCCCTCCTAACTTTCCTCCTAACTTTCCTTAACATTCCACCATTTCCCATGCGTGACATTTTAGGCTACTCACACTTTTAATCCTAGAGTTCTAATGTTTTCTCAACCTTGTTTAACCCATTCAATATATGATATTCTTCCTCTAGACCAGGAGTTCCCAACCCAGCACGTAAGTACCCCCTACCAGTCCAGGATTTAGGGACTACCCTGTTGTGTCTAACACTTTATTTTTTTTAATTATTATTATCTTTCTAAAAACACTTAGACACAACTGGGTAATCCCTAAATCCTGAACTGTTCCTGGGGTACTTGAGAACTGGGTTGGGAACCACGGCTCGAGACTGTGGGTTCATGACCAGAACTATATTATATAGGTAAGTGTATATGTTACATATTTGTCTCATTTATTTATGTAATTTGGGCTTTAAGTTCTGGTTTACCCACTAGTGAGCCAAACATTTTAAACATTGCTGACTGCTTATGCTTTAGTTTTAAAAATTAGCAGGCCCACTTCCTTTTTGCCCGGCACTAACTCCTTTGGTCTGTGCAGAGCAGCGTCTAGTTCAATTCTTCTTATAGAAACGCATTGTGGACACAATTTGACAGCTATAAAAAACATACATAACATAGATACAAGTAAAAAAAATCTATATAACATCTGTGAGTTTCAATAAAGGAGCACACAGTTAATTCTGGATTAAACGTACCTTTCCGATGTAAGACGCTTGCAACGCTTTGTTATACTGGTGTATGGCTTTCCTGTGTTGGTTTAAGTTCTGAAAAGCTATACCTAAATGGAAATAGCTTTCGTAAAGCTGCAAAACAAATAACATTGTCATTATTATTATTATTACTTCATGTACAAACTCCATTACTAATGTTGCAGTCAGTCTTATCTTATATACCAGTTACTGTCTGTGGCAAAACTAGCCACTTGGACAATACAGAGAGACTATGGCTTTAAGGGTTGCCTGTATAGCTCTTATAACGTTATATGTACTTGGTTGCAATGTAATGTAAACCGTATTATTGCATTGCCTGTGTGGGCTATCTGCCGAAAGCAGATAGCTGTATTTCACTTCGTTTCACAAACAGCGCCTTTGCGGGCTGTTCGTGAACCAAATGAACTATCTTTTAATAGCCCACACACTAAGAGACGCGTGGCGCTTGTTAACCGATTGCAATGTTGCAATCGGTAATTAGAGGCTCTACTAGGTGGCCGTCGTTCGACTACCGACCATGCGGCGGTCGGCCATCTTGGATCCTTTGTTCCTCCAGCGGTGTTTGGTCGTCGAGCGCGTGGTACTAAAAACGGCTACTCGATGGCGCGAACACCGCTGGACTTCCAGGCCATTCGGGAGTTCCGGGCCGTTCGTTATTTGATTCCACAGATATCAATCGGTCTTTTAAATGCATGTTTTGGTGAATATGTTTTTCGTGCGGCGTTCGGTTCTTTTAGCTGGGATCTGAGCGGTAATCTCACGAATGATGCGCTCAGACCCCAGCTATCTACCGAATGTCCATTCGTGCAAATCAACCTGATATTCGAATAGTTGTGTATTTTAATATAAATTGCCGGTTCTGCTGCACGGAGGGATAATCCACTTAACGGTACATTCCAGTGGGAGGATCCCTCTCGTGCAGCAGTGCCTGATGGGAGAAATGCCCTGTACAGTAAGTTTCCCATGTAGTCCACTCCTGAAATACCCCTGTGATGTGACTCAGGAAACCCCTTGCATGGGGAATTGTATAAATTGTGGAGCCTGTGAATAAAGCCTCAGTTGACTCTCAGAACTGTGTTTCGTCCGGTTACTGGGAGATTTGGGATATTGCCTTGCTTTTCAGCGCTTGACTGTGGATTACCTTCTGAACCAGCGGAGATCGTGGATTTAATATTGCCGCTCCGCTACACTGTCCTCACATCTAATCCTATTGTCAATTTGTCCACTGGTTTCCTGTATCCTTTAGCTTTAAATTCAACATCCTGATTCTACAAGAGTTTCCATGAACGTTCGTACCTTGCTAATCAGCAAATATGTCCCAATGTCCGTCACTCTGCTCTAATAATGACCTTTTCCTCCTTTCTCACACTAACTCCAATTTTCTCCAACATGACATACGTGGGACTGCATTCCTTTGTCTCTAACTATTTAGGAACTTACTGAAAGCTAGCTTCTTTCAGGATGTTTTTCCGATAAGCATTTAATTCCTTTCTGTATAATAGTGCACCCCATTTTTTTTCTTGCGCTCTTTGTCTTCATCTTATTACCTTCTTTATTTATTTCCATAAGTTCTGTATTTATTTAACCCCTTAAGGACACATGACATGTCTGTCACGATTCCCTTTTATTCCAGAAGTTTGGTCCTTAAGGGGTTAAAGGGGCAACTATAGTGTCAGAAACACAAACGTGTATTTCAGAAACTATAGGCTCCTTGCATATGGCACCACCCCTGTCCCACCTCCTAGGCTGATATCAGAATTGACTATCTCAGCCAATCACAATGCTTTCCCATAGGAAAGCATTGGATTGGCTGAGATTGTCAATTCTGATTATCTCAGCCAATGAGATGGGGTTTGGGGCAGAGCCAAACACTGCCTTGGTCAGTTAGCATCTTCTAATTAATATTATTATTATTATTATTATTATTATTTTATTATTTATATACCGCCAGCAAAATTCTGTAGCGCTGTACAATGGGTGATAGAGATGAATTGAAAGTTCGGCATCTCTATGGGGAAAGTTCAGCATTTCTATTCAGAGCGTGGAGACGCTGAACATCAGTGCTACACACTGCACACTGTTTTTTTTTTTAAATTTAAAAATAATATCATTAAGCAGTCCTTTGTAACCTCATATATCTGCTTGCCTAACTTTTGTCTTTATTGCAATAAAAAAAATATGCACATTAAATTTCAATGCTCATTAATTAGTTATTGTCTACTAGAACACTGGAATCAGTGACTACGTATATTGTTAATAGTGTATGAAACACTCAAGACAGCATATAGCGTACTTTCATACAGTCAGCAATGGCAATTAAAGAAAAAACGTTAACATAAGTAAAAAAGTCAGAGAGAAGTTTGCTGATTATGTATTACTTGGGCCAAAGTCGGAAAAATTGCTTAACACAAATTATCCTGAAACTTGAGAGAATCAAAGCAGAAATAGAATAGTGTTTGCATCCGTATTTGAAGAAGCAAAATTAAACCATCCTAAGATACAAGCTAATGACGGAGAGATAAAAATAAAACTCCCCTGCAATACACAAGACACGCACATATATATATTTTAACATTTTCTCACCCTTGCCTTGAGCAATGATCAGTCCTAAGTTTCTGTGGTTTTGCCTCCCATCAAAATATGCAACAATTTTTTTTGTATTGAGCAGTAGTGATGTCCCGAACGGTTCGCCGAATGGTTCGCCGAACGATTTGCCGCGAACGGTTTGCCGCGGACTCATCATTGAGTAAACTTTGACCCTGTACCTCATAGTCAGCAGACACATTCCAGCCAATCAGCAGCAAACTCTCCCTCCCAGACTAAGAATGCAGCTTCACAATGGATGCTGTCCAGAAGGTGGCAGGGTCTGGGAGGGAGGCTCTGCTGCTGATTGGCTGGCATGTGTCTGCTGACTGTGAGGTACAGGGTCAAAGTTTACTCAATGATGAGTCCGCGGGGAACTGTTCGGCGAACCGTTCGGGACATCACTATTGAGCAGTTGAGTTATATATGATGAACATGACCACTTTTATCTTTTGCACTTGCTAACTCAAATGATCAAGATTCCTGGATGTTCATTCAATATCCTGTATTCATGCACATGGATAATGGCATCACGCATTGGACAATTTCAAAAGGAGATTTAATGACTAAGGGAAATATTGCAAAATGTTGAAGAGATCGCCCCCGTCACCTAGTCACCCTCCAATATACATAATCAATACAAAGTAAATATCTTGTAATATGTTGCTCATTTAAACATGATTTGATAGATAATAAATATTGAATATGCAAATACGGTAAACACTAAATGGCCTCTTTATTAAGTACTGCATGGCAACGTGGTGTGGATTCACCAGGATATTTTAAGTATTTGGGACTATGACTACTCAACAGCATAATGTAGATCCAACAGATGTTTCAGCCACACATTAATTTTGTGGACCTCTCATTCCATAATTCTCAAAGATGCTTTATTAAGCTGTAGTTTGGAAACATGAAGTCTTGGAGCCCATTTAAAGAAACTGGCCCTGGCTCCCCACCTAGATCCACACTCCTTCCCACACACAGATATTCACACATAAACTGTCATACACATACACTATTGCAGAATACATACAGATACACACTGCCATACACATCAGGCACACATACATAGATACACAATGTTAAGCATATACAAACACATCGCAAGCATGTTATTAAATTTGCTTGCGCTGCGCAGAACAAATACAGGGCCTTTTTCTCATGCTAGAGCTCTTCAGCGGGGCTCTGCGCATTGAACCAACATGCTCACTTTGAGAGGGGGCGTGCTTGTCATTAGTGATGACAAAACACACCCTCTATGGCCCCACACCCATCTCAGGGGACCACTGTGATTGAAAAATGCCCAGGCCAAATTTTTTTCCCAGTCCGGCCCTGCTCATCCTCCCCTTTCGCTCTCCCTGGAAGTTGGTGGTACGCGCATCAACCCGACCTCGCACTGTCTTGCTGTCTTGCTGTTATCGTTGATTCTGGCCTCACCACGTCCAGTCTGTTGCCAAATTCTACCTTACAAATATTGCCTACCTCCGCCCCTTTCTTACACAAGATTCTGCTAATGAACATGTTCATGCTCTACTAATTTCTCACATTGATTACTGTAATTCTGTCCTAATTGGTCTCCACGGAAACCATAATACCTCGCTACAATCTGTAGACACTTAATAGGAAATTTACTGAAAGTTCCTTACCACAACTATCAGAGTCATGACAGTGCCTTGTTCACTGCAAAAATAATGGATCCGAGGACTCCAAATGGGAACTTAGTCTTTAATCGGTAGTGACCAATATTCATACGTGATACAGATTAAATTACGGCGCACACGTAAAAATACACTAATAATCTTATAAAACTACTTAATTCACCTATCTAAGAAGACAAAATATGGGGATTCAGTTCCACCAATATAATCTGTATCATGTATGAATATTGGTCACTATGGCAGCACCATTCATGTTGAATGCATTTTGCGGGTGTGCACCCAATCCTTTTTGTTGTTGCTATGCAAGTTTGGAATCCAGACCAGATTCCCTTTGGGGTTAAGCACCCCGCCCAAGCCCCCAGCTCCAGAGGCCCCTTTGAAGGTGACCACAGGTGTTTATATAAGAGGAGTTTTTGGATAGAAATGTCACTTTTATTATAATATTAATTTAGCACATATTGATTTGCATTGTGAGTATATTCATCCAGGCACTAACACTTTTATTGTTTAGTTTGGACAAAGTTTTTAATTGCTTTCATCACATTAATTTTGTATACTCACAATGCTCTTGCAATAGATTAACTTAATACACTTTAGCTTATTTAGCACTATTTATTTGTCTCACACATTTGGATTTAGTGTAGGACCCACCGATATTGTGGTACTGTGAAGTAGTGGTGGGCTTAACACAATGTGGCAACTGAATCCCCATATTTTGTCTTCTTAGGCGAATTAAGTACCCTGATAAGATTATTAGTGTTATGTGCGCGCCATAATTTAATCTGCATCAAATCTTTAATCGGTGTCCGAATATATGATAACATTTTAACTAGGCCATGTAGTCTTTATCAATTTAATAAAGGCCACATGGTGGGATCAAAAAGTTATCATCGTGTATTCTGACTTCGATTAAAGATTCGATTTCGGATCTATTATTTTTACATTGAATCTACTATGGGTTTTGTCACCCTTGGTCCACGTTCGCCCCACTCCCTATTTTGTGAGCTCCTTGTTCATTGATGATACTTGCTCTCTCTCTCTCTAATTTGTCCAATTAAGTTTAATTAACAAGGACCAACAATTCTCCAACTCAGCAATTTTCCATGGGTTAATGAATACATCCCAAAGATTTATAAAATAAAATCACTCGATAGATAAAATGTAACTATGTGTGCTAATGCGATTTATATAACATAAATAACATTACATAATATATTCAGAAAATTCTGAAAAAGTCAGTTTTAAACAAACTCTATCAACTTTAATTTAAAAAAAGAATGGAGCATTCAATCTTCTTACAAGTAAATCTCCAAAGGGAATGTTTGTTAGACATGAATTATTCATTAAATATATAAATAAAATAATGTAGAAATGTTTCTATCAGCGGAACATCTAAGCATGGTTCTGTCTGTCTTCTGTTGCTTTCATAATCCCTTCACCACAGGAGGATCTTGTTATGAGAAAAGCAGACTGTTCCAGCAGGGTAGGATCAAACCTACGTAAAGCCATTTGCTGATCAGATTTTAAGTGACAGCATACGGATCTGTGTGTTTCCAATAGAGGATGGTAGTGTGAGCAGCCTGTAAAAGCCAATAAATGCCTTACAGTTACTATTTTACCTTAATGGGTTTGTTTTTCCAATCTACTGTTAATCTTATGATTCTTGAATCTACCTGACATAAATATGCACCCTTTCATTATTTTCACAAATAAGCCACGCGGAAATCATTTATGCTCAGAAGTCAGTTTAAATGTCTTATTTACTATCACGTCTTACAGCCTTCTGAGCAAAAATCAGCTTAGCCGGCTGATCTATTTGTCCAGCGTAGGTGCAGGCTTCACATTGTGCTGGGAAAATAGACATCCATGAACTGTAAAAAGAATACATGTATAGATTCTGCGGGAAACCAGCATGTATCCAAGAAATAAAATTAACACATTATCGGCTCTGCAGTGGAGTGCACTGAAAGGGAAAAGAAAATTGTCTGTGAGACACCCGGACACTGACACAGTCAGTCTGTTCTCTCTCATACAAATAATACAATACACAAAAAGTGTGCTCCCTACCCATTTCTATATGTTAACGGGTGAGACAATCCCCAGTTTTCTAGCTCTGAAAGGAGTTAATCCCGTAAGGGGATAACTCTTCATACCTAGGAGATTTGCAATTTATGAGCCTTGGAAGGGTTAACTATATATGTGCTCTTAAAGTGATACGTGCCGGACAATGTGAGAACCTATTATGTAATTTCTCAATCTCAGCCACTAGCTTTCTCTAATTACATACAAGGTTCTCACATCGTCCGGCACGTGTCACTTTATATATGTTACTTTCACTTTCAGTAACACAGTAGAGTGTAGTGCACTGCTCCTTGTTTTGGCAGTGAAAGGGTTAATTGTTGTGGAATTAATCTGGTCTCACTAGGCGTAGTATTTACACCACAAAAAAAAAACTATTTTTAAATATATAGTAAATAGTATACGGAATAGTGCACTATATGGTTTTTCTATGCAGCGCTCATATCCTTTTATTAACTGACGCCACAGCCAGGTTTATGTTAACCCCCAAATCTTAGGTGTCTGTATATATGTATACTGTTCAAATAAAAGCACTCCAAGTATTTCTACTATGTTATATTTTTTTGTCAATCTCTTTTTTTTTTGAGGCTTATAAATGATAGACAGAGATAGAAATACAACAGTGACAATCGATAATAGCCTGTAGATGTATAGCATTTTTTTTATAATAAAATAAAATAAAAATTGAAGCACAAGTATACAGTTACATGAGTAGGCTACTAGCAAAGACATGTGTGGTGGAACCAGCCTCGCCACTGGGCATTGGAGAAGACTGATTGCCAGCCTCCTGCCATGTGACTATGGCCCCTGGGGTGTATTGTCTGCTCTCCTGTGCTGCTGAGGTTTTCTACCAACTAGGTGGATTTGGCTATGGAGCTTGTCTAGTGCCCTCTGTTGGTAGCAACAGCAATATGCACTACCTGAATAGCAAGACAGGTTCATTTGCATATTCAGGTAGATTTGCATATTGCTGATTCTGCAGGCACGTGAGATATTTTCTGTTAATTATTGTCTCCCCCACCTCTTTAAAAATATGTCATTGTGTTATCATAAGTTGCTGTGTGTTGCCTGTTATGATTTGACTGTTTGTAATTTTATTGAGTTTTCACAGCAATGTTAATGTAATGACCATATGGGCTAGTCCCAAGTAAAATAAACTTTTAGACAATTCTACTTCACCCTCAATTTGGAGTGCTGTCTCTTATTGGGGGGAATCTGCTACAAGGGATTGCTTTAATCACTCCTAAGCTCTTGTAAGAGCTTGTTCCTGCTTCACTTTGAAGGAAGAGAGGTTTGGCCTGCAGTGGTTGTGGTGTCGGCTAGAGTGCTTGGGGTCCTCAAGAAGCGCTAGGAGCATCCTTCAACGGAGGTACCCAGTCGGGGTGCCAGGTGATCTGTTACAACATGTCAATAGGGTAAATTATGCTAGGCTAGTATGATAGGCTAGTGTAGATCTACAGCCCCTAAAATGTAGGTCAGCTATACAGGCTCATTCACAATATGGGAAATAGAGATAAGAATAGAGGCCGAGTATAAGAACATAGGACTATGATGAAAATTTAAATTAAAACTGTAAGGCATAGGCACACATATAACATCAAATTAAAGTAAAACTAACTGCGTGCTGTTTGGTCTGTCCCTGCAATATTGCTCTTTTGAGTAAGCCAAGTCCCCAGAGTAGTCCATGCCGCTCATACTGTGCTAATCCTAGAGGTTTTCAGTAAGAGCTCGGAGTAAGGGTCATGAAGCAGCTGGTGCTGGGCACCACCAAGCTGTGAGTCCACCATCATGATCAATTCGCTGTTCTTCTAGTCCCATATGGAGATGCAAGTCCAGGAGCAACTATCAGAGGTATCAGCTGGTCGCCGTCTCCTGGTCCCGCGGTCCTGGCAGTCACTCTGGGTACAGGGATTCCTGTGTCTGCCGTTGCAAGCTTGAGGAAGTTTCCACTCCTGCCCGTTTCCGAAAGGGCCTGAGTGGGCTCGCAGCATGAACTCTCACTGTGTAACCAGGATGAGGATGGGAAGGCTGTTGTTGAGATTTCCCCAATCTTTATTTATTCACATAGAAGTTAACATGACGCTCTACAATTGTTGACATTTTATTCCCAGTACGAGACTTTCCTCAGGACAGGTATATTTTTCTTTTATTGAATACGGCTACATAGTTTTACGTAGTATGGTCATTCAATGGTTATTTTGTCTTGACTGTCAGTGGTTGGCAACAACCTTCACTCAACAGCTGGTTCTAAGCCCTTATGCAATCCTGTAAACGTAGCTCTATTTACCTCACTTCAAACCATCCAACACAGAAATGATATACATTATAACCCATTTTCTGCCATCTTTCTTCAAAAACAACTCCAATTCAGTCGAGCACTTTTAGTCTGTCTGCACGGAAAGCTTTTATGTAAGCTTGTATTAGATCTTTAGTGAGTTGGTGCTAGAAGGACTTCAAGAATGCAAAATGAGAAAATTGCATGTGCACTAGAACCTTCTCACCGCATCCTATTTAATACACAGGATCTTGTTATTAACAGCCCTTAATGGCATTCTAATGCCCAACTATAATAAAATCTCAATGCACGTTTTTCATGTCAGTATGTGTAGGTGTGAGTTTTCTATGACCCAATTCTGTTCTCAATGCAAATCAATCCGACCAAACTCGGAATCGCTAAATCTATTACCAGGACAGAAATGATTATTCCAATTATGATTTTGTATTGTTGCAGCTGCAAGACTGCGTAATAGCTGCCCTGTAAGTTGGCGCCATATAAATGCCAATAATACCAGTTCGCAATTATCTTCTATAAGAGTTTTAGTAACAATTATACATTCAAGAAACAATACTACAATTGAAATTGAGAAATTGTCTGACCCAAGATACATGTATATGGCTGAAGGAAACTGGCATAGTATAAAGGTATTTCTTTTTTTTTAGATACATAATTTAAAAAAAAATCTATTTCCTTTCAAAACTTAGAAAAATAGAATGTGACGGCAGATAAGAACTATTCGGCCCATCTAGTCTGCCCAATTTTCTAAATACTTTCATTAGACCCTAGCAGTGGCGTACTAAGGGGGGGCGGGGGGGGGCGGTCCGCCCCGGGTGCCAGCCGGGTGGGGGGTGCCATGACCAGCCCCGCCACCCCCCCCTCCCCCCATGCTGCAGCCGCCCGAGCGCTCTGTAAAGAGCCTCGGGCGGCTGCAGAATTGCCCGGGCGGTGCGTCCATGAGGGCGGACCGCACCGCCCGGGCGCAGCCTGAGGAGAGGCTGACAGGAGGGAGCGCTCCTGTCAGCTCCCTCACTGCAGCATGCTAGTCCGACGGGTACAGAGTGCAGCTGTCTCCTGTACCCGGCCGGACTAACAGGAAGTGCACACTGAGTGTTCATTTCCTGTTAGTCCGCCGGGTACAGGAAACAAAAGCTCCCTGTACCCGCGGACTATACAGGGCTCGGCCACGCTACAGGGAGGTAGGGGGGAGGGGGAAAAAGGAGGGGGGGGTGAGAGAGAAATGGGGGTGAGGGGTGAGAAAGAAATAAGGGGTGAGAAAGAGAAATAAGGGGTGAGAGAGGGGGTGAGAAAAAGAAACAAGGGGGGTGAGAAAGAGAGGATAAGGGGGTGTGAGAGAGAAATAAGGGGTGGAGAGAGAAATAAGGGGGTGGAGAAAAAAGAGAAATAAGGGGTGAGAAAAGAAATAAGGGGGTGAGAAAGAGAAACAAGGGGGTGAGAAAAAAGAGAAATAAGGGGTGAGAAAGAGAAATAAGGGGTGAGAAAGAGAAAGCCAAGGGGGTGAGAAAGAGAAATAAGGGGTGAGAAAGAAATAAGGGGGGTGTGGAGAAAGAGAAGTAAGGGGGGGTGGAGAAAGAGAAATAAGGGGTTAGGGAAAGAGAAATAAGGGGGGGTGTGAGAAAGAGAAATAAGGGGGGGGGTGAGAAAGAGAAATAAGGGGGGGTAAGAAAGAAAAAGAAGGGGGGGGTAAGAAAGAAAAAGAAGGGGGGGTAAGAAAGAGAAATTGGGAGGAGGAGAAGGAAATTGGAGCGGGAGGAGAGATTGACATTCATCACATACACACAATGCACCCCTTGCACACAGAAAAACACACAGACACACATACACAAGCAATGCAACCGTTACACACAATGCATCCCTTACACACACAGAAACACACAATGTATTCATTACACACACTTAATGCACCCCTTGCACACATTCAATGCATCCCATACATACACAGAAACACACCTTGCAGTCCTTACACATACAAACACAATTTCACACAATGCATTCCTTACACACATATCAGGACATCCCCTACACACTCCACCCCCTGTGAACAAACTCATTGGTGGAACATGAAGGTGGACCCTGGGACCCAGACCTTGAGCTGTGTAAAGGACCCCCAAAAAATGGAGCTGCTTCCCGTTCTCCCAGAACATTGATTTTTGTGACCACAGTTACAAACCGCCTCCAGAGAGCCTGTTCTGCACCAGACCAGTGGAGCCAGACTGCAGCTAGAGCCCATCATCATCCTCATCTGGTTGTAAGTAGGCAATCTAGTATATTATTCGTGGCACTAAGCTCTAATTTACCTCACATTAAAGAAACACTATAGTCCCCAGAACCACTTCAGCTTAATGTAGTGGTTCTGGTGTCTATAGCCTGTCCCTGCAGGCCTTTTAATGTAAACACGGCGGCACTGCAGCACTGGCGTTAGTTAACATGGCAAATCATATGGCTGGGGCATTGTGATGTCACATGGGGGGCGGCAAACTTTACTTTTGCCTAGGGCGGCAAAAATCCTTGTACCGGCCCTGGCTGGAGGGGGCTGTGTGAGCTGTGGCCGCACAGTGTCCCATGGTAGTTAGGGTGCCGTGCGGCCAGTACAGCTCACACAAGCAAACAGCTGATAAACTGGCCGCACGGAGGAAATGTGTATGTGTGACTGTCTGCCTGTGACTGTGTGTGACTGTCTGCCTGTAACTGAGTGTGTGACTGTCTGTCTGTAACTGAGTGTGTGACTGTCTGCCTGTAAATGTGTGTGTGGGGCTGCAGGGATTTTGTAGAAGGGGGTGGGGGTTTTGTATTGGGACAGGAGTCTTTATAAGGGGGGATAAGCAGGGGATTTGTGGAAGGGGGTTGCGGGGGTTTTGTAGACGGGGCAGTACAGGATTTGTAGAAGGGGCAGGACAGAGGTTTTGTAGGAGGGGCGGGGCAGGACAAGGGTTTTGTAGGAGGGGCTGACAGCGGTTTTGCAAAGTTTACAAATTGTAAAAAAAAGAAAGAAAACCTTTAACATTTTTTACAGGTTTTTTGGAGGGGAGGGTGGGGGTGCCAAGCACAGGATCCGCCCCGGGTGCCAAATGCTCTAGGTACGCCCCTGGGTATAGTAACACAAAAGGGTAGGGTAGAAAAGTAGGTTTTGTAGGATAGTGTTCATTGAG